>CAMAPF010000006.1:4057500-5257500 GCA_945859915.1 Cuscuta epithymum
TCTCCATTGGTGGTTATTGAGGTTTTTAATCTTCTGATTTTTTGGTAGTTTTTGTTCTGCATAGTGCATATGTATAAATATATATAAGTAGACACACAAACTATTACTCCCTCCGTCCTAATTTGTTTTGCAAAGTCAACAATTTTTGGTCAACCAATAATAAGAGTCAACCCTTCGTATGGATAATTAATTCAATTTTTAATAATTAAAATTTACATATTCATAAACTACATTAAAATCTCTTTAAAGTTGTAAACTCCAAATTAGAATATAATTAAAAATTGGCATCGTAATTAAGTGAACAAAACGAGACGGTTTGACTAAGAAAAGTCAAATTTGCAACTCTTTTTGGGACGGAGGTAATAGTTTTTTTCAAAAATATTACTAATAAAACTTATTTACACAAATATGACTAATATTTACTACTCCGTACAATGTAGTGTCATGGTAACTTAAGTTTAGTAATTGAACATAAGTTAATATGATTTTATTACTCCGTACTACTCTAGTGGCTAGTCACATCTTTGTAATCAATCTCTATTTTAGTAATAAATATGTAATTATTTCAAGAGTCATGTTAGAGGTACATGCACTCCTACAAAAAGTCTTACAAAAGACCTATGTGGCAGCATCACATTATTTAACACACCACATCACCTTTACCTCAAAAGTCATTACAATAGTCACATCACCTGTTTATAAGTTTTTTTGTAAGTTTGTACTCTTAGCATTTTCATTATTTCAAACATACTGCGAAGTACATAGTATTACTTGTGCAATGAGCATTGCCAAGTTTGGGTAAAGCGTGAAAGAAAAGCAAGAATTGTGTGGTTGAGAACACTGCAAAGAAGGAGACGAATAAGCAGAACCACAAATTATTTACTTTAAATGTAAAGTGACAAATTTTTTTAGACAAACAAAAAGAGAAGTTGACATATATGTGTACAATGGGACAAAGGGAGTATATACCTTGACATAATAATCTTTGGCCCCCGTTAAATATTTTTCTTAAGCTTCGCCCTATTCAATTATATTTCTGGTTCCTACATTATGTGTGTGCTCACTAGTCACTACACACATTTGTGTGAACTATATATAGGGTGTGTTTGACATTTAGCGGTTAGCGGATAGTATGTTATATTTTCGGGTTGTTAATAGCTGATCCAGTCAGCGGGTTTGACTAGCGGAATAAGTTGGCGGATTGTCGGAAGATGTTTGGTAATTTATCTGTTTGACCATAAACATTAGTAGAAAACACTATATTTCAAAACACTAACTCAAAACTCTCATATTTGCAGCGTTTTCATTTTTAGCAGTTTCTTCCAAATACGCTAGGGCTGAACAACTATTTATCAAACAACGTTTTCATTTATTGAAAATTCTAAAAGGGGTCAAACTGCCATTTTTTTGCTGAAATGCCATTTTCCAAACACCCTCATATTCACAAACATACATGTATAGAAAAACACCCCCATAGTCACAAACATACATGTATAGAAAAATGCTAACTACCCGCATAAAAATGGTTAATATTTTTACTAAGGGTTGTCAGATCAAGGTTCTGATGGTTCTAATAAACACTAAAAAGTGAGGACCAAAGCATTCTATATGGCTATATATATACATACACAACACACACACAACAACAACATTACACAATGTCGCAAAGGCTCCCCGCTCCCACCAACGGTGGGATAAGGGAGGTCGGATGTGCGCAGCCTTACCCCTGTACTAAAACATAGAGAGACTGTTTCAGAATGACTCATGATGACAATCACATCGAAAATTGCATGAAGTGATTGCTACTTAATAACAAAAGAAGCAAAAACTAGTGAGCCATTTTGTATAACCTTATATTAGCATGCTTGTGCTTAGGAGAACTGGAGTGTGTAGCTTTTTCCCAGTCTTGTGATTATTTTGGGAATCGGAGAAGCTATGGAGTTTATGATGTAGATTTTTTCTTCTTCTGATTTTGAAGTTCCTGCTAGGGAAATTTGAAGGTCTTAGAGGCTGGTAAAAGATTGGAAGGGCTCAACACCCAAATGTGTTCTGCTCAAGGGACTTCAAAACACTGTTGCAGTCTCCTTGCAGTTGTTTGTGAAAGAACCTCTCAAAATAATCACCAACAAGATGATAAGCATGCTTATCCCTTCCCTAAGATCGTCTCATCTGGACGTTTGGAGGTGTGAGTTAAATTTATTTTATCAACTATAAAAGAATCAGCTCGTAATTTCACTGTGATGATTGTGGGCTTAATGCAGGTTCAGGTGCTAAAGGATCCAAGCAAAGAGGAATTTCGTACTTCTCTGGATGAAGTGCAGCCAAACATGGTCTTTTTGCAAGGAGAACAACTTCCAAATGATGATGTTGGGTTGCTAGTATGGAGAGGTCTTACATTGTCTTCTGAGGAGGCCATATGTGGAATTTTTGGCCCCAAATTACCAACAACGGTAGTTAGCTTGCTTTTATTCCTACTCCTAGTCTTTGTCTTTAAATATCTATTTCCTTTGATGAACTTTCTTACATATTTCTGATTGAACAAGCTATCATTAAACTTCTACAACTTTATTTTAGTGTCATGCGTATGCATTGCTTAAGTGTCAAAAATTTCATCTTTCTTTGTGTGATCCTCTCAAAATAGTTGCGTTATGTTTGAAATGCTTTATTGAGATAAAACATATGTTCTTTTATATATACATTTCATCAGACACTGAGATTGATTTTTTTACTAGTACTTTAAGGAATTGTTTGGTTCAAGGATTTTGAAACACAGGGGATGAATGACATTGATATTTGATATTTTAATAATTTCTACATGTAACTTGTTTGAGATAAAAAAAACTACATAAAAAGGCATGGTCAAACAAAGCATATAGTTATTTCTAGTTTAAAACTCATATTGAGATAGGTTACTGAATTAAAAATCAAACTTACCCTTCGCTCCCCTCTAGGACTCCTGAACCATAGAAGCCCTATGTTTTCCCAAGGAAGTGTTATGCTATTGAGGGATTTTACAAAGAGATGCAATATTTGGATGTCCAGAAATAGGGAAAGTCAATGACCATCACTGCTTATTCTATCAAATACTTCTTTCTGCAGGTTTATTTGGAGGTACCAAATGGAGAAATGTTGGCCAAGGCTCTTCGCTCAATGGTACTATATTGATTCAACAGTTGTCATTGCAGAGGCCTGTATTGAGTTAAACTTGCTTAATTTAATGACTAAAGGTTTTAAGCGGTTTCTCGTTGCTTCATTGGTATTTAATACTTCGTATATCTTTGCAGGGAATCCCATATGTGATATATTGGGATACCACATTTTCTTGCTTAGCTTCTTGCCAATTTCGCCATGCATTGTTCTCAGTTGTACAAAGGTAATTTTATGCAAGATTAGTTTGGTCCAAAGTGTATATTCATTACTACCTCATTTACGAAATAATTTCTTCATTTGGTGTTTTCATAAATATTCAGGAAGCCCTAAGATATTGGAGTAAATGTGTGAAAGACTAATATGCTCCTATTTAATGTCCTTCATACTTCATTAAATAGCTTTTGAGAGTATAAGATTGTGGGAACTTGCATCATACAAATTGATCATAAAACTGAAAGAGGAATAAATAAAGTACATATGGGCCTAACTCACACCAAAAGGATCCTCAGGAGGTGGTTTCTTATATACTTTGTATTAGATACTGGTAAACATCTAATATGAGACACAACAAAATGATATATTGACGCGTAAAACGAAAACTAATTGGGAACACAACCTTTTTTATATACTGTACGTTGCAGTTCGTCTTGCCTGACATGGGATGCTTTTCAACTAGCACAAGCTTCCTTTAGGCTCTATTGTGTCCGGAACAACATTTTTTGCTCTGATAACAGCCAAAAGTTTGATGCTAAGAGAGGTCCTCAAATTCTTGGAGACCCTCCAAAGGTAGATTCTCCTTTTCCAGAGATAGATGAAGAAAGTTCATCTGATGCTCTTCCTTCCATAAAGATATATGACGTTGACACAAACATTAGGTTTCTCATTTGCGGATTGCCATGCTCATTGGTAAAGTGTAGTCTTCGAAATTTGTTACTATTTCTTCTGTGTGCATATGACATGGTGGCTGCTTTGGATATGTTACTCATCAAGCGAAGCGGCTTATTTCCGTTTAGGACATGCACCACTTGGAATATCTGGAGAATGGCCTTACTGCCCTATTGAGCATAGAGGTCAGTCCGTCAGTGTGTATGGAAACCCATTATGAAACAAATTGTGTTTAGCCAGATTTTACACATTTTTATTCGCTTAAAGAAAAGAGAAATGTAAATCTGTCGCTCTCATAATTAGATATATGACTTTTTTTACTCAATCCCGGCTTATTTTTCTTTGTTCAGATCCGAGGTAGCAAATTGCATAACAAAGTCAGGTATGCCACATCAAGGATATTATGCTTATTTTCATACTCTCTATTGTCCAATTTTCTACTCTCTCTCTCTTGTCCTCCCATTATGAGTTTGTCTCAATTGTTTGATCATGGATATTTCTATCCAAAGATGAATCGTATCTATGATGCAAGTGAATTTATCTGCAATCATCTTTAATTCCTTCCTTTTATATAAAGCCTAACTCACCCGAAAATGTTTTTTAGAGGTGATTTGGTCAACATCTGAATTGGTGAAGTGGGATACTTTTACTTTCACTCAATCCAAATTTCACTCAATCCAAACTCAAATCATACTAGACAATTTGAAGGGTGAAGAAGTGGGCCTAACCAACTAAAAAGGCTACCTCGGACCATGGGCACCAAATATATAAACAAAGCACAATAGACCACACTCCAATACCATACTCCCTCCGTTCCTCAAAACATTGCCAAGTTTGACTGACACGGAGAATAATAAAGTAAAAACTGTGTGGTTGAGGTTTGTGTAAAGGAGAGAGAAATCATAGGAACCACAAATTAATTGATTAAAAGGGAAAGTGGCAAAGTTTTTTGGACAACCAAAAAAGGAAAGATGACAAAGTTATAAGGGACGGAGGGAGTATTAAATTAGGCCTATCTCACTCCAAAAGGGTCTTTGAAAGGTGTCATACTAATAAATTATATATAGACTGGGTAAACATCAGATGTGGGACACTCCAATATCCTATGTTTCTTCATTTTTCTCTTCAATCTTCCCTAATTTTGAGCTCTTCTAGTAGGGATTCACTATCAATTGTCTCTAATATTTCTCTAAATGTTGGGTCTAGTGTACTTCCACCACCACTTGAAGCTGGCACACTTACCCGTGGGCTTGTGACCATGCGATGTGATGTATCAACCAGTAGTTCTGCTCACATCTCCCTTTTGGTGTCAGGCAGTGCTCAAACCTGCTTTGATGATCAGGTAAACAGGGAGGGTGAAAATCTCAATCTTATTCCTCAAAGTTCAAAACTACTCCATACAGAATTAAAGTCATCATTTAGGCCAGAGAAGTACAAAACCAAACAGGATTTTGATTTAATGAACTAAAGAGAGATACTTGATCAATAATAGTCTTTCACTAATAGGACAAACAATATGTGCTACACTGCTACTTTAATAAATTTTTTCATAATGAGTTTCCCTATATTGGATCTTGGTAATTTAGTTACCATAATTATAATTTGGAAGTCTTGCAAACCTCCTCTGCACTGTTTTTATGCGTACTCTGATTTTTCTTTAGTAATAGTGCAGAACTATAAATGATTAGTTTTCATGATTTTTCTACATGACACGTTAAATTTCAGCTCTTGGAGAACCACATAAAGAGTGAGATAATCGAAAAAAGCGTGCTTTTTCATGCACTTCCAAACGCCAATGCAATCGGACCTCCCTTATGGGGGGGATCTTGGAGATCTGCCTCTGTAGCTTGTGGAGCACCAGCTTTTGAAGTTTGCATGAAGGCCCCTACTTGGGCTTTGCAGGTCCCAATCTTTTACCATATCTTTTTGGACATAGCATTATTTAGGAGTGGGTAACATGTTTCGGTATTTCAGAAATAAGACACTTTTTTAATTATTCCTTTTTAGGACCCAAAATTTGTGAAAAGGCCATTTTGCCCCTGTAAAAAACCTCCATAACTTTCTTATTGGTCCTACTTTCTAGAGTTCACATGTATGGTCAAGGTAGAGTAATTGCACATTCAAAGTATGGTAATGATAACCGTAAGAGTTATTGTTGAGTCAGGGTTTATTCAATATACTGATGAAATAATGGAAGTACTGTGGAATATACCTTGGACCTTGTATCCTTAGTCCCTTACATAGGGTAAAAATGTCTAAAAAAACTCCTTTTATCAGGAGTCCATGTACTCCTAAAAGGGGAATGATATAGAAGTACTGCTATTAAGGAAATCTAATCATATCACGCTTTTAAAGCCTTAAATAGTTATAAAGATTAGCATTGAATTTGGGAAGCTTAACATATCTAGTGGATGTACCGCTGTACAACTTCGCATGTTAGCACTATTAGGCAAGTTGTAATAGGATTAAATTGAGGCCCTTGGGAGCATCATAACAAGTTGCTATTTTTGGTATTGCTATATCACCTGTATGTGTCTTTTGCTGAAATTAAATAACTGAATCTGCTAAAGTTCATATCAGGGAAAGTGTTTTGTAATGTTCATTTCATCCAAACAAAGTCAAAAGGTGCTTATTCATAAGAAGAATAATCCTGATTTAGCAACCATTAGGTAGAGGATAATAAAGGTTTATTATCACATTTCTTATTTTTCCTTTCTAGGTTGTGAGGCAGCTAGCATACGACTGTTCATTTCATAGTTTTGCAGCACTTGGTATTGCCAGCATTCAGGGATTAGCGGTAGCTTCATTTGAAAAAGAAGATGCAGAAAGACTTCTTTTCTTCTGCAAAACACAGGGCAAGACGAGCGGAGGAGATCCCAACAATGCTAAGAAGATCGACACAACTCCAGCCTGGTTAAAACCTCCACCTCCAAGCAGAAAAGTTTTAACTTCTGATGGCCTTTCTGGGCAGCATCAAGTGTGTATTAAAAGGCCTTGGAAGCTTGATAGGAAAAAACCGAGAGCTGAAGCACTTAAGCCCATCCCTAATTCTCGCCGCCAAAAGGTTTTTCACTTTTCTGGGTTCTTGGAAGCAGTAGGGCAACTTGGTAATTTTCCAGGCATCCCGACATCAAACCCAGCAAGTAATTTTGGAGCAGCAGCTGCTACCCCACTTAAAGCAGTCTCAAGCTTTCAAAAGGCTAAGAAAATGATATCTTTGAATCCCCTTCCTCTGAAAAAACATGGATGTGATAGAAGCCCAATACATGTCTGCTCTGAGGTAAGCAAAACTTGTTTTTCACATTAGCTGTTTTTCCTCATTTTCATGTCCTTATATTGTAATTAAATTTCGCCTAAGTTTCCCTAAGAAGATCCTCAAGAGTGAGGTTTTACACACATCAATTGATTATATAGATCTCGTAAACGTCCAATGAGGGGTACTTTTACATGCTCTCTCAGCCCAAACGGACAAGACATCCCGAGCAGTGGATAAATGGGTCAAACCGACCCCAAACAGGCTAATCCAAACCCGTGGTGCCAAACAAACAATCAGACCACACTTTGATACCATATTAAATTGGGCTTAAACTCACCTTAAAAGAAAAAAAACTCAACACTTCTCTTGCAGGAAGAATTCCTTCAGGATGTAATGCAATTTCTTAAACTGCGTGGGCATATTCGTCTTATTCCTCAAGGTGGACTTGCTGAGTTTCCAGATGCAGTACTCAATGCCAGGCGTCTTGATCTCTTCAACTTATATAGGGAGGTAAGGTTTTCATGTCTCTAAATAGGAATTTGACGTTTGTTCAATCACACCCTTAAGTGGTAGTACTCTTATTTATTGATAGTTTTTTTCCCTTGTCAGCTCGAACTTGTTGGCATATTTGTTGTCATTATTGTATGTGAAATTTATCCATGCAGGTTGTTACTAGAGGGGGATTTCATGTTGGCAATGGCATCAATTGGAAAGGTCAAATTTTCTCAAAGATGCGCAATCACAGTGTGACCAATAGAATGACGGTAAGCTCTAAATGTTTCCTATCCTCTCCCCTCTCTCCTGTAACAAAGATAAAATAAAAGCCAAGGTAACACTAGTTATTTTTGTTTTTCATGTTGATCCTTGAGCCAGGGAGTTGGAAATACACTTAAAAGACATTATGAAACATACCTTCTGGAGTACGAGTTGGCACATGACGATGTAGATGGCGAATGCTGCTTGATGTGTCACAGGTCATAAATTTCATACATGCTATGCATTGTTTTCAGTCATAGATCTTACTAATCTGTTTAATGTTTCCTTAACACTGCATTGTGGCTCTTCTTCTACAGTGGTGCTGCAGGCGATTGGGTTAATTGTGGGATATGCAGCGAATGGGCACATTTCGGCTGTGATCGAAGGCCTGGTCTTGGTGCCTTTAAGGTAATTAATTAAATAATTCACTTTTGATAAACGTAGTATGATGAATCTGGTTTCTTTTAAAGCAATACAAGGTTAAGTTCGTGCTATATGAGCTTGGTAGGGTTTCCTGTCTAAGGTCGAGTGAAAAGAATGAAAGAGTATTTTGGGTCTATGCTAAATGTGGAATTAATTGGAGTTTGACTAACACACACAAGAATTAATTCTCCAAAATTAGTTTTTTTAATGGGTACTAAGGTCCCTTGTATAGCTGTTACCCGAGTCATAATCATAATAGGAACATAACGCTTAATCAGGAAACAAGAAAATGACTAAAACTTAATCAGGAAACGACAGTTGTAATATGAAGAGTACTAATATTACGAGTACTTGACACTAATACCAATTTTATTAAATACTCCTTCCATCCCTTTTCGTTTATCACATCTTTCTTTTTTATGCCATCCTAAAATGTTTGTCTCACACTAAGAGCATCTCTAATGCTCCACTTTCAACATTAAAAAGTATATGCCACACCATATAAATGGAAAGCCGTATTAAAAAACCTTCTCCAATGCAATCTTTAGACCGTGGTGTTGTGCATACGTGTCAAGGAAAGTGTCAAACGCAATTTCGAATTTTAGAAAGCCATTTAGAAAGGCCGAGTCAGCTATTTGGAAAGATATTTATAAAAAAACAGAATTTTGGTGAAAACTGTAAACGAGCAGCGTGGGTTTGTGGAGAGGCGGAAAATACTGTTCTTATTTTTATCCATTACTACTACTTGAAAGTGGCATTTGTAGAATCCTTCTTTCTACGTAACTTCTTTATTTTGAATTGCATTGGAGAAGGTTTTGTACTTTCAATCGATTAATCTTCCACCCTCACCTTATGTGGCTTGACATTCCATACAATTTTTGCCATTTGTCAATTGTTTCTTAATGTTGAAAGTACAAGATTGGAGATGCTCTAACCACACAATCCCATTTTTGTTAATATTTCTACGAAGCTCCGATCAATGTCCTAAATACTAATTGTTACAATAAACTAATAATAATATCATAATAGTAATACTTCTTTGCGCGCCATTTGTGCAACTTTGACATGATTCATTCACATAATTTCATTCTTCATATTTCACCATGAAGGATTATGCCAAGACGGATGGGTTAGAGTACATATGCCCACAATGTAGTGTTTCTACTTTCAAGAAGAAAAATCAAAAGATTTTGATGGGATATTCTTGATTCCTATAACTCCTCAAGGATCTCTCTCCCCAGCGTAAAGTGTATCATTTCCGTTGGGCGTGTTTGGATTTAACTTTGTCAAATGAGCATTTGAAAAGCAGGGTTACTTACAAGTGCTTTCGGAAAAGGTTAAATGTGAAATCCAAACTGCTTTCAACACTTCATCTGCTTCTGGAAGCACTTTCAACTTGGTTACAAGTGGCGCACTAAATGAGAAGTGATGAAAAGTCATTATGTGGATCATAGATGCGTCATGGATATGATTGCGGGATGTGTGTAAATATTTTGTATATATAGTTTTAGTATATTTTCAATACGTTTATTGCAGCTTATAGTTGTTCTTATAACAATGCTAGCTCAGTTCTTTGGCGATTGCTGTGGTTTGAATATCTTAGAATTCCAGTTTTTTTCGTTTATGTGGGCGCTGAAGTGTATTAAAGCTGAGTACTAAACTATGACTGTAACCGGCCGACACTAAAAAGAAATTAGGGAGGCCTGAGAGGCTGAGACCAGGTCCTGTATTTTCAGTTTCAAGCCAGTTAAGGTCCCCTTGCCGGTCCCGGTTTCATCCTGTATTAATTAATTTTTAATATATATTTAAAGTCATTCATCTCCTCTCTAATCCTTTCAGCTTTTAATGGTGCCTGCACCTCTTTATACAAGGATTACAAGCTACTCGATGGTTTAATTTTGATTCAAAAATAAAACAAAAAAATGGGATAGGAACTGGATCGAGACATCTTTCCCGCTAAGCTTGTCGTGATTCCGATCCGGAACCTCATTTTCCGGCCACTGTCTCGGATTGGAAATTGACAAGCCCCAGTCCGTTTTGAGAACTTTGTCCACCCCTTCACATGATCGTATCAAAGTGTCTTCAAAGTAAACTAAGCTAGTAGTTCTTTAGACTTTATATTATACACCCCTTGGCACATAGCTGGTAGGATCAGTTTACACGAATTTAATCAAATAACTAACATCCACACGAATACCTGATATGTATACATGCATGATAAGATGTATGATACTTCATGTCAATTGGTTTGATAAAAAGAAATTGAGTTATTAATACCAATATGCGCCATAGTATGAGAGGAGGAAGGGGTTTGTGGAATGAGTTTGAGTCTTTGAGAGGTCCCTCTTAAAGGATAACACCCTAGCTTTTTAGGGTTGAAAGTTAGTTTGAGTGGTCACTTATTAGTTCTTTTCTCTCACTTCAATTTTGAAAATTCTTTAAACATTGGTGTGAAACATTGTGTTATTTTTTTTAAATCTATGTACCGTCCAGTTGAGCTCCTGCTTATGCCATTGGGTAAAACAATTAAATAAACAGACTTCTCGGACTCAGGTAGGGTCCGAGATGACCTCTTCGAAATGACGGTAAATGGAGCAAAACTATAAAGAGTATAATTTACACCAATTTTAAAAATTATAGACATAAACAAGGAAAGTGGTTATATATGGTGACCCATTTATAAATATGAGCATGTTGTATGTCATAATAAGGGGTGTTTGAAAAATGGCGGTTTGACCCTTTATAGTGTTTTCAATAAATTAAAACACCATTAGATAAATAGATGCTCGGTCCTAGCGTTTTTTGACGGAATCGTTGAAATGAAAACACTGCATATAAGAGTTTTGGGTTAGTGTTTTGAAAAATGACGTTTTTTTACTAATTTTATGGTCAAACAGATAAATTATTTAATTACCAAACATCTTTAGCAACCTGCCAACTTATTCCGCTAGTCAGACCCGCTGACTGAATCCGCTATTGACAATCCACTAACATAACTTGATATACGCTAACCGCTAAATGTCAAACACGTTCTAAGTGTATACATGAGGATGACCTCTTATAAAAAAAAGTGCATGAATTTTTTTTATAGCATCTTCAATGGTAAAATGTGTACGGTGCACACGTGGCATGAGAAATAGCCACATAAATATTAGTAAATAAATGATTTCTCTCCTTATTTGAATGATTTTATACAGTTTTGGCAAGTTTTTCTCTACAATGTCAAGGAGACCGTGTAGATGTTGACATTGGTGTCGACATTGCAGGGAAGAACTTACCAAAATTGTATAAAATCATTCAAATAAGGAGAGAGATAATTTATTTGCTAATATTTATGTGGTTATCACTCATGCCACATGTGCACCGTGCACATTAAATCCAACATGTTGAGTCTTGAAAGGACCCATTCATAAGCATTACTGACTTAGAACAAATTAATTAATCATAAGCATTAATTTTCGAGGCAGGACGACGGTTTATATCACCCAAAAATGTGCATTGATGATTTGAGTACTGGGAATCAGCGGTTATTTGTAAATTCGATTAATATACCCCTTCATAACTAACCGGTCCAAGAGTTCTTGCATGCACTTTTCAACTTCAAACTAAAGACTCCGGCGGTCCAGCCGGCCGGCGGCCATCACTTGCATGGCTTCTTCAGATTCTTACGTAGATGACTTCTACTTCTCCGCCCTTTACGACGCCGACGAAATCTTTCCCGTTTCCGATGAGAAGTACGCAGAAGAACTCCAACTGCAGGAAGCTCTAGTCTCCTCCTCCGCCGTCGTCATCTCTCCGGTTGCCCCTTCCACAGCCTCGTCACTAGGGGAGTATCTATGTACAAGCTATGGTAGGTTAAAATCCAAAACGATTTCAATGCTCCGTTTTTTTTAATCGCAACATGTTGACTTTTTACACTGTTCACATGAACTACTTTGACTACATTTTACACTATAATTTTATGAAATTTATTTTTTTAAAAAATGTTTTTCAATTCATCTCATTACCAATTTTCAAAATCTGATTTTTAATATTTTTTAATTAATTAATAGATCGATATTAAGATATACTTACGGTCGTCAAATATGTGTGTTGTCAAATGTGCAAAAGTTGACCCTTGTTTCATTTAACATATTCAGCCTCGTATAACCAAGATTCCTGGATCCGCCCCGGCTCGTCAGATAAAAACGCAAAAAAAAGTGGCGAGCAATCATCGGAAACCGGAGAATCTTCAGAGCCGTTCTGCGGAATCTGCATGGACAAGAAACCCGGAGAGGAAATGTTCCGGAGCAACTCGTGCAGGCACTCGTACTGCACGGAGTGCATCGGCCGGCACGTCGCCGTCAAGATTCAAGAAAACATAAGCTCCGTCAAGTGCCCGGACGTCTCCTGCCGGGGACTCATCGACCCGCACCTCTGCCGCTCCATCGTCCCGAAGGAAGTGTTCGAGCGCTGGGACGACGCCATCTGCGAGTCTCTGATACTCGGTTCACAGAAATTTTACTGTCCTTTTAGGGACTGTTCGGCCATAATGGTGGACGACGGGGAGGAGGAGGTGACGGTCTCCGAGTGCCCGGAGTGCCGGAGGTTGTTCTGTGCGCGGTGTCGGGTGGTGTGGCACGTTGGAATAGATTGTGAGGAGTATCAGGCGCTGAATGAGGATGAGAAAGGGAAAGATGATGTGATGATGCTTGGTTTGGCTAAGGAAAAGCAATGGAGGAGGTGCCCTTTTTGTAGGTTTTACGTGGAAAAGAAAGATGGATGTCTCCACATTACTTGCAGGTATTCAATTACATACTCCGCAGTACTTTGCTTCTCACTCATTTGGTATCAACATTGGACTAACTGAATTGCTTTCACTTACAACCTCTCAAATACTTTGTGGGGTCTGGAAGTGGGGCCCTTGGGGTTGGAACGGTGTTTCTCCCTCATTGAATTTGGTATCTAATTGTCCTTCATTTGTTTTTGTTTTGAATCATTATTTCATCATTGAGTTTTTTTCCACATTAATGCTAAAAAATAAAGTATTTACGAAAATAGGGTATGATTAAAACAATTTACGAAAGTACTGTTAGAAACTAACTATAGTTGGCAGAGTCGCCAAATGAAAGGGCGACTTACCCTAAACTAGGGAGGGAATAACGGTTGTTGCACAGGAGGGGTGCTGGGTGGGATCTAAGTAAAAAAGAAAAACCCCTTTTTTGTTTAAAGTGCTATATCTTTTACAATTTTGCTCCAATTTTTTTAAAAAAATATACCAAATTTTATATTTTTTTACGATCTTTCATATGACACCAATATTGAATATATAAAATTAAAAAAAATTTGAAGCAATATTTGTTTAAAAAACATGTTCGAATGGTTGGATTTTAAGACAAGTCAGAAACTTAAAAGATGACCGAGTGGGTACTTTTTCATAGAATCGAGAATGTTTTTACTTGAACTGTTTTCAGTCACAAATTAGACTAGACTAGATAGACCATACTTATAAAATATACAGATACCGGACACTTACCAGTCCATACCACACTAGTTTAGATCACATCAAACTAGTCCAGACTTCAAAAGAACAAACCAAACCAACAAATTTTAGTCCAAGTAAAAACATCTCTAGGACCAACAATATATTTAGCAAACATATTTTGTAGCATGAAATGAAAAAATTATTTAATACGGAGTATATGTAAACATAACCGTGAGATCTTAATTTTTGAATCTAAGGATGTTTTTACATAAATTTTATATTTGCTGGTCTAATCGAGCAAATATATGGTCTTCTTGTGTATTTTATAACTATGGAAGTCAGCTTTGGCCTGTTTTGTTTATATCTGTCAAGCTAAAAATATTTTTAGCTCAATCATGTTTTTCCCACTCGATCAATAATATAAAATATTTTATAACGTCTGTTGGGTTAAGGGCCCAAGCCGAGGTCCGGCCCACCAACCCATATTGCCAGACGCACGTCCAGTTAAAACACCAGGCCAGCCCACAGGCCCATGCCCCTTGAGGATGGACGAACGTCTGATGTTGGGGGCTCAGACCCAGCAGACTCATCCCGACGAACGGCTGTGCGGGGACAAGGAGCAGGACCACGGGCCACCAGGGATGGCGACGAACGTCCCCGGGGCAAGCCTATAGTCATCGGAGGAGGCCCAGTCCACATGGTGAGTATCTATCAAGGCCAGGAGACGAACAGCCGATATCTCTCGAGGGTCACTTGGAGCAATCCAACTCACTTCCCGGGAGGACGAACGTCCCCACTAATCAGGCGGGAAACCTAGATTCTGGCGGGAAGTGCATTTAATGTTGAAGATTTGGTAGTTGGGACACCAGCGGTCCACAGGCTGCCACGTCAGTACAGCCACCTGCCCATTGGTGGGTATAAATAGAAGCATTTATTTCATTGTAAGGGGTTGGCAACTTTCTATTCTTAGCATACTAGCTTCAGCATTCTGACTAGCAGCATTTCTAAGTGCCTTGTAAGACGAACGGCCGACGTGCCTTTTTAGCAAGTAGATTGTACTTAGGGGAGTTATTACGAAGTTAATAATACCTATTTACATTGATTGCTATTACTTCTGTTTTCCTGATCCATCTGATAGTTGTTGGGCTAGATATCCACACACTCACTCCACTCGAAACCTTTGGGCTTACGTGTTGGGTCCAAGGGTTGAAGGAATAAACCTCAACAACGTCCTAGATTAAATGAAAAATAATACCCACTCAATCATGTTTTTCCATACAATCTAGCGCCTCACCAAATATAGTTTTTATCTTGCTTAAGATGAAAAAGATGTCTAAAAAAATAAGTAAAAATAAATATCAGATCTTAATTTTTAAACTTGAATCTATTTATGAAAAATTTTGAACCTAAGTTTACTAATTAGATTTTCCTATTTTTGTTAAAATAATAATGATTTAGAATTACTTTTATTGACAGAGCAAGGTGGGAACTGCTCTTTTCACCCATACTGTCTCCAATTTTTCTAAACTTTATGCATGTAATATTAGTGTCACATGAAAGCTTATAAAAAAATAATGGAATTTGGTATATTTTTTAAAATATTTAGAGCAAAATTGTAAGAGATATATTTTACATTTTTGAGAAATTTCATCTAAATAAGTAAAAACATCCTTAGATTCAAAA
The DNA here is from genome assembly GCA_945859915.1 of Cuscuta epithymum. NCBI lineage: Eukaryota > Viridiplantae > Streptophyta > Magnoliopsida > Solanales > Convolvulaceae > Cuscuta > Cuscuta epithymum. The sequence continues at coordinate 4,073,118 of CAMAPF010000006.1, forward strand.
ATTAAGATCACTGTTATGTTTACATATACTCCGTATTAAATAATTTTTTCATTTCAAGCTACAAAATATGTTTACTAAATATATTGTTGGTCCTAGAGATGTTTTTACTTAGACTGAAATTTGTTGGTTTGGTTTGTTCTGTTGAAGTCTAGTCTAGTTTGGTGTGATTTAAACTGGTATGGTATGATCTGGTAAGTGTCCGATATCTGTATATTTTATAAGTATGGTCTATCTAGTCTAATTTGTGACTAAAAACAGTTCAAATAAAAACATTCTCCATTATATGAAAAAGTACTTGCGCGGTCATCTTTTAAGTTTTTGACTTTTCTTAAAATCCAACCATTCGAACATATTTTTTAAACAAATATTGCTTCTTAAATTTATTCACCCTCATATGTGCTTCAGATTTTTATTTTATTTTATATATCCAATATTGGTGTCATATGAAAGATCGTAAAAAGTTATGAAATTTGGTATATTTTTTAAAAAAATTGGAGCAAAATTGTAAAAGATATAGCACTTTAAACAAAAAAGGGGTTTTTCTTTTTTACTTAGATCCCACCCGGCACCCCTCCCGTGCAACGACCGTTCTTCCGTCCCTAGTTTAGCGTAAGTCGCCCTTTCATTTGGCTACTCTGCCAACTATAATTAGTTTCCAGCAGTAGTTTCGTAAATTGTTTTAACCATACCCTATTTTTGTAAATACTTTATTTTTTAGCATTTATGTGGAAAAAAACTCTTCATCATTTATTTATATTTTCATATTTAAATGCCTCAATTCCAATATTATAATTATTGGTCCATAATTAAATTATGTATAGAGTAGTTTATATGTACAATGATATGTGTAATATTTGGAGGGTATCATAACTGACATGACCTTTTGGCGTTGCCCTTTGTTGACCTGCTCCATGCTAGGAATTGGGCTCCCCATTTGTTGAAGCATTTGTCCCACACTGGAAAGATATAAAATCATTAAATACTATAAGGCTTTGGATTACTCCTCCTATCAGCTTGACCTTTTAGGATGGAACCCCGGGTCTTAACATGGTATCAGAGTCAATTGCAGTTGTGGTTTGACGGCTTATTTAGCACTCATGATTAAGGGTAGCTTGTTAAGGGTTTGTTTGGTCCGATTATACACCCCGATATTGTCCAGCCCGATTCGGGCTGAGGGGACGTGTTGAAGCATTTGTCCCACACCGGAAAGATATAAAACCATTAAATACTATAAGACTTTGGATTACTCCTCATATCAGGTTGACCTTTTAGGATGGAACCTCGGGTCTTAACACCATTTGTTTGTCTTCGGTTGACCTCTGACTTATTTGATTTGTAAGGCATCTTTTTCTCCTGATTAAAAGGGTTGACTCTCCTTCTGAGTGAGAGTAGTGTACGACTATATATACATCTTTTGAGAGGAGTCTTCTCCTTCCTCTTTGTGAAACCTATAAGCTTATATTTTCTGGCTGTATTGGCCGAAGTTATTGTAGATGACCATTTTAACTATTTTTACATATAATTTTTTCTTTACTTTATTAATAAAATGTACGATAGTATTTTAAAAATAATTTATTCTTAAATCAACGAAATCAACCAATGCAGCCACTTGAGCCAGAACGTCATAAATTTCATCAGAATCAGCCAAATCAGCCGATTTTCGTGCTACCAAACGGGCTCCTAATCTCATTTTGTATATATTGGGAACCCGAACTCAAATCAAAACTTGGTCTTACGTTTTATCTATTGAAAACCTGGCCTCAAACCAAATCTTTCTTTTTGAGCGTATATGTTTATTATTTGAATTGTTTAGAGAATGAGTGATTCTTTATTTGCAGGTGTGGACAACATTTTTGTTACGGGTGTGGAGCAAAATATACCTCTAGTCATTCCTGTCAACGTATCTGATATCATCATTATTTCGGAAAGTAGAACTAAATTTCACTAGTTTCAAGTTTGTACCTTAACTTGTGCCCATGCTTAAAAAAAACTTGTAATAGCCCATATATAGGGCGTGTGGTTTTGGCAAATTTTGGGGATTGGGGAACCCAGTACCATACATACCCTTGGACTTCAATCCATCACCTTATGTTAAAGAACTAGTTATGGTTAAATTTTTGAAGTTTCTAAATGGAGTAAAATAACTTAAGAGTGCAAAAGTAGGATTAAGAAGTTTGGAGAAGTGAAAGAGTATTATGAGTTAACCAATTCTCTCAATGCTAACCTGTAATTAAAAGTTTTAGGCCCTGTTTGGTAACGGCTTTAACGGCTGAAATGGCTGAATTTGCTGAAATGGCTGAATCTGCTGAAGTGAAAGTGTTTGGTGATATATTGGCTGATATGGCTGTTTAAATGTAAAATTACCAAAAAGGGTATTAGTTTGTTTTGTTAGATCTAAGAATATAAATTACTCTGCCATCAGCGATTCCCATTTGTCGATTGAAGTGTCGAAGGACCAGATGACCATTCTATCTCCAACCTCCAACATTCGTTGATTCCATGCCCAGATGCCCTTAAACATCCAGGACTAATCTTATCCTTACTATGAACATTTTGATATACTCCGCATTGTTTTTACTAGCTAGAAATCCAGAAGTTGTGTTCTTTAACAAGGATTTTATAATTTGAATTCGTTTTTCTTTCTGTTTATGTACTTTAAAATAGGGATGTTTTCTTGTTTTGTCGTCGACAATAAACTCAGAAAACCAGTCCGCATCCTGCCTATTCTATAGTTGCCCAACCAGTGAAAACAAGCGAATGATTAGAGCCAGTTTCCAGATATAATACAGGGGCATAGGGGTCTTTGCAATAGCTAACAGTAAAATAATAGTTTTCAGCCCAAAAAGTAAGGGGGAGCTTGTTTTTTCATCTGATAAGGAAAATCAGCCACAACAGCCCAACGAACAGGTGTTTGGCATTTTTTTTCCACTTTAAGGCTGATCAGCCCATTTTTGGTCTACCAAACAGCCTCTTAATTTATTATATGAACTTCATTCTTGTACCCTTGTCATTTATGTAGCATTGAAACTCTCGAGGAAGTGCACGTTTCCGTTACGGAAACTCTACGAAAACCCTTTTAAACTCTCTAAACAAGCATTTTTTGAGCAAAAATCGACGTTTCTCGTTTACCGTTTCCTCAAGACTTTCGCGTTTCCCTGCGACATAGCTTATCATGTAAAATAAAGCATATCAATTTTAAATTTACCATCCTCACAAAAGATTAGACGTACAATATTTTACACTTTCATTTGTAATAGTAAAAAGGTGAAACTTTGTGCATCATTCTTACTAACAATAAAGTATGTACTAGTAGTAAAATAAAGAGTAAACTGTTAAATAAGTCCTCGTACTATTACAAAAAATCAATTAGACCCTTATACTTTATATTGAATCTATTCAGTCCTCGAAATATTAAAAAACAGTCAAATTGGCCATTTAGCCAGTTGAGATCCGGTCAACCAGTAGGCATACACACGGGCATTCCACGAGCCCCCCCCCCCCCTTTTTCCTTTTTCTCTCTTCCTCGCCGACCATTTCTTCTTCCTTGCTAGGGCTGTTAACGAACCGAGCTTTTATCGAACTATTCGAGTTTGAACTCGGTTTCAAACCAACGAGCCGAGCTTAACGAGCTTTAATTTCGAACTCGAACAAGAGCTGAGTTTTAAGTTCGAAAAATTAATCGAGCCGAGCTCGAACAAAGTAGTATTCGGCTGGGTTTGGACTTGAGTCTATCGAACACCCTTAAATTATATATTAATATAATATATATGTCAAAATTTAAATATAATTAGTATGATTTTATGAATTTAAATATGATTATTAACGAATCGAATACTTGTCGAATCATACGAGCACGAGCCTATAAACGAGCATCACTTAAAAGTTTAAATTCGGGCATATATGTATAGCTTATCGGCGCTCGGTTCGAACATCAATTGTCTATCGAGCCGAACACGAGTCTCATTTGTAAAGCTTGCTAAGCTTCGAGCTCGAACCCGAACACCACTAATTCCTTATCAAGCCGAACTCGAGCTTTGAATGTTCGGACTCTACTCGAATTGTTAACAACCTTATTCCCTGCACCCTTCGTTCTTCTCGCTCGTGCACATTTCTTTCTTTCCAGCAAATTAGAGCATCCCTCCTTAACACACAACTCCCTCAACCGCCGGCGACCATGACTTCCACAACCGCCGCCGGTGCTCGTCGCCACCGATCTGCCACGGATCACCCACAACCATAACTTACCCAGTCGACGTAGTCGTTACCAACCTTCGCCCAAAACGTCCTCGATCTCGACGGCCATCTCTCGCCTCCAGTTGCCCACAACCATCTCGAGACTTGCGCGCGCTTCCCGTCTCTCGTATCATTCCCTGCCCTCCGCTCATCGAGTCATCGGCAACACCTTCTTCAACCACCTTTGCCTGCCGCCCAGGAAGAACTAGTTGACGCATCCAGGAAGAAAAAGTCAGCTGGAAAATAAAAAACGAAAAAAAAACAAATGAAAAGAAAAGGAAAAAATAAAATTTATTGCACCGTGGACTTCCATATCACTTTAACAGACAATAGCTTTGTTCAACCGGCTAAATAGAAGAATTGATTGTTTTTTAATAGTGTTGGGACTGGATTGATTTATCTCGACAAACCTTTACTTGCCCGACGGCGGTTTTGATCAATTGTATTGGATATACTCCCTCCGTCCCAGGGAGAAGTTCCCACTTTCTTTTTTTGGTAGTCCCAACAAAAAGTTACCATTTCCCTAAATGGAAAGTTATCCTACATCAAAACAGTGTCAAACAGTGCAAAACAGTGCCAAACAGTGTCGAAACAGTGCCAAACAGTGTCGAAACAGTGCCAAACAGTGTCGAAACAGTGCCAAACAGTAAAATTTACCCTTCAATAACTTTATTTCCTAAATATGTGTGAAAGTCAACCCAGGAACTTCTCCCTGGGACGGAGGGAGTACTACATAAAGGTAGCATAATAAAGGTCCTCGAGGTACTACACTGTATTGACTCGCGTTTCATGTCCGCTTCACAAAATGGTAAGTATCAAAAGTACTTAGATTAGAACCTCATTCACCCTTAAAAAAAAGAACCTCATTCACTTTCTATGATCTTGTATCAACTGTCTCATCAGATCGTGGCCCTAAACTTTTAGGGGTATGTTTCACCTAGGCATGGACCCGGTTCGGGCCACCCGGCCCGAGAACAGGCCCGGCCCGCTACTGTGCGGGACCGGACCGGTGATTCGGGTCCGAAACCGGTCCTTGACCCGGTTTGAAAGGCTTAAGCTGGGGCGGGCTCGGGCTGCAAAAATGGGGACCCGGTCGGGCCCGGTTCGGGCCAAAACTGTTTTTTTTTTGTTTTTTCAGTTTTTTTGGGTTTCCCCGGATTGGGCTTGATGTTATTGGGGGGTGGGGGGAGTCAGGGTAGTTAGGAAAGAAAAAAAAAATTACAACCCGGCCCGAGGCCCGACCCGAACCGGACCCGGTGGAAACCGGGCCAGTCCCGGGCCTTCCCCCAACCACAAAAGGCCCAACCCGGCCTGACCCCATTGGATCTAGTCCAACTATGTCTAGCCATCTTTGTTTATAGCAGCCTACATTGGATCTCCGGGGTTTCAGTCCCCAGCCACTTGCAGCACCCACGTCTACCCAATTACTATTTTCATGCCCAACGTCCCAATTAGCGGTTGAGATAGACTATCTCTTGTAGAGGTCTCAAATTCAATCGTTCTTTATGTCTTTGATGTGTTCTGTGTGATGTCGATGGCTATCTTCCAGTCCCTCTGCTTCATGTTACAGACGCTCAACATTGGGAATACATTAGCCCCGACAGTTTTTATTGGTTAGGAATTGACCAAATTGTTAGGGTTCTTTTTTTGCAACTCTCTCACGCAATATAGCAGTCCCAAATTGTTAGATTCGGAGTATAAACCCCTAATTACTGCCATCTCATATCCACCCACACTGAATCTTTAAAAAAACTTAAATTGCTGTGAAAACAAGCAAATCTTAAATTGTAAATGAGAAGAAAAGACTATCGGAGAACCATTGAACCAACCAACATACTACTCATTATCATCCACAAAATCTGTAACAATGGAACTAAAACAGAGACAAGTTTGCTGATCCATCTTAGTAATTGCCATCTGCAGTGAAACAGTAACAAAGCCAACTAGCAGCCTATTCAGGAAATTGAAACCTCAATCGTCTTGGACTTGGGCTGAGGAGGAAGCTTCTCCACCACCACTGTCAACACCCCGTTCTCACACTTGGCGGTGATGGCCGACACGTTGCAATTCTCCGGCAACCTGAACTTCCTCATCAACTTCTGTGGAGTCTTCTTCCTCTCCAACCTCAGATACTTGCATCCTTCTTCCTCATTTCCATCCTCCCGCTTCCTTTTTCCGTTGCTTTTTACCACCAGCGTGTTTTCACCTTCCACGGCCACCTGAACTCCACCATCAATTACTTCTCAGATAACCTAATTCACTAGTATTACAACTATTACCGAACAGTATATCTGAACGCCTAAATAACGCGTACCTGAATGTCGGATTTGGATAAGCCGGGAACATCGAGGTGGAAAATGTATTCCTTCGGAGTTTCGAGAATGTCGGCCGGAATGTTGCCGGCTCCCTTGTTCTCGCCGCCCTCCTGCGATATCATTCTGTCGAGTGCTCCGGGGATGTTGAGGAGCTGAGATATCGCGTCCACAACCGTGCTCATCTTCGATCAACGCCGGCGATGATGGAATGAGAGATTTGCAGGTTACTGAACAGTATCACAATCGGAAAGCGTGGTCTCCAGAACTAGATGATGAATCGGTTTGAGTTTGAGAAAGCACAGAAGATAGGATTTATGGACAGATGAAAGAACATATCAGAATGTTCGATGAGGTTCTGCGGTTCTTCCCGTGACTTCCAGAATAATGAGGCATTCAGGCGTATTAGGATTTAGGGAAGCCCTCCGTCATTCGTAACGGATTCAGGCATATTAGGATTTTTTTCCTTTTTTTGAAAGCAATTAAGTGAGATAATTTTTTTTAAAACTTTGATAAGCCAGACCGGCCGTGAAGATAAAGGCTCTGTTTGCAATCACTTAAAATAAGTGATTGTGACTTTTTTTAAGAAAAAAACACTTATTTTATCAAACATTACCAATTTTTTATTTTCTCAGTTTTCGTGTAGAATCTACTTTTTACTTTTTCTATTACACAAAAAGCACTTATTTTACCAAACACTAGCAACTTTTACTACTAATCACTTTTTCCCAAAAAGTGCTTTTATTTAAGCACAATCACTTGCAAACAGAGCAAAGTGCTCTTGACAAATTGGAGTTATTTTTTATTTTAGACTTATTTATGTTTTAGTTATTTTCCCACGTGGACACGTCGTGTTTCTGTTTGCTTTTATTTTTATTGTTGTCAAGACTATTGAACGTAAGGCAGGTGGTGGAGAATCTCATCTACTAGTCATTGGCTCAGGTATGCCCAATTCAGGATCAACGATTCTGGTTGCTTCTTTTGAGGTGGCAGATTCTAAGTCTGGTTCAAGGGCAGACGGTAGAGTGGAGGTTCTTTGTCTGTGTGTTACTTGCTTGCGTTCTCTCTTATTAATATAAGCCACCTTCTTCCAAAAAAACTTTGATAAAATCAGGACATTCAATACAAAATTGATCTTTGTACCCACTCTTATACTCACTTTTGTACACACCTATGTTTGTGAAGTGTTTTTTTGTCTGTGAACCTCGACTCACAGACAATATTTTGCACAGACAAAACATTGTCTGTGAACCCGGGTTCACAAACAAAAAAAACTTCCACAAACATGGTGGGTATAAGGTGGATATAAAAGTGGGTAAACAAGCATTGTTGCATTCAATATAGGAAAACGTACGGAAACAATATTTGTGGTTGAGCACGTTTTTTTTTAAATATGATCATGTGTTTCATTTTTTATTAAAGTGATTCATATGTTTGAATTCATTTCTCACAAGAGGTTCACGTCGTTGAAAACGCTTAAGAAACACGATTAGTAGTAACTCCGATTTTTAAAAGTGTGAAAAATTAAAAGAAAAATATCAGAAAGTGTGTTTTGTTAAGATAACCTGCAAACCACTTTCACATTTGGTTTTTTGGATTTGTTTGAATTATTTTTCAAAAATGATTTCGTAAATATCAATATTTATGTGGACTTTTCGTTGACAAGGGTAGCTGGAAACAAAAAAAAGATTGTCTAGCATTCGTCTTGTTGAGGTGCATCTTCCGGGTTTTGTCTTTTAATTTTTCGGACACTTTTAATAATCGGAGTTACTATTAACCATGTTTCCCATGCGTTTTTAACGGCATGACCCTCTTGTGATAACAAAATTCAAACACATGAACCACTTTGATAAAAAAAATGAAACACATGATTCTATCTGAAAATGGATCCAACCACAAGTACGTTTTCTGTACTTTTCCCTTCAATATATCATTTTCAAAATTGGATTCATTCACTACTATTTTGAGAAGTTCTAGTCAATTTTTCTTTTAGAATGACTAGATAAGTCTTATTTTAGGAATAAACCTAGATAATCCTATTTTAGAATTTAGTGTATATTTGGGTGTTATACATAGTATTGAACAATTTCTAATTAAGTGAATACCATGTATCATTGAGACGGCCGATTACATTTGACCTGCCGTGTTATCAATACTAGTATATCACTCGTGTGATGAACAGTTTATAATTATTTTGCTAAATTAATTGCTGGAAATAATTGAATGGGCCTAATTGTTACATAAAACTTGTATAATGTAGCAAGAATGATATATCCTCAAGAGATATGTAAGATATATGATAAATATATATTAACATAGTTGGGCACATATTATATCACTACATCAAAAAGAGGATTAAGCATTTGTAAAATGTTGGGAAATACAAAAGAAATTAATAAAGATAATAACATTACATAAATGACTATAATATAACCCTACACATTGTTGAACACTTCCTTGAAAACAACATTTTGAGTCATATCTGACTATCTGTGGTGCCTCCATCCGGCCTCATCACAAATTAAAATTTTCAGACCCCGACGATTGGTAACTGATAGAGTATATAGACTCGGACCCTGGGTATCACGACTATTGGGCCCAGACAGCGGCCCACATATGCTCAGTAGATAGCATTTATTTCCTTGTACACTTTATTTATTCAGATGTATACATTAGAATAGATTAGATACCATTTATTAGCCATTTATTGGCCTTTTATCGTAACTGGGCCTTCCAGGCCCAAACCTGAAAGCCCAACCCTCTTTTCTCCTATAAATACTCCATATGGGAGCCATGTAAAAGGATGGTTGATTGGAATTCATTATACATATCACTTTATCTCTCTAGCTCTCCCTTCTCTCTATATTAAATAATCTATCAGTAACCCTTGAAACCGCAACATACAATTGACCGTGGGTAAAGACTGTTTTTTTTATAACAATCCTACACGTGACAATGATTGACCTTGACTTTTATTCATAGTCATAGCATATGAAGTCATAATAGGATACTGGTGTACCCCGACGATTTGGTACGCCAGACAATTTGATGCTATTCAGGAATTCTGGTGTATGTATACAATTCGGTCATCAAATCGGTTGTGCAATCTACTTTTGAAACGCTGTCTGAACTACGATATGTTCTCGAAATCTCACCAACATTGAGTGATGTCATGTAGTCATTGGCGACCTCAACAACAGCTAGTGTGGGTGCCAACATTGCATGGTCATGCAAACAACTTATATTTTTTGTTGATTCAACATACTCTGGGAAGATGCCCTGAACAATTACAGCTATAGGATCTTTATCTGTGCGTTTTAACAGATCTTCATGAATGAAGATCTTCAGGAATGAAGATATTAGCATGACCATCATTACTATCACCCGTGCGTTGCAGGTCATATAATTTTTTGTTATAAATTTTATGTTTATGTATGTAAACAAAAAAGGATAAATTTTACAATTAAAAAGGTATTATATATTAGTTTGTAATTTATAATAGTATAAAGAAAAAATAATAAATAATTATGACTCATATAAGGCCATTGTAGTACATTATATTATGAGTCTGTTTGGTAATATGAAAATTGGACAGCCACCCTGTTTATAACGTTCTTCCAAAAAATCCATTAATATCACTTTTCTAAAAATCCATAAATATCGTTTTTCTAAAAACGTCTAGAACCGAATGGATATTGGATTAAATGTCCTTCAAAAGTTCCTAATTTTCTTTCAAGAACTGAATGAACTCACCCCTACATTTTTCTTCATAAGATGATATGGCAAAAAATCACTTTTTAGAACTATTCACACTGTTTTCTTTGATTACATTTTATTAATTAATGTATTGATGAATTATTCAAAAATATATTTTCTAAATTTGTATTATTCTAATTTTTCAAAATTTGATTTTTAATAGTTTTTACTAATAGAGAATTATATATTCAAATGGTTAAAGCTACGCATCGACGAACGTGCAAAGTGAACCGTTGCACTTATTTAAGAACAAATGAAGTATAACCTAAATTAACCCATTTTTTTACGGCCCAAACCTATTTACACTATAAGCTACACTCCAGTCTTATCTAAAAAATAATTTGAAAGTATACACTATTATACATTTTTTTTTAAATTTATCCTTCATTCTATCATATTATTTCATAATTTTTCATCATATGCTCAATAATTTATATCTCTGCCTTTATTCATCATCTCACTCGCTTTAAAAGTTAATGGATCTTTGTGTTATGGAGCTTGTATAAGGTTGAAGTGTTGAACCATGGACTTGTTATTTTAAAGAGAAAGTGATATTCCCTTCTCTCCCATTGGACTTGTTGGGTTAATGGCCCAAACTGAGGTTCGGCCCATTTACCCCTTCATCCGGACGTACGTCCAGATAGGTCACTAGGCTAACCTGACAGGCTCACTTACCCGGTTCGGACGAACGTCTGAAGAAGAGCCTCAGGCTCAGGGGCCCATCCGACGAACGTCTATGCCATCGACAAGGAGCAGGCCCACAGGCCATCAGAATGACGACGGACGTCGTCAGAGCAAGCCCATAGCCGTTGGAGGCAATCCAGTCCACATGGCGAAAATCACCAAGGGCCAGGGGACGAACGGCCAAATACCCTTTGCAAGCCACCAGGAGCAACTCACTCCCCCGGCCGGACGAACGTCCCCACCAGTTAGGCGGGAAACCTAGATTCTGGCGGGAAGTGCATTTAATGCTAAAGATTTGGTGGTTGGGACACCAGCCACCCACAGTCCTCCACGTCAGCATAGACAACTGCCCATTGGTGATATAAATAGAAGCATTTATTTCATTGTAAAGGGTTAGCAACTTTCTATTCTTAGCACTCTAGCTATAGCATCCTTACTCGCAGCACTTCTACTGCCTTGTAAGACGAACGGCCGACGAGCCATAGCGAAAGTATTGTATCAGGGAGTTATTAACAGATAATAATACCTAATCACTTACTTGCTATTTCCTGTTTCCCTTGATCCATCGCACTTGTTAGTTGGGTGATAAGTCCGTATTTTGACACGCATTTGATGTGTGTTGAGATCGGATTTTGATGGTTTCCCTAGCTTTAAAGTGTTGCAAGTCTCAATTTTAGCTCAAGTTATGTTTACCGGGCGTTGGTTCGAGTTTTGTGTTGTTTGTAGTCAAAATCAGGGAATTTGAGCCCGGCACCGTCACTTGAGGAACAATCGGGATGATTTGAGAAGCATTTGAGAATGATTTGATAGCTTTGGAGGTCACCGGAAGATTCACGATGAAGATTTGAAGGAAAAAGAGCTCTAGGATTGGCTTCGGGATCAAAAGAAGATGAATGAAGCTTGAAAACGACGATCAGGATGACCTTCTGTCAATCGTTCAAGCATATCTCTTTGTAGAAACATCCAATGTACACGCTTGAAGTTCCATAGGAAATCCAACTTCAAGGTCTACAAATCATATGAAGACACCTTTGCGAGAATCTGAGAGGAAGAAGGTGAAAACAGACGATGAAGTCAGATGATCTCTGCTGCGATTTCAGAAAGACACCTTCCGCCATTTTGATCATATATCTTGATTGGATGATTCAAATCACATTCGGCAAATTGGGGTGGATAGAGGACTTCATTATCTACAACTTTCATGAAGGAAGTTTTGTCAAATTCGGAAGTTAAGTAGGCACGATCGTGCCCTCAAAGTCAGACACGATCGTGCCTGAAGAGAAAAGCACCGCGGAGTTACTGCTAGCCAGGCACGATCGTGCCTGGAGGGAGGCACGATCGTGCCTGCCCAAAATGCGCGTTTTTGCTCCGGAGGCACGATCGAAGGCACGATCGTGCCTGTCATCGTGTCTGGCTCCAAAAATCCTAATTCATCTCAAATTTCACCCGATTTTTCTATTTAAACAGCCTGTAAACCCCCGTTTTCAAGGGGGAGCTTAGAGAGAGTGCCTAGCACGAATTTTAGAGGGTTTTTCAGCCTTGTTCATCAATCTTTTGGTATTCTTTGTAAGTTCCACCTTTTTAATTAATGACAATTAATTCTTTTTATTCCAATTCTATTGATTCTTCAATTATGAATTGTGAGTAGTTTTAATTAGGGATTTGGTATTGATGAAGGGGTTAATCATGATGTATGGCTAGATTCTTTTCGGTTTAATTGCATGAATGTCGTTTAATTTGTGTTTGAATAATTTATTTGATATCTTTTGTAACCTAGAATCGCGACTAGAATTACAATTGCATGTAGAATAAATTAAGAGAGATCTAATTTGTTCTAGGACACATTCACACACACTTAATCGTTCGCTAAGAGATTAGTAGCGATTAAGGGGCCGTAAGCTCGCTCATCTTGGCAATAATTTAGGATCTTGTCGCATGAGAGATCAGCCTGGTCCCCTAAATTATTGTACTCTACGCCGCGAGAGCGGTAAGAACTTAGTAATGATTAGCTAGGCTCAATTAAATTAATTTCATGTAATTAGGCCTGATCTGCCATAAATCTGGTTACCCCGGAATCGATCCCTGTTCCCTTCGTCATTAATTAGAAAGAACCTCCTAGTTTAATTGTTCGCATTAGTTTTATTTTCCAAACCAACCAATCTCGCACGACGCTTTTATTTTATTTTCCTTTTAATCGCTGAATTTAATTAATTCTTGATTCCCTTTTGTCCGTCCCTGTGGAGACGATACTCGTACTTACACCACTATATTACAATCTATTTTAAGTGCGAGAAAACACACATCATTGGGCTAGTTTATTCACACACCTAATCCACTCGAAACTCTTGGGCTTACGTGTTGGACCCGAGGGTTGAAGGAATAAACTTCAACAGGACTTAACCAACTTTCATTTATTATTTGTCCGAAACAATTTTGACACTTCCTTTTAAAGTCATGAATTTATGGCTCTATTTCTTTTTCATCTCTATAAATCTTAATCACACAATTTTTATTATTTTAATTTCACAACTAACATTAACTTAAAAAGTTTAGTGAGGCAGAATTAGTATTTTTTTACCCCGTAGTAAATAAAAAAAGAAAAGTTAATGAATTACAGGGTTAGGAGTACATTTTAAAGTGATTGATTTATGTGGAATTTCCAGAACCAAGGGAAGGAGCACCTACATTTTAAAATGGTAGATTTATCTGGAATTTTCGCAACCTACTTTGCTTCTAATTAGCCTTTTACCAAAAAACCCCACCAACTTCAATTTTCACACCCCCTCTGTACTCATCAATTCTCCCTAATTTCCCATCACCGTCCATTTTTTTCTCCCTTCACATCCTTACCAATTCCCAAACTTGTACTCCGATTTTACAAACTTGGACCTTCTTGCCACATGCAAAGTAATTTTCTCCCAATTTCATATTGGGATCAAAGTTTGAGGTTAAGAAGTGTCCAGACAGATTTGCACAATCCAAGAGGTAAAAGTGCTTTGATGATTAATTTTATATATCTTCCTGAGATCTTGGTCAAAGGTGCCGTTTTGTAACTCTCACGCGTAGATCTACGTCTCTGAGGCGATATAAACAATTCCAACAATGTTGCCAGGATCTAGACTACATATAATTAGCATGGCGGACTGTAAATAGCTGTCTATGTATCTGCAGAAACACCCATTAATTAATAGCTGGCTTATCTTCCTCTATGCACAGGTATCCATAACTTTTATTCTTTGTTGTTGTGTCGAGAAACATCTTTACTTTGCTAGCCAACATATTCATAGTGTTTAACTTGAAAGGATTTGAGGCCATGCAATTTACTCCGTAATTTAAAAAAAAATGCTATTTCCAAATTCTTTTATTAGTCATCTATCCGTTTCTTTAAATTTGTTCTTAATAAATTTTTGGGATAAGGGTCAGATAGGGCCTCGAACTTGAAAAAAAATGTCAAATAAGGCCATATTTAGGATGCTCTGTCCGGCCGACGCCATTTGGGGTGGTTCCCGGTGGAATTTTTTGATGAATTTTTTTGAGAATCTTATTCATTAAGTCTAGTTTACTCATATCAAATTTGAACTAACAATTCAATCAGGAAGGCATTCAAATGAATTCATGAAGATAACTGCGCTTTTAACGGTACAGTTATCTTCAAGAATTCATTTGAATGCCTTCCCGATTAAAGTTTTAGTTCAAATTTGATATGAGTAAACTAGACTTGATGAATAAGATTCTCAAAAAAATCATCAAAAAATTCTACCGGGAACCACCCCAAATGGCGTCGGCCGGACAGAGCATCCTAAATATGGCCTTATTTGACATTTTTTTTCAAGTTCGAGACCCTATCTGACCCTTATCTCTAAATTTTTTTATGAATCTTCTATCTCTTAAAAATCTTTAATGGTGTTTAAAAATCTTCTTTTTCATAAATTTAGAGGTACTTGTGTGTTAAAACTTTACACATACATATGAGGAGTATATGACAAACATGTAACCACTTCATTGGCATGTCTATGACGTGCAACTCTGGGATTTCAACCTCGAACACTGCAGTCTTCTTGAAGAAACGTAGTCTGTACGCACTTGTAGTTGTTTTGAAGTACATGCGATTTTCCTCGACCATAAAATTCTCCACAGCAAATATCCGACCTTTCCTAAATCCTAAACATGTTAAAGAATTTGCCCATGGATTTTTGACCCGCCCTATTGTTTTCAAAATCAGGGAGTCAAGTATAATGAAATTAAATTATAAGAGAAGGAAACAAAGACGAAACACAGTTCATGACTACCTCCTCATCGTGAAATATAACCTCCGCCCAGGTTGTCCTGCTTTAGAGATTTTTTTTATTGCTATGTGGTATTACAGCGGAACTTGAGAACGATACAAAAAAAATGAATCTGGAGCTGTGCTTTTATACTACATCATGTAGGTGCGGTTTGCCAAAAACAGCATGCCCCATACGTCGTTACTGTTTGCCCGCCCCTTTCTTCCAATAGAAAGCCGGCCAGCAAACATCAGATCAGAAATTTTATACACAGTAGCCACCACAATATTAACCAATAGGAACCCTCAATTCTTTTGGTTACTATGCCCACCTCAATCCTCAGCCAATAGGATTGGCGTTCCCACAAAAAATCAAGTGGCACCCGAACCCATAACTTGCAATACATTCCCTGGATTTATTATCCCTTAAAGGAATTAAAAAATGAACACATGAAGTTGACGGTTCTGGGCGGGAAGATTGTGCATAGAAATTCTTTTCCTTTTAGATAAGAATAGATAGTGTGTTTGGTGACGTTAAAGTTCGATTAATTATGGTGAAATTGGATACATTCTAGTTAATGTGAGTGTATTGACTGAATCAAAAAATTATATTTAAGATATATTCTATTATTAAAAAGAAAAAATATTAAAATTATAAAATAGCTTAAGTCATTTTCTATAGTCATATCAATCAATTGTGTCATAAAAGTGACTCCAACATTATTTATTTTGATGTTGAGCAGTTCATCATAACAAATTAAAAGTTGTGTGTTTGAAGAAAAGTTGTTGATAAAGTTGATAAGTCGAAAAAAGAGATCATCAAACGTGCTCTAAATTGGACTAGTATTAATACAATAATGGACGGAATACTTAGGCTTATTGCAACCCACTTTCATCAATGAATCAAAAGTTCTCCATCACTTTATATGCATTCACTCAATCAATTCAATTTTTTACTGCAATCTAGCACAATCAATATATTTACTCAACAATTTTTTTTTTTAAAAATTAAAACCTTTTTTATTATTATACGGCAAATTTTCTCAAAAGATGAGTTGCAAACATTGATTTTCGTAGATCCTAACAACAATAATGGCAAGTCTTCTTCTAAAGCACAAAAGAGAATGCCCAAAGTGCAAAGTAATGTGATGGTTCGCTAATAAATAAATAATTAAATAAAGGAATAAGAATATTTTATTGGGACTTATTTTAATCACAGATCAAACCAGATCAGATTAGATAAGATTTTACAGACTTTGACTGTTATAATAAAATACATAAGACCAATCATTTATTATACCAGACCATACCACAAAATATCAGTCCAAATAAAACATCCTAATTGTACAATTCAATATTAATTAAATACTACTCCATAAGCACACATGAAACTAGTCTGCACCCACAGTCACTCGACCTCGGACAGTCGGATAGTGTTAAGCATCTGCTTGAAAAGTATTTCTTTTGTCCCGTTAATATTGTCTCATCTTTCTTTTTTCGGTCTTTCCCACTAAGATTGTCCCGTACTAAATTCATAAAGTTTGTGTAGTTCTAAACCATTCTTATTTCATTTTAACATTATTAATCCAGTATCAACCATGCAAACTCACTTTTTTAATAATCGCATCATCTCTTCCTATCACAATATTAGTGGAAAAGATATAGTATCAATCGCGTCTGCCTCCAAATGGGTCACCACTACCACCTCAATGGTACTAGTATTGCCGAGGAAAAGATAGTTACACAATACTACGTATTTATCTAGTGCTTCACTCATAAAATCGTCAAAATATATAGATTAATGTCGCCTTTGCCAAAAGCATAGAAGCTAAGGACACGTTTACTTCACATGTTACTAAACAGTGTTAATTAAGACTCACGTGAATAAGCGGCGCATAAAATAAGTAGTGTTGTAAGCTCATATTTACATCAAAAGATTTAAAACACCGTTTAGAATTAAAATGTCCAAAATAACCTTATACATATATAGACACACAAACATTCATGTACACAAATATATAATATAATATGTGGGGGCCACCTCATACGCGTCCGTACCCCGCTACCCGTAGCCCCCACCCCCTACCCTACACCGTACCCCCAATTCCACACCCTACTCCTTGACCTCTACACTTTCCATACCCTTACTCCCTACAATGACCTTACCCTCCTACTTCCCGTGCCTAGGGTAGGTAGGGGTAGGAAGAGTGTAGGGTATGGTCATGATAGGGGTCAAGGGGTAGGGTGTGGAATTGAGAGTACGGTGTAGGGTAGGGGTATGGTCGGTGGTAAGGGCTAGGGGGTAGGGGTGGGGTAAGGGGTGGGTCGGGTAGCTAAGGTACTCGATCGTATGGGTAAGAGAAGGGGTAGGGGTAGGGGTAGGGATAAGGATACACATACGGGTAGGGGGTTAGGGGTAATTTAAGGTAAGGTAGGGTAGGGGTAGGGGTAGGGGTAGGAGTGGGGTGGGTGTAGAGGTAGGGGATAGGGTAGGGGTAACAAAAAAGGGTAAGAGCAAGATGTAAGGATAATGGTAAATCGAAAACTGAAAAACTTTAAAGTGTCGTTTAATTGTTACATGAGGGTATGCTTAGTCGGCGGCACTTTAAACACTTCTTTCGGTTATAAGCAGCTTTTTAAACATCTTGCGTGTTTACTTCACTTATCGTACTACCTAACTGTGACTTTAACAAGGAAGTAAACACGTCATAAGTAATCCCTCGCGTGGATGAGGAAGTCAAATCTTATTTGGGATCAACCCTTTTGAAAACAATCCTCCGTATGTAATACTAGCTCTGTCCCATCACTAACATTGAGACATGAAAAGATAACACGATTATTAAGAAAATTGAGTCTACATGGTTGATATTGAATTAATAAAATAAGAATAAAATAAGAATGAGTTTGAGTTACACAAAACTTACCAATTTTTTTTACATTAATTTACCAAATTTAATATGAGACACCCAATGATCATAAGCCGTAAGCGTAGGCTATCGGTCAAATGAAATCCATGACCTTATCAACCTCTCATTTCTGTCCATATAAGAGAAAGATACCACTTTTTGTCGGACTCAGGGAGTGTTTGCAACTGCTTCTGCTTAAAAAAAAAGCACTTTTGGAGAAGTAAGGAAAAAGTGATTGGTAGTAAAAGTTGATAGTGTTTGAGAAAAAAGTGATTTTGAAAAGTAAAAGTTGGTAGTGTTTGGTAAAATAAGTGCTTTTTGTGTAATAGAAAAGAGAAACACTTTTCACACGCAAGCCGAGAAAAAGTAAAAATTGGTAGTGTTTGGTAAATAAGTGCTTTTTAAAGCCAAAAGGTGAGAAGTACTTTTTTTAAGCAATTGCAAACACTCCCTCAATCCATTGCCGTTAGTTGATACTCGTAGTTTTTTCTTTTCTTTGTAACAATCGTTTTATCCATCTCTGTCATCTTTGTAATAATTCGATTGTTGCCTAGAAAATAGAAAATTCATATATATTTTTTTGGAAGAATAGAAAATTCAGATATAGAAGGATATATTTGATCGTTTGATATATATTCCATAATAATAATAAATTAATAATCATGGGGTTTATTGATAAACTGTGGGATGAGACGGTGGCCGGACCGACACCGGAGTGCGGCGGGTTAGGTAAACTTCGAAAGCAAATCTCCCTCTCCCACCACCACCATTGCATCGGCATCAAACCACTGTCGTCATCTCCGCCGATTATAGCGGCGGCTTCTCCCGCCATGGATGATCAGGCCCCACGGATTTCTCGGAGCATTTCTATTCTCCGTCGAAGCAACTCCGCTTCTCCTAATTGGCTAGTCTGTTCTTCTCCGGACTCTACGGGCTCCTCACCACCTTCCCCGGCCACCCCCACCTCTCCGTTTTCACGTACGTATCTTTAATCTTCTTTATTATTTATCCCTTTTTGTCATGCACGAACGTTAATTATATATTCTTCCACAAAGCTGAAGAAGTGAGGACTTTTTCATGGTTTTGTTTTAATTTCTTTTTGTATTACACGTTTAATTATGAAATCTAGGACCAAAGAAATACGTAGTATATGATGGCCCGTTTGGTTACACTAAAATTGATTGAATCGGTTATTATGTTGATAATGACTAAGTTCTGGTTGAATTGGTAAAATTCGCTAAAAACCTATATGAACAATATACAAAATCGTCCTCTACAATAATTTAAGTCAATTTAGTTAAAAAAGTAAATACATCTTACTTATTTTTAATATTACAAAATTTAGCATGTAAATCAAAAGGTATGTGATTGATGAAGAGATGGACTAGTAAAACTGAAAAGCTACAAGTAATGACTTCATATCTTGTTCTTATCATTCTTTTTTATTAAACATATAATCTATTTGATTAAGTGAATTGTACCACTTAATTAAGCTAAAAGTATTATATTAGGTCCATTTATCCACATTTTTTCGTAAAACATTACTTATACAAAATTTGTGAACAAAAATGTGACTAAAAGTTATTATGTGTAATTAAGTTTTATAGTTACTATGATGTAATATTTTAGTACAATTATATTCATCACTAAAGTTATCAGGGTCACACTTTTGCTTATAACCTAGCTTTTATTTTGATTATATATTTAGAATTATTTCATATAATGATGCTGATAATTTATGATCGATAAACAAGTAACTAATTAAGTTAATGGTATATATTGACGTATATATTAATGTGTAATTTGTGTGAATAAATGTACCTAATATAATACTCCTAAATGAGTTACCTAAACAAGATTAAAATAAGATCAAAAATTACAAATAGCCTTTCAAAAATAAATCACAAACACGAGTAGTGGTTTTAAAATTGCCAAAATAAGAGTTTTTTTGTGATTGGATAAAAATATCCCTACCACCACATGCTACCACCCGCCACTGCCACCGCCGGGCTTTGGCCACTGCCCAAATTCCGGTAGCCGTTCGCCTCTGCTGGCCGCCGGTCGCCTCAGGAGCTCTGGCAGGGCAAAAAAAATCAGATTTTTTTGCCCCAGTACGCCACCACCACCGACCCTTGCCACCAATGGACTGATGAGATTGCCCAGAAGAAATAGGGGACAATTAATTAATTAGATTATTTCCTCAAAATAATAATAATTAGATATGATATTAAGAGTAAAAAAAATAATGTTTAGTTCTATTTGCGCAATTATGTTTTTAGTCATATTTAGGATAATTATTGAATACTCCCTCTATATATAGCTACTACGCCTCGTGGGAATCACAAGTTGGCGAGGAGGAAATCGACTCCAAGTGGCTACGACTGGTATGGTCTCAAGTCTCAAGTGCAATTATGTTTTTAGTCATATATGAAATCAGAGATCTTAATACGGCATCAGAACTGGTGATTAAGGATAGATTGTTAATGGTATGTTTGATCCATTTATAAATTCTGATATTGTCCATCCCGATTTGGGCTTAGGGGACGTGTTTAAGTAATTGTCCTACACCGGAAAACTATAAAATAATAAAACACTATATAAAATTTGGTAGATTGTATGGTACCCTTAAGGTACCATACATTTGTCCACATGGACCAATAAGAGTGTTGCAGTTGAATTATTTAAATCTAAATAAAAAATGATATAGGGGACCAATCAAATGCATGGTAGGTACGGTACCCCATTTTTTAAATGGGTACCGGAGTTGTCACCTAAAATTTTTGCGCTGCTTCAATTCTCATATTATGTTGAATGAAACTCAAAATCTTATACGACATGGTGTTAGCCTCAATTATGTTTTGTACATACTATTCCAACGGTAATTTTAATTAGTAATAACACCGATTGAGACTTTATTATTGTATGTACGTTGCAGGATTGTGTTAAGTGCTTTGGATAGGTGAATCAGGATTCAGGAAAGTCAACTTTGGTCGCACCAAGAAAAGATGGAGAGAAAACCTTACCAAATACTACTAGTACTACGTATTAAGTAGTACTAAATTTGAGAATGTATATTATTAAAATACTTTAAATTTGAGAATGTATATTATTAAAATATTTTAAATTTTGATATTATAGTTTTCGTAACTCATTTCGTCAAAAGTTATGACCCATGCAAAATCAACACTATCTAAATTTGAAATGTATTCAAGTTGATTCTTCATAGTAGTTATATTACTAAATTTAAAAAACAACGCTTATCCACTCTTAACTACATGAACTTATGTTCGGGATCCTTGGTCCCTTCAAATGTGTGCTCTGTAATAACGTTGACACTATAAATCACTTCTTCCTTCACTGTGCAACCACGGTAAACGTTTGGAGGCACTTTGAAGTCCTTTTTCATTTCCCTAAAAATCAAAATGGCGGCATTAATGAGTACATTAATCATTGGTATTTTGACTTTAAAGGACCGATCAAAGATTTAAACTTTATAGTTCCTAATATCATTATTTGGCATCTTTGGAAAATTCGTAACACTTTGCTTTATGATGATAGAATTATCACTAGCACTGATGCTATCGCTCTTATAAGGAAAGATCTCTACCTAACCTCGGTTGCCAGGCCCCTGAAGACTACCTCCCCCTCACCATACAATATCCACCTCCATACTGAGAGTACCCCTAAATTAAACACTACTCACCTTTGTCATTGGATCAAGCCCAACTCGAATTATATTAAAGTGAATATTGCTTCTCGGCCTGTCCATATGAACTTTGTTAGGACTCGTTTGATTTTTCGGGATAATAATGGCAACTATAAAGGGCACGCCGCACACACTTTGCAGAACTTGGACCTTACGTGTGCTCTCTATAAAGCCATTATCTACTTTAGACCTCTTTTTGACACGTTAATCCAAACCAATTTTATTATTGAACTTGATAATATACAGGTTTGTAATGCCATACGTGGAGAGAGTTTACATCACTAGACCCATTGGACGTACACATATCTGCCTAATTTGAAGACTCTACAACGGCCATCGCTTCACATTTTCATATATTGACTCGGGTGTCAATAAAGCAGCAGACTACATTGCCTACAATAAGATCCAAATAAAAAGATCACAAAATCACTTTAATCATTTTGTAGGCATTCTCAAATTTGATGTTATTAGTTATCCGTATGTAATCTAGTATTTTTCTTGGTAGGCTCGGTCTTATGTCCTCCTACTGTGTATCTTTCATTATTAATAAATAGGTAGGGTGTTCCCCGGTCCCTACCCCATCCTCGGATGGTTTGCACTGCGATTTAAAAAAAAAACTACATGAACTTATATACGTATATAATATTTTACATATACTAGTACGCATATGAAACCAATAATTCTTTTGGACTCATTTAATCTTACTTTTATTTCAGCTAGATATGAATTATTCAACTCAAATTTTGGAAAGAATTAAGAGTACTGTCTATACGTGATTGTGCTTATGAGCCTGTTTGGTAACACTCAAATCGGGCGAATCGGCTGATTTTGCTGAAATTTATGATGTTCTGGCTGAAGTGACTGTATTGTCTGATTCTGCTGATTTATCAAAAAATTATATTCAAAATCTAATTTATTAATGAAATAAAGAAAAAAGTATATGAAAATAGCTAAAATGATCATCGACCGTAACTTCAGCCAATGCAATAGAGTCAGAAAAGTAACTTCAACCTTACTTTTTCTTATTATTACACAATTAAGCGCGCGAAATCAAAAGTTGCGTGTTTGCTGAAAAAATTAGCTACTAAGCTGAAATACATGGGCACCAATAAACCGGCTTTATATTGTGCGCAGTTTGTTTAGGGTTGATCTATCATAAAATTTTCATTTACATTAATTTGGAAGGTCCAGCTTCAATCGGAATTAGAATAGAACGAAACAATAAGGAATATTGTGAAGAAATTATCCTCGACAGGCTTTTTTTGGAGGAAACAACCTTAAATATTTTTAAAAATATAGAGGCCATTTGGCAACAATGTTTTTCGTCTTATCAGGCTTATCAGTCAATTTTTACACCAAACACGTAACTTTTGCTTTCGCGAGTTGAATTGTGTAATAAGCAGAAAAAGTAAGGTTGAAGTTACTTTTCTGACTGTATTGGCTGAAGTTACTGTAGATGATCATTTTAGCTATTTTTACATATAATTTTTCTTTATTTTATTAATAAAATATATTTTAAACATAATTTTTTCTCAAATCAGCAGAAACAGCCAATGTAGCCACTTCAGCCAGAACTTCATAAATTTCAGCAGAATCAGCCAAAACAACCGATTTTCGTGCTACTAAACGGGTTCATAGTCAGGTTTGAACTGGTTGAAATAATAACTCGAAGAGCCGCCTGATCGATATCGCTAGGGTTAGTAAACCGGTATTTATCGATTTGCCGCCGAAGTGTGGCCAGTGTTTTTCTACCGCTGAGGCGTGATTCTTCGCAAAACAGCTAGACATGTGAATCTATCTATTACTCCCTCCGTCCCTCTAACTTTGTCCCGTTTTACTCTTTTCGTTTGTCCCATTAAATTTATCACATACCATATTTGGTAATATTTGGGTGGTTACAATTCTTTTTTACTTCATCCACATGCACTTTATCAATTCAATATCAACCACACATTTCTCCTTTTTCTTAAAAGTTGTGCCACATCCCTTTGTCCCAAACATAGTGGGACGAAGGTAGTAATATATACTACTTCCGTCCTACTAAGATTGTTCCATTTTACCATTTCGGTTCGTCCCACTAAGATTGTCTCATACCTTATTTGGTAAAGTTTGTGTAGCTCAAAATCATTCTTACTTTATTCTTACTTTATCAATTCAATATCAACCACATAAATCACTCTTTATAGATTTGCGTGTTACTCCCTCTTGTCCCATTGTTAGTGGGATGGAGGGAGTAACAAATAAAAAAAAATCATGAATAGTATTCCTGCTAAAAAATTGTTTACTACAAGTGAATCATTTATTTAGGTTTGGAAGTATGGAATTGTCAAATCAAAATTACTCCCTATATAGTGGATCGTGTGTTGTCACATCCCAAAATTTGCCTAAAGACATCTTATTGCCTATTATAAAGACATATGAGCAATATTTTGCATTTGACAACTCCAATACTCCATACTTTCAAGTCTATTTTTATTATCAACGACGATGAAGAATACGTACAAATGCTCTGTACGTACAAAGTATCCTTTTGCAAACAAAATTATTAGGAAAATATATCTCGAGGAAATTAAAACTTGAATTTTCGGTAATCTACCTTCTAATCAGAACATTGTAGGATGTAAATGAGTTTTTAAAACAATGGCTTCTTAAACATATATAAAGCAAGATTAATTGCTAAAGGATATACATAAGAAGAAGGTTTTTATTATTTTGACATCATAGGATATTAGCCATTGCTAGTGATAAAATTGGTTCTTACATCAACTTGATGTAAATAATGCTTTCTTACATGGTGATTTAAATGAAGACATTTATATGCACTCACACTCACCTCCAAATTATTTGCCTCTTAATGATAGCAGAGTTTGCAAGCTTGTCAATAGTCTATATGGTCTTAAACAAGCATCTAGACAATGGTTTTTAAACTTTGTGATTCACATAAACTGTTTGGATACAAACAATCACAAGCTGGTTTTGCTTTAATCACTAAAACTACTAAAACTTCTTTCACAATTGTTTTAATATATGTAGAGGGTATTACTCTTGATGGATATAGACAGTATGCATAAAAGAAATCATTGAAGTAAAAACCATTTTAAATAATAAATTTACTATTAAGGATATTGGAGAATTAAAATATATCATAGGAATTGAAATTGCTAGATCCGATAAGGCGATAAAGGTATATATTCGGGCCAAAGGAAATAAACTCTTGATATTTTAATTGAATGTGGTTATCTAAATTGTAAACCATATACTACTCCCATAGATTACAAAGTTAAACTATCTAAAAATGATGGAACTGTATGAGATAACCCTAAAACATATAGAACCTTAATCATAAAAGCTATTTTATCTTACTGTTACAAACGCTGATATGGCTTATAGTATTCAAGTTCTTAGTCAGTTTCTTGCTTCTCCAGTTCATATGAGTGCAACTCACGGGATTTTAAGATACCTTAAAAGTTCTCCAGACAAGGGTTTTTCTACCCATCTATTTCTGTTTTTTCTATACAAGGTTATAAAGATTCACATTGGGCTGCTTGTATTGGTACTAGAAGGGGTGTTTCTAGGTATGCTTTTTACCATGGTAATTCTTTAATTTCCCGGAAATCTAAAAAAACAGCGGGTTGTTAGTACATCTTCTATTGAAGCTGAATACATAGCAACTGTTAATGCAGTCTGTGATGTCTAGTGGTTATATTTATTACATTCTTCATGATTTACATGTTCGGTTCTCTTTACATATGTTTATATATATATATATATATATATATATATATATATATATATATATATATATATATATATATATATATAGATTCATTATAAATCCACTTATCACCTTGCTCATAATCCTATTCAACACCAAAGGACTAAACATATTGAGTTAGATTGCCACTTAATAAAAGAAAAATTGCTTCTGTTTTATTAATTTGATTCACATTAAAAATAGCTTTCAATTTGTACATAAATATAAAAAGCCTCTTAAGATGAACATGTTGGACATACATGCTCCTCTTCAGGGGGCGTATCAAGATTAAACGGATGGACGTTGGACCTCTTTTATTTTTTGGGCCTTTTATTATTTTAATGTGTCTTATTTGTGTTCATTCTATTCCTATTGTATTAGGTATATATGTATCTGTCATGATGTAAATTAGGTATTAGTTGTCATTCTTAGAATTACGATCTTCCGCACAAGCTCTCTGTAAAGACCGTAATTTTTTGTTAATTCATCATCATCAATCAAGATTGATTTCTTGAGCTCAATCATTCACATGGTTATAGTTTATCAAGAGCATGTTTATTCGTTAATTCAATATGAGCATGTAATACACTCTAGTGTTTGTGAATTACATTTTTCATTTAAATATTACATTCAAGCAAAACATAATGTGTTTGTGAACTTTGCACAAGACATGCAAAGCATTGTTATTTGTAGGAGAAATGACTCATCAAAGGTAGACGTTAATGGAAATGATAGACACCTCACTATCTTCCTTCTTACATGCGGGCATGTGGCTCCTCTTCATTAATAATAAGATCGCCTTCACGACAACGGTCAGCAGCATTGCATCCTCGCCTATAAGGATTTTGAGACTCTTTTGGTCTGCAATTTTTATTTGCATGTCCACAAGAAGGCTTATCAAGATCTAAAACACCGTTACTTATTTCTGTAGCAGCTTCACTGACAAATAAATGTGTGCATGCAATGAGTCCAATTAAACAAACAACAAAAACAATACCCTTTATGTTAGCCATAGTCTTTAGCCGATAGATATTATTAGGAACAATATAAACTAATTTTATTGTATTGATTATAATTTGTAAGGAGATCCTTATGCATATATATAGCTCACAATCCCATAATGTATGTGGTTAAGGATCAATTTTGCCATTATATGGATAATATTCAATGAAACACTAAATAAATGGAGGGAACATTGAATTGGTTTTCAAATATTAATTATAACCTCCAACTTATTTAGAGTAAGGAGCAAAAAAGCCGGGAATGTTTTTTTATCACAAAAAGTCAGGAATGTTAGATAAAAATAATAATTATCACTCCGTACTATATTTAGATAAAAATATACTCCCTTCATTTCACAAAATTTGGACATATTGACTTTTCTTGATCAAAGATGTTCAAGTTTGACCAATGATGTTTTTTAATATAAAATTATTTAAAATACAAAAATTATATGTAGATGTTTGTTATAAATACTTTTATAAAAGTTATAAATTTGACACAAATAGAATACTAAAATCCTTGACCAAAGTTTATTATCATTGACCAAGAAAAGTCTAATTGGTCGAGTTTTATGGAATGTGGGGAGTAGTACTCCAACTATTCTTTTCACGGTGATAATGAAGGTTGATGTGACCGTGACCGCCTATAAGGTGATATATATAGTTCGTCGCGTGCAGATCCTGAATCATTCAAAAGGTAATAAAATGAAATGTAAACGTGAGTGTGAGGGAAGTAAAATGTATCGCGGTAAGTGAGATGAAGGTTTATCGAACTACGGGGATGACATATAAGTGAGTTCAACGATTAAATAGGCAAATGTATCACTAAAAAGGAGTAAACGAAACTAAAAGGCAAACATGGTCAACATTGATGCAAAAGAAGCTAAACTACTAAACAAAGATGCAAAGGGGTATCAGGGACATGTTTGGAACTATGTAGTAATCAAAAGTCGGGCGATATGGTATTAGAACTTTATTACAAAAAAGAGCATGCACAACGGTTCCTCCACCACTCTCGTGGTCGTAGGAATTGGTCAATAAACAATCTTGGTGATTTTAATGTGTATAATGTTTGTAATGTGTTCTTCAATACTTATTACTTATAGAACGAAAGGAGTTTGTACTATAGTGAGGAAAATATGATTATTTAGGTATTTGATTTATTTTGTTTACAACTGAAATTTGTTTGAGATGTTATAATGCCATACTCACTAAAATATACATAAAACTCACAATATGTTATTAAGTACTCATTGTTCATATTATAAAAAGAAGTTGGACAATGATTGGAAATGCGTGTTTGTTTTGTGAGTATAAAAAGTTAATATATTAAATCAAAGTCACAATACGCTTAAAATATCAAAATTTAAGAAAAAAGTACTTGATGAAACTTGAATAGTTAATCTATTTATATTAATAATTTAATATATAAAATGCTAAACATAAAGAAGACACTGACAACTAGTCATTCATCTCATTCAAGTATAAATATTAATATATTACAAAATCAAAGAATTTATGATTTATTATATATTGAGCGGGACGGGGCGACACACGTCAATACTAATACCCGGATTCGTCCCATTATTGTGTGGGAGGGGCAGACCCATTTCATTTGCAAGACAGAGCGGTCCAGAACCACCCCAAATGTCTCAGAGCAAGGCGGGTCCTTGTGGGCTGTGTTTTTGTTTTTTTACATGCTCAAGGCTTACTAACGAGCACGGAATGGAATAGAGCGAGAGGGAAACATATACTCCGTATTAAGTTAGCGAGGTGTATAAGAATCAAACCACATTGTACAAATACTTATAGCTAATTAATAAACTATATATTACACCAACACATTTTACTATCCAAAACGCCCTTATCCAAAGGACTCATTCACTCCTATTCCAAATGTTTTATCATTTTATTCTTTTAATAGGACTGAATAAATCTTATACTGGGAAATAAACATATTTAATCCTATTTTAAAACTTTGGCCAAGTTTTATTCCTATGTTTAGCAATTTATTTATTTACTGCTCCGTGTATATTTGTATGTACTTTCTCATGAAGTTTAGTCAATTATTCAGAAACATTAAAAAATAGCATTATTTTGGGCAAATGAAAAATGGCAATTCAATGAGTCCTCTCATTTATGAATAAGTCACCCTAATATAAAAAAAATGAACTTATTAAAGATGTATTTTTAATAAGTACTCTTTAATACGGTTTTGATTAAGTTGATTCAAATGTATACATTAGAATATTGTTACTTGGGACCTATTTCAATCGAAGTTCAGACCATATCAAATCATACCTGACTTAAACAGATCAGTTGACCAGACCAAATTAGACTTGAACAATTGTAAAAATACACATAGATCATACATCTCTTTGACCAGATCAAACTTAAACAGACCAGACCGATCAGACCTTAAAATTTCAATCCAATTAAGAATATTCTTAGCTTAACAAGTTTATTCATAAATTCACATAAGGATGTAATACAATTCTTGTGTTTATCTACAAATAATGTTCTATAGCATTACATTATTTTATTTAAGTAATATACAGTACAATTAATCATAATGTTTTTCTAAGCTTTGTATAATAAAAGCATAGCCTTATTTTTTTAAGAGATGTCTTGTAGATGTTCGTGGGAAAGACATGCACCTCCCTGTGATCCTTAATGCATGTCAAATGTTATTCTTTATGCACCAGGAGAACCACCATTATCATCACCGCCGCGACAACGATCAGCGGCGTTGCATCCTCGTGTATATGGGGTGTTAGACTCTACTGGTTTGCAATTTTTATCTCCATGTCCACAAAAGGGCAAATCCTTACGCATAGCACCATTGCTTATTTCGTTCGCAGCTCCAATGGAAAACAGATTTGTACATGCAATGAGTCCAATTAGACAAACAACAACAACAATACCACTTACTTTAGCCATGATATTTACTTGACGAAAATTATTTGGAACAAATAAATGTATTATATTGCTCCGGGTATTGGTTACAATTTGAAGCGAGAATGCATGCTATGCATATTTATAGTTCACAATCTCATAGGACGTGTGGTTAAGGACAATTGTTTTTTCCATTGTAGGGATGATATTAAATGGGATGCTAACTAAATGGAGAGAACATTAAAATGGTGCAGACATTTTAATTATAACCTTCAATTAATTGGAGATTAATAATGAAGTCGTAAGTCGACGATAATAAGATAAAAGGGTGATAAAACATTAAAGTCGGGGATGGGATAAAAGGGGGGGGGGGGGAGATACAAATATATCCTTGATCTTTAGCTCCCACGGGTACATATATACCTCTCATATTTTGAAATGTACAAAAGTGCCCCTAAAGTTTATGTCAGAAGCAAGTTTACTATTATTAATTTTAAAATATAAAAAATTAATGAATATATTGAGTTTGGAAATGTATAAAAAAAATTAAATGAATATATTTAAAAATACCCCTAAAGTACATATGTCTGTTGAATCCCCCCGTTGTCGCTTATATGCTATAACCAACTTTGGTCGCACTCAGGGGCAGAGGTACATAGTAAGTTAAGGGGGCCATGCATGCCCCCCTACTTTTTTTTTTACTTTTTTTTAAATAAAACAATTACGGGACTAAAATTGCAAATCTTCCAAATATAAAATTTAAAAATTTATAGACTTAAGGCTTGTCTAATTGACTTCATAAATTTTTGGGGGGCCCAAATAATTTTAATTGTAAAAAATTAGGTCCTCTAATTAATAGGTGTTTGTAGGTAAAGGAATTTTCCACTTGAAAGTACATATTTGGGCAAAAAAATGAAATTAGTTGCATATTTTGCGGTGAAATATTTGTAGGAACGTGAACTTTCCGGTGGGGAAATACTTAAATTGAAAAAAAAAGTTACATGACCAAGTTGTGAGCAAGTGAAGTGTCAGGACTAAAAACTAGTACGCGATAAATTTGTGGGACCAAAATTGCAAATTTCCCCTTACATTTTAATACTGCACTTGTATTACCTTTCGGGGACCCTTAGAGTGAAGTCTGGCACCGCTCATGGTTGCACTTTCTTCATTAAAGAGCACAATCCGCGCCACCCCTTGTCTACCGTCGCAAAACCTTGTTGGGGCCATGTCCCTTGTGTAGCCACCTCACACAAGTTCATCTGCTCCAACTCGTCTTCCACTGTTGTAGCAAGTGCATGGCTCCCCAGGGCTTTCACATGAAGCCCCTCTGTTCCATCAATGCATCCTTCCTCCTCCGATCCTTTGTAGTTGTAGTTCACCAGACACTTCTGTTGTAGGTCGAGTCTTGGTGGACCAGTTTGCAGAACCAACCCTAGTAGGGTCTCTGATTCTATTTTGACTATACCTATCTGAAGATGATGGTGAAGATGTGTCATAAAGTAAAGGAAAAAAGAAAGATAAGGAGTGGAGAAAAGATGAAAGAAGGAAAGAAGATGAATATGGAGATGATCAAGAGAAACAAGAAAGAGTAAAGAGAAGGGAGCTATAAAAAGAGATGGAAGCTAGAATTTTCATACTTCGTATAACAAAGAGGAGGAAGGGTAAAAAACATGAACCCTTATTTTGAATGTACATAAAGGTGTAGAGTAGGGTTTACATCTAGCATTATTGTAAATTTAATTGGTCAATGATATATGGTCGGGCTTGGTCTAACCCACACTTATGAAAAATAAAACCCACACTTATGGTCAGGCTTAGTCTTTTAAATAGGGTTTTAAAAATATAACAGAAATAAAACTCATTTATGAAAAATATAATAAAAATTATCATGAATATAGTGTTTGTTGATGTTTATTCCTTCAACCCGTAGGCCCAACACGTAACCCATGGATCTCGAGTGGAAAAGTGTGTATGAATATGGGATGCAAGCAAGTAAGGTAGGCTTAATATGTATGTAGCAATGGGCTGTATCTTATCGATCATAATAAGGATCTATTACAACGCACAAGTGCTACCTGGCTAACGGCCGATTGTTTCTCTTGCTAAGGAAGAGCTAAGCTTACTGCTATGAGCTATCAGAATGCTAGAATGCTAAGGCGGGTAAGTTGTCAATCCTTTACAATGAAATAAATGTTACTATTTAGACTACCAAGGGGTAGATGGATATCCTGATGTGGAGGGCTGTGGATGGATAGGGTTCTAACCACCAAATTTCCATCATTAAATGCGCTTCCCGCCAGAATCTTCATTTCCCACCAATCTCTGGGGATGAGCGTCCCTTTGGTCTGGGGCCATCCCAGAGTGGTGGAGTCAAGGGGCGGTGGCCGAGCATCGCCAATGTTTAGCTTGGTTGTAGATGCCATTGTATACTGGCTAGCCTATGTGGTCGTTCCTTAGTGATGTCTTGTGCTATTTGAGGGTAGCTACCCCTGGTGGACTTAGACCCTGTAGACAAACGTATGGTGGGCCTCCATCTTGAAGGGGATAATGGGCCGACCCCTGTGTTGGGCCATATCATTAACCCAACAATGTTACTTAAATGGAAATATTGAATATAAATGACTATGACTAAAAACTAATTAAACGTCGATGGTAGGCAAAAAGTGGACGACACCCTGAATAGGGTTTAGGCTCTGGGCGGCGACGCGAGTTTGGGGCGGCGACGCGAGTTTGGGGCAGCGCTAGTTTTTCTTGTCCTATCACCATCGGAGGAAGCGAGCAAAGGAACTGAAGCATGGGAATCGTCTCTTGGAACTGTCGAGGCCTCGGGAATCTGGAAACTGTCCAGGTATTATCTGATACTATACAATCCAAGAGGCCAGGCATCCTATTTATGATGGAAACGAAGACAGACGGGAATCACTGTAATGAAATTCGAGAGCAATTAGGTTTCCATAGATGCTTTGCAGTTGATAGCCAGGGCCTGGGAGGAGGTTTATGCCTAATATGGCGAGACAATATCTTGGTTGACATGGTTGGTCATTCTGCCAACTATATTGATTGTATGGTCCAATTGGATAAGATGACCCGAAATGGCGATTTACTAGCTATTACGGCTACCCAGAACGGAACAGGAGAAGAGCTTCATGGGCACTGCTTAAACAACTTTCACAGCTCTCGGACAGGCCATGGCTAGTTATGGGAGACTTCAACGACATTGTGTCCGATACTGAACGTCGGGGCAGACTGCCACAAACCCCTTGGCCGTTGCGAGGTTTTCAGGAGGCGCTTAATAGCAGTGGTTTGCTGAACGTCCCTTTCGAAGGTTACCAATTAACGTGGGAAAGGTGCCGCGGAACTCAGCACTGGATTGAGAAAAAACTGGACAGGATGGTGGCAAACGAAGGATGGATGAATCTGTTTGGTGAGTACCAAGCGACCTCGTTGGAAGGTCCGGCCAGCGATCACTTAATGCTATACATCAGGATTCTCAAGACAGGAAGTGGGAAAAGAAAAAGAGCCTTTAAGTTCGAAAATCATTGGCTGCGTGAGGAAGCATGCCGAGAGGTAATTCAGAGAACCTGGGCGAATTCCAGCAACATGGTAGTCTGGCAACGACTGCTTGGCTGTGGTGTGGAACTCGAATTATGGAGTAAGCACCACCGGGTGGGTTTTCAAGCAAGAATTGAGGGCTGCAAGAAAAGATTGACTGAATTACGCCGGGAAGGTGGAAGATGGAATGCAAGGGAGTTTCACAGAGTCAAGAATGTTTTAGTTGAGCTTCTGCAAAGGCAAAATACTTTCTGGAAGCAACGGGCTAAAACCTTTTGGCTTCGGGATGGAGACAGTAATACGAAATTCTTTCACAACTCGATGAAACAACGAAGAAGGCGAAACAGATTGAAAGGCTTGCTATTGCCATCCGGAATATGGGAAAGGAATAGAAGCAGACTGGGAACAATGATCCATGAGTATTATTCGAGCTTATTCACGGCTGGTAGGGCAGTTCTGGAGAAAACTGATTTGCCTGTTTTGGCTCAGGTAAGTGTGGAACAAAACAGAGAATTGATAAAACCAATCTCTGCTCTGGAAGTGAAGAAAGCGGTCTTTGCCATGCATCCCGACAAAGCGCAAGGGCCGGATGGATTGAACCTGGGGTTCTATCAACACCATTGGGATATTTTAGGAGAGAATATTACCAGGTACTGCCAGGACTTATTTTCTAGTGGATCTATACTGACAGAGGTAAATAGTACCCATCTAATTTTAATCCCCAAAAAAGAAAAGCATGAAACTTTAGGGGATTGGAGACCTATTGCTTTATGCAATGTTTTAATTAAGATCTTCACAAAAGTGTTGGCTAACAGATTAAAAGGAATTTTAAATAACATTGTCTCTGTTAATCAAAGTGCCTTTATACCGGGTCGCTCGATTGTTGATAATGTGATGGTGGCTTTTGAAACAATACACTGTTTGAAACAAAAGCGATATGGGAAGGAAGGCCTAATTGCTCTCAAACTCGACATGAGCAAAGCCTATGACCGGGTCAAGTGGTGCTATCTGAAACGAATTATGCAGGGTATGAATTTTGATCCAAAATGGGTCAATTTAATTATGTCTTGCTGCTCCTCTGTGGAATATTATGTACCTTTTGATGGCGATATGATTGGCCCTGTCACGCCTACTAGAGGACTACAGCAAGGTGATCCTTTATCACCTTACTTATTCATCCTGATAGCGGAGGGATTGAGCGCTCTCATTAGAAGACAAGAGAACATGGGGAATATTTTGGGCATAGCGGTGGCTAGATGGGCACCAAGAGTTTCTCATGTATTCTTTGCTGATGATAGTTATTTATTCTTTAGAGCTCGAGAAGGAGAGTGCCAGACGATCAAAAATATTCTTCACCGATATGAGGAGGACTCGGGACAGCAAGTTAATTATCAGAAGTCCTCGGTGATGTTTAGCCCGAACATGAGCGACAAGTACATGAATAATATTTGCAATTTTTTGCAGGTTAACAAGGAAGATAGTAGACCTCGTTATTTGGGACTCCCAGCACTGGTGGGCAGGAAGAAAACTGAAATTTTAGGGTACCTCAAGGAGCGGATCATCAGTAGAATTGGCAACTGGAATAATAATTTTTTATCCAAAGCCGGGCGGGAGGTTATGCTAAAGACGGTCATACAGGCTATGCCATCCTATGCGATGAACGTTTTCCTACTGCCAAAAGAATTATGCTCGCAAATTGAAACCATAATGAATGGTTATTGGTGGAAGGGGTCCGACCTGACCAAGAGAGGCATCCGGTGGAAGACATGGCAGACCATGTGTTATCCTAAACAAAAGGGCGGACTTGGTTTTCGCTCATTGAGGGAGTTTAATATAGCAATGCTGGGAAAACAAGCTTGGAGATTGGTCAAGCAGCCTGAATCATTAGTTGGGAGAATTTTTAAAGCAAAATATTTTCCTAATTCTTCCTTTTTGCAGGCAAAAGCTGGGAGCAACCCCCCATTTATTTGGAGTAGCATTATACATACCCAAGAGTGGTTGGGCGGAAGCATGCGTAGGAAGGTGGGAAATGGCCAAACGATCTCAGTTTGGAAAGAGAGGTGGCTACCTGGAACAAGTGATGGTATGATTCATACTCCACCGCCAAATGAGATTTCAGATATGAATGTGGCTGCGTTACTCAATGAAAGGGGAGATAACTGGAATGTGGCCAGGATCATGTCATTGTTCTCGACAGAAGAGATAAAAATATATAATGAGCATCCCTTTGAGTTCGAGACGAGTGGAGGACGGAATATGGTGGAATGCAGATCCAAGGGGCATTTATACGGTATAGAGTGGATACAGGGCGCTAAAAGGAGAGTACCAAACTACTGGCTGGACAGGATGGACTAAGGTGTGGAATTAAAATATACCTCCAAAAATTAAATGTTTTTTCTGGCAGGTTATGTCGGGAATTCTTCCGACATCAATCAATCTTCACAAAAGGCGAGTGGATGTTGATGGACGTTGCATTGGCTGTGGCGACGAAGCCGAAACAGAATTACATCTTTTCGGCAAATGTCATGTAGCTCAGGCTATTTGGCAGCATCTGGGAACAACTTTTATGAGGCAGGGAGACACCTTTGAAGCTTGGGTGAGGAGTTTCTTTGACAACTTGCAGCAGCAGGCTCTAAGTCTTTTTGTGGTAATGCTTTGGAACTTATGCAAAGCTCATAATGCAAAACTGTGGAAGAACAAATCAATGGGCTGGCGGCAAGTGGCTGAGGAGGGGAAAAGTATGATGAGGAATTGGGTGGCGGCTCACAGCAACGAGACCGAGCAACGGTCCGAGGAACCAGCACCCCGATGGAGGAAACCGCCGGCGGGTAGCATAAAAGTGAATGTTGACGCAGCTCTGGAGGAAGGACAAAACAGGAGGGCTTGGGCATGGATAGTCAGAGACTATCGAGGGGATCGGAATTCGTGGCAGGAGGCAACCGATCGGTACAGGCAAGCTGGACGGCAGCGGTGACGGAGGCCATCGGAGTTCGGGAAGCGATTAATTGGATTAAAGAGCATCGGTGGCAGCGGGTAAAGCATTATGGATCGAGAAGGAGAATCGTATTTTGACACAATCCTGAAAGACATCAGCACACTCTTCGCGATGAAGCTAGATTAGAAGTCACACATTGTAAAAGATCCGCGAACAAGGTAGCTCACTCATTAGCAATGGCTACTCTTTCACAACCGGATTCTTATTTTAGTTATGATTCAACTCCTGATTGCATTGTACTCCACTGGGAGAACAAAATTTTGAATTAATATAACCAGTTTCCTTTCAAAAAAAATGACTATGACGAAAGTTACTAGTCTTCTATAGTCACGTCACTATACTTGAAATATTACATTTTTATAAATAATTTTTATTTTAGTTATATACATATTATGTAATTATTTGATTTTAAAACACCAAAAATGTCAAAATAGGGTTTTGCACGTTCATCTTTTACTTATTTTAAAAATTTGAACATTTAATTTTCAAACTAAATGGCATAAGTATAGTATAGTAAGCATGATTTGTTGACACTTTTTTGAGTGTTACTATTATTTTAACCTAATTAATATTAAAAAGTTCATCATAAACTTTAACTTTTAATTTGTAAAAATCACTATTATTATCAAACCATATTACCTATTATATATTGTAAACATTTTTTGTATAACATCTAAATTAAATTAGTTCTCAAAAGTAGGATTAAACTATTTTTTCGAACATTAGACTTCAAGGGTGGGCCTTGGAGGTCTCCGTACGTGAGCGTTACTCCAAAAGAGAGTCGTTGCTTGCTTCACACTTATCCTCGTCTCAATTGAACTTTAAAAAAATGTACAAAAGACAGAAAGAAAAACAAACGTAGGAAAAGCTGGATTCTAAGTGCAAGCTAAGATGCAATTAAGGAAAATGAAAAGTTGAATAAGCCATTTTTACATTTTTGAATGTATTTTGGAAAGTCAAACAGCTATTCTTAGTTTTGATAAACAATTATTTCATGTGCCTGTTCGATGCAAAGAAATCAAAAATGAAAAAACCATTTTGAGTAGTTTTTTCGGAATGATTTTTTTGATTTTATATTTTAAAAGCCTAATATACCATCCAAATTCACTTTATTATATACGTAGTAATTATTTAGTAAAATATTTAAAATAAAAATATAATTGACTTTGTTTTTCTCATTGGCCAAGATACTCTAATTTTTATAAGCCATCCAGGTGCTTGCGTGCTATACAAATTAATTAACAAAATTATTATAAAATGCCTTACATTAGTTATTATAAATATCATATTAAAACACCAATACTAAAGGCGTTTTGTTTTCCAAAATCTCAAAAACATTTAATGCGACACCCACTTTATTATATTCACAAATTTAGGAGATTAATACAAAAACACGCATTCAATTTCTAAAGATTTTGTTTGACTTAATTAGCTGTTTTTAAGACATGGACCAAATGTCAAACTCAAAATAATGGAAGTACTTATTTAAAATATTTCTTATTTGTTGGTACATACGAAGTATAAAAGGAAACAAATTTCTGTATGAGCACAAGCAAATACCTCCATCCCATGATGTTTTTCATACGAAGTATGAGTCAACCACGTAAAAATAAAGCCGAATGTTAAGCACGTGCCTTGACTGTTGACACTATACTTACATTTAAAATTCAACGGGAAAATTGCCGAAAAATTACCGAAAGTTCGATAACCGTATTTACCGTACTAAAAAATAAGGAAAAGTATCCAATTTTTGATATAAACATTTTGGTATGGCATCTTCAATTTAAATATTCTAAAAAAAAGTTGAGATATTGCCCAATATTGGTCTAGCGAGTTATACTGCTTTTTTACAGGTGGTTAGCTCTCAGTCTCGGCCACGGGCGGATGGTTATTTGTGATTTTTTTCTAGTCTGATACCCTTGCTGAATGCTATTTTTTTGAATTAAGCCTTCTTCGAGCAAAAAAAAAGTTGAGATATTGATATAACGTTACACCGAAAGTTCAACCCAATAAATTCTATAGAATAAAAAATGATAAGACACACAATAGCATTCGAAATAAGTGACTTTAACTTGCATATTGTTTGAATATTTTTACCTTCTTTGTGGGGATTGGTATTTTCTTTATTTATATTAATGTTGTTTAACTTTTTTTTGGAGGATGTGTTATTTCAAAATGCGGTGATGTGTGCTGAAAATGTTGAAACATTTTCTTTATTAATTTGGTTGAAATGGAATAGTAGATAACTAAATTAGCTTTACCAATTAAAATTTAAATATTTAGAATCTACATTCAAAAGATCACAAAGTCACAAAATTTAAATAATAATACAATTAAAAACGGTTATCAAAATTAAGTAAATACAGTGAAAATGCGTCAACATAAAAAAACAGGCTTACAAATTATAGTTGTAATTATATTGAAATCTCAGCATGAAATGATAATTTATTGATACTGCATGTGCTCGAATTTTGAGGAAGCAAAATCTCGAACACCAAAATGTGATATACCAATTTCAGTAAGACAATAATATGTTTTTTTTTGTGTATACCAAATTCAGTGTGACCTCTTTCCTTTTGTGAGGGGCACCCCTTCTCCCAAAGTTACAGGCTATTTTGCCGAGTTCCTTGGAGTTTTCTCGCGCCCTTATTTATGTTCTACCTACCCATGTATTAAGGGTGGACTCGGTTCGGGCCGGGCCCGGTTCGGGCCTTGAACCGGCCGGGCCTCGGTTCAAGGTAGGGGAGGCCCGGAACCGGCCCGGGTAATCCCCGGGTCCGGTTCGGGCCGGGCGGGGCCGGACCCGGTTCGGTTATATATATATATATATTTTTTGGGTTTTCCTAATCAACCCCCTACCCTCCCCCTCAACCCCAAACCACCCCAAACCACTTAAATGGCCCAAAATACCCAATCCAACCCAAAAACTTAAAAAAAAATCAAAAAAAAAAAAAAAATTAAATCCGGCCCGGCCCGGGCCCGAACCGGCCGGGCCGGTTCACCAAAATGAAGGCCCGAGCCCGGAACCGGTAGCCACCGGGCCGGGTCGAACCGAACCGCCCATGGGCCGGGCCGCCGGGCCGGTCCGGTTCAAACAGTGGCCGGGCCGGGCCGGTTCTGGTTCGGGCCGCCCGGCCCGAGTCCACCCCTACCATGTATGTGAGTTTCGGGTACAAGTACATTTTGTTTATGGCTGTTCGAGCTTTTTTTGGGAGTATGACATGTTACTTCAGCGCTGGTTTTCACTTCAGTTTCTATCAATTCTGGTTCGATTTGGAATGAATTGGAGTACTAAGGATGTTTTCTTTTGGACTGTTTTCAGTCCCAGACCAGACCAGACCAGACTTAAACAGACCAGATCAGACCAGACTTAAACAGACCAGACCAGACCAGACCAGACTTAAACAGACCAGACCAGACCAGACTTCCGTAGTTATAAAATACACAGAGACCAGACGTTTACCAGACCAGACCAGACCAGTTCAGACCAGACCAGACTTAAACAAACCAGACCAGACCAGACCAGATTTAAACAGACCAGACCAGACCAGACCAGCAAATTTCAATCCAAAAGAAAACATCCTAACAAACTCAAACCGAATTTCTTTTGATTTAGGCTAAAGGGTCAAATAGGTACATGAACTAACTTAAA
Source organism: Cuscuta epithymum (assembly GCA_945859915.1). Classification (NCBI taxonomy): domain Eukaryota; kingdom Viridiplantae; phylum Streptophyta; class Magnoliopsida; order Solanales; family Convolvulaceae; genus Cuscuta; species Cuscuta epithymum. The sequence goes on from CAMAPF010000006.1 coordinate 4,112,828, forward strand.
GTGTTCAATTAGCCCCTTATATAGGAGGTTCTGTTCGGCCGTCGCCAATTGGGGCGGTTCCCGGTGGAATTTTTTGATGAATTGTTTTGAGCATCTTCTTCATTAAGTCTAGTTTACCCATACCAAATTTCAGCTAAAAATTCAACCGGGAAGGCAGTCAAATGATTTTTTGAAGATACCTGCGCAGTTAAACAGCGCAGTACATTTCGGAAAATCATTTGACTGCCTTCCCGGTTTAATTTTTAGCTGAAATTTGATACGGGTAAACTAGACTTAATGAAGAAGATGCTCAAAAAAATTCATCAAAAAATTCCACCGGGAACCGCCCCAATTGGTGACGGCCGGGCAGAACCTCCTATATAAGGGGCTAATTGAACACTTTAAGTTAGTTCATGTACCTATTTGACCCTTTAACCTTGATTTATATTGGATTTGATGTGAATCGGCTAGTCTAAACCGAATCGGACTTGCCCAACCCTAAGATATTCCATGTTTGAAAGGACGTATGGTTCTTTACTTCTTTTTAGATATTCCATGTTTGAAACATATACACCCGCAACGTGCAATTCTCCGATTTTTGTCTTTCCTCCCAGCTAATTACAGAATTGTAAAACAGGCCACAAAAATTTAAATTTACTCGCCTGAAACTCCATCCATTCACACGCCTACTACTCCCTCCAGTCATCCTTCTCATTGTATGGATTTTGTCTCCATTTCTTCACTCTTCAGTATATACATTCATAGAGTTGGAGCTGAAAGGAGAGAGTAGAAGCTCAAGCCATTGAGAACACAGCTATGAGCGTTATAGGGTTTCCTTAGAACTTGAAAAAGAAAAACCCAAAATCCCCTCTCAATCAAAGGGGAAAAGGGCATAGTTATTATTTGTCTTTCGTTGCTTCCAATGCTGAGAGATATATATAGGTGAGGAACACCGAAATGTCGGCTATAGTGAACTTCAGATCGGATGATCCAGCTGGAAATTCGAGATCTCGAAGTCGGTTTTCACTAGGTTAGCTTCGAATTCCGCGACCCTAATGTGTATGACAGTGTGGTGTCTACTGTTATGTATCAGAGTTGTAGCTAATATGTTGCGTTTTGAGGTTAATAACCTGAACTTGGGTAAATCTGTGTTCGGTTTAATCAGAGCAATGCAGCTTATCTTCTTTTGCTTTTACTTTTATGTTTGGGGAAATCTGTGCTTGAGCTGCTTTGTTTGATTAGAGATGGAAATTTAGTGTTGCGCTTGATTGTTGCATTTTAGGTAGTCAGATCTGAAGGAAGACTATATGGCGCCTTGCATTTGAATTTGGTTTTGGTCATTTGGTGAGTTCTTTAATTCTTGCACTTCCATAAGTCCATTGCAAACTGTATAATTGATGTTGAGATCTGTCTTTACATAAACTGACTTTAATTTTGTTTTCGGATTCATTGCCACTTATATTAGCTTAGGAAGTTATATTCCTTAGGTGATGGAACTAAGAATAATTTGCAATTACATATTAATTTCCAAAGCAGAGATGTATTTAAGTCTTTCTGTGGTGAATGTGTTTAAGGTGCAAGTGGCATAGGTAAATCTCAAGCTTTCCTCCTTGCATAGGAAGAAAATGGAACTGGACACACTTCTTGATTATGCATCATTTCAACTGTCGCCTAAGCGGACACGGTAAACCCCCCACCAGGATAAAGAAGTTATCTTTATTTCTTTGGTTTCGTAAGATGAATTCATCACCATGTATTATATATGCTTTACTTCTTGGGGGTGTTATTTGGATTTTGGACAGATGTGATTTGTTTGTTACCACTGATGGGAAGACTGAGAAACTGGCATCAGGGTTAGTGAAGCCCTTTATTAGTCATTTGAAATTTGCTGAAGAGCAAGTTGCATCAGCAGCTAGTTTTATTAAACTTGAGGTTGAGGGGCAGAGAAGTGTCAAATCATGGTTTACAAAAGGGACACTTGATAGGTGAAGGGCTAAATATTTCTCATTTTCTGTATTTAAAGGTAATATTTGGAGATAAAGACATCTAATCAGTAGTTTTTTCTCTAGGTTTGTCAGATTTGTTAATACACCAGAGGTAATGGAGCTTGTCAATACCTATGATGCTGAACTATCACAACTCGAATCAGCTCGGAGAATATATTCACAGGTCAACGTTTTTGACATCTATGAAACATGAATACAATTTAGAATTGTAGACTTATACTAGACCTAATTTAGAGTTTCTTTTCCTCCTTGAACAGGATGTAGGAGATCGGGGACTTTCTGGTATGTTGTTTTAATGCCAATAAAAACAAACTATTGCTTGTCTTGTAGGCCTTTACCCACCCCTCACATAAGAGAATTATAATGTGTTAAATCTCAATTTATACAATGTAAACTGGTGCTAATCTAGTTTCTTAGTTCTTTTACATCTCCCCATGCATAGATTTAAATAGATAGAGTAGGATATATTGTATGGCGGTTTAGACACCTCATAACAAAGGAAACAAATGCTGAAGGATTTGTGGAAAGTTTTTTAGAGTACTCATCAGAATATTTTGTACTCAACTGTGCCCTTTGCCCCTTCGGCCTGAAGGCAGCCTCAAATTAAACACACATGTTAATCTAGCTCTTCAACAACAACAACAACAACAAACTCTTTGTGCTTTAGTACAAGGGTAAGGCTGCGTACATCCGACCCCCCCTACCCCACCGTAGGTGGGAGCCTTTGTGGCACTGGGGTAATGACGACGACGATGATGATGATGTTAGTCTTGCTCTTGTGTTGGATGTATATGTTTGAAGTGGAGTCAAAGAAAGGGAGTTACGTGATAATTTACTAATAATGTAAGATACAAGTGTGTTAAACACAGATAAATACTCCTTCCGTCCCATAATGTAAGATACAATTGAGTTTGGCGCGAGTTTTAAGAAAATAAAGGTTAAAGTTATTGTTTTGTAATTGTAACCTCCAAAATGCAAGAAAAAGTAAGATGGGTTCACATAAAGTAAAAGGTGAAATGATAGATAAATAAAATGGGAAAGTAAAATGTTAGTAGAGTTCAGTTTAGAGAAGTGTTCAATTTTTGCGACAACCCAAAAAAGAAACTGTATCTTACAAAATGGGACGGAGGGAGTAACTATTATCGAACAATACTATTCCACGCTAACCAAGACTTTTGCAGTAACTAACTAGAATTATAATAGTATAATTTAAATATGACTAAAATAACAGTTATATCAAAATAGTAATCATCCCTAGCGATAATTGTCTTAAGTTTTTTAATGAAATCTATGAAATACTGAAAAATGAAATATAAGGATATTTTATGTTGTAAAGTTGAGGATGTTTTTATAATATATCCCCCCGTCCCTTAAAACTTTGTCATCTTTCCTTTTTTGGTTGTCCCAAAAACTTTCCCACATTCCCTTTTAATCAATCAATTTGTGGTTCATGTCATTTCTGTCTCCTATACACAAATCTTAAGTTAATCCAGCTATGAAGTGTTCAATGTCACCTTGTTATTGTAGCCATCGTTTTGGAAAATTAGTTCATCATTGCACCGTTGCCTTGATGGAAAGAAATGCAGTTTCATCTCACTTGGTCTGAAATAAAGTAACTTGAAGTTAAAGGCATCTATGTTTACCTAGTATTGCAAATTTGATCTCCATTATACTACTACATTGTCACAATTTTCAAATTGTTTCAGATAATGGCGTGTCCTCAGACACAGCAGCAGCTGATGCAACAAAGTAATCTCTCTCTTTCCCTCCCTCTCTCTGTCTGCTTCTTCATTCATTGACTGATTTCTTCTTATGTCATGATATGCATACTTCCAAAAGTGAAAGTAGTAGTATTCTGTATTTGAAGTCAGTGAAGTCACTAACTGCATTGTAAACTGCATTTTTATTATGCACTCTCTGATGTTATTATATTCACAGCAATTCGTTATTATTGGTAAATATTTGCATCAAGAAGAATATTCTTAGCACTTCTTTATTATTTGTAAAAAATGTATATTTGTATCTATTGGCACCCTAGGTGGTCGGTGCCCGGTGGTCCCACAATGAGTTGTGACTCTGTGTATATAATATTACCTATTCAGGTATTCAGTCAGGGTATTGACAATGATTCCATCAGCTGAAATTGTAGGTCTATAAGAACTAAAACTGAGACACATTATGAGCACCCAGAAGAAGGTTCTTCATGTGACATTTACTTACTGTCTTTTCACAGGAAGGAGCTATTGAAAGCCATTGATGTGAGGCTATCAGCAGTTCAACAGGACTTAATTACAGCTTCATCTCGTGCTACAGCTGCTGGTTTCAATCTAGACACAGTTGCAAAACTTCAAAGTTTTTCAGCCCAATTTGGTGCTTACCGATTAAAGTAAGAATATTTAGCTCCTCCCCCGTTCTTTAATATGTCAGTCACTTTCACAAACTCATTTGGTTTGTAGTTCATGGGGAAGTTCATTGTGACAAGATTGTGTCATGTGTCAGCATTTATTTAGCTGGACTCTTCAAAGTTCCTAATTAGGTACACTGAGTAGTTGCAAATTCTAGAAAAGGCACAATGAATAAGTCCTGGAGGAGCGCAGACCATGTTTAAAACTCAGCCATGACAGAGTTCATGGCGTTTAACTCTTTCTAAGTTTCCTATGCAATTGCACTTAATCTGTTTCTTTTCTATTCATGTACAAATTAAAGTGAAAACCATGTGAAGAAGAAATCATATAAAGTGGATAAATGGGGGGGTGGGGACTGGGCGAACATGAGTGGAACTTTTATGCTTCAGTTTCATTAATGTAAACAGTAAAAGTTGGAATTTATATAACTACAATTGAAATTTTTACTACTCCAACTGAGCAAGCCCACGATCCCTCATGACCCTTGTACATTTCCAGAGTTTGGCTTCACAAAGTTTAATTTCACTAACAGATTTCTTGTTACAGTGAAGCATGCTCGAAATTTATATCATTGTGCAAGAAAAGGCCACACCTAATCAACCAATGGAAGCCAGGTGGAGCGGATGAACATGCAGTAAGATCCTCATATGGATCAGATATGTCCCTAGATGAAGACCCTCCTACTCCAGAACAACAATGCACTATGTTCCGCCCAATCAGCCAAAACCAGGATGCAGTGCATCAGCAATCCCGTCCTCACCTCGACCAATCCAGATCATTTAGTAATCAATCGTTAAAACCCTCTTCTGTTGTCTTTCAGAGTGGAAAAAAAGATTTAGATGAAACTCAGGAGACTCCTATGAGCCGGAACATCAGACGGCTAAGTGTGCAGGACCGCATCAACATGTTTGAGAACAAGCAGAAGGAGACTTCAGGGAGTGGGGGGAAGCCAATCACGGGAAAATCTGTAGAGCTTAGAAGGATGTCCTCTGATGTCTTGGTTTCCCCGCCCGTAGTTGCGGAGAAGACAGTATTAAGGAGGTGGAGTGGGGTTAGTGACATGAGCATAGACTTGAGCAGTGAAAAGAAGGATGGTGAGAGTCCTTTGTGCACCACCCCATCTTCTGCCTGTGTTATCAAGTCCAAGCCTGAGGACGAAGCAAAATCAGACCAAGGAAAATCATTTAATAAAATGGAATTTCAAAGTGTGCCAGACCGAGCTGGTGATATCAGGGTGAAAGAACATGAAGATTTGAAGTTGCATAATCAATATTTTAATGAGAAGGAAGAATCAAAACTGCCAACTGCTTCTCACAAGAAGGTAGAAGCATCTGAATCTAGTAACTCAAAGTCTTATAATTCAACCACAGTAGAGTCCAATGGGCAAAAAGATAAAACTGGTGAGAAGCCGAAGTCAATTTTGTATTCAACTAGACCAGCGAACAGTTTGAAAGAGATACCCGAATCTCAAGGGATGCCTGCATCATTGCCTTGGGATAATAAAACTAGAAAAGTTGGTGTAACTAATAAAGGAAAGTCCACATTTAGTCTGGGCAGTGATGGCACTATTGAGCCTCACAAGACAGAAGTTCATGCATCTCATGTCACTGCTTTGAAGGACGAAAACTCTTCGCCAGAGCAGTTTGGAGCTTCTACCAGACAGGCCAGTTATGATGATGCAACCCACCATATAGTGCATCACAGTCATGAGGAAACTCCATCAAGGGATGAATTGGCTGTGTCTAAGTCAAGACTTAAGGCTCCTAAGAAAACTAAATGGGATTTTGGGCCTTTGGAAAGCGGTTCCCTCTCAAGAGCCTTTTTAAACCCTCAAGGCAAAGGGTTTGAAGGAGATCCATTTAATCCTCAATACAGATCGCAATCATCTGCAGAAACTGAGAAGGAAAAGGTAGATTTGGCTGAAAAGGTAGATGTTAATTCTGGAAAAGTTGTCAATTCAGCAGGGTTCCCAATTATGAAGTCGAAGAAGCAAGTTGTAGGTGCTGATGTGAAAAACAACTCACAAGATTGCATAGAAGAGATGAGTTCTGTTTCTATAAATATCAATCGGTCTTCCTCTGCTGAAATGGTAGCAGAGGCACAGGAGGGATCTATGTCAATTTTTTCAACCCCTGTCCAGCAAGTTCAGAGGGTACGGTTATCTAAGGGAAACCAGGAACTCAATGATGAGTTAAAGATCAAAGCAAATGAGCTTGAGAAGCTATTTGCTGAACATAAGCAGTCAAATCCTGCCCGCAAAAACAAGCCTACTGAAATACCAGCCTCACAACAAGCAAATTCATTGCATACCGGTCCTGCAGCAGATAGTACTTCTTTCCAGTACCCAGACAAAAACTCGGTAACTGGAGCAGCTGTGACTTCTTCAAGTGGCTTGGTAAACATTGACAATAAAGGGTGTACAGATGTTCTAAGCAAGAGTGTCTCTGAGCTTTGTGCTTCAGAGGGTTCTCGAGGAAAATCCTATGCGACATATATGCGGATAAGAGATGCAAAACTAAGGAAAGAATGGAATTCTAAGCGAAATGAAAAGGAAGCAAAGCTAAAGGCTATGCATGAAAGCCTAGAAAAGACTAGAGCCAAGATGAAAGCTAAGTTTTCTGGATGTTCGTATACGGAAGGTTCTGTTTCTACTCTGCACCGACGTGCAGAAAGACTAAAGGCTTTTGATAGCAGGTCAATTTTGAGGAGAGAGAAGGTAAAAATACTAGTTTTGTTTACCAAAAAGGGCCTATTGGTGTTACTCCTTCCATCTATCTAAAAAGAAAGATTTGCTATAAGAACCTTCTTGGTCCAAAAAAAGTCAAGTTTTAAAAGTCAACTTTCATTTGCAAGTAAATTTACAAGAAATAAGTGCTTTTAGTTAATTGCTACAAGCAATCTTGGAGGAATAAGTTGACTTGACGTCTTGACTAAATATAAGTTAAGGGTGCAATTGACCAGCTGACCATTCATTATATGTAAAAGCTTGTACCGTGATTGAATTGACTACAAAAAATTTGCACCTTACTGAAACAGGCAAAACTTTTTATTTCGGAATTGGGATGGAGGAAGTATTTTGAGTTTTGTTATTGAACATTATGTATTTATGTTGTTGACTTCATTAGTTGATATTTCAACATGATTTTGTTCCTTGTCATAAGTAACTATGTTCACCAACCCCAATTCTTTTTCACAGCAACATTTGGATTTTGATCAACATGAAGATGAAGGCATGACCAAATTTGCCGAGGAGAATCAGTATGAAGAAGGAAGGTATCCGAGTGAGACAAGTGATGCATTTCTTGAGGATGATGCTTCTACAGGCAGTCAGGCTCAAAAGCCTCTGCCAGCTAAAGCTTCTACAAGGCCAGCTATCAAAGGTACTATTAATAGCAATCCTGGCAGGAGAAAATCCCAATCTGAAAACCCCCTTGCACAATCTGTCCCTAACTTCTCAGACATGAGAATAGAGACCGCAAAGATTTCCTCTGCTGTGGGACAGACAGCACGTTCCCAACTTAAAAACTACGCTCGCAACAAACATAATAGTGAAGATGAGATGGCCGTTAAGGAGGATAAATCTTGGAGATCGCAATTGCTACGAAATAGCACCATAAATCAGGGAGAGTTTGGTGAGGCGTCTATTTTGGACTCTGAAGATGTTTTGACGCTTAAAATTGACAAGATTATTGATAAAGTGAGGAACAATGTGGACTCAAGAACTTTCCACAGCAAGGGTAAAAGTGCATCAGATAGTGGTACCAGAGTCGGTGTCCCAAAACAGAGAAGGTTTATAGGGTCCCAGAACACACAAAGTGACGGGGAATACAATGATGGAGTAGTACATTTGTCCAACAGCCCAATCAAAGATGGAGAGGACATGCTTGAGGATACAGAGCATATCTCTAACATAGGTAATATGGATTCAATATTGAGCCACGAATCAGAAAAATCTTCTGATTTTGGATCAGAGAGTGGCGGTGATCTTGTGAGGTCATTTTCCCATTTTAACCCTGTATTGGCATCTGAATTCACACCTTCCATGCTGGACTCTGCTGAACAACTGCAAGATGGACAAAGCCCTGTGTCGTGGAATTCACATGCTCCTCATCAGTTTTCCTATTCTAATGAGATGTCTGACCTTGATGCCTATGTGGACTCCCCCCCAGCAGAAAGCCTTGCTTCATGGAATTCTCATTCACTGAGCCAAACAGAATCTGATGCTGCTAGAATGAGGAAAAAGTGGGGAACTGTTCAGAAACCCTTGCTGGTTTCCACTTCTTCCAACAATCAGCCCCGCAAAGATATGACTCGAGGGTTCAAGAGATTATTAAAATTCGGAAGGAAAACCCGTGGAGCGGAAAGTTCTGTTGACTGGATTTCTGCCACTACTTCTGAAGGAGATGATGATACCGAAGATGGACGTGAGCCTGCCAATCGTTTGTCAGATGATATGATGAAGAAATCTAGGATGGGTGTTTTGCAAAGGCACCCTTCTGATGATAATTTCAATGAACACGAGTTTTTTGCTGAGCAAGGTAACATACTCTCCGTCCCAATTTCATTGTCATCTTAGGAATTCAACGTTTTTACTAATTTTTCAACTTTTTCCAGTTTGTCCATACTAACTTTTGTTCAATAAATGCTAATACCTCCAAAAGAAATAGAATACATTTCATAGTAGGGTCATTTTGTTACATTCCTTAATATTTGTGCACCTTTTCATGAAGCAAGAAACATGAGTTTCTAAAGAGGTAGGATCATTCATTTCATTGAATACAAATTTTTATTTTTAACAGACATTTTCTTAATAACAAAATAGTGTTACATGGCTAATGGCCGGCATAATCTTTTATACTCTTATAGCATCAGTTAGTTGTTTTGCTGGGCTTGCATCTTATTTGTCCAAATCGAGTTTCCACTTTTTTTTATAAATAAAATCCTGATTCCTAATAGGTTCAAATAATCCCTAGATCGAGCTTATGATAATTTTATTGAAATTCCATAATAGCAAATAAAGTCACAATTTAACAGATAAATTAAATATTTTAATTTATTCAAAAAAAACGATACTGTTTATTCACAGTCCTTAACAACTTATTCAAGAAAATGTGTTTTTTAGTACAAACAGTGCGCGGTTCGATACCGGCTCCTCCTGCTAACTTCAAACTGAGGGATGATCATTTGTCTGGAAGCTCATCACTAAAAGGTAAGCATCTTTTACATCAAGATTGTCTTGTCTCACTTTTGTAAAATGATGATTAGACTGTGGGAGTGGTCCTTGGATAGATAATGAACCATTTAACCATATTAGCTTAGAACTTTCATTTGGCATATGAACATTTTTAGTGTAGCAATTTGTGTGCTCTGACGTTCACATTCATTCTACAGCTCCAAGATCATTTTTTTCCTTGCCAAACTTCCGTAATAAGGCAAATGACTCAAAGATCAGATGATGACACTGCCAAACAGTAGGAACGATGGGGATATGATGTGCAAGCGGTGTTGAGGGGTACAATAATGCAAATACTCTTTTCAGTCTTTTGTATATCACAGTAATAGTTATTCTTTTTATTTTGTTTCTTTGTGCATTCTATCCATGTAGAGTTACTCTCAGTCACGGTATATTTGTATTAATGAGAAAACAAAATTTCAATCAGGGGGATATTTAATTTATTTATGCAATTTTGGCTTTGCAAGTCTTCATTTTTTTTTTGCTACGGTGTGTGTATTTAACACATTTAACACATGACTTGTGTTGCATTGATTTTTGATCAGTTTGTTTATGCTCTGTGGTGACGACATGCTGCTCCATTATGGGGGGGGGGGGGGGTCTAGCAATGACAAAAGAGACAAAAAGTTGGATTGCAGTAGGAGTGGACACGGGCCAGGTCCAGTTCCCAGCGGACCGCTTAGATCATAGTCCCAGGTCCCTCCTACCCAGAACCGGGAACGAAGTTTATTTCCCCTTTGGTTCTATTCTACTCATGGACTGAACCGGGCCTGGTTCCGGGGTGGGCCTAGGCCCAAAAAAATTTCTGTGAGAACCGGGACCGGCCCGGGTTGGGTCCAGTTCTAGCCCATTTAAATCCAGCCCAAAACCCCAAACAAAAAAGGGTAATTCTAAATGTAGTCCACTTTTTACTATACACAACCCCTTGTTTTATACGTATCGATCAATTTTACAAAATTATCCTTCCCTAAAAGTATTTCTATGAACTACTAAAGCAAGACGGCCGGATTTGCTCTGTATATATGAATATGTCTTCAGTGAATGGGAATCAACGTAATTACGGAATATGTGGAAATAGCGGTCGTCGCAGATGTGCATCAGGGACTCCCTCAGCAGAATCAGTGGTCACCGGCAATTTAGTAATCGTCAGCAACTCGTCCGTTACTCCGGGCGTCGCCTTGTTCCTTCACTCTTTTCAATCCCTTGCAGATTTAGTAGTTTGACAATTGAATAGTGGTTGCCGATTATCCATTTGATTTTTGGGGCTGTCGCATGGTTTATTATTTGGGATGGGATGAACTACCACTACCAACTACGCTTCTGGTTTTGGGGGCCATTCTAAATACTAAGATGAAAGAAATATCCCGTAATAAGATACTCAAAGATGCAAAAGTTAAGTGGCCTTGTATATATGAATGACATCTTCCTTATTCACAGTGCACCATCGTTTTACTGTCCATCTTCATCCTCAATCGAGCAAATAGACACCAGATGATATGCGTAGGGGCTGTACGTGCCTGTACCTAATACGTAAATAAGGGTATAATAGGTAATATGAAATAAGTGGGCTGTGCTTAGAAAAATGGAGGCTGTATTTAGAATTTCCCAACAAAAAAAACCAAAAAAAATTGAAAAGGCCCGAACCGGGCCCGGTTCTCAATTCCCTAAGGCCATACTCGCCCCCGGTTTCCCCTTCAAACCGGGCTGGGCCCGACCCAAACAGTACCGGGCCGGACCGGGTGGCCTGAACCGGGTCCAAGCCTATTCTATTCCGGTACTTGACCAATTCCAAACCGCTCCAAATACTCTATTTTCTAAAAATGGGAACAAAATTGGTCTGTTATGTTTCCATTTTAGGGGATCCGGATTGGGTAAGTTCGGGTCCGGGCCCCGTGGTTCTAAAGGTTGACCTGGTTTTGTCTAGCAGGTCCGGTATTGTTCTAAAACCAAAGTTGGCTCCTCGACCAGTCGGCCTCCTAAAATTTTGAAGTTGAGGGTTGGGACTGCTGAAAAGTGGGGTCTTAGTCTAATTTGTAAATGTATTTTACTCTCACTTTAGAGTTTAGAGATCACATGGTAGGGCTGTAAAGATGGACACGAGTCAATTCTAATATGGCTTCTATCCCAAAAGTAGAAGATTGACTAGAGTCTAGGGGTAAAAAACTGGCATTACTAGGTTTGGTTCCCACCAGTTTGGATGTGTTTGTAGGTGGCTTGGCATAAAAAAAGTTGAGTTTAGTGATCGGATTCTAGAATGCACTAATTCAAAACTGAACCAGAACCAGAAATGCATAAAAAAAGAAATTGATTATCAACCTAGATTCATTCTCGTTTCTATTTCGAAGCAAATTGATATCTCATTAAAAAGAAAATGCCCCTATTAGGATGACACGTTTTAGGAATTCTCACCCTCCAATATGTACTTTAGCCAATATGTTGTCACAAAATTTGCGCCATCCTTCCTTAGAAAAATCCTCTTTCTTCAAAGAAACTCCATGAGATGCATTACCCCCATTCTACTACGTATATGGTAATATTACTATTTTTTTAGCCCCTTACTGATCCTAATATAGCAATCTCTTTTGGACAGTGAAACAACCCTAATTAAATGTATAATATATATTATATTTTCTTTATCGTCTCATTTAAAAATATGTAATTTCATATACCAGAGAGCCATTAAAATCTAAAATGTGAATAATCAGTTTCACTTCGTTTCAACTGGATCATGAACCTCTAAGAGGTTTTAAAATGATCAAATGAAATGTTCAAATGAATTTATTTGATTGATATTACACTTTTTCTAAATTGAAATTACCCCGAAGTTAAATCAGAATTAAAAAGAAAACATTGTAAGGATCTTAAACAAGAATGAACTAGAAAATAATACGGGCCGGAGGCGTAGCTCACTTGGTTGGAAAAGAGTGTCACAAGGGAGATGTCTTGAGTTCGAATCCATCAAAAGACTTGGGTGGACACTTTAATCTCTTTCCACCAGTGTGATTAAGGATGTTTTCATTTGAATTGATTTTAGTCCCAAACCATATTTTCATATACTAGACTAGACCAAACCTCGACATGTATAATGTATACATAAACAAGGTATTTACTAGTTCAGATCAGACTAAATTTAAACAAACTAGACTAGATCAAACTAAATCAGATTAGAGTACTAGACAAAAAAATCAATCTAATTAAAAACATTAAACACAATTTATTTGAATAGTATTGGGCCCAACTCTATTTTTTCCTACAATTACTTACTATTCCGAGAAAGCTTGCGCTTATAGACATCCTCCGATTTGCACAAGCTTTCCTTGGCCTCAACATTTCAACCTTCTTCCTTATCAGGTATTTCATTTTGATTTTGTGCGCTCATCTTACAGTCTTTAGCTGTTTCAACTTCCAACCTTATCAAATATCCTGAAACATTATATTAATGATTTTTTAGATTTGTGGTTTAAATACTAAATCTGAATACTATACATATATATTCTATTAGACCTGCATTTTCGAAGATGTCTATGAAACTGCACTCTACAGATCTTAGTTTCAAATATGACAAACTGATTCCTCTGTATATATTTGGGCTCTTTTTCAATCCGTTTTTTCTTCATTTTCTGATTTTTTTACTGTATCTGTTACTTGAAATGGTATTCATTTGAATTTTTAATATTACCTCTTACTTTAAGGAACCTGTTTTATGCGAGTTTGTTGACTACTACTTTGTTCTATTTATTGCTTAGGCTATGTTTGGCATGCAAAAGTTCTAGCTTATAGCTTCTCTATTCTTTAAAAAGTTCTTAAAAGACTCTAGTTGTATGTTTGGCATGACTTTTTTTAAGAGCTTTTCAAAATATAAAAGCTCTTTTTTGAGATGCTACCGGGTGTAGCATCTGAGAAAAGCCTGTGACTTTTAGTATTAATTAGTCATAACAGCTTGTATACCAAACCGAACTAAATCAAACAGTCAGCTTTTTACCAAACAGCTACCACATTTTCTTTTTAAGATCTTTTTAGTCACTAAAAGCTAACAGTTACTAAAAAGTTCTCAAAAGTATCTTTTCAGCTAGTTGTGCCAAACATACCCTTAGTTCAATCCATTGAGTGAGTGACGTTGGCCTCTTACAGTCTTACTTCATTGAAGAGATGTTGGATTGCTGGTGTGGCCGTGTGATGAAAGTGGACATTCCTAGTTCAATTCATTGAGTGTGTGATGTTGGCCACGAGCTTTTTTCAAACCTTCATTCGGATAAATTTCAAAAAGTTTAAATTTTTGTTAATGAGAACCTCAAAATAGCTATTATCAACTAGTCATTGCTACATTAGAGTTGAGAGGTAATAATGCTATGTAAGTTAAAGAAGCTAATAGAAATTCATTATACGTAGTATATTTTAGATATCAGCATGGATGCTTCTTTTCTGGAGACTCGGAGCCTACCCTGTTTATCTTAGTGTTTCTGCTGTCAGTTTTGTAAGAAAATTGGTAAGTCAAATTGCATTAATATACATATCACCTGTCCTAAAGCAAACATCAAACTTTCCTTTTGTGTTTGTCCGAAAACAAAGTCCTCTTTACTTTTAAGGAAAAAAATTGTGGTTCAAGTTGTTTCTCCACAATTTTCACTTTCATAATCCTGTGCTAAGTCAAAACAGGAGATAATAATGGGACGGAGGTAGGAGATACCTTCCTGCTTGAATTTCTTTACAGTATGTAGGAAACTTTTGCTTCTTAGATAAGAAATGAATTCAACGATGTATATATGTATATGCTATATAGTGCTTTTTCAGAAGTGGGTGTATTTGGTTGAGTTTGTCTGGTACCACCACCAGCTCTTTGAGCTCCACAACAAGCTTCTGGTATACTTTTGTTTAATGTTCTTTTCATCCTTCTTGTGTGTAGCTTTGATCTTGTGAATGAAAGATGGTGAAGCTGACAATGATTGCCCGTGTGACCGATGGCCTCCTTTTAGTTGAGGGGTTGGATGATGGGCGTGATGTACCAGACGTGGAGAGGTACAAACAGCAGGTCAAAATTTTGTTCAAGAACCTTTCACAAGGCAATAATGGTCCTTCTAGAATGTCCATTGAGACTGGCCCTTACACATTCCAGTATCCTTTGTGTAGTAAAGTCTCTTTTGTTAAATCTATGCTTGTATTGGCAACAACATATTTCTTTTGGGTTTAGTTGGGTTAAGGTAGACAGTGGTCGTGATGATGAGGTGAATTGGAGTGATTTTTTTATAGATTTGAGTTCTGTTATTGTATCACGGCAGTTGGCATTTCCAAAAGTTACTTGTTTAGGGTGAATTGTTTTTGTTTGATGATGCTATCATCTGTTCAATTATTATTGTTCCAAGATTTTTTAATGAGTGGATTATATGCATATGGACGCTCTAGTCAGTAGTCACACTTTTGATAATAGATCTCTCTTTTGGACTGTTTGGATGGAGGGTTTTGGAGGGGAACACTTTTGGGGGTTTATCTTGATAAACATGTTTCTGAAAATGAATAAAAGGTGATTGAAATTTGTCATAAAATTGCATATTATGTTAATCTTTCAATTTTACAAAACCTCAAATGTATATTAAGTTATAGACTAAGCTTTCTCAACTCCCGTCCCCAGACCTTCCATTTGAGCAGCCCCTTCGGAAATAGAATTCAGCAATGCATTTTCTTTTCCATAGTACCATGCTGTTTTATGCTCATGTATGTTACCATTTCTTGACATTCAGCATTGGGGTGTGGTTTAAACTTTAAAGCATATATGTAAGTCAGCTAATGTCTTACTGGTTTGGAAGAGTAATCTTAATTTGTCATGTAAAAATATGATGTTTCTGTAGTGCTTTCTTAACATAGATTTTCAGTTATATAATTGAAGGACATGTTTGTTACCTAACAATGTGTGAGCGTTCTTATCCTAAGAAGCTTGCCTTTCAATATCTGGAAGACCTTAAGAATGAATTTGAGCGGGTCAATAAGAGTCAAATTGAAACTGCTGCTAGACCGTACGCTTTTATTAAGTTTGGTAAAAACTGAAAAGACCTTATTGTAATTTATGTGGTTATTTCAATTTAGTTATCATTGCAATGATACTGATCTTCTTTTTTAATATGATTAAAGATACATTCATTCAAAAGACAAAGAAACTTTATCAGGACACAAAAACTCAACGCAACATCACAAAGTTGAATGATGAACTTTATGAAGTTCATCAAATAATGACTCGGAATGTACAAGAGGTTCTCGGTGTTGGTGAAAAGTTGGACCGTAAGTTAATAATTGTTTTAAGACAAAACTTTTACGATTTAGGGGACTGTATATGATTTGTTTTTTGCATAATATTAGTAATTCTTTTAATTGCTAACTTATGAATTTACTTCTGCAGAGGTTAGTGAAATGTCCAGCCGCTTAACATCAGAATCTCGCATTTATGCCGATAAAGCAAAAGATTTGAATCGCCAGGTTAGTTTTAATCTGCAAATGTCACATTTTTGTAGTTGCAGTTTTCTGTACAGTTATTTATTACCCTGTATTTATTTATACTTATCCTCAAAATTTACGCCATTTTCTATTTAATCCTTCTCTATCAACTTCGATCTTAAAGCAAACTGATGTTGCTCATACAATTCCAGTTTGGACGTTCCACATCATTTTTCAGAAAGATGCTTAAAATATTATCTCAGAAGTGTGAGGGAAAGTTGATATTGACCTTATGTCGTGGGCCACACCAGTTTTTTTTATATTTTATTTTATGTGTGGGGATGAAAAAGGAATCAACATAAAATACAGTGATGAATAACCAAAGTTAGTTTAATTTGCATGGGCGAAACATATTTAAACAACTATTTTTTATATCATATAAGGCTTTGATACGGAAATGGGCCCCGGTAGCTGTTGTCCTTGGAGTTGTTTTCCTCCTACTCTGGGTGAGAAAGAAGCTTTGGTGATTCGGATGGTAACATCTATGCCTAACACACAAATGACACAAGATAATCAAGAATCAGTCTTGGCTATTCATCTGTCACTCTTTTGGATCCCATCTCCAAATCATCACAATTTGCAATTGGTTACCTCAAAGTTATATGACGTTCGCCGAATATTGTTTATACGGTATCTCATTACAAGAGACTGATTTTCTAAGTATCGGGGGAATCTAGATATTATGTCATTCCTTCACACACACACACATATGATGTAAAACAGAGTAACTACAAGACTGATGGCCAATTTAGCCTGTCTATGCGAGTTTTTAAGTACATTTTGTGTTTTTACCAATTCTTTGTCCTTTCCAACTGCCCTTTTATTCTCTTGATTCACCGCACTAATCAGATAGTTATGATGTATTTTCAATAACACATTGGTGTTATTTTGACTAATGTGGTTCTTCCTCATCGTTATTTTGAAAATTTGATGCAAATTGCTTGTTTCATGCAACTTTTGACCACAAGCAACTAATGGGGTATATAAATGAGACTACATTTCTTTGGGTCATCCGGAAACAGTCTCTTTGTGCTTTAGTACAGGGAGGGGTAAGACTGCGTACATCCGATCCCCTTACCCCACCGTAGGTGGGAGCCTTTGCAGCACTGGGGTAAATGATGATTGATTGATTGATCTCTACAGACTTAACCTATGGGTGACCAATTTGGTTACTAATACATTATTATATGTTACTTCATTTGTTCCAAATTAGCTAGCCAGTTTCGATTCCTGGAGGTTCGATAAAAGATAGAGTCAACTAGTCAAGTCTCTACTAAGACAAATATGTGATATGCAAATCAGATGATAATAAAAAATGACTAATCTTTTGCCAAAAAAAGACTAATCTTTTGCCAAAAAAAAAGACTAATCTTTTGCCAAAAAAAAGACCAACCTTTTCAGGAAAGGGGTGTAAAAACTATAAAATATCATCCCTGCAGATATAGACAAGAAACCACATATCCTTGAGTATTTGAATTAAACAAGAAGCCAAAAGGCCTACATAGGTGAAGGCCAGCAAGGCGGTTAACCATTAAAGGGCGCCAATAGAATACAAGAGTTGAGTCCTCCAAATCCGAATGAGTTAGAAAGCGCCACTTTTATGTCCAGCTGTTCCTTCTTTGTACCAACCACCACGTTTGTGTCCTACATGATATCTCAGCATCAGTTCTTGAATATTATCCCCAGTTCCGAAATACAGAGTAGTAATCAAAACAATCAGAAAGCAAACAATCAGAGGCTCCGTTTGGTACATAACAATACCAAGTTAGCACTAGATTCTAATTCATTGTGGTTATAAGTTCTAGTGTACCCAACGGAGCTGAAGAAATTTAGATTTGAGAGAAGCAGAATAATACAAAGTCTTTATCAAGGGTTTCAAGGTTGAGGTTTGGATGGATCCACCCTGTCTGGATAGCCTGTCATGTTAAAAAAACCAAAAACGAATTTGAGCTATCACTTCATTTTTTTTTATGTAGAATCGGAAGGTGAAACACAATTTAAGAGAATAGTTGAACATTGAAGTGTTTTGTTCAGATTGAGTTGAAATTAGTGCAACAATATCAAAAGTTCTTTTCTTTCTTGAAAGGAAATATGGAGATTATTTTGCTATAGAAAAAGAAAAACTGGGGGTGGCCGGGTGGGCATAAAACCCGAACCGAACCGCTACCGAACCGTTCCGTAATGGCACCGTATCGAATATCGGGTATTTAAACGGTTTTATATATTTTTATCCCGAAGCGAAACCGTACCGTTTGAAACGGGTACGGGATCGGTCCTAAATTTTGAGAACCGAAAAGAACCGGACCGGACCGTTTAAAAATAATGCATTTGAATTTTTTTTATATTTTCTTCCATACCAATAAATATATTTTATAGACCAACAATTTTATACCCAAATATGTAGTGTATATGACTTTTTGTTATATCATGTTTGTGCAATTGTACAACTTAATCAATACTAAATTGATTTAAATTTTAGCTCTTACGGTTCAACTATAAATTAAATTAGAAATAATATTTAACCTAGAACAAAGAAGAAGAACGTTACTTTTTCTATATATTGAACAATTTGATGATACCCTTTTTATATTTTCACATGAACTTAGTAAATGAAAGGCGATATTTATCTCGTGCATCATCATTTTGCTATACATTTTCTTAGTTGTGTCGCACTATTTATGCATGTATTTGTGAACTTTAGTACTACGTATGCAATTTCTTGTATTTATAATTTATATCAATACTTAATGTGAGTTGGTTGGTTTGATGTTATTTATTAATTGCAAGATTTGTCCAATTTTTTAGCATGTGTTTGGCATTGTACCGTATCGTTTTGTACTGTTCCGAAACGACATGGTACCGAATGGTTCCATTCTTATAACCGGACCGTAACGGATCGTTAGAAACCTCACAGATACATTACGAGTTTTACTAATTTCCCTGACCGCGCCCACCCCTAAGAAAAACAGTAAGATTATGTCAAGACGGAGGTTGCAGTTGACAACCTTAATCGTCGCAATAGCTTCCACTGCACCAGCAGCTCCTAAGAGGTTACCAATCATAGATTTTGTAGAGTTAATTTTAAGCTGTTAAAGAAAAAGAGAATAAAGTTCAGAGAAATCAAATGCAGAATGTCATATAAAGCATTTGAGTTTTACGGTGGAAATACTCAATGTACACTTTAGGTAAGATCTCTTAAAGCATCTACCTTTAAATTTACTCACATCCTCACCATAAAAGAGACGGACTTCATATCTTATTGACTACACTTTTAAAAGGGTTTTCCTATAAGATGGACAAAGTATGACTAAGTGGTCACTGATCACCATGGTTACAGCGAGTATACCATCATGATTACTTCAGTGTAAAATTGAACATCATCAATTCATCATAGTCACTAATCGATGCAAAACTACCACTATGGTCAATTGGTCACTGCATATTAAAACTTGTACTAGTATATTTTATTCTACTCATATATTTGTCATTATTTTTTATTTTTAAAGTTGAGTCCCATAGTTCGAATTTATAATTTATACTACATCCGTTCTCTTTTAATTGCAACATTGGACTTTTTGCACTATTCATATATTCTACTTTGACTATATTTAATTTATTAATGTATTTAAAATTAATTTTTTTAAAAGTATTTTTAAATTGCTCTCATTGTAAAATTTCAAAATCTGAATTTTTTAATTTTTTTACTAATAAGGAATGAAAGATATTAATGGTCAAATTTGTGGGTTGACAAGCGTAAAAAGTGGACCGTTGCAATTTAAAAAGAACGGAGGAAGTATGTTGTTGGATTTGAATATAAAAGCGGAGTGAAAGTCCATTTATTGTCAAGAATTTGCTAATATCTAGCCTGGCTAGCATGAGGAGCCTATTACAATGTCACCCACGCCCCACCATATAATAGATGTACTTTAAGAATTTATGTTCTACTCTTGTAGCTTTCAAAACTGATACTTTTACTAAGACTCTTATAATCTGTGGGGCTTAATTTGGAAAGATAATGTGGATAATGTAGCTCAAAGATTATGATCTAGTCCATCCTTGGAGGTACTTAATCCATGGGATCCAAACAGGAGATATTACCTCAGGGTTATGCCCGAAACAATGAATTATAGCTTCATACTCTCTGAGGTCACCCTCTGGGGTTGAGCAGGCATGGGCATTGATATAATTGACATCTTCTCTGCTCAACCCAGATTGGGCTAAGGCCTTCTCAATGCACATAACAACACCAGCTCCTGATAAATTGCAATGCAATGGAGCAAAGAGTATTAAGCGAACGTTACTCCGTTTACCACCTCTTCTGGTTAGCAGTAGTTAACAAGAAAAGTCGATATGGTGACATTAGAAATTTGAGGTTCTGTTTTACAAAATCAACCTGATAAGATGAGTAGTTCAATATCATATATGGTATGTTAGTTTGTATTTTTATATTTGTTCGAAGAGTGATGGTTAAAAGTGCAATGATATGGTAGATTAGTAGTAACTAGAGATATGAAATTGAGTTTATACGAGAAGAACTTATCAAGCAAATGCAAGTGCTACCGTTTGGGTGTGGATCAGTCACATTGTACGCATCACAAGTGAAGCTTCCCCCTAAGATCTCTGCGTATATCTTTGCCCTTCTTTTCTGTCTTATAAAAAGTCAGATTTGTCATTGATAGAACTCATAATTGGGTTGGGTTTCAGTGGGATTACAATATACTTTATCCAAATCATGCTAAATGATTGTATCCAAATGATTAACTAGTCTACACCTAATGTCTTATAAACCATCTATATTTCTTTAATATTGTAAATGCCGGACTCGTAACAATAGTGTTATTTTTACTACAAGAAACACAACTCTAATTGGAAGAACATTTTCTTTTTCCTTTTCTTTAGGTAAGTGTAGATATATCGTGAATGATTATTAGCTGTGAATAATCAAAAGAACTAGGAGCAGACCTGTGCGTGATGTAGTTCTTCCAAGAGTAACACACCAGCTCCTTCCCCCAAAACAGATCCATCTCTCTCCTGCTCAATTGTGTTACAAAGAAAGCAAGTTTATCTGGTAACATGTAGCTCATGACTAGTTACCGGAGACCCGAATGGTAGAAATAAATCAAAGTACCATATCCCAAGGACGAGAAGCTCTTGTTGGATCACTGTTCCTTTTCGAGAGGGCCTGACACGCAATAAAGCCTCCGAGTCCTATAGGAATAAGTGCAGATTCTGATCCACCACATAGCATCATATCCTGGTAGTGGTTTATGAAATGCAGTTTGGTACATAAAGACTACAGAGCGATGTACTGATGTGAAAAAATTAAAATATTAAAATGGAAAAAAAATGTTGGTTAAGACACCTACCGTATTGCCTCTCACAATGTGATTTGCAGCGCTTAGGATGCAAAAGTTGCTTGTTGCACCATTTGCATTTATGGCATAGTTTGGACCCATCCAACCCTGCATGTAAGAACTACTGTTTTGAGTTTAATATAATTTGATTTGATACCATATCAAGATTTGAGTTTTCCGTTGGGGTGCAACCCAAGCCCCATAATAATAAGGGAGAATCAACATGAAATGAATATAAATGTCCACCTAGCTCCATTAGCACGAAGCCCATTGGGAGGTGTCCAAAAACAAAATCTGTGTAGGTGACATTTACAATGCTTACAGTTCCATTTTAGAAGTTCACTCCAATTCCTTACACATTTAAACATCTGTTTCATATTTTTTTTGTTTATGTTGGCTTCTAGGTTCATGGAATGCGAAAAGGGAAATAGAATACACCGGGTACACGATTTAAATCGTTATAGAAGTTTCTTAGAGTTTCCTAGAGGTTTTGAATGTGTTTCCAAAAATGCCAGCCTAAGAGTTTCTTAGAGTTTTTGGCCTGAAAGAGAATTAATTTCTACCGTACCATTTGGAATCAACAGCATAGACTTACCAAATCCATTGCGAGAATGGCGGATCCCATATTGTGTGAACCAAAAGGAATACTGAAAGGTTTCATTTTTTTGTGTGAAACCCGTGAGGCCTCCACTGCATCACTACAAACCTGTTTAAAGTAACAAGTGGTTGATTTTTCTATTTTAGGCTAAGCAAAAAAAAGAGATCAATAAGTAGCTAGTTTTATACTCCATATGAGAGAGTAGAGATACCTTGAGACCTCCAAGTGCAGAACCAATTAAAATCCCACATTTGGATTTATCCAACTCAGACATGACATCTTCTGTCACTCCACCATCCACAAGAGCTTTCTTTCCGGCTGTGAGCATATAAAGCATGGACTTATCTGCTCGGTTAACAAGTTTAGGTGCAACCCACCCATCAGCAGAAAAGTTCTGGATCTCCCCTGCAATTCTCTGTTGGCAACACGATTCAATTGTTAATAAGCTCAATAAGGTGAGGCAAGTGAAACTCTCTTGTATGAGTGAAGGGTTAAATATATATAGGTCAATAAGCATGGACTGTTGGGGGTGTTACCTAAGTCTTACATTGGAAAAATAAGAAAAAAATAACCTTGAATATTTATATGCTCATCTAATTGCATTAGTATGACGCCTTGTGGGAGGTGCTAACAAAACAAACCAGTGCGGACTTGATCAAAGGGCATCCACATTCATAGATTATTTTTGAGATCATTTTGATGATGTGGATGATTTTTTTTGGGATCATGGATGAGGAGTTGCGATTATTTTATGAGATTATTTGATAAAATAATCTGGTATCAAATTCTAAAGCTGGATTATTTTGAGATTATATCGTCTCTCTGCTGTTAATGATAGGATCAAGTAAAAGTAACAAGTGAGAGGTTTAAGAGATTTACCGTGGGAAACTTGGAACAATCGAAAGCCTGAATCTCAGTAATGCCACTAACACCTTCAAGAAGATGATGATAGAACAAATCTGCATCATGCCCAATCGGCGACACCACACCAACTCCAGTAACCACTACTCTCCTTTTTGGACTACGTTGTTCTTCAGTTGCAGCATACACAGCTACACATCTTGCCTTTTCTGTTATATACATACATATATCAATGTGGGTGTTATCATGTCAGACAGGCATTTCTATCTTGGGATCACCTCGGCAAAGTTTGTTCATTCAATCTTGCATTTCATATCCATCATCTTCAACACCTATTTACTTTTTCATCTGTTATTTCAAGTTGCAAAAGGTATAGCTGGAGTGGCATGTTCTTCTACGTTGAGTTAGTACTCGTACATAATTCATGTATCTATTCATGTTAGCCGACCCCAAAATCTTTTGGTACTAAGCCTTGGATGCTATTGTTGTTTGTTTGTTGTTGTATTAATGAAGTATTTGTATAAACTAGGAAGTATTAAATTACTATATAAGATTTGTACTATTCTTTTGTATAGTTGATTTTGTAGATGAGACTTGATGTATCATGATATCAGAGTAAACGCGATACATAATCATGATGTAGGCTCCTATGTAAATATACGAAGTACAAGTACGGAGTAATACGGATTTGACATAAATTGCTGTTAAATTGTCGAGAAAAAAGATTCAAATACATTTAAGATATAGAAATGTAATTTTCATCCATTTCAGGAATTAATTACGTGCAGCAAACCGAAATGGAGAGTGCCTTGACTGCCTTCTGCTCTGCACCAACGAACTTCCGATCCATATGAACTGATGGATGAGAAAAGAGTTAGAAGGAAAAGTATGTACCGATTCTTTTCCCGAAGCAAAGGAAGTCCGTGTAGCGTGTTTGGACTGGCCATGTACAGAGCGGAGAGGACAGAGAAGTGGAAGATGAAAAAGACGCCATAAATTAAATCAGCTTTGAGGAAAGATGAGAGTAGTTAGTTAAGTGGGGGGGAGGAGGGGAGTGTCCGCCATAATGGATACTGAATTGCAGTGAGTTGGTTGCTTTCATACTTTCATGCGCGCGCCATTTACGAACCATTTTTCCTTCTATAACACTCTTTTTCGAATGGGCTGATCATGTCTCTAACCAAATTACTCCCTATTATGTATAAAATAAAATGTTTATAAATTTTTATGAGAAATTTCCACTAAAACTGAGTTTCTCTAAATATGAGTAACTTAGTTTTTATACATTTGTATGACTGAAAATTCCAAAATTAAATAAAAATTTGTCCATATTTAAATGTTTAATGACCAAAATACCATTATTTAAAATATGCGTATTTTGTACTCATTTCGTCCAATTAAAATTAATGCACTTTATTTGAAGAAATAGATAAATATAAATAAGGAAAATAGGGTTGAGTGTTAATTTTATTGCACTCCATAATTACGAGTGTATGGCACCATCATTGGATGAATGGATGATATAAATGGGGACGGAGGGAGTATGCACTAATTAGTAGTGCATAAATGTATGTTTTTATGTTTGATTTGTGTGTGTTGTTTACCGTTTTATTTAGTTTGTAAACAATTGTGTAATTTTAGTTGTAATTGTATTTTAATCTTCATTTGTAAGTTGTAAAGTAGAATTAAGAATTATGGTGTTGAAGAGGAGGACTTTGAAGTGAAGAATAAGGAATTTTAACTGTCCAGGAGCAAATACCCGACCGGGTAGAAGACTTCACCCGGTCGGGTCTGATTTAACAACCGAAGCATCAAATGAAATCACTGGACCCGGTCGGGTCCTCTACTTGACCCGGTCGGGTCCTCTACTTGACCCGGTCGGGTCGAATGTAAAATTCGAAAAATCACACGAAGCTTCAAGACCCGACCGGGTCTGACTTGACCCGGGACAAAACGACGTGCCGAAGATCACCAGAACGTGGAGGATATCTGATTTTGACCGGACCCGGTCGGGTAGGTACCTAATCCGGTCAGAATACCCGGCCAAAGGTGTTGAAAAACACCTATAAATAGCACACTTTTCCTTCACAAATAACCATTCCTTCTTCCATACTTATAAGCTCAGTTTAGAATAATTATTTCTTATATTTTTCTAGCTTGTTTAGTCTCCAAATGAGGATCTAAACTTTCATTTCTTGGTTTTGCTCTTGAAGCTTGTTGATTATTAAAGTTGTGAGATATTTTCTTAACTTCTTCTCTTGATTATTAATTCTTCCCTTAATCTCATTCTATATTAATGTTGGAATGTTGCTAAGTGACGATTAGTTAACGTTCCGACATTAATTATTACTAGAAACGATCAACGAACCGATGGTTAATCGTTGATGGTTTCATAAGTAAGTAATTTCAGTTTATTAATGCACGGTTGTGGTTTATAAACTTAAGATGGATCAATTTTGTTGGTTAAACCGAAACCGTTGTATTTAGGTTATCAATCTCAATTGATTTCATCAAGGAGTTAAAAAGATTAAATGCTACTATTAAATCGGTATACGACGTTGTTCTATATTTGATTAATAGTAAGGGTTGTTAATGAACGGTCATTGTTAATAACTACCCTTGATGAAATGGAGATACTCATCGATTGAGTATTCGAGAGGGGATAAGTTATAGACATAACAATGATCGACTAAAATATATCAACAAGTGGAAAGTAGCAAGGCCAAGTCCTTTTTATTCTTGAATTAAATCACATATAAGTTGTTCATTTTAGTGTTTAAATTAATTAAATTCCAACAATCCCAAACCCCCTTTTATTTACTAGTTTTATTAAAAAGAGACCTTTCCATGTGGATACGAACTCTACTTCACCTATACTACTTCACATATGGATATCGATTTATTTTGACGCACTACGACAAAGTGCTCGTCAATAGCCGCACGGACGAAGTATCAGTACTACGACCACCGAGACTCCTTCTTCAAAGCTCTCTCCGACATGTATAATTCGCGGCTTCCTCACCATTGGAACTCTGGGCGAAGACCTAGTCAACATAGAACGAGACAGGGATCACAGAGAACAACCTGATCGAGCCAGCGGCGGAAAGAGGCGGCAAGCAGCAAGCGACTGGACGGCGGCGGCAGGGGTCTAGACGGTGGCGGTGGTAGACGGTTGGCGGCTGTGCGTGGGAAGGCAGTTGGAGGCTAGGGTTGGAGAAAAGGAGGAGGAGATTAGTGTTTTATAGAGATAGCCTAAAGGGTATATTAGTCCATAAAAAATCTTTATTTATTTATTTATTTATTTATTTATTTATTTATTTATTTATTTATTACGAAATTATTAAAATATTAGTAATTTAAATATGATTTTGGGAAGAAAACTACTTAGGCCATAGATTGAGAAAGTAGATTGAGAAAGTGATAGAGTTTTAGTCAAACCTAGGGTAATTATCTCAATTTTTATCAATGTGAATTTTCAAAATACTAATTTTATATAATGTTTAGTGATTCGTAATCAAATATAATTATAGTCAAAATTATGCATTAAGAATAGACAAAGTTAAACTGTTGGAACTATTAAAGAATGAAGGATATTGATTTTTTATATTTTATTGCGTAACTTTAAAATTTTCATTTTTACACTTAAGTAAGCATAATGATATGCTCCCGGTAATTATAATCATA
Source organism: Cuscuta epithymum (assembly GCA_945859915.1). Lineage (NCBI taxonomy): Eukaryota > Viridiplantae > Streptophyta > Magnoliopsida > Solanales > Convolvulaceae > Cuscuta > Cuscuta epithymum. The sequence goes on from CAMAPF010000006.1 coordinate 4,139,431, forward strand.
TTTTTATCAATAAGTTCTACTTCACCGATAAAAGGGAAAATGGTGAAATATACAATTCTACTATACACAATCTATTACTTAAACCCTTGTACTAAAAAACCATCATATAACACTACGAAATAGGCACGAACTTGGCACGGATTGGGCGAGTTTGACACGAACTGAAACTAATTTTTGGCACAACGCCGTGCCAAATAGCTGGTGACAAAACGACTTTGGCACGGAATTTGGCACGGATTTAACGCATCCGTGCCAAATCCGTGCCAAATACCCTACGAATTTTGGCATATCCGTGCCAAATCTCCGTGTCAATACTACGGATTGAAATACAATCAATGAGTCCATTTTGAGCTACTATAGCAGGTTATAAATAAAATTAGGGGTATTGAAAAATCTTATAAAAATTCATACTCCGGATTGAAAAATGATGTAATAATAATATAAAAATAAAAATAGCATAATTTAAGAAAAGAAATAATTAAAACAACTTTTAAGAAAATAAATCTGAAAAAACACAAATATTGGCTTTGACATTCTGAAAATTTTCACAATTTTTTTCCTTCTGAATTTATTGAAATTTTAACATTTATTAGACTTTCTTTGTTAGGAATATAAATGTAAAAGTGAGATGGTAGAGTTTGTTAGAACCGTTGTTATTATAGATACAACTATATTACTCTTGTACTCTTCTCTTGCATAATACTATCGTATGAATCATTTCATTCTCTTCAATAATATATCCCTACTAAAGTTTAGGGAAAGTTCCCGAAATGGGACTAAAAAAGTTCGAAAATTCCAAAATAGGACTGTCATGTTTTTATTCCCAAAATAGGACTAATTACTGCCAAATTTGGAAAATACTACCATGTTTGAAGTCTGGTACTGCCAAAACATGACAGTAATTAGTCCTATTTTGGGAATAAAAACATGGAAGTCCTACTTTGAAATTTTCAAACTTTTTTAGTTCCATTTTGGGTAATATCTCTAAAGTTTATAATAGGGAAAGTTCCCGAAATAGGATTAAAACAGTTTGAAAATTCCAAAATAGGACTCACATTTTTTTATTCCCAGAATAGGAGTAATTACTGTCAAGTTTGTAAAATACTGCCATGTTTGAAGTCTGGTACTGCCAAAACATGGTAGTAATTAGTCATATTTTGGGAATAAACATGTCAGTCCTATTTTGGAATTTTCAAATCTTTTTAGTTCTATTTCAGGTAATATTCTCTTTAAAATATGGTATCATGAGCTTGTGTTCATAAATTTCTGGCTATGTCGATTGACAATAAGACAACTTCATCTACTTCCTCTACTGGAAATTTCATCTTTCAGTAGCCTTTGCTCATCCACTTCACCTAAAGCTTGATTCTAAGAATTTCTTATTCTGGAAACAACACGTTCAATCAGTCATTCACCTGGTATATGTGTAGTCTATTTTATAATTTTCCGGTCTAATATGTTTAAGTATAGTCTGATCTGTTTAAGTTTGGTCTAATCCCAAGAAAACAACCTTAGCACTCGCACTTTGTTACTTAATTAAATTTATTAGGGTGTCCCTTGTGTGATGACGCACAATAAAGGTCTTTGATTTCTAGTTTAAACTTTAGAAAAGCATCTAATAATTGTCAAACAAAAATACGCATTATTTTAAAATTTTATTTAGTCGCCGTAGTAAAAAGTACTTCCTCCGTCCCATTAAAAATTTTCCACTATTCATATGGTCAACTAAAATCATTTTTAATCTTTTGCTTTACATATCAAATTTTTATCAAATTTACATTTTTTATCTGGCTTTGTAGTGGTTTTAAAGTAGTTTCTGAATATGTAAATTTTATTCACTAAATATAATCAGAGTGTGAACTGGGATTAAGTTGTTTTATCGTCAGTCAAACATCGTAAACCGTAACGGGAACCTTCTATCGGGACTGAGGGAATACTATTTTTTGGGAAGTTTTCTTTTGGATTGTTTTGAATCCAAGACTTAACCATACCAGACCAAGCTTAAATAGATCAGATCAGACCAGACCCGATCAGACTTGAACAGTTATGAAATACACAGAGACCTGACATTTAACTGACCTGACCAGTTTAGACCAGATTTAAACAGACCAGACCAGTAAACTTCAGTCCAAACAACTTTGTTCTAGGAAGAAAAGTTTTAAGAAAATAGCATTAAATATAAATATTCATTTACCGATTGTTAGGTATCATGTGTGCTGATTGTGCACATCTATGAAACTTGAAAACGGCCGGAAAAAATATGGTTCCGTTTTTGTGCAACAATGGTGCACATTGACATATTTTAGAAGATGTAGTTATTGTTTCAATTAAGTTTTAGTAATCCCATAATGTTATAACTATTTTATAATAATAATAACATAGAAGAACGGTTGGAGTCGAGAGAAGGAGAGGACAATGGTTAAAGCCCATGAAGAGCTAGGGAACAAATGAGCAAAATAGCGAAGAGAATTACCCAAAGGACAGAAAATCCAATCAATGATTATTGGAATACCAATAAGACAAGACATAACTCTAAGAAAAGGAAATTAAAGTTATTCCGTTATTAATGACTTGCTCAGCAACGTTGACAAGAAAATCAAATCTATCGTCATCCAAAACTATATCAAAAGACTGTACCTACCATTGCAACAGGTCAACAACCCATCAAGGGCCCAACCTCAATCACTCGTTTCGACATTATTTTAAACTTTTATTTAGTTACTATCGGACGTCATACATTTATCATAAGTTCATAATTAACTATAACTAAGAATAATTTAAGAAACTAGCATTATTTATTTACTGTTTGCTAAGTTTTTTATGGATCCCGCATTTCCGTGCAATAATGGTGCACATTAACATTTTTTAGAAGATCTTGACATCTTGTTATGGGGTTTCAATTAAAGTTGAGTAATAATCTCGTACTATTATTATACTTATTTTATAATAATAATAATAATAACATAGGACGGTTGGAGTGAAAAGGAAGAGGGGCACTCGTTGAAGCCCATGAAGAGCTAGGGAACAAATGGCCAGCGATAGCGAAGAGAATTACCCGAAGGACCAAACATTCTATCAAGAATCACCGAATACGTGGAGTCAGAAAGACAATTACAGTTATTCCATTTATAACGACTCATTCAGCAACGGTGACAACAAAATCAAATCCACTGCTATACAGGACTACATCAGAAAATTGTACCCACCGTCACAACAGGTTAACGGCCCATCCAGGTGCCCAACCTCTATCACTCGTTTCGGCATTATGCTAAAATTTTATATAGTTACCATTGAAAGCAAATCATTTATCATAAGTTCATAATTAAACATAACTAAGAATAATTTAAGAAACTAGCATTAAATATAAATATGTTTCCGTTTTTGAAAACTTCAAAAACTCTCTAAACTCTTTTATGCATCACGCGTTTCCGTGCAACAATGGTGCACATTGACATATGTTCGAAAATCTTCTTATTATTACAATTAAATTTTAGTAATCTTATATTCTTATAATTATTTTATAATAATAATAATAAGATTAATAACATAGAAGGATGGTTGGAGTGATGATGAAGAGATGGCACTGGTTTGAAGCCCATGAAGAGCTAGGGAACAAATGGGCAGAGATAGCAATGAGAATTACCGGAGGAATAGAAAATTCTATCAAGAATCACTGGAATACCAATAAGACAAGACAAAATCTATATCTATATTAATATAAAAAGGGAACCGTGAAAGAATAACGGTTCCCGCCCAGACACCGTTTCTCTAAAATCACATGGCCCATCACTATCTTACCTATCTTATGAAAAATACTACCCTTTAAAATTGAGATTATTTCTTTTTGAGAGTGAATAACTGAAAAATCACCGAGCATTGGTTTGTTCCATGTGTCAACTTCCAATAACAATCCTGAAAGTTCTTTTTTTTTTTGCAAACCAATCTTGAAAGTTCTTATAGCACGTATGGAAGTAATGGAACTGCAATTCTACAATTTTAAGTGAAGTAATGGAAGTAACATTGAAGGGAAGATTTTTACAATTATAACAATGTCCTCAATATTCCTAGCGATCAAGCATTAAGTGAGTTCAAATTCTCTTTAACATATAATTCTACTCCCTATTATTTAATTTGCACACACCGACTGTGGCCGACACACTGGATACAATCTTTTGGCTCCTACGTTTATTTCAGGTTTCAAGATGCGCTATTTCATGTGTATAATAGATTGCTTAGGATGTTTTCTTTTGGACTGAAATTTGCTGGTCTGGTCTGGTCTGGTCTGTTTAAGTCTGGTCTGGTCTGGTCTGGTCTGAACTGGTCTGGTAAACGTCTGGTCTCTGTGTATTTTATAACTACGGAAGTCTGGTCTGGTCTGGTCTGGTCTGTTTAAATCTGGTCTGGTCTGGTCTGGTCTGTTTAAGTCTGGTCTGGTCTGGTCTGGTCTGTTTAAGTCTGGTCTGGTCTGGGACTGAAAACAGTCCAAAAGAAAACATCCTTACTTAGGCCTTGTTTGGTAAACAACGGTTAGCGGTTATCGGATTATGTTAGCGATTTTGACCAGAGCCTGTCCTGACAATTTATAGGCCCTGGACAAAAGACAAAAAATAGGCTCTTAATTATATACTCCATATATTATAGAAATGTATTACAAAAGCTTCAAGTAAAAATAAAATTCATTACACAAGTAAATGTTTTTGTTCCTAAAACTACTTGGTAACATAAGCCATACAAAAAAATTCTTTAGGCATTGTTAAAAGAAAATTTTAATTTTTTATTCTAGGCTTTTGTGAGGAAGGTAGAAAGTCATCTAGTTGTGTTTCGTGTGTAGCTCTGCCATTGTGGCTCAGTCTACGGATATGAGGATTGAGGGGTACGGTATCTTTTACGGAGTATTAGAGATTTAGAGTATAGGGAAATGATTTGGTCAGACACACTTGACAAAATGATCTGGTCAATTTTTTTTAATAAAATTTTGTGGGAGTAATTTATTTAAACGCTGCTCAAAAGATCAGGTCAAAAAAATGTCAACTTAAAATTCAATCGGGAAATCTGTTAAATAAATTATTGAAAAACAGTGCGCCTTATGTATGTTTAAATATCGCAATGTTTTTTAATAATTTATTTAACTAACTTCTCACAAGGTTTTATAAATTGACTCCAATCTAAAATTTCTAAATGAATATGCATTAGTTGTTCAAAATAATTCAACAGGCTAAATATAGAGTACAAATAAATTGAAGTTGTCTGTCAACACGAATTTATGGATGTTTTAAAAAAGGCATTTGAGTTTACTTTAATTTATATATTATATTATTATAATAACATTTTTATTTGTATAATAACATAGAAAACTTATACCCGTGCATCGCACGGGTATAATATATACTAGTTCTAATAAAAACAAGAAAAAGAAGCGTCAGAGAAATGATTACAATTATTCTGTTACTAATGACTCTTTCAACAACGGTGACAACAAAATCAAATCCACCGTCACCCCGAACTACATCAGATGACCGTACCCGCCGTCCCAACAGGTCAAAGGCCCATCTGGGGGCCCAACCTCTATCACCCGTTTTGGCACCAATGGTTATCATCCCTGACCTCGTACTTGATCCAACTATTTTGTCGTCATGAGGATGGCGTCAACCTTGCCATGGATTCTGACTAAGTTTTTTCAATATGTAGATGTGTTAGAGAGTAGCCTTTTCTTGTTACCATCGTCGTGACGATTCCACTTCCACCCACACAAGTTAGCAATGATCCGTCGGAAGATCGATATATATCTCATGCATGCTTGAGAGGCAGTATTGGAGGCCCGGCGAACACACTGACAGCGTCCATCAATTAGTTTGCGACGATGAGTAGAAGACGATTATCTTATTACCCTTATCATGACAGTAATTGTTAATGGTCTAGTGGATCAAAGAAGGGGATATCGATCTAATGGAGATGGTCTTTTTATCTTCTCATTCATCTCAGATTCTCAGGGAAGCAATTCCAATTTCCAACAATGGTGTTCATAAAAATAAATTGTACTTGTAGAGATTCTACAATAATAATCCTTACTCACAGTGTTCATAAAAATAATCTGCATTAGCAAAGGCGTTCACGTGAATAAATTGGGGTGAATTCAAAATAATGCAGGTTTAATACTCAGTCTTTACTCCCACTTTCCCTGCATGTTTAATACTCAGTCTTTACTCCCACTTTCCCTGCTTTTCTTCTAGGGGTGAATACAAACTCGTAGTAACTATATAATGCCTACATTTTATAGTGCCTACATTAAAATTTTATAGTAGTAACATTTTATGACGACTCTACATTTAAATCACATTTTTAGGTGCCTCATTAAAAAACCAATTTATCAATTACCTTTTCTAATCATATATTTGTTATATTTTTTTTTATATAAAGTTGTGTTTGTAGTATTGAGATATTTCGTGAAATATGAGCAGAATAATCTAAAATTCAAAATATGAAGTACTATATTTTTTTGCTAGAACAAGAGTAAGTTACTACTATTTTGAAACCACATAACCATATTTTTAGCATTAGGAGACATTAATAAGGCAATATTGATACCATAATTGACACTATTTCCCAAGCATGAAAGTAATAGAGGGTGTTGAGGTTTAGTCCGTAGATCCGAAAGCCCAACATTAACTTCGGATATTAAGGACGGTGGATTCGGTATAAAAGTGAATATAAACATAAAAAGTGTATGAACTAGCTATTTTTACGTGGAAATCCGGAAAGGGAGAAAACCACGGTACTTTTTAGGCTAACGTCCAAGCCCGCTCTTTCTCATTAATCTGCTCTCCTCACCATTTACATAGTACAAGTATCTTGAACTCCATTAATGGAGGTTGAACTATTCTAATCTAAGGAAGAAGAAGAAGCAGGGAGGAGGAGAGCAAAAAAACCAGGATCCTTTAATCAGGAAGGTTGGCTTCCTATTTATAGATGGGGGAGGGGGTAAGGGTTTTCTCCATGGGCCAATGGGCCTTGTTGGGCCGGAATGGACCGAGTAGGCCCCAACGGGCCGGTTGGCCCAAATGATCCTCGCTGTCTGGGCCCCGTACTGGGGCGGTGTATTGGGCCTCTAAACAGTAGTAGGCCGGGGTAACATACCCCAACAGAGGGAATATATGATACTCCTAATTTTGAAATCATGTTATTTGTACTTATTTAAGATAAAGTAATATTTGAGACAATTTCCATTGTAATTTTTTTTTTACACCACTCATTCTAGATCCTCACTCCATCTTTGATGTCTTTGCACATAATTTGAGATTCTACATAACATTTCTAGATAAAGTAAAAATATTTCTTAAATATCTTCATTTCGCTCATGATACTCATCATTCTCACTCATTCACAAGTCAACTCACGCTCATCTCAATATCTTTCTCTCCATTTTTTACACCAAATTTGTGAATGTTACTACATTCGTCCCATAATGGTTGTTCACTTTCAATTTAACACAGTTATTAATAAAGTGGTTGAAAAATAAAAGTTGTGGTTGAGATTTGAGTAGAATAAAGTAAAATGATCAAGATCACATGCATATTTCTTGCCAAAAAGGGAAACAAGACATTCATTTTGGAACAACCCAAAAAGGAAAGTAGAACAACCAAAGGTCCAAAATGAGACGGAGGGAGTACTATTTAACCGGATAGAAGGACAGTCTATTTAACTATATCACCATATTTTTAGTATTATGAGACATTAATAAGGCAATATTGATACCATAATTGACACTATTTTCCAAACATGAAGGTAATAGAGGGAATATATGATACGCCTAATTTTGAAATCATGTTATTTGTACTTTTATTTAAGACAATTTCCGTTGTAATATTATTTTGACACCACTCACGCTAGATCCTTACTCCATCTTTGATGTCTCTACGCACCATCTGAGCTTCTCCATAACATTTCTAGATAAAGTAAAAATATTTCTTAAATACTCCCTTCATCCCATTTTACCTTTCTTACTTTCCTTTTTGGATTGTCCCAAAATAAGTGTCACATTTACCTTTTTGAAAGAAATATGTGGTTCTCAACATTTCACTTTATTATATTCAAATCTGAATTACAACTTTTACATTTTCAACCACTTTATTAAAAAATGTATCAAAACCAAACGAGACACATAAAATGGGACACGGAAGTAGTATCTTCTTTTCGCTCATGATACTCATCATTATCACTCATTCACAAGTCAACTCACGCTCCTCTCAATTTCTTTCTCTCCATTTCTTACACCAAACCAAATTTGTGTAACTGTTTAATCGAATAGGACAGGTATGCCATATCTGGTTGAGCATAGCAAAACGAATAATCTATATAGCAAAACGAATAATCTATAAAGCTTCAAACGAAACAGATGATCCTTCGTAGATAGGCTATTCCGAAAAACAGATAATGAAGAAATATCATGGAGGGATATATTTCATACGGCTAAAGTCCATCTAAGGTTTTCTTGTATCCCATTTCCATTTGAGGTCATAAATTTCATAAACAGCAACTACAGAGTCACAGATGCATGTCAATTTCTTCAATAACGAAGATAGCGGGATTCACGGGGGCGGGGACTCCTCTCCTGGCTTCTGACTACTTTAGGCATAATTTAAGCAAATTCTATCAACTTGTTTAGCCATGTAGCCAACCACTCTCAACAAAATAGGTTGTTATCTCCAAGACCTATTTAAGTCATTGTTACTTAACTTACAATGAAAAAGGTGTCATTGTAAGTTCAATAACGCTTAGTGTACACGCCGGGTGACACGTTTGTTCTTTTTGTCTGAGCACACACAATTGTTTGTCGTTTTTGTAAAGAAAACAATATGTGATTCCGAAAATATTTTTATTTGTGCACACACAAAAAGAGCAGGCTTCTAAGCCGGAGGCGTGTACACCAAGCATTATTATTAGGTGAAAAAGAGACAAATTAAATGACAACAACTTTACCTTACGAGGAAGAAGAATTTAATTTAGGATAGACAAAAAATGTGAAATTTGTTGTAAGAAAAAGGGAGTCATAAAAGAAATATCACCATACTCATGGCATCCCTTCCAAAATACCCAGTCAAATAAGGGATGGGTATCTATAAAGCGTTGAGACCTCACAAAAATTTATACTGCATAAAAATGCTTAGCATCTCATTTCTTCCATTTACTTCAGTTAATAAAAACAAAAAAAATATTGTTTAATTGTCATTTGGATAGAAAACACGAACTTTTTTACAACTCAGTAACATGATTATTACCGAAAAAAAGCCCCCACATGTTGCATTAATCCATTTGAAAATGAAAGACAGAAAAGCTAAAACCATGGAGGTGAAACAACCACCATGGGATAGCTATACTCCAAGATGACAACTTGTGCTTTTGGAGAAGCACGAGGGAAGTGGAGCATTTCCGTTGCGATTCCTAAAGCCATAGAGTCATCTATATCATCATTTGGTGATTCCTGAATAACAAGTGTCTCAAGTGCGGGAGAATTTGACAGGATTGCCTTGACAAACTGTACTTCCAATCTGAGTCCAAGAAATGATGCCAACTTCACTGTTTTAAGCACGGCCAGTTCATGATCAATAAGGCCACACCCTGGATCTTCCAAGTTCCTTGCAGCAGCTTTAATCTCATCATTCTCATGCCCGGAGAAAATCTACAGCACAAGGGAAATAATGCATTATCATGATGTGTGTATAGAAGGCAGCCTCATACTTGCTAAATATTTAAAGGTTTGTAAATGCTGGACATTACAACCTGTTCTGCTAGAATTTCCAGTTCGCATAGGTTTGGACATTTTTTAATCAGCTGAACAGCGAAATCAAAGTGCTTTGCGGAAGCAAAATTCAACTCATACAGCTTAATTACTTTCACATTCATTGCCATTGGTAACATCTCTTGAATATTTATTGCAGCACCATGATGATCCTTGAAAAAACAAACAGACACTTGGATCATAACCGTAACACAAAAATACAAACTGAAGTTGTAACATTATATGAAAGGAAAGAACTTACCACAAATAATTCTGGAGACAACCAAAGAGTCTTAATTATCGGAAGATGAAGAAGAAACCATCTCCATTCTGACCATTCATTTCTGGAGCCAATAACCATCAAGCTTTCCAGTTTTGGAGCATTGATCACAAACTTTTGGACCCCAATACAATAGGAGAAGGCCAGGTCAACCAGATTAGGTATACTACAAGACATAATTCCAGCAGCACTATGCTCGAAATGAGTATCGATGAACAATGCAGATGTGAGGCGGGGAAATATACTGCCAGGTGGAGCATTAACAGGGAACCGGACGAAGAAATTCCGAAGATTGAGTACCTTAATGGTCGGGCAGGAGACTATACAAACTGGCAGATCATAATCCTGAAACTCAGAAAAATCTAGGTCAAGTTCTTCAATTCCATTTTTGGATAGAAATAGGCACCACGAATCAATATCAGACTGGGGAAGGGCTGGATCCTCCTGATTGCAAATAGTAAGCGAAAATTCCCTCACGGGTCCTGAACGGAGGGAGAGAACTTCAGTTATCATGTTTCCAAAAGATGCCAAGCGTTCGTAGACATTGCAATAAAACTTAAGCCGACCATGCCGATACCACACATCCTTCCATTGAGTTGAGAGGAGAGCTGTTCGGGCAGCAGATTTGGTGTCCAGGAACTCCAAAATTCGGTCCTTTAAATCTGCTGGCAGTTCACTGATTCTGTCAACCATTGGAACGAGAATCGTCCGTTTGTCAATCGATGAAATTGGGTTTTACCAGAGAAGCGAATTGAAGCAGCGAAGTGCTCGGAATTGAAGTATAAACTATAAAGTGGGTTGTTAGAATCCATACTAATCAAATATCCATACCCGCCCGGTAAGGCCTGATAATCCACTGTGCCGTCTAACCCGTAAAACAATTACTCCGTATTTTGTAAAAAACTAGATTGTGAATCTATAGAAATGTTGGAATAAAGATATAAGAGTGCAAATGTTATTTTTAACAAAATTCAATCAAGATAAAAAATACAAATTAGTATGCATTTTCTTTTGGAGTACATTTGAAGTCTTCTAGGTTAGTTTTTTGTCATTATCACACATGTAATAATAACTAATAAACTTCACTCCAGACAGGGACACTACTCTTGAGACATCAATTATATACTTCCTTGTAACTACATTTAAAGTTTTCCTTGTAAACTACATTCAAAAGCAAATTTTATGAACATACATATTTATAGTTGTTCTTATATTAACATTTACAAAATTTAATAATTAGATAATGGCATAATGCATCCAGTGTCACGCACGGGTGAAAAATCTAGTATTCTCGTTTATGCATTGCACATGATGTAATTCTCAAATTATATATGTGCAACGTACATTTATAAGCAAAAAAGTCATTTCAAACTTTGTATTATCATTTGTTATTTGAGAGTAAAAGATTATTCAAATTCAATAGAATGTATAAATGTTTAAATATACGAAATAAGAGGTGCATTACTTATGTATCGCCTATCTATCTCTCCATAAATTTATATAAAGTTTTGAATTCAATTAAATCACTTCAATTCTTGCTTTCTACCTCGTTTGCTTTGTTTCCCTCTAGCTTGTATACCCGCATTGCCACTTTCAAACCCTTGTGCTTCAAAACTTGCTTAGTCTATATCATCAAGTTGGCGAAAATATTTAGCAAGTCAATCGAATTTTCCTAATATGGTTAAAAAATCTTTCTCTTGCCTGTCACTACTAATCAGTTGGATTTGGATCCTCTGCCTGGTTTTGGCTGCCAGGTAGGGTGCCTGGCGAATTTAGGCCGTTGGATCCGATTTTGCAGATCCCAAACTGCTCACTTCTTTGCCGTTGGATAGGCGCCTAGGACTCTGCCGTGCGACAGAGAATCCATTTCCTAATCAGTTTATACTATTTTTATTCAACTAATCACATACATGAATTAAGTATAATATGTGAAACCAAAATACTATTTTGTATCAATTTAGGCCAAATTCTTTTTGGCGGATTGCAAGGTTTTAAATAAATCTCATTGCTCTTGCTTCTCAATTTATAGGTTAGCATTTTTGTTCTATTTAGATTTGTTTTTTTTGTTGAAAGTTTTCTATTTAGATTTGTATTTAATTAAGAATGACCTTAACAAAAATTAGTATTCCAATCAATTCCATAAAAGATACTTCGTTATATCCAATACAAAAATAGATAAGCTTTAAAAAGTGCCTTTGAAGTTTGAATGAGAAGATAACACATGTTAGGAAATATGAAATAGACAATTTTTTTTAAAAAATATATCCTTTCAGGTTTCAAATTTCGATAAGAAGATAATTGTTACACACTCCAGTAGTACATTTCAAGTCCACTGTGAAAATAAGAAAAATAATATGAGAAGCTAGAAATTGTTCACTGGAGTCCGCTATATTTAAAAACAATGATTTAAGCAATGTCACTGTGAAATCAAATTTATAATAAGTTAGTTATATTTCCACTAAAATTAAGTGTAAAAGTTTAGAACCAAATAATATTCGAGTATAGTGCAGCAATCATAAGTCATACTCCATTACTCCGTAACTCATAAGCTTCGTTTTTCAGTGATCATAAGCTTTAAGCATTATTAGCTACAAAAAGATGCACCAATCTACGTAGTTTAGAGAAATAGTTGATAATAATATATACAGAGGATTTATTTTTGTTTAAAAAAAAGCTCAATGTAATCTATAATATATTTAGTAAGGACATTAATTTGGGAATCACACATCTTTTTTTGCCAACTAAACCTAATTAACATATTATGATTTGAGAAATATTATTTGTAATTAAAATATGGTACAAAAAATTTAAATAAATAAAGTTGGAGGTATTTTTTAAACTAGGACAAGTTTAGGGTGGGGAGCTGCTCACACCAAGGCAAAGTTCGGGGTATATTATTTATTTGCCCATCATCATCATCATCATCATCATTTTAGTTTTCACCCCAGGGGCATCAGGCGGAAGGGGGCTTGGGGGACATGGGGTAAACTGAGATCAATCTTACTCCATTGGGAATTGAACCCGGGACCTCCTACAAGGGAGAGTGAGTCGGGAACCAGCTAGATTGGACCACTTCCTCTATTATTATTATTATTATTATTATTATTATTATTATTATTATTATTATTATTATTATTATTATTATTATTATTATTATTATTATTATTATTATTATTATTATTATTATTATTATTATTATTATTATTATTATTATTATTATTATTATTATTATTATTATTATTATTATTATTATTATTATTATTATTATTATTATTATTATTATTATTATTATTATTATTATTATTATTATTATTATTATTATTATTATTATTATTATTATTATTATTATTATTATTATTATTATTATTATTATTATTATTATTATTATTATTATTATTATTATTATTATTATTATTATTATTATTATTATTATTATTATTATTATTATTATTATTATTATTATTATTATTATTATTATTATTATTATTATTATTATTATTATTATTATTATTATTATTATTATTATTATTATTATTATTATTATTATTATTATTATTATTATTATTATTATTATTATTATTATTATTATTATTATTATTATTATTATTATTATTATTATTATTATTATTATTATTATTATTATTATTATTATTATTATTATTATTATTATTATTATTATTATTATTATTATTATTATTATTATTATTATTATTATTATTATTATTATTATTATTATTATTATTATTATTATTATTATTATTATTATTATTATTATTATTATTATTATTATTATTATTATTATTATTATTATTATTTTTGTTGTTGTTGTTATGAGGGGATTGGGGCAGGGTGCATAACCCATAATCTATTTAAGTGGAGGGCAAATATTCCCCTATCTCGACACCTACCCCACCCAACACCCGCCTCACTTCTTCCCCTACGGGCTCGCACCCCATTGCCATCCTTAATGTTATATACTTGAATGATCATGGGTATCAAAATATTCTCCATATCCTTCAAATTTTGTCAAATTTAACAGGCACGTGAAAAAATAAAATAAAAAAATGTGACTTTGCCAAGTTCGAGTGAAACAAAATAATATCACAGTAAAAATTGTGTGATTGAGGTTTGTAAAGAGGAGATAAAATAATATGCATCATAAATTTATTGATTAAGAACGTTTACAATTTTGCAAAACGAAGCTTTGTACAAGGGATTCCCTAAAAAAACTCTGTACACGGGATAGGCACCTACAACAAGGTTTTCAACGTCCCATCGAGAGGGTTAAAGGGGTAGATGGAAAGAGTCCGAAGTAGAACAAATGTTGTGGGGGTTGTTTATGTAAGAACTAAAGAGTGCTATATGCCTATATGTTGATATTGAAAAACCAAAATTATTTTTTTTGTTAAATAATTCTAGTTGCACTCTGTATTTTCATCATTCCGTTAAATAGGAGTATATTACTACTATTTTGAAATCATATTACCATATTTTGACATTACAAAACACTAATATGGCAATATTGGTACCATAAGTGTCATTATTTTTCAAGCATGAAAATAATAGAGGAAAAATATTATACACCTAATTCTAAAATCATATTATCTGTACTCTTATTTAAGACAAATTCTGTTGTAATATTATTTTGACAACACACACGTTAGATCCCAACTCCATCCTTGATGTCTTTACGCATCATTCGAGTCCCTCCGTAACAGTTCTAGATAAAGTAAAGATATTTCTCCTCATTCTCATTCATTCACAAGTTAAGCCCCTCTCCATTTCTTTCTCTCCATTATTTTTTCTAAGCAAAATTCTTCATCGAGGGTTCTCGACAAACATCAAATTTGTTCAACTGTTTAACCGGATAGAACATGTATGCCATTTCCGGGTGAGTAGCAAAACGAATAGTCTATAAAGCTTTAAACGAAGCAGATTATCCTTCATATATTTTCTACTCCAACTATTCAAAAAGCCCAGATAATGAAGAAATAGCATGGAGGGAGGATATATGTCCTCCCGATAAAATCCATCCAAGGCATTCTTGTATCATTTCTACAGCAGGTCATACACCTTGGCCACTCATAACTTTATATCAACACAAAATGAAAAACCATCCCTCCATAAACTGCAACTATAAAGTCGTGGTCTTGCGGATGCATGCCAATTTCTTCAATAACGAAGATCACGGGGGCAGGGACTCCATTCCTGAATACTCTTGCCTCAATCCAAAGGGGGCTTATGACTAGTTTAGGCATAATTTAAGGAAATTCTTATCAACTTGTTCATGTGGAGCTAACCACTCTCAACAAAATAGGTTGTTTTCTCCTACACCTATTTAAGTCGTTGTTACTTAACTTACAATGAAAAAGGTGTCATTGTAAGTTCAATAATGACGCTCATTCTTTTTGTCAGAAAACACACAATTGTTTTCCGTTTTTGTAAAGAAAACAATATGTGATTCCGAAAATATTATTATTTGTGCACAAACACACAGAGCAAGCGTCTAAGCCGGTGGCGTGTACACCAAGCATTATTGTTGCAAGTTAGAGCAAGCGTCTAAGCCGGTGGCGTGTACACCAAGCATTTTTTTGCAAGTTAGGCAGATGAAAAAGAGACAATTCAAATGACATGAAATTTTCCTTACGAGGAAGAAGAATTTAATTTAGCACAGACAAAATAATGTGAAATTTGTTGTCAAGACAAAGGGAGCCATAAAAGAAATATCCCCATACTCACGACATCCCTTTCAAAATACCCAGTCAGATAAGGGATGAGTATCTATAAAGAGTTGAGACCTAACAAAAATTTATACTGCATAAAAAAGCTTAGCATCTCACTTCTTCCAGAATTATAATTGTTGTTCCATCTACTTCAGGTAATAAAAAATCATTCCAAAACATAAAAATAGCTGTTTGATGATCATTTGGATTGAAAAACCAAACTTTTGTACATCGGAGTAAGATGATGATTCCCAAAAAATGCCCAGACATGCTGCACTTATCCATTTGGAAAATAAAGACCGAAAAGCTAAAACTCAGGAGGTGAATCAACGAGGCTGGGATACGTATAATTCAAGAGGACGATTTGTGCTTTTGGAGAAGCACGAGGGAAGCGGGGCATCTTCCTTACGATTCCGGGAACCACAGAGTTATTTAAACTATTATATGATGCTTCCTGAATAACAAGTGTCTCAAGGGCGGGAGAATTTGACAGGATTGTTTTGACAAACTGTACTTCCAATCTCAATCCAAGAAATGATGCGAACTTCACTGTTTTAATCACGGCCAGTTCCTGATCAATAAACCCATACTCTGGATCTTCCCATGCCCTTGCAGCAGCTTTAAACTCTTCCATTGAAGAAAACTACAGCACAAGAGAAAGAATGCATTATCATGACGTGTGGATAGAAGGCAGCCTCATACAGTCATACTAGCTAAATATTTAAAGGGTTTTAAATGCGGGACATTAAAACCTGTTCTGCTAGAATTTCCAATTCGCATAGCTTTGGACATTTTTTAATCAGCTGAACCGCAAAATCAAAGTGCTTCGCGGAAGCAAAGTTGAACTCATACAGCTTAATTACTTCCACATTTATTGCTATTGGTAACATCTCTTGGATATTTATTGTAGCACCAAGATTATCCTTGAAAAAAACAAGTAGTAACCCTTGAAATCATAACCCTAACACAAAAATACAAACTGAAGTTGTAACATTATATGAAAGAAAAGAACCTCACCACAAATAGTTCTACAGACAAGCAAAGAGTCTTAATTATTGGAAGATGAATAAGAAACCATCTCCATTCTGACCATTCATTTCTGTACATAGTAGAGCCAATGACCATCAAGCTTTCCAGTTTTGGAGCATTGATCACACACTTTTGGACCTCATTACAATGGGAGAAGACCAGCTCAACAAGATTAGGTATTTTACAACCCATAATTCCAGCAGCATTATGCTCAAAATCAGTACGGCTGAAAAATACAAATGTGAGGTTGGGAAATATACCGCCAGGTGGAGCATTAACAGGGAAACGGAAAAAGAAATTCCGAAGACTGAGTATCTTAATGGTCGGGCAGGAGACTATACAAACTGGCAGATCATAATACTGAAACTCAAAATAACCGAGGGTAAGCTCTTCAATTCCATTTCTCGATAGAAATAGGCACCACGAATCAATATCAGACTGGGGAAGGGCTGGATCCTCCTGACTGCAAATATAAAGCGAAAATTCCCTCACGGGTCCAGAACGGAGCAAGAGAATGTTAGTTATCATGTTTCCAAGAGAAGACAAGGGTTCGTTGAAGTCCCAAAAAAACTCAAGCCGGCCATGGCGATACCATACATCCTTCCATTGAGTCGAGAGAAGAGCTGTTCGGGCAGCAGATTGGGTGTCCAAGAACTTTAAAATTTGGTCCTTTAAATCTGCTGGCAGTTCACTGATTCTGTCAACCGATGCAGCTTTTCGTCCGTTCATTGCAACGAGAATCGTCCGTTCGTAAGTATTTGTCCCGCCACTCGATGAAATTGAAGCGAATAGAGGGGAGGGAAGAAGAGGACTGAGGCGAAGCGTCAAGGCGGGCGGGAATGGAAGCAGCTACGTGCGCTAGTGATTGTTATTATAGACGTGTATAAAGTGGGTTTTCAAAATCGTCTAGAGGCCTAATTAGGGTTCAAGGAATCAGTTGAATATTTCGTATTTGAGTAACAGTACGAATAGTTAACAAATCACATACGAATGTCAAATCGATTTGATCATGAGTCAAATGTTCGTCAAATATCACTTTAAAATGTTGTTTCCTATATTTCTTATGTTATAAATGCATGCCATAACTTAAATGCGTTTTTAGAATGTAATTTGTGATATTTCATTTTTTTAAAAAATTTAATGTATGGATCAATGCATTTTTAGGTTTTGCGCAATATACTAAAGTGAATCCATTTTATGATTACTATACATACCAGTAAATATATTCCAACATTTTTGAAATAAACACTAACTCACACATATCAGATATTAATCATATTATAC
Source organism: Cuscuta epithymum (assembly GCA_945859915.1). Taxonomy (NCBI): domain Eukaryota; kingdom Viridiplantae; phylum Streptophyta; class Magnoliopsida; order Solanales; family Convolvulaceae; genus Cuscuta; species Cuscuta epithymum. Next base: position 4,157,522 of record CAMAPF010000006.1, read on the forward strand.
CTATAATGTGTGCAATAAGTTGATAATTGTGTGTGTGTGTGTGTGTGTGTGTATATCTTTATATAATATCTTTATCTTTATATCTTTATCTAATATAAAGTAGTAGAGTTGCTACAATTTTTTGGATGTAAAATTCCCGCCTATTTGAAGGGCGCAAACAATAAACCAAAGATTTTGGGCGTATTGCTATATACGGGGTGCATTATGTTGAATTTAATACTCCAATATACATGGCAAGTATTGTTATTTGTTAACCCAAATATTCATTGGCGGATGACAACAATTAAGAGTACCAACGGATGGTATAAACATGGTATCATGGTAATACTATCATTTATAGCGGATGGTATAAATAGTTATGTGAATATTTATGCTGTCCATAATTTTAGAGCATCTCCAATGGTATAATGTGCACGGTGCACACGTGGCATTAGAGATAGCCACATAAATATTAGTAAATAAATTCTTTCTCTCCTTATTTTAATGATTTTATACAGATTTAGTAAGTTTTTCTCCACAATGTCAAGGAGACCGTCTAAATGTTGACATTGAAGTTGACATTGCAGGGAAAAACTTACCAAAATTGTATAAAATCATTCAAATAAGGAGAGAGATAATTTATTTGCTAATATTTATGTGACTATCACTCATGCCACATGTGCACCGTGCACATTTTAGCATTGGAGATGCTCTTATACGTAGAGAATATGCTAGATATGTACAAAATTTTCTATATGGCAAGTAGTGTAGTCATATAATAAATTTACGTGTATACGATGATGATCAAAATGCACAAGTATATTTAATACTTCCTCCAGTTCTTAATTAAGTTCCTAATTTGACTTCACACATATTAAGAAATAAATTTGACTATACTGTGGAGTGCACTGTTTGAACACTGTTTGTCACTGTTTGAACACTGTTTGACATTGTTTGTCATTGTTTTGGTGTAAATCATTTGCCAAATAAGGAAAGGTTTGAAGTAGGAACTTTAATATGGACCATCCCAAAAAGGAAAGTAAGAACTTAATTACGGGATGAAGGGAGTACTATTACTAGTAGCGGATCCATTAACATGGCGAATCTACCATATATAGTGGAAGATATTAATAAATGTAGTACATGAATATGTAGATTGTCCTGAGTTTAATATGTATGAACATATTTTAGAGATTTCATGTAAAATCATGAAATTTAATTTATTTAAAGATAAATTAGTATGAGTAATGAATATTGTAGAAAAAGTAGTAGAGGTGGTGGGAAAGTATGAAAGAGAATATACAAAGTAGAAAAAATAAGGGTAATTGAGTATTTTTTTAAGGGAGAAAGTTACGAAAAAATAAGGGCAAATTTTTATATATATATAAAAAAAATGTAGCAAGCATTAAAATATGGAGTATTTATTTATTTATTTACTTATTTATAGATAAGGTACATATTGATTAAGTAGCCGATTCAAAAGTTTTCTAAGATGTAAGCAAAATGCACAGTCATGTGGTGATATATTTTAATTTCAGCAGGGCATCAACTGTAATGTTTATGAGTTACTATCTACAAGCACTAGCAAATTAAAGGGCTTTAATTTTTTCGTACAAATACTTCATACTTCGTATAAGTTTATAATGTTGAATACTTCCACAATAAATATCCAAGCATCCATATCATAACTTCAAATATCTAATTAACTTTATTTAGAGGCATGCATTCATGTCATTGGTTCTAATACTCCGTATATGTTTCAATTAGCTCAAGTTTATTATAAGCCAAGCATCCATGTCATTAATCATTAATATGAATATACACTTCAGAAATTCGCATTTATACTTCAAAAATTATATGTTTTCATTAAGGAACATATATTTCAGATAGTATTATATCAACCATTTTAGACACAACATTTTATTTATTCAAGATTCAAAAATATTGAATAAAGCTCAATCATAGGTTCTTCTTAGGAGATCATGCATTAAGTCAGGTTATTACCACCGTGCTTGGTCGGAGTATGGCTATTCTTTCTATCTTCAACTGAAGGACACACTATCTTCCCAAATGTACAAGTAGGATTATGATGTTTATATTCCCAAAACGAAACTACAATATACTAGCTCTATCTTTCCATTCTACCCTGACATAATTTAACGGGAAAATTATATTTTAATTTTCAATACAAACATAAAAATAGTAAAAATATTGTACGAGTAATTTATAACAAAATCGTAAAAGAATATTAAAAAAAACATTTTCTAAAAATAAAAACAGTACGAAAAAGTAGAAAAACTTTAAAAAAAATTATAGATAAAAAGCATTTAAAAATAAAAAAAAATATAGAAGCCTTTCCCACACCTTCTGCCACCTCCCAATAATGCTGGACTCGGGCCGGGCGGCCCGGCCCGGTTACTGTTTGGCCCGGCCCGGCCCGGGGCCCGGTGGGTCCACCGGTTCGGTTCGGCCCGGCTGCTGGGCGGTTCGGGCCCGGGCCCAGGTTTTGGTGAACCGGCCCGGCCGGTCCGGGCCCGGTCCGGGCCGGATTTTTTTTTTTTTTTTGAAATTTTTTTAAGTTTTAGGTTGGATTAGGTATTTTGGGCCATTTGAGGTGGTTTGGGATGGTTTGGGGTTGAGGGGGAGGGGTAGGGGATTAAATAGGAGAACAAAAAAAAAAAATTAATTGGGCCGGTTCGGCCTGGCCCGGCCCGGTTTGGCCCGGAACCGGGACCGGAACCGGCCACCGGCGGTTCGGGCTCGGGCCTCCCTTTCCTGGCCCGAGGCCCGGCCGGGCCCAGGCTCGAACCGGCCCGAGTCCAGCACTACCTCCCAACAATGCCAGTGTACATCTGATCGGTGAAAAATGTCATTTTATGTAAAAACAAATGCCATTTTTTCCCAAAATGTAATAAAAACGACATTTTTACTCTTCGGAAATATGAATTACTATGTTATAAGTTTATGTTTCAATCATTAATGAAATTTGAATTACATTAAAAAAACAAGGGTGGGATTCGAAATATAGTCCTATTTTGGGAATTTTGAAGCTATACTCTTCTTCTTTCAATTAAAGTTTCATTTAGTCCTATTTGGAGAAATGCCCCCAAGGCCCCAAAATATTATTATACTCCGTACTACGTATAACACAACTTACAACATTTAAGCTCCGTTTTTTTATGTAACAAAAGTACACTTTACGTACGTACTATCTTAAAAAAACATACTCCCTCCGGTTTTATTTAATCTTCACACTTTGACTTCACACAAAATAAGGAAAGAAATTTGACTTTACTGTAGAGTACACTGTTAAGGCACTATTTGGCACTGTAGAGACACTGTTTGGCACTGTTGAGACACTGTTTGGCACTGTTTGGCACTGTTTTGATGTAGATTTCTTTGCCAAAAAAGGAAATAAGGAAGTGTGAAGTTTATTTTAGACCGTCCCAAAAAGGAAAGTGTGAAGTTTATTAAAAACCGGAGGAGTAATTATAAATAAGTTAATTATTTTTCTATTCTAGATATACCCGTGCATCGCACGGGTACTTCGTCTAGTATATATATAGGGGGAGAATTCAAATACAGAGCGATCTTTCTGTGCAAAGTGCGAAATATGCACTATTTCATGTTTCACTTTCACTTTTTCGTGCTTCCGCAGCACTCTTTCGCCTTTGTGATTTTGGGCAAATTCGACCAAACCCACGGTGACAATTTGTAAAGGAATTTTATCAATCCAGAACCCGAAAGATACACGAATTATCAATCCGGGACCTAAAAGATGAAATGTATTGGTACAGGACCCGAATGATGAAAAACTATCAATCTTGGACCTAACATTTCATAGGTTTTGATTTATTTATTTTCTTATTAATGCCATTGCTAACTTTTGATAGTTCGTGTATCTTTCAGGTCCTGAACTGATAAAATTCCTTGACAAAAATATGAGAAAATGACAATGAAATCTCCAAGGATTTGTAAATACTAAATAGGAGTAGATTATTTAAGAGTTACAGATCCCCAAGACACTTACAATTAATTTGGTTTACAATTACAATTTACAAAGGGATGTTGTTCTTCATAATTACAATTTACAATATTGCCATTACTATTTAGTACTACGTAACTAACACTTCTACACAACCCATCCAAACAAAGCTTTAGATTATCTCCTCTTCGCATTTAGGAAGTACATAAATAAAAATCTTAACGGGAAACTTTGCCAAAAATATGAGAAAATGACAATGAAATCTCCAAGGATTTGTAAATACTAAATAGGAGTAGATTATTTAAGAGTTACAGATCCCCAAGACACTTACAATTAATTTGGTTTACAATTACAATTTACAAAGGGATGTTGTTCTTCATAATTACAATTTACAATATTGCCATTACTATTTAGTACTACGTAACTAACACTTCTACACAACCCATCCAAACAAAGCTTTAGATTATCTCCTCTTCGCATTTAGGAAGTACATAAATAAAAATCTTAACGGGAAACTTTGCCAAAAATATGAGAAAATGACAATGAAATCTCCAAGGATTTGTAAATACTAAATAGGAGTAGATTATTTAAGAGTTACAGATCCCCAAGACACAGTTAATTTGGTTTACAATTACAATTTAGAAAGGGATGCTTGTTCTTCAAGTAGACGACCTGTGCTTTTGGAGAAGCTCGAGGGAAGTATAGCACCTGCCTTTCGATTTTGGCATCTATAAAAGCCGATTCCATGATAACAAGTTTCTCAAGCACGGGAGAGTTTGAAAGGATTGCTTTGACAAAAAGTACTTCCTGTCTTGATGCAAGGAAGGATTCCATCTTTACTGTTTTTAGCATGCCCAGATCTTGATCAGTATTCCCTGAATAGAGGTAAATTTCTGCCAAGTTTGGCATTACAAGGCCTTTAAACATGACATTTTCTTCCAAACTTAGCAGATTACTCATATTCAAGGAATACAAAACATGATGCTCCTATTTTGGAATTTCAAAACGTTTTTACTCATATTTAGGGAATTCTCTCATTTTCAAAGGGGAAAGGTGTTAATCGTATATTTGGAAGTAGAGATAAAACTTATTACTACGTACAAGTATAAAAGAGCAAATTCATCTCTATTGACATTAAATAAATTAAATAAAATAAATTAAAGACAAAAAATTGTAAATTTAAATTTGTAATTGAAAGATCAAAAAATCAACGGAAATTGTCCTAAATAGGACTAATGAATTCCTAAAAAGCACAAATAGGACTACTACTTTTAAAATTTCCTAAATAGGACTAAACATTGATTTTCTACCCTAAATACCCCTAAGAGTATTAATTCATAATGAAATTCTTTAATTCATAATAAAACCATAAAAAACTTAAAAAAATATTTTAAAAACGTAAAAAAAATATAAAAAATTTATAAAACATTTATAAAATAAAAAATTTAATTTTTTATTTTTTTAATTTTTTTTTAAAATAATTAAAAATAGTAAAAAACCCATAAAAATGAAAAAAAATGGATACCTTTCCCACCGCCTCCCGCCGCCTCCCAGCACCACCACCTCCGATTGGTGAAATTTCTTCCACTTTTGGTAAAAAATGCCATATTTTTCTGAAAATGACAAAAAGATGGCATAATTACTCTTCAATATGCTAACATTTTCATTGAATATGCCATCATTATGGCATTATTTAAAATGTTGTCATATTTTTCTCCGGTGATGGGAGCTGGTGGTGCTGGGGGTGGCAGGGGTGGTAATGTTTTTTTTTTTATGATTTTCTTTTTCTTTTCTTTTTTTATTTTTTCTTAAAAAAATATTTTTTTTTTATTTTTTTAAAAAATATTTTTATTAATTTTCTATTTTTTTTTACGATTTTTAGTATTTTTTTCGATTTTTATTAATTTTTTTATGATTTTATTATTAATTAAAACATTTCACAAATTACAAGGGTATATTTGTCCAAACACACATAAATAGTCCTATTAAAAGAATTTAAAAAATGTAGTTCTATTTGTGCAATTTTGCCACTTTTTAGTCCTATTTAGGGAATTGACTCAAAAATTAAAGAGTTAAAAAAATTAAGATTAATTTTTATGTTAAAATATTAACTCTAGAATATTAAATTGCAAAATTAGTTTTTCGGAATTGATTATATTAATTTTAGTCTTGTTGTGGAATTTCATAATGTTGGACTGTATAACAATTTATTATTATATAAATTAATGATTTATAATTTTGGACTATTATATAACCTTGGACTGCTTTATGTCATACAAAATATATAAATTTAGTGCAAAAAATACTTATTTTTTTACATGACAACCCATATATTAACACTTTGTCGAAAGAATAATAAATATTTAGTAGAGTAAAATGCATAAATGATCCTTGAACTATCATGACTATATCATTTTGGTTCTCGAACTGTTAAATCTATCATTTTGGTGAACTATCATCACCAAAACGATATGTTGATGATAGTTAAGGACTATTTATGCATTTTAATCTATTTAGTAATTAAGTTTTGAAACAATGTTTATACTAACAATTTTAACATGTGATATACAAAAATAAAAAAGGAGAATTGGACACAAGTGTATATCTTTGAACATTTTTAGTCAGGTGAACAACAAAATTCAGTCCTCCGTTGAAGCAAGTACCCAGCTATACAGCCTAACTTTTCCAGATTTATTACAGTAGGAAAATGCTTAGTGTACATTAGTTGTACACAAAACCCCTCCTAGTTGCCTGTGTACACATGCAATTTGTTAAAACAAGGGCAGGAGTTGATGCCAAATTGCATGTGTACACAGAATGTACACATTTTGTGTACATCTTGTGTACACCAAGAATGGTCCATTACAGTAGGGAACATCTCTTGCCAATTAACTTGCTGCTCCTACTGCTACATAATCACGCCCACCCAAACAGTGCGTGCGGGCTGATTTTGTTGTGGTTCAGGGTTCTCATATCTCAAATTCGGATGATCTCTCCAGTCGGGGTTGTAAGTGTTAGAGTGCGGATCGTACCTTTTTTGTTGATGGCCTTGGAAACCCAAGGCGTGGACTTGTTCTTCTTGTAATGTAGGGCATGAATCGGTAGGATGCCCTTGTGTTACACAAATGCCACAGACCTTGACTTCTTGGGTTTTGGGATTCAAAAGAAAGTCTTTTACCAAAGAAGTCAAGTTGGCTACTTGACTCTCCAACGATGGGTTGGACTCTACTGCGGCAACCCTTCGGGTTGAGGACCGCCCATTGTAATATCTAGAATTCTCGACTAACTCCGAGATGAGATTCCTCGCTTGAGAAGGGGTTTTGTTGACAATCCCCCCTCCACATGCCGCATTCACCATGCGTCTATCTTGATCCGCAAGACCATCATAGAAGTAAAGGATGAGGTCTTGCTCCGTGTAACCATGGTACGGGCAGCTAGCACATAACTTTTTAAATCTTTCCCAATATTCATATAATGACTCATCATCTTTTTGATCAATGTTGCTTATTTGTTTTTTCAAAGATTATGAGACGGAGGCGGGATAGTACCTTTCCAAGAAGCACTTTTTCATTGCCGCCCATGTGTCTATACTTCCCGAAGGAAGATAGAATAGCCAATCCTTTGTTGTGTCTTTGAGGGAGAATGAAAAAGCCCTCAACTTGATTTGCTCCTCGGTGACTCCATTTGGGCACATGCTCGTGCAAACAATCTGGAATTCCGAGAGATGTTTGTTCGGGTCTTCTCCTCTTAGCCCGTGGAAAGATGGAAGTAGGTGGATGAGCCCGGATTTCAACTCAAATGTGACCCCCGTATCAAGAGTTGGAAAAGTGATACATATGGGTTGTTGATTAAGATTCGGAGCCGTGAGCTCCCTCAATGTTCTCGCTTCGTGAGCCATAGTGATTGGCTCTTCGGTCTCGCTAGAATGAGAGCTAGCACTTGATGATTCCTCTGAAGAAGTATTTGGAAATAAATTTCTAAACCTCTAGAAGGCTTGTTCCGTTTGGAGGTTTGTTTGGTAGGTGATTTCGTTTATAGATCGGGTTCTTACCATATACTCAAAAAAAGCTCGGAAAAGAAATAGAAATCTCTATATTTAAGTAATATATTTTTTTTCTTTTTTTTCTTACAATAAAATAAAAAGAAAAATTAGACGAGTACTTTGTCACGGTGCGTCAAAATAAATTCAATACTAGCACTAATACGTAGTATAGTGAAGTAGAGTTCATATCCACATGGAAAGAAATAATTATCTTTTTACATAAACAAGTAATTAAAAGGGGGGTTTTGATTGAGTGATTTAATTAAATTAAACACGAAGATGAACGACTTATATGAGATTTAATTCAAAGATAAAAAGGACTTGACATTGCTACTTTCCACTTGTTGATATATTTTAGTCGATCATTGTTATATCTAAACTTATCCCCTCTCGAATACTCAATCGAGGAGTATATCCAATTCATCGAGGGTAGTTATTAACAACGACCATTCATTAATAACCCTTACTATTAATCAAGTATAGAACAACGCCATATACCGACTTGATAGTAGCATTTAATCTCTTAACTCCATGATGAAATCAATTGAGATTGATAACCTCAACACAACGGTTGCGGTTTAACCAACAAAATTAACCCCTCTTAAGTTTATTAACCACGACCGTGCATTAATAAACCGAAGTTACTTACTTGTGAAACTATCAACGATTAACCATCTGTTCGTTGATCGTTTCTAGTAATAATTAATATATGAAACAAAACAGGTTGATCCTTTAAGTAATGTTCAAAATATTAATATGAAATATGAATAGGAATTAATTAATACTCAAAGAAGAATATTAAGAAGATGAATCCTACTATAGTTAATATCAAGATGTTAGCTAATTGTCATCTTAGTAACACTCCCCAATATTAACATAGAGGAAGAAATAACTATTAGTATAACTAATGTCAAGATGTTAACTAAATGTCATCTTAGTAACACTCTCCAACATTGATATAGAAATAGTATTTAAAGGAAGAATTAATATTCAAGGAAAGAAGTTAAGAAAATAACTCACAACTTTAATAATCAACAAGCTTCAAGAGCAACACCAAGAAATGGAGTCATTTGGAGGCTAAACATACTATAAAAATATAAAAGAAATACTATTCTAAACTGAGCTTAAGAGTATGAGAGAAGGAATGAATAAAAGTGAAGGAACATGGGGCTATTTATAGGTGTTTTCCAACACCTTGGGTCGGGTACCCGACCGGGTCAAGTGCCACCCGACTGGGTGCATGTCAAAATCAGATAATCTCCCACGTTCTTGTGTTTTAGCACGTTAAAATGTCCCAGGTCAAATCGGACCCGACCGGGTGAAGTAGGGGACCCGACCGGGTCTGGAAATTTCCTGAGCTTCTTCGTTTGTTAAATCTTACCCGACCGGGTCAAGTGTTATACCCGGTCGGGTTTCAGCTCCTGGACAGTCCAATCTCCTTTTTCTTCACTTCAAAGTCTCCCTTTCCAACACCATAATTCCCAATTCTACTCTCCAACTTACAAATGAAGATTAAAATACAATTACAACTAAAATCACACAAATGTTTACAAACTAAATAAAACGATAAACAATACACACAAGTCAAACATAAAAACATACACTTATGCACTACTAATTAATGCATATCACTCCTTATCGGGGCGATGCCTCGGGCCTCAGATCAGTAGTAGGTCGGGATAATATTCCCCAACATAGGTGTTTGGAGCTTCCAGGGCCATTTAACCGACAGTGTTTTTTGAGATATCCGGTCGGGTTTATTGAGTAAGTGTCTGGAACCTTCAACTGTCACATTATACCCGATCGGATTTTTTATTTACCCGATCAGGTAAAAGACAAATCTTTGCCAAATCTTTCCCTGCATGTTAAATTGCCTCCAAATCAGATTTGATTTTTGGATCAAGACAATACATTATACCTCGTTAAATTGCCTCCAAATTTTTGGTCCGTTTCTGAGGAGCCACGAGTTTCCATACAGTTCCGTACAGTTCCGTACATTTTGGGCCGTACAGATGTGGGCGGGCACGCACGTCCTAGTTATTTTAGGGGTTAAATTTTACTCTCTATAAATACAAGTTCTTTCCTTTGTAACTTCTTGATCCGAAAATATTAATAACATTCCTGGCTTGATAGCGCCCCAGACGTAGTCATTCGTGGCGAACTGGGTTACCAAATTTCGTGTTGCGTGTTCTTTATATTGTTTTTTTTATTGTTCTTCGTGTTGCGTGGGTTAATTCCTAACATGGGTAGGGGTGGGTGTTTAGGGGGGATTGGGGGTGAGGGGTTGGAATTAATTCGAAACCCCCCCCCCCCCAAAAAAAATATTTTGAGTCCGGCCCAGTCCCGGTACTAACCCGGGCCAATATCGGTTAATTCCGATTTTGACCATGTTTGCGGATCTGCCATCAACCGGACCGGTTCCAGGTCCGGGTGGCTGGGTTCCGGGTCGAACCGGCCGGTCCGGTCCGATTCTGTCAACACAGGGTAGAATTTGCCGTGGCATCTATATACTCAAGAAGAGAATTGAAGAGAGAAAATTGTATTTTAATGAGCATAATGCTTTCTTATACAGAGTAGATGAGTAGTTAAGGTCAACCCTCTCTTAATATTACCATTACTAACACTTCTACACAACCCATCCAAACAAAGCTTTAGATTATCCCCTCTTCACATTTATGGAAGTACATACATAAATAAAAATCTTAACCGGAAACTTTACCAAAAATATGGGAAAATGTCCGAATGAAATCTCCAGGGATTTGTAAATAGGAGTAAATTATTTAAGAGTTAATCCCTAGACTCTTACGGTTGATTGGGTTTCCAAAGGGATGCTCATTCTTCAAGTAGACAACCAGGGATGCTCGTTCTTCAAGTAGACGACCTGTGCTTTTGGAGAAGCTCGAGGGAAGCATAGCACCTGCCTTGCGATTTTGGAAGTCTCAGAGGCATCTATAGAACTCGATTCCTTGATAACAAGTTTTTCAAGCACGGGAGAGTTTGAAAGGATTGCTTTGACAAAAAGTACTTCCTCTCTTGATGCAAGGAATGAGTCCATCTTCACAGTTTTTAGCATGCCCAGATCCTGATCAGTAAAGCCAAATTCTGGATCTTTTGAACTCCCTGAAGCAGCTTCTTTCTCACCTTGAGGAAATATCTACAGCACAAGTGAAAGAATTGATCATTGAAACATGGTTATAGCAGAAAAACAAGGGTATAGCAGATTAGCAGGCAAACTTCAAACCATACAGTTTTGGATGTTACAAAAACAGGCGGTAAATGAATTCCCAGTTCACATAGCTTTGGACATTTTTTAATCACGTGAACAACATAATTCAAGTTCCCCGTTGAAGCAAGTTCCAGCTGAATCTTTTCCAGATTTATTACAGAAGGGAACATCTCTTGCCAATTTGCTGCTCCTACTGCTGCATTACTCCCAGGCTTCAAAACAACAAAAGTATTTAACATTGAAACTATAACCATGACACAAAAATACAAAATGTAATTCTCTTAGTAACGAAGATAATGGGATATTCTCACCAAAACGTAATAGGCAGACAAGTAAAGATTCTTAATCATGGGAAGATGAAGCGCCAACCATTTCCACTTGGTCACATCCGAAAAAGGGCGTACAACCTCCACAGTCTTCAGTTTTGGAGCATTTATCAGCAAATTATTTCCAGTACAAGACGTGAGGAACAGCTCCTCAAGGTTAGGAATACAATACATAATTCCACTAGCATTACGGTCAAAATTAATAAAACAAAAACTTGCAGATTTTAAACCAGAGAATATACTACTACCCTGTGGAGCATTCACCGGGAAATCAATCAACAAAGTACCAAGTTGAAGTTTCTTAATGGTTGGGCAGGAGACTATACAAACTGGCAGATGATATCGTTCTCTACCACGAGAAAAAATAGTGAAAATAGTGAGTATAAATTCCTCAACTCCATTTCTGGATAGAAATAGGCACCATCGATCTATATCAGATTGAAGAGGGATTGGACCGTGTTTCCAGATATGTAACCGGAATTTCTTAACAGGCCCAGAACGAAGAGAGAGAATGTTGGTAATCATATTCCCAAAGGAAGCCGAGGGTTCACCTCTTTTTTCGACTAGCGATTCGTGAAATTTCCAATCGAAGAAAAGCCGGCCATGACTAAGCCAAACATCCTTCCATATAGTTGAGAGCAGAGCTGTTCGGGCAGCGGATCGAGTGTCTAAGAACTCCAAAACTCTGTCCTTAACATCTGCTGGCAATTGGCTGATTCTATCTTCCGATGCAGCTTCATGTCGACGAAGACGGCCGGCCATTAGAAAGGAATTCGTCTGGAATGGTTAGGGTTTTTCCAAGGGAAGGAGCTTTGTTGAAGCTAAGTAGCAAGTACCGAATTCTATTTCCCAGAGGGAAAAGGGGTAAATCTACAGTGTATGTGGAAGTGGAGATACAGAAGTTCTGGTTAAACCATGTGCATTATCGATTGTCGCTTTTGACAAATTGAGCCACAAGCTATTACTACGTACTTCGTATTACCTTTTGCAAATTTCAAAGGTAACTACGGGATGGTTTTTAACAATCTACGATATCCGTTCCTAAAAATTCTTCCCGGTTTGATTTGGCACGTCTATTAAGAAAGTGGAATAAAGTGGAAATGTGTGGTTGTGATTGTGTGAGAAAAAGGTAAAATAAATGTGAGCAACACAAATTATCCAAAAAGGGAAAGTGGAAAGAATTTTTGGGAACGACCCAAAAAGGAAAGTGAGAAGTATTTTTGGGAACGGAGGGAGTATGTTTCACCTTATCTACACTTGTCCATGAATAGAATCTGGGCCGGGACCTAATGTCCCAGACTCGGACTCGTTAAGTTAATAATGAATCCGGATCCGACCCATTTATCCGATGTGTCTGAATTCTTTTAGTCAGACCCAGATCTAATTGGTCTCGGGTAGACCAATCAAGTATGATATGCACAACATTATAAACTTTTTAAAAATAACAAGACCTGTATATGAAATCTAAAACAAAGTGCACAAACTTAAAAAGTAAAATATATTTTCACTTTTCAAGATTTATTATAGAAAACTAGTATTTTTTATCTAATAAAGTATCAGTTTTGTAGAGAGATATAACTTCACACTCTGTGTCACTTTCTCTCGACTCAGAAAATTGTAGAATAAACTAAAAATCAGGTTACAAAAAGGTCTATTGAACTACTTTAGTATAAAAGTATATTATATTAATAATACTAATAAATATTGGGTTTTGCCTTGAATAGGAGTAATTTGCCAAATTTAGAAAAAATGTCATGTTTAAAGCTTTGTAATGTCAAACTTGGCAGAAATGTACTCCTATTCGACGAATAAAAAACATGATAGTCCTATTTTGGAATTTCAAAACGTTTTTACTCTTATTTAGGGAATTCTCTCCAGCGAATTTTTTTAGAAAGCCGCCACTGCAAGATAAAAGCCGCAACTTCAAGTGGCGGCTTTCCTTAACCACGGTTAATCCAGCAGTATTTTGGGAATTATTTTTAACTCTGCAATATTTTGAGAATTATTTATTTAGTTAGCATTATTCTGGGAAAAAACTCATTATTTAAAGGGAAAGTTCCCGAAATAGGACTAAAACAGTTTGAAAATTCCAAAATAGGACTGTCATGTTTTTATTCCCAAAAAAAAGGTAATTACTGCCAAGTTTGAACTTTGAAAAATACTGTCATGTTTGAAGTCTCCTACTTCCAAAACATGACAGTAATTAGTCCTATTTTGGGAATAAAAACATGACAGTCCTATTTTGGAATTTTTAAACCGTTTTAGTCCTATTTCGGGTAATATTCTCTTATTTAAATTACAATATAGTGTTTTTTATATGCCTAATTTATCCTAGCCACTTATAACGGCCATTAGATTCCCTTTGACCCAAAACTCCTTCCGCATATGAAACTCTCGTTGATGCTTCCTGCCATTTTTAATTCCATCAGCTCCTTTGTAAATCCTTTCTGTCAAACCTCTCACTGTAAACTTGGAGGACAGGGTCGTCAAAACGTAGCTCCCAGAACAAAACCCAGAGACCATAATCTCGTTCGCTTGGAACTTGGAAGCACCGTATTCTGTTATCAATTACTCCCTCCGTCCCCTTTTAAATGTCCCGTTTTACCATATTGGGATGTCCCTATTTAATTGTCTCATACCTTATTTGGTAAAGTTTTTGTGGCTCAAAACCATTTTTACTTTATTCTTACTTTATCAATTAATATCAACCACACAAATCTACTTTTCTTAAAACTCGTGTCACTTTCTTCCGGGACATTTAAAAGGGGACGGAGGGAGTATCATGCATTTATGACGATGATGATCGAAGATGTATGTAGTTACGTACGAATGCCATTACTTGATTACTTCTCTTCAAGTTTACATGGCCCCAGGGGCGGATCTAGCATCGCCATTCAGGTGGGGCCATAATTTAATAAAATAATGTAGTTTGCAAAAAATGTCAAAGTGTAGCAAAATAGTACGTAGTACTACGTATGTTATTTGACATGATTTATTTTCAAATATAAAATAAAATTTGTTGCAACATAAATGTCAAATACAAAAATAAATATAACAGGAATAAGAATTTCTGTCGAATGCAAAATCACCTCAAACTCATACATTTTGAACTAATTTTCACGTATGAAATCCAATGAATTGAACAAATTAATTTTTCAGGTTCATATTCAAAAAGGCCGTTTACAATATTAGTATCTAGCTCATTTAACATTTGAGATGAATTGGTGTTAGTCTTGTAGTAACTCATCTTAGAAGATTGATTTTTAAAAGATATTAAAAAGTATAAAAAATTAAAGCTCTAGACAAGCTTTGAACTCAGGACGTGCAGGTCTTCAAACACGGAACGTGCAAGCATGTGGATCAGTTTACTACCATCTTGCCAGAGGATTAGTTGGACACTTATTGCCTTTCTTTGTTTTTATATCATTTCTTAACGGAATTATATATAATATATATACTAGTAATTTTATTTTTTTTGAGGTTGGGCCTAGGCCCTCCCTGGCCTAGGGCTAGATCCGCCCCTGCATGGCCCCCTATGTCAATACGAAAATTATCAATCACAGAACTAATCAATACACGTAAAGTATAAAACTCCAATCAATACATTAGTTACTAAAAATCACTAAAGCAGTTATGCTCCGGACTATAAAGGATAGCGCTGTCTATGTCCATCTACACGGCGTGTCTATGTTAGTAGGGATGTCATTTTTCATGAAAATGTTTTTCCTTATCCTTTCTTGATATCATCACATTCTTCCCCGTTGCCTGCTTTATCTCAATCTTGGCTGTCTACCTCGACCACAAATTACCCAGCCTCGGTCCAACCTGCTGCTGTGTTACCTGCACTGCCAGCCCCTCTAATTGTTCTCAACAGACGTTCTCAACAAAGAGGAGGCGGCAGCAGAGTGACAGTAGGAGTCCAAGTGAAGGGCTCCGGCATGTTGAAAAGTTTATAAGAGTCAAGGGACGGGAATTGATTGAGCCGTTGACGAAGAGATGGTGCTAGTGGAGACCGGAAAACATCATCACCGCGCGTCAAAGGACACAGCAGTCCCGCCGATCGGACTGAAAGTCGTCATTGAAGGCAGCACCTGCGATGTGGGCGCCTGAGAAACGACCGTCTGCGGCTGCTCCTGCTGGAAGGGCGCCGGCGTGGAACCAAGAGAAAAACTAGCGCCAGGCATGGTGGCTGCTGGATCGGTCATGGCGATAGGGAACGAGAGAAAACCTAGGCGTCTGATCATACCATATACTCCCTCCGTCCCCTTTTAAATGTCCCGTTTTAACATATTGGGATATCCCTATTTAAATGTCCAATACCTTATTTGGTAAAGTTTGTGTGGCTCAAAATCATTCTTACTTTATCAATTAACATCAACCACACAAACCCACTTTTCTTAAAACTCATGCCACCCTTTTCCGGGACATTTAAAAGGAGACGGAGGTAGTATGAAACAATAAATTTGGGAAATAATGGTTTGCTCTATTGGGTGCCTTGATGGTATATATATTTATAATAAAACAGAGTTATGGAATATTACAAAGTAATCCCTAAATATTACATTATTAGATGTATTTACACATGCGTAGGAATAGAAGCAACACAAACTTGATTCGGGCCAGTATAAGGGATTTTAGAAGACAAAATACCTTCATGAGGAGTCATATGCTCGGAAGCCCCGGAGTCAGGATACCAGACCGAATCATGCGTCTCACTCGTGGTAAAAGCCGCAAGCGCAGGAGTATTTGGATTTGTGAAACGGGAGCAGGTGATAGCAGAATGACCTGGAGAATAGCAAAGCTGACAGACAACTGTTGGAGCAGGTGAGGAAAAATTGTTCTCAAAAGACGGAAAACATGCACTAACATTATTAGTAAAACAAATAGGAAAGTGATTAGTATAACTATAAGCAGAACTGACATTACTTAAAACCGAACCTGCGCCAGAATATGAATGACCACGTGGGGGAGGAGCTGGCTGTCCATATAGTACGCCATAAGCTGGATATGCCCCGTACTGTGGCTGAAATTGCTGATGTTGTCCACGTCCGCCACGACCCCGGCCGCCCCGAGGTTTGCCCCCTCGGTTGCCGCGGCCACCATTCCCCCGAGGAGCCCCGCCACCATATCCATGAGGTGCACCCCCTCGGTCAGGTGGGGAGGAGCTGCAGCGAATGCCTGGTGAACTGTGGATGAGTCCTGGGGCTATATAGCAGCATTGTGTTGTTCCTCTGCTTCAAGAATCGGCCGCAAGGTCTCAAGAGTAGCATTCCCACGAAAATATGAAATAGTCGTGATAAGGTGCTCAAACTCACGACCCAAACCCACGATGGCGTACTCCATAAGATCACGATTACTAATGGGGGAATTAATCATGGCTAATGCATCAGCTATAAGTTTAATTTCCAGCAAATATTAATCCATACTCTGCGAATTTTTCTTTTTAATATGGGATAAAAAACGCTTAAGTTCGACCGACCGGGCAAAACAGGCAGACATAAACTGGAGTTCAAGACGTTCCCAAATTAAATGTGAAAACTTTAGATCATATACCTTCATCAAAATATCCTAAGCAAGAATGGCAAAAATCCAAGAACGAACTGTCTGATCAATTTTTAGCCAATGATGATATTCTGGATCAACGAATGACGGGACTCGAATTGAGCCATCCATGATCCCAAGAAGAGAATGAGATACAAGGAAAGATTCAAATTGGGTCATCCATGATAAATAATCCTCCATAGCAGATTAACGGGTTGTGACTATATTGGTCACATTAGGTGTGGAAAACACCAATTGTGATGACAAATTAGATAATAAACCCGAAGGAGGAAGAGAACCTGAGGCGGCAGTGGATTGTCCTTGCGGCATAGGATGAACACCAGGTTGACCGGAAAACGTCGGGCCCGCAAACTGCACGAAAGTGCCACCAATTGTTGAGGCAGGTGCTTGCGGCGTCACGAGAGGAGGAGGCAGACTGACAGTAGGAGTCCAAGTGAAGGGTTCCAGCATGTTGAAAAGTTTATAAGAGTCAAGGGACGGGAATGGATTGAGCCGTTGATGAAGAGATGGTGCTAGAGGAGACTAGAAAACATCATCACCGCGCGTCATGGTGGGAACGACGCTGCTGGAATCGGACTCAAAGGACACAGCAGTCCCGCCGATCGGACTGAAGGTCGTGGTTGAAGGCAGCACCTGCGATGTGGGCGCCTTAGAAACGACCATCTGCGGCTGCTCCTGCTGGAAGGGCGCCAGCGTGGAACCAAGAGAAAAAGTAGCGCCAGGCATGGTGGCTGCTGGATCGGTCATGGCGATAGGGAAGAGAGAAAACCTAGGCGTCTGATACCATATACAAAAAAATAATTTTGGGAAATAATGACTTACCCTATTGGGTGCCTTGATGGTATATTTATAATAAAACAGAGTTATGGAATATTACAAAGTAATCCCTAAATATTACATTATTAACTATCCCGTGCTAGCATTAGTTACTCTTACTCACTTCTAAAACACCAAGTCATTTTGTCAAATGTCAACAAGTAATGTCTATGAAGTATGCTCCTAACTCGTTACTGCATTACAAAATTATTATGCACACAACCAAAGTAGTTCATGAGTTTGCATTACAAAGTTACTACATTAACAACACAAAGTAACTTATATGATCACTTCCCATTGCTAGTAACTTAATTCTACAAAGTAACTATTTTCCTTCATCTATATTCAATCAATCAATCCTTTCACCGAAGGCCTACATTCCAAAACAATACAAACCAACCCAAGATACTGCGTTAATTAGATCTTATTCACGGATGGATTTAACGGGGGCGCAGGGGATACCGCCTCCCTTGAACTTTCAAATTTTTATACTATATATATGTCATATTTTCATAAAATTTTCACACTTTAATTAGATTCACCCCCCATTAACTTTTAGTTATCAAAATTAATAATAGTCTTACATAATGTAATAATTAATTAGAGATTTAAAAGAAGAAACATCTTAAATAATTTACATAAGTTAAATAAATAAACGATTGAACAACTCATTGTTTAATACTTAGGATACTTATTATATAAAAATTCTCAGTTTTTTCATGTTTAATTATCTTTATTAGATAATTAGTACTCGATTTTGTAAAATATATATGTCAAACAATAGTCAATACAAGACGCATTAGTTACAAAGTTTTAGATCAAATAAGTGAATCCAAAATATATATGTTTATTGACATTAAATTACACAATTTATTGTATAGATAATAAACTTCAAATATTTTAGAATTGATACAAATATTTTTTTGCCCCCTTAACTCAAAATCCTGGATCCGTTCCTGATCTTATTCATCTACATCACGAATTTGTTTATATCACACAAATCTACAAACTCCAAAACATATTCGATCTCAACCTTTAAAATCCTTCCTCATCCATTGTAGCGTGAATTGACATCTGAAATCAAGCCCCCCATTTCGCCTACCAAACGTCTTAATCACGGAGTAGTATGTTACAAAACCATTGTATGCTTAATTTTCTCTCCCTAAAGATGTTTCATTCCAATTCCCGTGAAATTAGGCCTGACTCTGCGACTGCGAGCTTGATAACTACAAGGGTACCTATGAGTTTTTAATTTTATTCTTTTTCCATATTTATATGCGTTTTAGTGTTAGTCACTTTTTCCTCCTATACATTAATACTCCGTATTAATAATATATATGTAAAAAAACTCTATAAAAAAATACATTTTTAATCTCTTTATTGTTTCTCAAGTGTTTTTGTTATGATGTTAAAGACCATTTTTCTGTGCACATTACATTACACTTTGTCCTTTTACTATAGCTTAGTTAAAAAAATATTGACTGGGGCATGAGTCGGATCACATCACACTTTGTATTGCCCCCCTCATTTCCCAACCCTTCTATATGATTGTATGTGTTTCTATTTTATGCTCCTACATATAGTATCAAAGTGAGGCATTCTCTGTTGTGCCCATATATGGTTCTGGTGCTAGACCATTTGAGTGGGTCAAAGTTTCAAACCGATATAGTTTTATGTCTTCTGAACAGAATGTCACCTAGATGATTTTCTTTCTAAAAAGAAGTTCACCATCAATTGAAAGTGAAAAATGAAATGGACTTTTGTATCCACACCTTTGGATGTAACTGGAGTAACAGTTCCACACACTTTCTTAACACATCTTATCAACGTTTTTGTCACTTAGATATTTTTCCGCCATGAGATCAATTTTTTTTGGTTTCATGCATGTCCCAAGCCAGGATAAAGGAGGAGGGTGCTGTGGTAGGCGTGTGACGGCCAACAGTATCACCTAGTCACATCACATGACATGAATCGAAATATGAATATCGCTACAGCTAGGTCGTCGCCCGTAAGCGACGCGTCATCCCTCCACCTGGGGGTGGTGTCAAATATGCAAGGGTGCGCTACACTTCATAGGCCTGGGTGTGGTGATAAGAATGCTAAGGTTGCTAGATCGTCGCCCGGAAGCGGCGCGTCATCCCATTACCTGAGGATGATGTCAAATATGCAAGGGCATGGTGGGGTCCGAGGCGGGGCTAAGAACAGAAGGTGGAGTGCTAGATTGCGCTTTGGGACGTGGAATGTTGGGTCTCTTACAGGCTGATCTTCCGAGGTAGTTGAAGTTATGAGGAGGAGGAATATCGGCATTATGTGTGTGCAAGAAACTAAATGGGTTGGAGAGAAAGCACGTGAGATTAATCTCGGAGGTTTTAAGTTGTGGTATTCGGGGAGAGATAAGACCAGGAATGGGGTAGGCATTATTGTGGCGTGTGACTATGTTGAGGGTGTGGTAGAAGTCTTCAGGAAGAATGATCGCATCATGAGCATTAAATTGGTGATGAGGAGTGATATTGTGTCTTTGGTAAGTGCCTATGCACCACAAGTGGGATTGGATGCATCTACAACTCAACAGTTCTGGGAAGATCTTGAAGATGTGGTGTGGCGAGTGCCAAGGGGAGAGAAGTTGGTCATAGGAGGCGACCTCAACAGGCATGTGGGCTCGAGTCGTGATGGCTTTGAGAGTATTCATGGCGGACATGGTTTTGGCACTAGAAACGAAGCAGGAAAGAACATTTTGGATTTTGCCTCGACGTATGAGTTGGCTATAATGAACACTTGGTTTAGGAAAAGAGACTCTCACCTTGTAACCTATAGAAGTGGAGCTAATAGTACCCAAATTGACTACTTCTTAGTACGGACTACTTGGAGAACTAGTTACACCGATTGTAAGGTTATCCCAGGTGAGAGTGTTGTCACTCAGCATAGGATGCTTGTGCTTGACTTTCGAGGTAAGAACCATAGAAGACAAGTTAAGCAACAAGTGGAGCCAAAGATAAAGTGGTGGAGGCTTGAGGGGGATCTTCAACAAAGCTTTACACACAAAATGTTCGGTGAAGATGTGTGGCGTATTGATAATGGAACACATGTGGAGGATGCGTGGTTATCGATGGAGCTGACCATTAACAAAGTGGCAAATGAGGTACTTGGAGAATCTAAAGGATGTCTGCCACCCAAAAAGGACACATCGTGGTAGAATGATGAGGTGAAACAAGCCATAAGGAACAAAAGAGATTGCTACAAAAAGATGGGGACAAGTCGGAGTGATGAGAACATAGAAGCATACAAGAAGGCTAGAAGACAAGCAAAAAAAGCCGTAAAGGAAGCACAAGGGAAAGTGAACAAGGAGTTGTATGAAAAATTGGACTCTAAGGAAGGAGAACAAGATATCTATAGACTTGCTCGTCTTCGTGATCGTAGGACTCAAGATATCGGAAAAGTTAAGTGTGTGAAGGATGTCGATCAAAGGATATTAATGGAGGACAGAGAGATAAAAGAGAGGTGGAGGTCATAATTTGATACATTGTTCAACGGGAACAAAGTGCAAGATATCGGTGATTTGACCATACCAGATTGTATGGTAAATCGTGATTTTGTGAGAAAGATCCAACCAACGGAAGTTAAAGAGGCTCTGAGGAAGATGGGGCGGAAGAAAGCGGTGGGTCCAGATGGCATACCGATCGAGGCTTGGAGAAGTTTGAGAGAGAGAGGCATCGAGTGGTTAACAAATTTCTTCAACAAGATTTGGAGAAACAACAAGATGCCAACGAGTTGGAGAAAGAGTACTCTTATTCCCTTATTTAAGAATAAAGGTGATGTACAAGAATGTGCCAACTATCGAGGGATTAAGCTTATGAGTCATACCATGAAACTTTGGGAGTGAGTGATTGAGCAAAGACTTCGAAGAACGGTGAAGATTTTAGAGAATCAATTCGGTTTTATGCCTGGTCGCTCAACAACTGAGGCTATTCACCTTCTTCGGCAACTTATGGAGAAGTATAGAGACGCTCACAAGGATTTGCATTTAGTGTTCATTGACTTAGAAAAGGCATATGATAGGGTACCTCGAGAAGTTCTTTGGTGGGCCTGAACTAGAAAAGGCATTTCACGCAAGTATATCAGCATCATCATGGATATGTATGAGGATTGTACTACAAGTGTCCGTACTAGTGTAGGGAGGACTGCGGAGTTCCCTATTACTATCGGAGTGCACCAAGGATCGTCTCTGAGCCCTTTTTTATTTGCCATAGTCATGGATGAACTTACAAAGTCAATTCAAGATGATATACCGTGGTGCATGATGTTTGCCGACGATATTGTATTGATTGATGAGACGCAATCAGGGGTTAAAGCAAAGTTGGAAGTCTGGCGACAAACATTGGAGAACAAGGGTTTCAGACTAAGTAGGAGCAAGACAGAGTACATGGGGTGCAAGTTTGGTGGAGGTAGAAGCAGTGGTAATAACAGAATTACTTTAGATGGTAAGGAGATACCGGTCAGCGATATGTTCCGTTACTTGGGCTCCATAATTCAGAAGGACGGTGAGTTAGATGGAGATGTATCCCATAGAATCAGAACAGGGTGGATGAAGTGGAAGAGTGCGTCGGGATTTCTATGTGATCGAGGTATGCCGACTAGACTGAAGGGTAAATTTTATAGGACAGCAATTAGGCCTGCATTACTGTATGGCACAGAGTGTTGGGCCGTGAAACAATGTCACATTCAAAAGATGAGTGTGGCAGAGATGCGCATGCTGCGTTGGATGTGTGGGCATACTAGAAAGGACCGCGTGAGGAATGAGACAATCAGACAAAGGGTGGGAGTAGCACCTATTGAAGATAAGATGTGGGAGTCGCGCCTACGGTGGTTTGGTCATGTGCATAGAAGACCGAGTGATGCACCTGTCAGACGAGTTGAGATGTGTGGAGAAGAGGCAGGAAGAGAGGGAGAGGAAGGCCCAAACAGACGTGGGTTAGGGGAGTCAGAAGTGATATGCTTCTTCTTGGATTGGATGATGGTATGGCTTTGGAGAGAGCAAAATGGAGGGCAGATATTCGTGTGGTCCACATATTACTTTTTGTATCATCTTTTCATCTTTTTTTTTTCTTTTTCTTTTATATTTTTATCCTTATATATAAATATTACTTTATCCTTTTTATTTTATATTTTATATATATATTCATCTCTTTTATATTATCTTTTTTTATAATAGTTTATCTTTTTTATCTTTATTTTTTTCCTTTTCCTTTGGTGATATCATGTATCGATTCATGTTAGCCGACCCCAATATCGTTTGGGACTAAGGCTTGGATGTTGTTGTACAAGATTGGGATTATTTTTTCACGAAGTGAAAAGTGAAAATTGAAATGGAGTTTTATATCCATGCCAATTTCTCAAAATGGTCCACACATAAGTTCACATACAATTTATGAGGAAAATTACTTTGACATAAATCATACGTAGTACATGTTAAATTTTTTGCTTTTAGTTTATTTATATACTCCGTATGATTCTATACAAGTAGCTGTTTATAATAATTGATTGTAATGTTAAAGAGCAGATTGTTTTCATGGTTTAGAAGTTAACATGACCATAACACATAACAAAGTCCTATTTCTCATACATGGTTTTTGGCAAGATATTTTTAGATGATACACGAATATTCTCATTCATCAACTCTAATGTCCTTGGTGTGAAAACTAACATTTTAACTTGTCTTGAACGGTACGTATATGCTACTGCCCTATATTCCACTTTAGTGGAAGACTTAGAGATAGTTGGTTGTTTCTTGGACGTCCAGGAAATAAGATTACCTCCAAGAAAAATAGCATAGTCCGTAGTGGAATGACAATTATTGGGACAACTAGCCTCAGTCAGCATCAGAATCAGCACCAACGTAACTAGTGAAATATTTTACCTCAGTGAAGCCAAAAACCATGAGACGAAGTACTTTACAAATATGTGGCCTGAAAATTCTCATTTCATAGGTTATGTATTCTTATTTAATATTTGAGCATACTAGATGTTTTAAATGAGCTATTTGAATTTTTTAATGCTCATTTCGTAAGTATGAATGAGCATTTGATATTGGTGTAATACTCATTCTGTAAAGGGAGATTTCAACAAGTAGGACCAAATCATACTAATTTTCCAAAATTAAGACTATAGATTAGGGTAAGACTTCTTTGACTAAATTGCCCTTTTTCTTTCAACACTCGCCCGTCGTTTAAAAGAATTCGGCCGTCCCAAATGAGAATTCACGCAATAGAGCAGGTCCTTTACCTTGGTCTTCCCGGCCAGGCTTCTACTCTGCCGCCGCCACCTCCGCTAGCTCGGTTTTGCCTCCACCATCGACGATGCCTCTCTTAGCCGGTTTCGCCTTCACCACCGACACCTCTCTTCTCCGATTTCTAATACTCAAGTGAATAACAGGTTTTTGGCTCTTCTTCATCCTCCTCGTCTTCTTCTTCTTCTTCTTCTTCTTCTTCTTCTTCCTCCTCCTCTTCCGATCTTTTCCTCCTCATCCTACAACATCCTCATTCGTCCTCTTTTTTCTTCT
Source organism: Cuscuta epithymum (assembly GCA_945859915.1). Taxonomy (NCBI): domain Eukaryota; kingdom Viridiplantae; phylum Streptophyta; class Magnoliopsida; order Solanales; family Convolvulaceae; genus Cuscuta; species Cuscuta epithymum. The sequence continues at coordinate 4,182,014 of CAMAPF010000006.1, forward strand.
TTCAATTTTTTTTTGTTTTCCATCAAAGTTCTAAAATCATAGATCCGAAAATGCAAGGATTGGATCTGATTTTGAGATCCAGAAACATAGATCCAAAATGCAAGGCTTTGGCCTGTGTTTAAGATCTGAAAAGATAGATCCGAACATGGATTTCAATAATTGGTTTTGGAATTTTTTTAATCAAACATTTTAATTCTTCTTTTCAGATTTTGGACATTGATTTTGCTAATTTCAAACTTCTATTTCATATTTTTACAACGCCACAGGTACTCTGCAAAACGTTTGAAGAAACCAGATACAAAATCAAACTTGCAAACACTAGACAATACATAGACATTAAGTGGTCAGTAAACAGACAATAAGTTCTAATAATAGTTCAATAGCAGGCAATACATAGACACTAAGTAGTCATTAAACAGACAATAAATTTTGATAATAGCTCAATAGCAGAGCAGGTCACGTAAAACAGTAAGTGAAGGGTAAAATTGGAAGTTTCAAATCCAGTTTTCAAAAACAGAACTACATGGCTCTTACGCAAGGAAAAAACGTACGTAGGTAGTATTTTTATAAAAATGCTATGATTGAGTCCTACTGGAAGGAATTTTCTCTTCTGTAAATTATGTATGCTCATTTGATATTGATATTATACTCATTTTTAAAATGTTATATCAATGCAATATTTAAAAATATCATATTACATTAGATATATTCACATATTGAAATTCATAAGGGTTGAGTATAGATATAATTTTAATAGGTTTTCATAAAAGGAAAAATAAGAAAAAAGAAAAATGAATTAGAAGATACGAAGCAAGGATCGCAATGCTCAATGTTAGATTGCTAATACTCGGCAGAATAAGTTTAATGCTCATAAAAAGTCATTAATGCTCATTTAGCGAGAGCCTCAAATTTCATTTACAATTAGATTGTGCTAATGTACCACAGGCGCTCACATATTATACGGAGTATTGTCTTCCACCCAATCGAGTTCCAGAGCAGCACCAATAAGCCAGATCTGTACCCAATTCATGTGATGGGTTTCATTCATTTATGCTTCGAAATCATTTTCTGAGGAAATAATAATTTGATGTTGGATCTCGTTAATTTACGTGGTCAGCGATTTTGGTTTCTTGGCCAGTGGAAGAATGGCCAGCCGCATTGGTTTCATCTCGTCTGTGGACGGGAGACGACGGCAAACGTGAGTATAAGATGAAGACGGAGATAGGGGTGGGTTCGGTTCTTGCGGTTCGGTTTTGACCTAAAACCAAATATAGAATCAAAGTAAAAAGTTCGATTCGGTTTCGGTTCGGTTTTACACTCCAAAACTTGGAACCACGGTTTGATTGGTTCGGTTTGTGTCGGTTTGGCTTCGGTTCTTTTGGTTTTTTACCAAAAAATTATCACTTGATTCAAAATTGATATAATACTTAGAGAGATCAAACATATTACATAAAGAATGCAAGCACAATACAACGACAAATAAAATAAAAATGAGAAGAGATAAATATGTTTTGAATTATATGAGTATGCGAGATAGATAAAACTATATATATTATAGATTTAATTTGTTTGTGAGCAGTTCGAAAAAAGTTCATGAATATATACATTCTATACTTCTATGTGATATAGTTGAGATGAATATTTGTTGTTTTATCAATATAAAATCTTTAAGTTATCTAAAAAAAAGTTAATTACTACTAATAACTAGTAAACACATATTATCATCATTCAATATAGCTACATTATTACAGGCAATGAATGTGTAAATGAATTTATAAACTAAATTAAATTGAACATAACACAAACATTATTTCTCTAACACAAGAAAACCAAAGACTATTGATGATATTAAGATTAATTAGAATCAATGCTTAACAATTAAATGATAAATTTCATATTTTGAATAGTTCGGTTTGTTCGGTTCGGTTCGGTTTTGAAGGGTAAAAACCAAAACCGAACCAAACAACTTCGGTTCGGTTCGGTTTTTTATATTCGGTTTCGATTTCTTAGCGGTTCGATTTTATTTGGTTGCGGTTCGATTTAATTTGATTCGGTTTTCGGTTTTCGGTTTTTCGGACCCAGCCCTAGACGGAGATAAGAAAAAATGGTGGACGGGGATGGAGATGGTAGTGTCATGGTGAACGGCTCCATGGTTGTGGTCTTTTGAGCTTGTTGGGCCTAGAAATTATGATCGTACAAGTGGGCTAGCAAATAGTAAGTTGATAATAAAACAAAGAGAAAAGTGGCAATAAGGCCACATACTAATCAAAAAACGTCAAATAAGGCCTTATTTAGGAGGCTCTGTCCGGCCGTCGTCATTTGGGGTGATTCCCGGTGGAATTTTTTGATGAAATTTTTTGAGCGTCTTATTCATTAAGTCTAGTTTACTCATACCAAATTTCAGCTAACAATTCAATCGGGAAGGCGTTCAAATGAATTCTTGAAGATAACTGCGATTTTAACTTTGCACTTATCTTCAAAAATTTATTTGAATGCCTTCCCGATTGAAGTTTTAGCTAAAATTTGGTATGAGTAAACTAGACTTAATGAATAAGAAGCTCAAAAAATTTCATAAAAAAAATTACACCGAGAACCACCCAAATGGCAACGGCCGGACAGAGTCTCCTAAATAAGGTCTTATTTGACATTTTTTGAATAGTACATGACCTTATTCGCCCCTTTTCCCTAAAAGAGAAAAGAGCCCAAGGATCTAAGAAGTGATCCAAGTGATGAAGCAAATGCTGAATAAATCAAATAAAGGATAACAACTAAGCTAGCAGATAACATCAAAGAAGAAGCCTATCTATCAGGAAGTGACACCTATTTCGGTGGGGAGTTGGAACTGCTAAGTGGGAAGCTCATAGTATAAATATAGGGTCTGTGCATTATGTAAAAGAGGGTCAATTAAGATCATTAGCTACTACTCGATATATTCAATATATCGATTCTCACGCATCTATTCACACTCGATATATTCAATATTATTCAATTTATATACTTTTCCTATCATTCTTGATCAAATCATTATCGATTCTCTTTTGCTTGATTCCCAATTCAATCATATTATTAGATTAGTTAATTTTAGTGTATAGATACTCTTATACTCTGTATGATAAAAGTCAATGATCGAACTAGATATACAATCGAAGAGAAGAACAACAATGCGATAAGTGAAAAACAAAAATAAAGAATAGTCCAAGAGAAAGATGACGCCAATACGGATGAAAGGATGAGCTCAAAATACAAAAATATACTCCAATCCATGAGAGAAAGATAAAAAAGGGAAAAATAAAAATGAGAATTAGTAACCCACAATTTAAGGTCCGTTTGCAATAGCTTTTGCTTTAAAAAAAGTGTTTTTTTAATGAAATGGGGAAAAGTAATTAAATAAAAGTTGATAGTATTTGAGAAAAAAGTGATTTTGAAAAGTACAAGTTGGTAGTGTTTGGTAAAATAAGTGTTTTTTGTGTAATAGAAAAAGTAAAAACACTTTTGACACGAAAGCCGAGAAAAACAAAGTGGTAGTGTTTGGTAAAGTAAGTGTTTTTTTAAAGCCAAAAGCTGAGAAGTACTTTTTTAAAAGCGTTTGCAAACCAACCCTTAATTGTTACCGACTAAAAGAGCTCATTGAATTTTTTTTCATTAATTTGAGGGTTTTATTGGGTGATTCAATAGTACGAGGGTTCAGATTTTTTTCATATAGTGTGAGAGTCTATTTGACAATTTTCTTCTTAATTTCTTTCAAAGCTTCATGTTTTTTTTACGTCTGCAAGCAACCGCGTTGTGAACACATGTTGGGATTTTGAATCCCGACCTATTATTTTTATTTCATAGGCCCAAATACACAGGCTCATATAGATGTTTGGAATTAAATGGATAATATGTCAAAGTAATGTTTGTATAAAAAATTATAATTGATAAACGTAATGAATATTTCATGAATATCTAATAGTTTATTAATTTAATAAAGGCGTGCAATACTAAAAAATAGTTATTATTATGATTTCAAATTAATATAAATAATTGTAGTCGATGGTATTGGGCTTAAAGTCTTGAGGATTATATCAATAATGGTATGATATAAATATGCCAAATGAAAGGTTTTTAACATCCATCAAATGGATATGGTTCATTGTCCATATGCGTAAGCAATCTACTCGAATTCGAAAATACCTGGCCACAGAAATTTTAAGAAAGAAGTGGGCTTAACTTTTGGGCTCTAATTATTTTATAAATAATATTCCCTCCGTCTCATTTTAAGGTTGTCCCAAAATGGATGCCATTTTCCTTTTTTGTAATAAATGTGTGGTTCATATCATTTCACTTCATTCTACTCAAATCGCAATCACAACTTTTACTTTTCAATCACTTTTTATTAATAATCGTGTCAAATTGAAACAAGACAACCATTATGAGATTAAGGTAGTAAAAGGAAGACTATTAGAATTTTGGGCCCTCAATAATTACGGGCTCTGTGTTGTTGGACTGCTGGTCATTTCCCAGGGCCGGCCCTGCAGATAATAAATATCATTAAATAAAGTATACCTCATTCAATGTGGCACTACCAAGTGAGCCATTCTTAATTTAAATGGAAAGTCATTAAATTGACCTCGTAGTATTTAAGAAAATCAATTAAGCCCCGAACAAAAAAGAACATTCAGTTGAGACTTGAAACTTTACAAAATAGCTCAAATTTGTTATCCAATAGGTTTATTCTTGATTATTCAGACATTATACTGAGGTGGTAGTCCAATTTGGTTATTTTATGGATTTTTTCCTTTTCTCCTCTTTTCCTTCTTCCGCCTCAATCCGCCATCCTCACTTCTTTCTTCTTCCAAGCAAGCAAATAGGAGTCTACAACGTCCTTTCTCCCCTGCTTCTTTAATCATCCAGACAAGAAACTAGAAGAAGAGTCGGTGATTCCTAAGCTAACTTGTACTGCCTTGCCAATGACCTGTGTTGAAGACAAAGTCATCTTCGCCGATGAGGAAGGTCAAAGCTCTGCCACCTAAGTCATCGGCGTTTTCTTTCCTGCTCTCTTTCTTCTCCCATGTGCCTCAACATCTCTGCAACCTCTTCCTTTTTCTTGCTTAAACCCGGTTTGAGCCCAAAGAATCTGAAAATTCTTTGGGGTAGGGGCCAAGGAACACTCTATGTCTTTATTTGAAAGCGAAAAAAATGCATAGAGTAGAGGACTAGACCAAAGCCTACTTGAATCAAATTACATGTGGATAACTGATTGCATCAAACTTTAGAATGCCAACAAAGAGTTCAAAATGATAATTATTTGTATCAATGGATGTACTTTTGTATGCATGATACTCAACAGCCGAGTTGACCTCAGGATGAGTGTGGATAATTGCCCAATTGAAAGCAGGGAGTTCCCTTCTGATATTTTGGATCCTAGGCCAATAGTGCCAATGTGGATTACTAATACCATTAATGCCGACATAAATGTTACTATTATCTATCTCAAGAATAAAATTTGTATTTATATTCCTGATGTTGATAATATTTTGGAGGATAGCATCATAGGTTGCTTGATTAATGTCGTTGGTGCTGGCCAAAAAGGTCATATGACCGATGTAATTGCTAAGGTCATCCCGAGAGAAATCTGCATTTCTAGTAAGAGTTGTATTTAGGAAGCGAGTAGCAAAGTTTATCTTTTGAAAGATGGAGGAGGCTTGTTCCAAGTGTTCAGACAGGGAATGTTTTTTTTTTTGGGTGGGATAGTGAGGATATTGAAAGTAATTTGGCTGGTGTGAGAGGTAAAATGTTTGGTATTATAGTAATTTGTTCCAAGTCATTTTATTTTATTATCATAAAGATGCATGTTTCGTATCTTCCAAAGATACCAAACAACCATATTGTGAATGATATAATTAAAATCAGCAATATTACCTTTAAAATAGGTCATTTTATTATCATAAATAGGTCATTTTATTATCATAAAGATGGATGTTTCGTATCTTCCAAAGATACCAAACAACCATATTGTGAATGATATAATTAAAATCAGCAATATTACCTTTAAAATCATTGTATCAGCCTCTTAAATAGTTTTGAGTAGAAAATAATCATTGGGCTTATAGTCTAAAATGGTTCCAACCTTTTTTGCTGAAGCAGCATTTAAGAAAAATGGTTGATGGTGTCATTGTAGGGGCATAGAGGGCATTTGAAAGGCCCTAAAATACCAATTTGGTTGAGTTTTTCCTCAAAAGGAAGAATATGGTTTTCAAGTTTCCTAAGGAAAAAGGATACCTTTTTAGGGGTTCTTTTATTCCATTGCAATTTATAATCAGGTGTATCATTCATTTTTTGCCTTAACACATTATAGGCACTAGAAAAACTGAATTTTCCATTGGGTTGGGTTTACAGAGGTATTCGTCTTCTTTGTCGGTAAAATGGACTTTGGTTTCTTGGATTTTGTCTGCAATGAGTCTAGGGAGGCAGTTATAAACAGTTGGGATCAAAAGATTACCACTCATTGCATTTTTATAGAAATATTGCTCACATAAATAGGGATATCATCATGGTGAAGGTATAAGGGGCCCATGTCACACCGGTTTGAAAACTAGAAAGAGTTAGAACTGTTATTAACCTGTATAAAAGTATTGGCATAAAAATGTGATCAACAGAAACGAGGGGTTTATACATAATTGAACGGGTATGATCTTTCAAGACATTGAACCATTTAGCCCAAACCCCATTGTTGGTTTTGGTCTTCCAAAGAAGATTTAGAAAAAAGCATTCAGAGTGTAATGTAAGCTACGAAACCCTAAGCCATTTTCGAAAATGGGGTAATAGCAGTTATCCCAACTACGCCAAATATGCTTGTGATTATCAGTACTACTATCCCAAAGGACATTAGAGAGTTTTCTCTCCATTTGAACATATTTATAAGGATCATCTTTCCACCTAACCAAAGTAACTTATGTTTCCACCCTGCCAACTTCTTATCAAATTTAGTCAATATACGCTCAAAATAAGAAGCATTCTGCCATTAAAGATATTAGCACCCAGGTAGATAGAAGGGAAAGAGCCTTGTTTAGGTTGAAAATATCATTCACATTCTTTAACGTGTGCCTTTTAGCATGTTTAGAGACTAGATAAAAACTCTTATCTTTGCTTATAAGTTGGCCATAAAAGTATTCGTAATCTTTAATGGTTTTACTCGATAAGAAAAGAGTCATTTTTTCAGCATTGGAAAAAACAATAAGATCATCAGCAAAGGATAAGTGATTCATATTAGGCATGCCATTAAAAATATAGTAATGCTTCACCATACCAGAAGAGAATAATGAATTAAGATGCTTTGTAAGGATTTCAGACACAATGATGAAAAGAATGAGAGGAGGGGGTCCCTTTGTTTAACACTTGTGCTCGGTTTAAAGAAGCCTTTTGGAGCTCCATTAATTAAAACAGAAAACCAGGTGGCATTCAGATTGTTCCAAATAAGGTTAATAAACAAGGGGTGGAAGCCAAAAATTTTCAAAGTAAGAGTAATAAAGGGCCAAGATATCCAATCAAAAGCTTTCATCATATAAAATTTAAAATTATATTATGACCCCTAATCTTGTTATAAATATGGTTGACCAGTTCTCTTAGAACGAGAATGTTATCTGAAATGTCCTTGCCTCTTTGAAAAGCAGTTTGGTAGTTAGAAATGATTTCAGGGATCAAAAGAGTAATCCGAAGACTAATAATCTTAGTACAAATTTTGTTTAAAACATTACTAAAACTGATAGGCCTATATTTAGAAAACTGGTAAGCAGTCTTGTCTTTGGGAATAAGCATAATAAGAGCATAACCACAAAAAAAAATTCCCTCACAACATTAAAAAGGTCAACATGAATAATATCATAAGTAAATTGGTAGAAGAACCCATCACTACCTGATGCACTGTTTTTATTCAGTCCAAAAACAACACTCTTAAGCTCATCGTGAGTGATAGGAGTGAGCAAAGATGCATTGTCCTCATTGGTGATAACAGGACTGATAATATTCAGATAGGGACTAGGATCAAGGGAATCAGTAATATCAGTAGCAGTAAGAAGCTCACTGAAAAAGTTGATAGCTGCATTACTAATATCTTCATTGTTATCAATCAAAGATTTGTTATCCAACTTAATTTTGTGGATGTTCAGCTTAGTCATTGTATAAAAGGTGATTCCAAATATATAATGACCTTAGTCACATTTTTGTCTAAATATGAATGTGGTCACATTTTTTTAAATTTACTTTATTTTAGTAATATTAAGGGAAAAAAACCCTTTGAGTTATACTAATTTTAGGAAAAAACTTTTTATTATACTCTTGTTCAAATACAATCTACATCAATTATACTAAGGTGGCTATGTTGATACATAATCAATTAATGTATTGTACATCAATTGAATATATATAGAATTTACATCTAATATATTATGGGGTCATACAGAAGAAGAAGAAGAAAATACAGTTGCACCAATTAAAATAAAATGCTTACAATATATCATTGAATTGTATTAAAATACAAGAAGAAGACTATTTTCACTTGATATTATTAAAAAGATTTTTTTACTATGTTTATTAATAATTTAAGTTTAAATAAGTTACAACCATGAAAACTCAAAGTTGCAAATAAGATGTCAAATTTGATATGATTAACTATAGTGTAGTTTTAAGTTAGATATCTACATTAAATAGAACCCATCATAATCAGAAAAAATAAACAAGAACATCAACATTTAATGTAAGGAATGCAAATTTTCTTTCTTGGAAACACCAAGACTTTTATAGAATCTACCCAATTCTCAATCATGAACACCTAGAATCCCGGAGTTATAAAATTCATGATAATTCACATTGAGGGTGCCCCTCCTTAGATTATCTACCCTTAGAGTATCACTAAAAATCTCAACTGGAGACTGCCAAAAGTACGGGAAAACGAGCAAATAAAATCTTGAACTAGCTCCAAATAGATTTTTTAACAGTTAGAAATCCGAGGAGGAGAGCTTTTGTTTTAGACGGTTGATTTGGTTTATAAAGGGACGCTCAAACATTACGCATTAGTTCATTGGAAGGCCAGAAGCTATAGCTCAGGGGTCAACCTACTAAGCTGCTGGGTATCTCAAGGCGATTTGTACTCCAAGAAGACGACTTGTGCTTTTGGAGAAGCTCGGGGGAAGCACAGCATTTTCCTTGCGGTTTTGGAAGCCATTAAGGCATCAATATAAGGCGATTCCTGGATAACAAGTTTCTCAAGCGCTGGAGAATTCAAAAGGATTGCTTTGACGAAAAGTATTTCCAATCTTAATGCACGAAATGATTGCATCTTCACTGTCTTAAGCGTGCCCAGGTCCTGATCAGTAAAGCCATATTCTGGATCAATTGAACTCTTTGCAGCAGCTTCTATCTCGTCTCTAGGAATAAACTACATCATAATGTACATACAGAATGGGTTATTATTGAAATACATGTGAATAGCAGGCGAACTAGCCAAATAATTGAAGGTTTTGAATTGTTGAACATTACCTCTTTTGGTACAATTTCCAGCTCACATAGATTTGGACATTTTGTCATCATTAGCACAACAAGATCAAATTGTTTTGGGACAGTAAAGTTGAAACCAAACAACTTCATCACTTCAACGTTTCTTGCAGTTGGGAACCCCTCTGGTAGGTTAATTTCACTCGGTGGGTAAAGCTGGTAACAGAAATCCATATGAAACCATAATAAATTAATAATTTTTTTCCGACGACTATCAATCAATTTTTTTACTTCTGCTATATATTTTTCATAGTCCTTCCTACCGCTGGCTGCTTCAATCAAATTTAGTGTAATTTTGGTTAGTTTTCAAAAAATAACTACCAGACCCAAAGGTCCAAAACTGCCAAAAAAATAGATAAAATGAACATTGATTGCCAAAAGTAGAAAAAGACCTAATAGTTAAAGACTAAAAGAAGATTCTTTTGTAACCCTAACACAGAAAGAAGTAACATTATATGAACGAAAAGATTCCAACATGAAAAGTTCAGAAGACAACCAAAGAGTCCTCACAACCTGAAGATGAAGTCCAAACCAATCCCATCCATGCATAGCAGAAAGTACCACCAAGCTTTTCAGTTTTGGAGCACTGGTCAAAAAACTAGGCATACCACGACAATTAGTGAAGACCAAATGCTCAAGATTGGGAATGCTAAACATATTTCCCACACCAGAATGGTCAAATTTGATACGGGTAAAAAATAAAGATATGACGCCTGGAAATATAGTACCAGGTTGAGCATTAGAAGGGAAACGTAAAAGTAAAGTCTCAAGTCTGAGTATCTTAATAGTTGGGCAAGAGACTATACAAATTGGCAGATGAAATAGTTTTAGATTATTCCCAAAGTTAAAATTTAAAGAAAGGGTGAGTTCCTCAATTCCATTTCTAGATAGAAATAGACACCACCGATCTATATCAGACTGGAGAGGAATCGGATCTGTAATCGAAATACGTAGCTCAAATTTCCTAACTGGTCTGGAACGCAGCAAGAGAATGTTTGTTATCAAATTCCCAAATGAAGCCGAGGGTTTATGGCGTTCTTCCTCGAAATAACGATCAAACCCCCAATCGAAGACAAGCCGACCGTGCTGAAACCAAACTTCCTTCCATAGAGTTGAGAGCAGAGCTGTTCGGGCAGCGGATCGAGTGTCTAAGAACTCCAAAATTTTGTCTTTTACATCTCCTGGTAATTGACTTATTCTATCTTCCTCCACAGCTTTGATTCGAACCGGACGAACTGCCATTGAACGGAAATCGTCCGTTCCTGAAAGCTGATCTTGGGCTCAGACAAGCAGCAGAGAAGAGGATGACTGATACTGAGGTAAGGCGGCGATTCAACAAGTCATAGCCTCCTAGGCGAACGTTACACATGAAGGACGAGAATGGGAAAGAGACTAAAGGCGAATTCGAAAAATTCAAATGCAAATATGAATATATTCAATTTAAATGGTAATCAAATATATTCGATAAATAATAGTGCTAATATTAGTAATAACTAGTCGAATTACCCATGCGATGCACGGGTGGAATCTAGAGTAGATGAAACTAATAATTAATACGGAGTATTATACAATTGTAATATTAATATTGCATATGTAAATTTGAATTATTTATTTTAAAATCTTCAAAATTTGGAATATTTGATCTAATTGTTATTCCCTAGAAAAATATATTAAATGTACCTATAATATATATAGAAAATGCGAGTATATATATAACAAAAATGAAATTGTAGTGCATGAAAATAATGAAATTAAAGTAAAATAATACGGAGTATCAAATATTAATATTTGGTGTAAGATTAAACTCAACACTACGGCAATGTACAAACATTGATAATATAATACAATGTGATGTATGTACTTAGCTGGTCCGATTAAAGTCTTACAAAGCATGACCATCATTGCTTTTAAGGGTAAATGGACAAAATAATTTTAAATGAAAAACATCATGTACACCACCTACTTAGTGCTTGTTTGGTAGGCATAAGCCTCCAACTCCTAGCTTTTACGGAGTATATTATTTGAAAAGTTTTTAAAAACTTCTATGTTTGGTAGAATAAATTGTAAGAGCTTTTTACAAAATAAAAGATCTTTTTTTAGATGATACAGTGAGTAACATCTGGGAAAAAGTCACCAGCTTTTAGCATTAAGAATGTTTTCTTTTGGACTGTTTTCAGTCCCAGAGCAGACCAGACCAGACTTAAACAGACCAGACCAGACCAGACCAGACCAGACCAGACCAGACCAGACATAAATAGACCAGACCAGACCAGAATTTCTTAGTTATAAAATACACAGAGACCAGACGTTTACCAGACCAGACCAGACCAGTTCAGACCAGACCAGACCAGACTTAAACAGTACCAGACCAGACCAGCAAATTTCAGTCCAAAAGAAAACATCCTAATTAGTCACACTGTTTGTTATACCAAATAAAACTAAATGAAAAAGTCAGATTTGTATCAAACAGCTACAGCCTTTTCCTTTTAAGATTTTTTCAGTCATTAAAAGCTAACAGTTATTAAAAAGTTCATAAAAGTATTTTTTTAGCTAGTTGTGCCAAACATATACTTAGTATTACATATGCCTTGTTTTGGTTATCTTAATTTAGTTTTGTACACTTATTAATGAAGTGGTTAAAAAAAATAAAAGTCATGATTCAAATTTGAGTTAAATAAATTGAAATATTGATTATATGAACCACATATCTTTTACAAGAAAAAAGTAACATGTCATTCATTTTGGAACAATTTAAAAAAGAGAGTAATATGTATAGCACGACATCAATCAACACATAAAAGAATTTCCAAGTCATTACTTTTGTTGAACGCTTCAGCTATATTGTTTTTGTTTTTCATTACGTACTCCGTCTTACATTTTGATATTATATTTATTCAAATGATGACATATAAAAGGGAAGTAAATATTTTTCGACAGTGAAAAAAGTAACATCAACATGAATGTATCAAAAACTCTAAAATAGTAAAGATGGGTATTTATATAGAAACCCATTAATTATACAGCTAGGTTGATTTCGATGATTTTGTCGATTTCATCATTTCGATCAGAATGCCCGGTCTAGTGTTATTCTATGCGAATAAAAGTTTTAGAAACCAATGTATACTAAATAATTAAAATTACCATATCAATCGGCTATTTGTGTTTAGGTATGGGCATTAGTTCTCCTAAGAGCATCTCCAATGGTAAAATGTAGACGGTGCACACGTGGCATGAGAAATAGCCACATAAATATTAGTAAATAAATTCTTTCTCTCCTTATTTGAATGATTTTATACAGTTTTGGTAAGTTTTTCTCTACAATGTCAAGGAGACCGTCTAGATGTTGACATTGCTGTTGACATTGTAGGGAAAAACTTACCAAAATTGTATAAAATCATTCAAATAAGGAGAGATATAATTTATTTGCTAATATTTATGTGGTTATCACTCATGCCACATGTGCACCGTGGACATTATAGCATTGGAGATGCTCTAATTAAACTTGACCGGAAGTGATGCTAAAAGGCTTGTTGTCGTGATTGTGTATGTGTGAAACACCGTACCTGGTACATACAAAGTTTTTAGTGAGAAATTCGCTAATAGTCATATTAATGTAATAATGTAATAAAAGTGTTTGTAATTCATGCGCCAAATGGCATGTTATACGAAGTATAAAGGTAGATCTGTAACCCTTTTAATATTCACTTATTTCATACTACCCCGTCCCGCTATGTTTGAGACAATTCGATTTACGATGCTTGACTGACGATAAAGCAAACTGATCCCTGTCCGAATTCAAATAATTTTTAAGAAAACAGAATTAAATATTCAAAAACTACATTAAAATCTTTACAAAGTCGCAAAAATCAGAATCATATTTGATAAAAGTTTGATATATATAAACTAAGATATTAAAAATGATTTGTGTTGACTAAATGAATAGTGTCTGAGATTAGCGGGATACAGTGTTCACAAACATAACTTGTGCATTCCGCTATTATTAATAATATTTTGGTATAGCGGGATATGATGCACAATTCGCATTCCCAAAATACTCCGTATTACTGATTTTTTACTAATGTGAAATATTTATTTTAGGTACTATTATTACTACGCATTTCCTTAAAAATTACAGATACAGAATTTATTTTCCATAGAATTATAGGGGAAATGTACTTTCATGCATTGGCGATTGATGTTTGCCTTCTTTAAGAGACTCTAGGCAGGGTTTTTCCTAGCAAGTTATACTATATTATTTAATGATTTTTTTCTCTAAAATATGACTTAAATAAAACCTATTGATAAAAATATGACAAAAGTTACTATGACTAAATATTGTGATCATTTAAGTGTAAAAATTGAAGTAAAATGGTCATTAAAAGCTACTACCATAATCACTACATTTAAGATGTCAAACTTCTGTTGATTCAATGTTAGTCAATTAAGGGAGTGTTTGGATCTGATTTTTATGACCATTTCTGCTCTTTCAGGGACCAAAATCAGAAGTTGGAATGTCTGGTTGAAACTGCAGAAGTACTTCTAGTATTCTAATTTATTCCTAGAAGCAGTTTTCTAGAAGCTGATGGAGACCATATTATAAAAACTGATTCTGCTTCTGCTTTAAAAAAGAAGCAGAATCAATCCAAAACACCTCATATGTAGTTTTTCACTAGTATACGACTGCCTTTTACCTTATTATTATATCTCAAATTTCAATTATAATCTTACCAAGTTAATAGCTACTTGATTTATTTGTAAAAATAGATTGAATTCATGTATTATTTGTCCATATGAATTAAGGGAGATTTCAACAACTAGTACCTCATCATACTGATTTTCCAAATTTAAGACTACAAATTAGCCTAAGACTTATGTACACCTGCTTTGACCAAATTGCCCTTCCTTTTAAATTCCCTTGCGGCGCACACCAGATCGATCGCACATCAGATCTGTATTTCATCGACACCAGATCGATCGCACACCTACTCTGTAAACCTAAGACTTCATCGACACCCTTCTCCTCCTCAGGATTCAGATCGATCGACTGAGCCATCACCACCGCCGCTGATCGACTTCACCGTCGCAACGCACCAAATCCGCCACAGGTCTCCTCCACCAAATAGAACTAGATAGGTCTTACGCAAGTAAAAAAACGTATTCAGGTACTATTTTTATCAAATTGCTACGATTGAGTCCTGGAGCAATTTTCTCATGAATTAATGGCAAAATAATACGGTAGTAGCATTTGATGGCATGACTTTTTCCAAGAAGGTTTATACGTGCATGGTAATAGTGCATTTACTAATTATCAAATATGTGAATGTGATTAACTTTTCTTAAATAGTTTGGCCACTCTTCACCTAACGCGATAGACTTCTAGCAAGTTTTTCCCTCCCTGTGGCAAACTGGCAAAATGGGAAAGTTACATTCCCAGGAATGTAATATGGATGGGAATCTTAAACCCATTCATGCCTTAGGTTATCTCACATTCCCGGAGTGATCTAATTTTTTTCCGAAAATACCCTCAATTAATGATCTTTTTTCATTTAATTTCTTTATATATTCAATAGTTATGAAATTTGATTTTTGTGACTTTATAAAACTTTTAATGTAGTTTCTAAATATGTAAATTTTATTTACTAAAAACAATCTTATTATTAACAGAGATCGGTTAGTTTAATTTCATGGTGTGTCGAACATCGTAAATTGTGTAACAACCTTTTATGTGGGACGGACGGAGTATTGACTATATTCAAATGTCTATTTCGTTATTTGCATAATTTTTTTCTTATCATTTAAATTTTTTAAGGTATTTATGTTATAAGAGTTATAGATTATTTAAGTTTTGATGAGTGGATTTCAAAATTTAATAGCAAAGTTTGTCATTTTTTCTTTATTTTGAAAACAACTTTTACGATTAACTTGATCATTTTTAAATATTAATTTTGAGATGATAATAAATATATTTATATTACTATTTGAACAAAGTTTTTTTTCATTTCTGTATTGGATCTACAACTTTGTACAATTAAACATATTTTAATTAAAAACAATTCAATTAGGTTTTATTTTATTTAATATTTTTTTTTGAATGAGATTTTATTTAATATTAAGATATTCATTTTTCTTTAATTTTAATCACTTTAGATGTATGTTGTAATAGATTTATTGCGTTAAGAGAAAATATTTAAATGGCATAAAAGTAATTCATCGATTTAACATACCCAACAATATTCTGACATTCCCTTGATGCTAACCAAACATTATCTTGATGTTTGTATTTATATTCTATCTCAAGATATTTTTATTTATATTCTTGATGTTGATAACATTTTGTAGGATAGCATCATAGGTAGCTTGATTAATGTCGTCGGTGCTGGCCAGAAAGGTCATATGCCTAGTGTAATTGCCAAGGTCATCCCGAAATAGAT
The DNA here is from genome assembly GCA_945859915.1 of Cuscuta epithymum. Lineage (NCBI taxonomy): Eukaryota > Viridiplantae > Streptophyta > Magnoliopsida > Solanales > Convolvulaceae > Cuscuta > Cuscuta epithymum. Next base: position 4,197,976 of record CAMAPF010000006.1, read on the forward strand.
CTGCATTTCTAGTAAGAGTTGTATTTAGGAAGCGAGTAGCAAAGTTTATCTTTTGGAAAGATGGAAGAGGTTTGTTCCAAGTGTTCAGACAGGGAATGTTGGTTTTTTTTGGGTGGGATAGTGAGAATGTTGAAAGGAATTTGGTTGGTGTGAGAGGTAAAAGGTTTGGCATCATAAATGGAAAATATACATTAGTTTTTATAGCATTTATCGGCTCAGGTAGATAGGTCATTTTATAATCATAAAGATGCTTGTTTCATATCTTCCAAAGATACCAAACAACCATATTGGGAATGATTTAATTAAAATCAACAATATTACCTTTAAAATCGTTGTATCAGCCTCTTACATAGTTTTGGGTAGAAAATAGGAAAAATTAAAAATAATAATCCCAACTATTGCCGGTCCGCTAATAATAATCCCAACTATTGATTATTTTTGTATAATCCCAACTATATGGACCGTCCGCCAATAATGATCTATGATCAAATATTACCTCCTATAAAAGTGAATTTTAAATAGAAATTAAGCGTAAAAATTAAAAGTTTGGATTATTTATAGGGATTACTTGCTATTTCTCTTCTCATCCACTTTAGAAACTACATGAATTTATTTACAAGGACTATTATTGGCGGAAGGTCCGTAAAGTTGGGATTATTCTGAAATAATCGATAGTTGGGATTATTATAAGCGGACCGCCAATAGTTGGGATTATTACAATCAATTTTTCCTAGAAAATAATCATTGGGCTTATAGTTTAAAATGGTTCCAAACTTTTTTGCTGAAACTATGAACTAGAAGAGAATAATGGTGTGTTGTATTCATCTCGTATGGAGGCAGATAGTATATATATATATACTTTGTACAATTGAGATCTCTAGAGTATAGCAACTAACTTGAGGATAAGATTTACATACGGAGATCTTAAAATACAAGAGATAATTAACTAATATAATAATTATTATGGATTATCTCTATCATGCCCCCGCAAGTTGGAGGATCTGGGAAGAACTCCAATCTTGGAATGTAAGCTGTGAAAGCGGCGTCGAGGTAGTGGTTTTGTAAGAGAATCTGCTAGTTGATCTTCAGAGCGGACATGAGCAACCCGAAGAATACCATTGTGGACATGTTCACGAATGAAATGATAATCTATGGTCAGGTGTTTCATGCGAGAATGGAAGACAGGATTTGCACAAAGGGCATAAAGGGCATTTGAAAGGGCCCTAGAATATCAATTTGGTTGAGTTTTTCCTCAAAAGAAAGAATATGATTTTCAAGTTTCCAAAGGAAAAAAGATACCTTTTCAGGGGTTCTTTTATTCCATTGCAATTTAATTATTCATCAGGTGTATCATTCATTTTTGTCTTAACACATTAGTTAATACTATATTTAACAAACATTTGGTAACAGTTAGATACAACTTTAGCAAAAATGTTCCTAATTCAATGAGACAGAAAATATGACACGCCTTAATTGTACAAAAACATCAAATGAAGAATATAGGGATGGACTTGTCTTTAGTGATTGTAAAGAATAGAGGGAAGGAGTTGTCTTTAGTGATTGTGAAGAATTCATAGTGAAGACGTGGGAAAAATGGCACAACCCTAATGTTAATATCTCTGTGGTAAGAAATAAAACAAAATCAAGACCCAAGCCATACACATGACCTTGCTTATTTATAATAATTATTATCTTAAATAATAAATATGCATCACAGTTATATGTTTTCCAATGCAGAGATGATTATGCATTATTATTCCACACAACATCATACCTTGTGTATAGAGGTCATTGAATTTGTGATTAAGTCTTGGAACTGTGATTCCTTGCATTCTGATTCATTGCTTTCCTCCACAGTGAGCTCCTCTTAGCTTCTGGGGAACTTGGTAGCACATTGTCACGCATACGTTCCAAATGTTTCAAGAGTTTATCCTATTTCAAGTTCCAAATACTTACCACATACATGTTGCTCCATAAAGACTGGTAATGGTTCAGTAAATCACACATTATGTCCTATTTCAATCATCTTTAAACTACAAGAGAAAATAACTTCTAAAAACCAAGAAAACCGAAAGTAGTTTTTAACAATCATAAGTATGGTTTTAGTTACTCATATGAAGCAGAATCTGGGCTTGGAAGAAGAGGGGAAGAAGCCCCCGTGGGTTTACCGAAGGCGAGACGGGCTTGAGCCTACCTCCGTAGGCTGGTTGCGGGCTGTTTAATTAATATTTATTCTTTTTATTTTTCCTGATTTGTTTCCTTTTGGAGTTAAATAGGATTTCTAATACGTAGTATTTGTTTCCTATTAAGAGTTAATTAGGATTTCTATTATTTCTTTCCTATTTGAAGTTGATTAGGATCTTTATTATTCTGTTTCCTAGTTGGAGTTGATTAGGATCTCTAGGCCGGATTTTGTTTCCTACTTTAAGAGTTAGTAGATGGGTATTTAAACCCCTTGTTAGGATTTATTCTGGCTCATCTTGGAATAAAATTAGTTTTAGCCTTTTGGCTCTGGGCAACGGTATTTTTATCGTTGATTATCTGGGCAACGGTTTATCCCGTTGATTTTATTTTTCTATTCTTATCAGTTACCTTTTTGTATGAGACGTTGGTTCACATCTGAAGGCATGGAGTGGAGTTTGTACATAGCAGATGCTATTTAAATTACCACTTATAATGCATAATGATCTGAAGGCATGGAGTGGAGTTTGTACATAGCAGATGCTATTTAAATTACCACTTATAATGTATAATGAATGTGGGTTAAATTACCGCTTTATCCCCATATATAGTATGATTTCTAAACATGAAGACATGCTTTGGGGGGGGTCAGTTTTTTTTGTACACACACATTGACCAAGTGACGATAATAATAAATGAAAACAATCAAGGGACCTTCTTATGTATTTTTTTCTTCTTCTACTACACCATGTTTGTCCAAAGACAGCTTGTCCAAAGTCATTGGGCTTTAAAAGCCATATTAGAACTCAATTGACATTAAACCAAATAACCAATAGAGGGGATTTCTTGAGTCTGCCTAAATGATTTAGAGTTCTTGAATGATTGGCATTTAAGCAATTCTGCACTTTATTAGTTATGAAATCCATCAGAGGAGACTCATTCACTTTTAAGCTTGATTTAAGGTCTATTGAGGTTAGAGTTAATGAAGAGAACTCTAAGTTATGTGCAGATACCTTCAAAATCCAAGTGCAGCTACTTGAGAAGGAGCTCTGAAGCCCAATCGGAAGTCCTGCTATTCATGTGGAGCGGTAGACGAAACCTGTAACTTCAGCGGTCAAGTAAGGGAAATAAATTTATACAGGATAGTGTACATAAATAATGTCAATAAATTGGACTTTAATAATCTTTTACTTCGTATGAATTTCATCTAAAATTGACTTAATAAGGTCGTGGATCAATAATTAACAAACATTAGAAAGATAGCACAAGATCCTAATAAAACTATCCGAATCATCATCCTTTATTTAAATATAAAAGTAATTAGCAAGTAAAATTAACAACAAATGGATTGAATTGTTTTTTTTGTATCAGATGGAATGAATAATTTAATGGGCTCAATACATCATTCAATTAAACATAATGTAATTAGACTCCAGCTCATGTTAACTATTGCATATAACTTAACTAATATGTCTTTTTCTCTTAGGCTTATATTTGTCTCTTCTCTCTGATGCGACCAGTTTCAAAGAGATCGGAAGAGAATTAGACAAATGTGACTCTATTATAACACATAAGCATTGTTAGCAAAACTAAACAAAATAGTGCTATAAGTATCAAATATGAATAATGTTTGGCGTTGTCTAGGTTCTTAACATAAAACTGAGGCCTAGAGTTGATTAAATAAGATCATACAAGTAATTTTTAGTCCAAAAGAACACAGCTCAAGAGAAATATGTATAAAACTTTAGGCTTGGTAATAATGATTTAAATTAGAAAGTATCTATTGAATTAATTTTCCAAACAATTACAGTCACACCACAGAAATTGATTTTTCATTCAAATAAGATAAAGATGCAAATAAAAATGCTTTCTAATATTGAATGGAGTATTTAGTTTCTAATCAAAATCCAAACACAAGAACATAATGAGATAACATTATACAATTCTTGAATAAATGAATCTTGTTTATATGAGTACTACTTCGGCACATCAAGAACTACCTTCTATGCAACACATACAACCAAATTATTCACACCAATAGCACAAATATAGATAATATACCTTCTTATTATGCAAGATAAAAAATTTGAGCTAAGGGTCATATTGGTACTCGAAGTTAGGGCTGGCAATATCACCCGCACCCGCGGATACCCGGTCAACCCGAACCGAAAATATGGATGAAAACCCGAAGAAGTATGGATGAAAAATGGATGACGGGTGGATCGAAAGACGGGGTGGATCGGGTGTGGATGAAGGCTCATCCAACCCATCACCCGACCCGTCACCCGTTCCATCCACCCACCCGCTGACCCGCATACAAGTATATAATATATAATATATAATATATATTATATCTATTTAATAATATATAATAATAATAATAGTTAATTGGATAAACAAAGATAATTGGAGAGCCTAGTGGCAGTTAAATAGCAAAAATAGTTTTGTGCCGATGCATAAATGCAGAATTTAACAACTTGAAGAAGTTTTATGTCTATTTTGATTAACATTCAGTTTTTTTCTTTATCATTGGCAGTGAATTAATGATTGTAATATACTTAATTGCTCATGTTTTTGTTGTTATTTTACAATGAATTCTTAATTTTTGGTTCTTAATTGTCATGATTTCTCTTTGTAATTTATTTATTTTGTCTCAAGTTTGAACATTTATATTTCACCCGCTACTCACCCGATCCACCCGATAATTCGTTCAAGATGGATGGGTTGGATGTGGATGTAATTTTTAATGGATGATGGACGGGTGGGTGGAGTATAAAAAATTATCGGGTGGACGTGGATGAGCCTCCACCCGGTGAAAATCCGACCCGCTGCCACCCCTACTCGAAGTTGCATAAAAAGGGGTCAAATAAGTCCTTACTGTCTGGCCGTCGCCATTCGAGGCGGTTCCCGGAGGAATTTTTTGATGAAATATTTTGAGCATCTTATTCATTAAATCTAGTTTACTCGTACCAAATTTCAGCTAAAACTTTAATCGGGAAGGCATTCAAATGAATTCTTGAAGATAACTGCGCTTTTAATTGCGTAGTTATCATCAAGAATTCATTTGAATGCCTTCCCGGTTGAATTTTTAGCTCAAATTTGGTATGAGTAAACTAGACTTAATGAATAAGATGTTAAAAAAAATTCGTCAAAAAATTCCAACGGAAACTGCCCCAAATGGCAACGGCCGGACAGAACCTCTTATATAAGGACTTATTTGACCCTTTTTATGCAACTTCGAGTACCAATCTGACACTTACCTTTAAAAAATTTGGAATTGAGTTCGTAAAGCAGGAAGTCGTTCTTTTAAATATATCCAATTAATACATAGTAGAGAAAATAAAATTAGTAATGAAATATAACACTCAGTGAGAAACACTCCTCTACATATTGAAACTCCAAATTATCTTAAGAGTTGGGATAAACCCCAATCATAAATCTGAAACTCATTTGGAACTTTTGTGGGAACTGTGTAGTACTCAGATACACATGACATGTGAAAGTCCGCACACCTATTGAGAAAATATGATTAGTTAGACCAATTTAGTTGACTTACTTGATAGCAGCATTAATATATTCAGGTATGAGCTATGTTGGGTTTGGATTCTGTAAAATGTGATAAGTTATTTACTGGGAACGTAATTACTTTAGTAGAGTGCGACCTTAGTGACATTACCCTTAGAATTTGATGGTATTGAATAAATCCATTTAGTTTTTTGAAGTTTCTAAAGAAGGTTTTATGGCAGACCTCTAAGGGTCTAATCACGCATGACGAGTAAATAGTCACTTTGGTGTGGTAGTGAGTAGGGGTTGACAAAAATCAGTTTTAAAGGACCATAAACAAGAAAGCATGCTTTAACAGTTGAACTATATGAGAAACTTAGTTCTTAAAAACACGAAAACCCCCAAAATAAATGCAAACACTTTGAATTTGGAAGTCTGAAGAAATTATTAACTATTATGGGTACCTTGTTTTGGTTTACTTTTTTACTGTGTTGAAGATATGCGGCAATTTGTTTGTTGTTTGGCAAATCTTAGGGCTGGGACCGGTTCGGTTCTTACTCAAAATAAGTGGAACCATTATAAAAGTTTTAATTAATGAAATCGGTTCGGTTCCTATATAAAAAATCAAGAACCGTTATGGAACCGAACCGGTAGTAAACGGTTCGGTTCTTCCTTTTATCGGTTCCTAGAATAATTTTTTCTCGTCTAAGAATTAACACATAATTTACTTTCTACAAACAACATAAACACGTCAAAAATTCAAAACACGAGTATTAAAATTTTATTTGAAGCTCTAATCACTTCAAACATCAAAGCTCAAACTTAACTAATGAACTTTGAACACTTAATAGAACAAAAGTGATTTAAATTTTCATGTAATAAATGAAACATTAAAAAATCGCTGTAGTGTCGGAGCGATGAAGGTTACTCATCATCATAGTAGCAAGAATATGACGCCTACTTCAAGTATTTCAAAACATAAAAAAAAAGACATTAAGTTTGCATGTATAGATATAAAAAACATTATTACATTCTATTGATTCATATTAAATCTAATAATTAGAAATATCATGAAAATAGTAAAGTAAAATATGTGCAATCAACTACAAGTTATTTGAGTTATTTTATATTTATAAAATTTATGTGATGGAACAAAACTTGATTTGTAGAAAGGAGTTTAATGTATTATATCAACCTCATGTACAATATTTATTACTTCTTTTCCATTGATTAAATTAAAATTGTTAGTTAAATATCTTATATTGTTTTAGTATAGTGGTTGTGGTGGTGGTTATTATTGCTATTATATTATTATTATTATTATTATTGTTACTACTAATAATAATAATAATAATATTATTTTATTTTTTTTATTTTTTTAATAACGGTTCCTTAACGGTTCCATGCACAAATTTTTTATAGGAACCGGGAACCAAACCGTTATAACCCGCTTCGGTTCGGTTCCTACAAATGAGGCATTAATTGTTAACGGTTCGGTTCCTAAATGTTGTTAACGGTTCGGTTCCAATCGGTTCTACGGTTCCCGGTTCCAAAATCCCACCCCTAGCAAATCTTGTATGACAACTTGGTTAATGTAATTTTTTAGAGTAAGAATGTGTATATAGTAGATGCACTCTACATTACCCTTTGTAATTAACGCATATGCTTATTTTAAAATGTGGTGGGTAAAAAAGTATGATTTCTAAAACACAAAGACATGCTATTTGGGGGGATAGGACCGGAGTTCAAAATTTTGTAAAAACACACATTGAGTAAGTACAATAATAATAAAGAAAATTAAAGCTCCATTTTAGATAGTTTTAATTTATGAAAATGAATTAAGGCATTCTTGTATACGGAGTATATACTTTTCAAAGCGTTGGAATTAGGACTTGTTAGGGAAACAATTTATGTAAAAATTTGACTTTTCTTAAACCGAGTTGCATTTGAATATAATAACGCTTGTTCAAAATGGTTCCTAAAGATTGATAACACTTTATAATTTTTTTTAAATTTGTGGATTGGACAGTATTTTGCTTTGTATTAAAAGTTCAAAATATGTTTGTATAGTTCGTTTGTCTTTCAAGGTATTAGTGTGTAGTGGAGTGCAAAGTAGAAGAAATTTTAATTAGGATAGTTTTTTTTAATTTATTTTAGTTGTGATAATTTTATTGCAAAATGAATTCATAGTGAAAGTAAGAGTTCAAATAATCAAATTATGTATGTTTTTTTACTAATGTGGTGAAAATGTTAGTAAGAAGTCTATTTGATAATCAAAGATATTTATTCCACCAGTATGTAAATGAATAACAATAGCTTGTTCAACTCAACTAAAAAAATACTCCGTAAAATTAAGGTCCTATGTTCAATTAGCAACAATCTTAAGAAAGTAGTGTGTAGTACAAAAACAACGGAAATGCAAGATCGTGGTGTTAAAAATTTGCAATGTCTCTGATGAAGCAAATTTAGACTGCGGATGGTTAGTGTAGAAAAAAATTGAAGTTGATAAAACTGAAAAAAGTACAGTAAAAGAGTATGCTTAAACTGCCTTGGTGCTGAAAACAAATGAATGTAAGCAGAACAACCCAAAAATATCATAGTAAATTTACTTTGTGCCGAAATGACATGAAAGGCAGCAACCTAAAATATGACACACCCTGTTAACGTTTGATTTACATTTTTCACAACATTTGAGACACCCTATTTACTTTGTTCTGAAGTGTACATTGATTTTAATGTGGTGTGAGAATATAATTTTGTGTAGTCTACAAACAAGCAAACAAAAATTCAAGGGGAACATTTTTTTAAAAGGTATTATGCTTAAGTTGCTGAAATTAAAGAGATTTCTTATAATTGATACACTTTGGTTCACCTAGGCACTTCAACAAACAGTTTGTAAACTTTTAATTTTTGTCAATGTGAAGTAAATTAAGGCTGTTGATCAATGTCTAAGTCGCAGGTGGAATTTAAGGGAGAAGCAAATGCAGTTACAGTGAATTCATTTTAACCATGCTAATATGATTAGTAGTTATCTAGTTTTAGAAGAAGAAGAAGAACCGTGTATTCTAGTGGAAGGAACCCCAAGAAGGTTTGGACATCTCCGCCATGACCATTGAGGAAAAGCAAAGTTGAACTGTAGCCATTGCTCATTAAATGCACAAGCAGCAATGGAGAACACTCTAGATGAAATGCTCCCATTCCAGTGCTAGTATATATGTCCTAGCGACAATCACTTTTTAGACATATATGTACTTGATCACATTCTGTTTTATATATTTGATATATACGGTATTACACATTGATGATTAAACATTTCGATTGTCATGTCTTATTCATAACTGTGTTCTCTTGGATTTATGTTGTCAATAAGTAAGTGAGAGCTTATATGATATAACATAAGGTCCTAAAATAGCCCCAATCAATGATCATCAAAAAAAGGATAATAAAAGAAATGAATAATAAATACATAATAATAATAATAATAATAATAATAATAATAATAATAATAATAATAATAATAATAATATAATAATAATAATAATAATAATAATAATAATAATAATAACAATAATAATAATAATAATAATAATAATAATAATAATAATAATAATAATAATAATAATAATAATAATAATAATAATAATAATAATAATAATAATAATAATAATAATAATAATAATAATAATAATAATAATAATAATAATAATAATAATAATAATAATAATAATAATAATAATAATAATAATAATAATAATAATAATAATAATAATAATAATAATAATAATAATAATAATAATAATAATAATAATAATAATAATAATAATAATAATAATAATAATAATAATAATAATAATAATAATAATAATAATAATAATAATAATAATAATAATAATAATAATAATAATAATAATAATAATAATAATAATAATAATAATAATAATAATAATAATAATAATAATAATAATAATAATAATAATAATAATAATAATAATAATAATAATAATAATAATAATAATAATAATAATAATAATAATAATAATAATAATAATAATAATAATAATAATAATAATAATAATAATAATAATAATAATAATAATAATAATAATAATAATAATAATAATAATAATAATAATAATAATAATAATAATAATAATAATAATAATAATAATAATAATAATAATAATAATAATAATAATAATAATAATAATAATAATAATAATAATAATAATAATAATAATAATAATAATAATAATAATAATAATAATAATAATAATAATAATAATAATAATAATAATAATAATAATAATAATAATAATAATAATAATAATAATAATAATAATAATAATAATAATAATAATAATAATAATAATAATAATAATAATAATAATAATAATAATAATAATAATATAATAATAATAATAATAATAATAATAATAATAATAATAATAATAATAATAATAATAATAATAATAATAATAATAATAATAATAATAATAATAATAATAATAATAATAATAATAATAATAATAATAATAATAATAATAATAATAATAATAATAATAATAATAATAATAATAATAATAATAATAATAATAATAATAATAATAATAATAATAATAATAATAATAATAATAATAATAATAATAATAATAATAATAATAATAATAATAATAATAATAATAATAATAATAATAATAATAATAATAATAATAATAATAATAATAATAATAATAATAATAATAATAATAATAATAATAATATAATAATAATAATAATAATAATAATAATAATAATAATAATAATAATAATAATAATAATAATAATAATAATAATAATAATAATAATAATAATAATAATAATAATAATAATAATAATAATAATAATAATAATAATAATAATAATAATAATAATAATAATAATAATAATAATAATAATAATAATAATAATAATAATAATAATAATAATAATAATAATAATAATAATAATAATAATAATAATAATAATAATAATATAATAATAATAATAATAATAATAATAATAATAATAATAATAATAATAATAATAATAATAATAATAATAATAATAATAATAATAATAATAATAATAATAATAATAATAATAATAATAATAATAATAATAATAATAATAATAATAATAATAATAATAATAATAATAATAATAATAATAATAATAATAATAATAATAATAATAATAATAATAATAATAATAATAATAATAATAATAATAATAATAATAATAATAATAATAATAATAATAATAATAATAATAATAATAATAATAATAATAATAATAATAATAATAATAATAATAATAATAATAATAATAATAATAATAATAATAATAATAATAATAATAATAATAATAATAATAATAATAATAATAATAATAATAATAATAATAATAATAATAATAATAATAATAATAATAATAATAATAATAATAATAATAATAATAATAATAATAATAATAATAATAATAATAATAATAATAATAATAATAATAATAATAATAATAATAATAATAATAATAATAATAATAATAATAATAATAATAATAATAATAATAATAATAATAATAATAATAATAATAATAATAATAATAATAATAATAATAATAATAATAATAATAATAATAATAATAATAATAATAATAATAATAATAATAATAATAATAATAATAATAATAATAATAATAATAATAATAATAATAATAATAATAATAATAATAATAATAATAATAATAATAATAATAATAATAATAATAATAATAATAATAATAATAATAATAATAATAATAATAATAATAATAATAATAAGTGAAGAGAGGTGGCGTGTGCAGCCCCTCCCCTTCCTTAATATTATTATATACGTATTATTATTTGTTTTATTTAATTGTTTAAATCATTAAATCATTAATGAGAAAGACTTTGGGAAACTAGTTTAGAACTAGTATAAATACATCTTCCTCCTTCATAATTTGAGATCAATTTTTAGATTCAGTATTACCGATTTATTTCCCTGCGAAGAGATTTCCTAGCCTTTCTCTAAGGGAGATCTAACCGTTCTTTCAGAAAGGAGAAATCACGTGGATACCTAAGGTCAAGGATTATCACCGCTAGGCTGGAAGATCTGTAAGTTTTATCTCAGATCTGTTATTATTGTTATATTCGTTGTTTTGTCATAATCAGGGACGATCTGTTTGGAAAAATTTTAAACTTCCGCTGCTGTACTTTCGAGGTACGTTACATCAATTTCCTAACATCCAGGACTTTTATCAATTATTATACTCCTAATGACATTACAGTCTGAACAGAGATTCAGACATCCAATTCAGCGCACTTGATGTTTTTCTTCCTTCTATCTATGGCGTCAACTCTTTCCTATAACGCTATGAAACATTCTCTTTACGTTATAGCGGTAGTGTAATTTTTTTGGGCGCGGCAGGTTTTTCATATGGCGCCGCAAGTTCTCTGATTCCACTTCTTCTTGTAGAATGGAACGTAACCGACCAAATGAGGAAGAAACCTTCCATTCCTCCGACCCTAGTATATGATCTACAAGGAGACGGTTGAATAATTGCCGAATGAACAAAGAGATGCCTAGCAACCGAATACTTGTGCAATTGACGGGGTTGACAGTTATTTTGAAGGACAAATGAAGCGTTAGACGGCAAAAGGATCATATAACGTACGGGGTTGCAATTTGTTTTGTTCTAGTCACAAGACTCACGACAAGATTTGAAATATGAAAACATTACTCCATAAATGATATAGTATAACTTTCACGTCTTTCACTAACTCAATGCAATATTTCATATTACAAGTAACAATTGTACTACTTAATTTTACAAATAGTTTTATTAATATAAAATTTATAGATATTCACATGTTTGTCGTAAGGCCTACTTTGGATGTTTTTACTTGGATTATAATTTGTCCCATACCAGACCACATCAGATCCGGTCAGACCAGACTAGACATGGATAGTTATAAAAATACAAAGAAACCAAACCAGACCAGCAAATCCAAGTAAAAACATCCTTTATGTGTATTGTCCCGGGTCCATAAAATGTGACACCGGGCCTGCCAACTCATGGACCTTGAACTTGGTCTTCAAAAGATCAAAACTATCTCTAAACAAACACAGTCAAGATGTGAGCACCGGGCCTACCAACTCATGGACCTTGTACGTTCTGTTACTCTTAATAATATGAGTATTACCCCTCCATATCTATTTATTTGGCCCGTTTGCTTTTTTATGTAGTTTAAGATAATTATATGTAAAGTAGGAGGTTTTTTGTGCTGAAGTTGATTTTTAAATGGGTTTCTTTCCGAAAAGAGAATGGGTCATTTTTTTATATGTCGGAAAGTGAGACAAGTAAGGCTCTGTTTGGCACACAAAAAACTCTAACTTCTAGCTTCTCTATTCTTTAAAAAGATCTTAAAAGACTCTAGTTGTATGTTTGGCATGACATTTTTAAGAGTTTTTGAAAAATTAAAAGATCTTTTTTGAGATGCTACCAGGTGTAGCATCTGAGAAAAGCTCGTGACTTTTAATTATTATTAATTAGTTCTAACAACTTGTGTATCAAACCGAACTAAATCAAACAGTCAATTTTTTACCAAACAGCTATCACCTTTTCTTTTTAAGATCTTTTCAGTCACTAAAACTTGACAGTTATTAAAAAAACTCGTAAAAATATCTTTTTAGCTAGTTGTGCCAAACATACCCTAAATAAATACGGAGGGAGTAATTAACAACATTAGGAAGCTTCCTAGTATATATTGTTGCCGGTTTAAACATGTAAAATTAGCGATAAATTATGCATTTGATAAGAAATCAAATGACTTTTTTTCATATGGACATATTCATAATACAAATGATTTGTTAGCGTGAGTTTGTAATATTAAAATGTAGTACTGGGAGGTCATGGGCATGGGCATTTTATATTTTCTTTACTTCTTTGTGCAGTACTGTAGTAGTCAACAAGTCAAGTAAGAAGCTGTTCCGTTCACCTGATCTGAATGTTTCTGATCTGAATTTTTCTGATCTGATCTGATCTGATCTGAATCTTTCTGATCTGATCTGATCTGATCTGAATCTTTCTGATCTGATCTGAATCTTTCTGATCTGATCTGAATGTTGCTGAACTGATCTGAATGTTGCTGATCTGATCTGATCTGATCTGAATATTTCTGATCTGATCTGAATCTTTCTGATCTGATCTGAATAAAATAAGATTAAGGAATAAGTAATAAGATTAAGACGAACGGAACAGCTTCTAAGTGCAGAGTGAGTTTAGTGTATTCCGATTTTTGAAGAATATAATCAGGTGAAATCTACAAATACGCATTCAAAACTAAAGGTAAACATTGGGTAAGAGAAAATTTATTTTAGTTATTGTTGAAATTTAAGAGATTTAGAGTTTTTTTCAAAATTAATGCTAAATAATAAATTATTTACATAATTATGGTTTGGTTAAAAATATATACCAAACTACTGCTAGAGTAACTAGGGTTAGAAAAATGAATGAAAGCCACCAACTCATGGCTTATGCATGTAATTGTAAGTACCGAACAATAGCAACAAATGGGAAGGAGTAAGCTTGTGAAAGTGGGACCCCAGTTTAATTTTTTTTAAAATTTATATAACTTTTTTATTTACAATCTGATTTTTATAAAAAATATATCAAAATTTATAACTTTTTATTATCTTTCATATGAGACCTATATTGGATATATAAAAATAAAAATAATTATGAAGACACAATTCGATTTTAGGTTTGAAATTTTTCTTGAGTGGATCAATTTTCTTATTTCTAAAATTAAGATTTCATGATTCTATAGCACAACTTCAAGCTAGAACTATGGGACATTTAATTTTATTTATTTGCTAAAAATGTCACTAGAAAATGCTTGTGATAGTTATTTATTTTGTTGATTCAATTTGAGTGGTTTGAAAAGATGCAAACTCAATTAATGACTTACGTTTAAAATTAGAAATACAAAAGTTAGCAACATCGGCTAATAAGCCGGAAGGCTAGGTGGGACCCAAAATATAAGAAAAAAATCTTTTCTTCAACTTTGCTATAACTATTACTCCCCCATCCCCTTATATTGTCCCGTTTTACCTTTTGAAGATGTTTCCCCTAAAATTGTCTCATATCATAGTTATTAAAGTTTGTGCGGTTCTAAATCATTTTTACTTTATTCTTACTTTATCAATTAGGAGTTTTTACTTGGATATTAGTAATTTTGAACCAATTACCCAAAAAGTGACCACTTTTAAAAAGGGACAAAAAAGTGACCAAGAAGGTCATATATGTGCAATTAGAAAACATGATGTAACTGCAAGCACAACTTCAAGCTAGAACTATGGGACATTTAATTTTATTTATTTGCTAAAAATGTCACTAGAAAATGCTTGTGATAGTTATTTATTTTGTTGATTCAATTTGAGTGGTTTGAAAAGATGCAAACTCAATTAATGACTTACGTTTAAAATTAGAAATACAAAAGTTAGCAACATCGGCTAATAAGCCGGAAGGCTAGGTGGGACCCAAAATATAAGAAAAAAATCTTTTCTTCAACTTTGCTATAACTATTACTCCCCCATCCCCTTATATTGTCCCGTTTTACCTTTTGAAGATGTTTCCCCTAAAATTGTCTCATATCATAGTTATTAAAGTTTGTGCGGTTCTAAATCATTTTTACTTTATTCTTACTTTATCAATTAGGAGTTTTTACTTGGATATTAGTAATTTTGAACCAATTACCCAAAAAGTGACCACTTTTAAAAAGGGACAAAAAAGTGACCAAGAAGGTCATATATGTGCAATTAGAAAACATGATGTAACTGCAAAAAATTTATGTCACTGCGTGTTCGTTTTTTTATAACTACAGTCACCACTCATGTCAGTACAACCACCGCCCGTGTCACTGTAGCCACACCCCGTCACTACAACCACTGCCCATGTCACTGTAGCCACTGCTCGTGTCACTGTAGCCACCGCATGTGTCACTGTAGCCGCCGCCCTTGTCACTGTAACCACCGTTGACGTGTCACTGTAGCCACCGCCGGCCGGCCATAATGACTGCGCCAGCCACAGTGACTACCCCGCCGGCCACAATGACTACCCCACCGCCAAAGTGACTACCCTACCGCCATAGTGACTGCCCCACCCAACTCCGGTCACTAATCCAGTGACATCCGCCCAACTCCGGTCACTAATCCGGTGACACCGCCATAGTGATGCCGTCGCCGGTGAAATCCGCCCACTCAGTACCATAGCACCTCAGCTCTGCCCAGCCAGCCCCTACCCAGCCAGTCCCACAGGCCAACCCTAGCCCATCCAAACGCCCAGATCTGCCCCGCTAGCCCACCCAGCTGACCTCGCACCTCAACCCCAGATTCTGACCCAAGCCCCCAACCGCACCACTGCCCCTCATCCTAGCTTTAACGACCACCAAAATCATAGATCTAGACCATTTATACGGAAAGGCGGAGCAGAAATCTGGAGAGCGAGTTAGATCCACGACCTGTGCGGCTGTGCGGCTAATGGAACAGGGCGGCGCGGCCATCGATGACTGGTAGGATAAGTAGTGGCGAAGAAGAATGAGAAGAATAAGAGTTGCAGTGAGGCAGCCGGGCGTTGGAGGCTGAAGTACGGTGGGGCGGCGAGGCGGCGGGGTGTCTGCGACTACTCTGCGACAGGAGTGCGGTGGGGCGGCGGCAGCTAAATCACATTGAGAGAGATGAAGACGAAGGCGGTGGCGTGCGTCCATTGGCTGAGAGGAAGTTGGTGCTTGTTGCGTGACTTGTGTCCGCTCCATCTGGTAGATCTGTAGAAAGGATGCAGGAGATGGAGAGTCCGCAGTGTGTTACGAGAGTAAGATAGGCTAGGGGTGGGAAAAAATACCGAACCGGCATGGTACCGAACCGAACCGATATGGTACCGGACCGAAAAATGGGGTTTGAAACGGATCTCAATTTTTTTGTCCCGAACCAAACCCTACCGATTCTAAACAATGTCATGACCGGTTCTCATAAAATGAGAACGGAAACCGGACCAAACCGAACCAAAGTACTCCCTCCGTCCCGCTATTAACTTCCTGTTTTCCTTTTTGGACCGTCCCAAAATCATCTTCTCATTTCCCTAAATGGAAAGTTATCCTACATCAAAACAGTGTCAAACAGTGCAAAACAATGCCAAACAGTGTCTAAACAGTGTCAAACAGTAAAGTCAAATTTATTTCCTAAATATGTGTGTAGGTCAAAGTAGGAAGTTAATAGCGGGATGGAGGGAGTATGATTTAATTATTTAAATTTACATTTATACCATTATTTTGACTAGTGCCTTTACATTTTCATCGTCTTTGCTAGTTCAAAGGAAGTCTGGAATCGTACCGATGTATGGTTTAATCATTTAAATTTGTACTACTATAATTTATCTGAAATTTATTAATTATGTAATATAATACTACCTTCGTCCCAAATTGATTTGCAAAATTAATTTTTTTTTGTAAAACAGATTCATTTTATTCACTTAACTAAAATGTCAATTTTTAATTATATTTAATTTGGAGCTTGCAACTTTGAAGAAATTTCAATGTAGTTTCTGAATATGTTTATTTTAATTATTAAAAATTGAATTAATTATCAATGAAGAGAATTTAACTCTAACATTGGTTGACCAAAAAATATTGACATTGCATGTTAATTTGGGATGGAATGAGTATGAAAATTGATAAATTGTGTAGATTTTTTTAGGATGACTAAACTTCAATTGTCTCTTAAACACTTGGAAAAAGTGGCATTGTTTGGTATTGGTATGGCATGGTACCGCCCGTTTCAAAATGAAACCGTATCGAACGGGTTTAGGTCTAAGACCGAACCGAACCAAACCGTTTGAATAGTAACGGTACGGGTACGAGTTCGGCCAAATATTGGACCGACCGGACCACGCCCACCCCTAAGATAGGCCAAAGAGTGGACAGCTAAATCACATTTTTGGAAAAACAAATAAGAGCCATATTTTGGGAAATGGAAACCTCCATTGTTATATCAATGCCATTTTTTCTATCAATTAATATCAATCGCACAAACCCACTTTTCTTAATAATCGTGTCAACCTCTTCCGTTCCAATATAAAAGGGACGGATGTAGAATATTAGTATTTCGATTTCCACAAAAACAAATCTTAATACTTTATTATTTTGATGGGTTCAGTCTCTTTCATAATTTTTCATTATATTTAATAGGAAAAATTGACAAGAATAATCTCACCTTTCTTTGGTCTTCTCATAATAATTTCACCTTTATGTAATCCCAGAATAATCTCACCTTTATGTAATCTCAGAATAATCTCACCTTTACACTTTATCTTCTTTTTGTACTATGGAATCGTGAAATCTTAATTTTAGAACCTTGATCCACTTAAGAAAAAATTTAAACCTAAAATCATACACGAATTGTGCCTTCAAATTTATTTTTATGTATGAAATACTGGTGTCATATGAAAGATAATAAAAAATGATGAATTTTGATATATATTTTATAAAAAACAGATTATAAATCCAAAAGTTATATCAATTTTTTTTAAAAAAAGAGTTTTAAAAAATGGGGGTCCAGCCTTCACACGCTTACTGCTCCATCTGTTGCTATTGTTCCGTACTCAGTTGGCGGCTTTCATCCGTCTTTCAAACCCTAGTTATTCTGACAGTAGTTTGGTTTTTTATTTTTAACCAAACCATAATTATGTAAATAATTTATTGTTTACCATTATTTTTGAAAAAAACTCGATTTAATAAGTGACAAACAATGATCATACCGACTTAGAGGCCGTTTGGAGCTCTCAAAGTGGGCTTATAATTATAAGCCTGAATGTGTTAAAAAAAATCCCCAAACACTTGCTGAATTAGCTACTTGGGCTGATTTTTATGATCAGCTGAAAAATCTACACGAAGGTTACTTTTTCAGCTGTTTTTTATTATTGTACTGTTAGAGATTAAAAAGACTCCTTTCACCCTTCTAAATTTAAATACTCTGTTTTCAGTTGCCAAAAATTGAGAACAAAGCTTCGGATCAAAAGCCGGTTGTTCACGTAGTGGTCTACGAGTATATTTTATTGTTTTTGGACTCAAGTAAAATTTTGTTAACTCCAATAAATACTTGTCTGTACTTTTTGTTTGGTTTTATTGTAATTTAAGTGTATGTGATCTTTTTATTAATACTAATGTCGCATATTCAGGAAAACACGTGTAAAAAAATCCAAAGTGATAATCAATCAAGCAGTTTTAATTATACTAACCTAATTATAATCCAGCAAATTAAAATTCACACCCATATATTTCATACTCCGTATAAACAAGCTAATACCCTTTATAGTAATTTTACACTCAATCAGTCATTTCAGCCAGCATATTACCAAACATTTTCACTTCAACACATTCAACCTTTTAAGTCTTTTCAGCCTATTCAACCGTTGTAGTCGTTACCAAATAGGCCCTTAGGTGTTTCGGCAAACACTTTGTGACTATGATGAATTTTACCAAGTCGGAGGGGAGGCTGATGACGAAGGTTGAAATTGAAGCAGGTGCAGTTTCAGTAAATGTAATTTTATCGTGCAAATTCGTCTAACAGCACTGATTTGTCTCAATTTTTTTTTTAAATTTCAAAAGATAAAAAAGTAGTTGCAAATCCATTAATGACCGACCGTATAAGATTATTTCTGAGGGAATGGAGTACTTGTAATATACGAATACCTGGTTTGTGAAATGGAACTGTAACAGAGCGGATGAGTACAAATACTTTGTTCCCATTATACCAATTATACTGAGATGGGAAGTTGTTTAGGGCTTGTTTGAGAACACTTAAATAAAGTGCCTGTGGCTTTTTTTTTAAAGAAAAAAGCACTTATTTTACCAAACATTATCAACTTTTACTTTCTCGGTTTTCGTGTACAATCTACTTTTTACTTTTTCTATTACACAATAAGCACTTATTTTACCAAACACTACCAACTTTTACTACTAATCACTTTTTTTCAAAAAGTGCTTTTATTTAAACACATGCACTTGCAAACAAAGCCTGTTTAGCGGTTGAATAAACGGTGAATGTTCATGAACAGACACCATGAAAGGGATAGCTATTTTGTTAACGGGTTTGAGAAGTATTTGGACAGAAAAAGCAGTTATGGACGGTAAAAGAACTATGATAACGTCATTGGCCCTTATTATGGGGTGTTTGGAACTGATTCTGCTTCTGCTTCTTTTTTAAAAGCAGAAGCAGAATCAGAATCAGTTTTCAGAAGCTGGTCACCCCCAACTTCTAAAAAAACTGATTCTGGGAGTAAATTAGAGCACCAGAATCACTTCTGCACTTTCACTCAAACACTCCAGCTTCTGTTTCTGTTCCCTGAAGGAACAGAAGCAGTTTTAAGAATCAGATCCAAACACCCCCATATGAGTAATTCTATTTGTAGCCTCTCATCAAGTATTCACAGCCACAACACATTAAAACGTAGAGCCCGTTTGGTAGCACGAAAATCGGCTGTTTTGGCTGATTCTGCTGAAATTTATGAAATTCTGGCTGAAGTGGCTGTTTTAGCTGATTCTGCTGATTCAAGAAAAAAATATTTTAAAAATATATTTTATTAATAAATTATAGAAAAAATTACATGTAAAAATAGCTAAAATAGTCCTTTACAGTAACTTCAGCCAATACAGCCAGAAAAGTAACTCCAACCTTACTTTGTCTGCTTATTACACAATTCAGCACACAAAAGTAAAAGTTACGTGTTTGGTGAAAAAGCTGGCTGATAAGCCTGATAAGCCGAAAAAAAAGAAATCTCCAAACGGTGAAGATTCCAATTTTAGGCTTCCGTCTAAATCAACGCGTTCAAACACGCAGCCTCTCTTTCACTCATAGAATCCTTCCGCCTTCAAACTACCTGAAGCTCATTGAATTGGAGTTGATGATGCCTAGATCTATAAAAAGTGAATGAAGATACTTAGATACTACTGTCCCTCCTTCCATTGTTTCTTCTTCGACCCAACTACTCCGTCCGTCCCTTTTTTAATGTCTCATTTTATCATATTGGGATGTCCCTATTTAATTGTCTCATACCTTATTCGGTAAAGTTTGTATGGCTCAAAATCATTCTTACTTTATTATTACTTTATTAATTAATATCAACCACACAAACTCACTTTTTTTAAAACTCGTGTCACTCTCTTCCGTCCCAATAAAAAGGGGACGGATGTAGTAGAACATTGGAAAGGTAGAAGGGATTCCGGTTATCTTCCGGTAAGATAATCCGATTATTGTTCCTAACACAGAACCAGGCCGGTCAGCTTATATAAAAAAAAGTTCCTACTATCACATCATAGTATGAGGTTGGTTGAACAAGTGGGCCCCCATCGTCTAGTGGTTTAGGACATCTCTCTTTCAAGGAGGCAGCGGGGATTCGAATTCCCCTGGGGGTAGGATACTTTGAAAGGAAGCTTATAATGGATTCATTACAAAGTTGAGTAGTAATTTGGTTTTTCCTGGGTCGATGCCCAAGTGGTTAATGGGGACGGACTGTATATTCGTTGGCAATATGTCTACGCTGGTTCAAATCCAGCTCGGCCCAATCATTCGCAAATCCCAATAAGAAAACAGAACCTGGACTTGAAAAATATCTCAGAACTATCTATCTATACTGATAGATAGGTCAAAAAATAAAAATTTTGACTGGATTCCTTATTTGACGGGGATTGTAGTTCAATTGGTCAGAGGACCGCCCTGTCAAGGCGGAAGCTGCGGGTTCGAGCCCCGTCAGTCCCGATGGATCCAAAGAATAAATAAATAAATAAATAAGGTGCCTCTTTCTCATTTTTATCTTGAAGTTTTATATGGGATTAAATCAATTTTTTGAGCTTTTTTATTCATTGATTTTGTTCGGAACCAATGTAGTTGTTTACCCAGGAGGCAGGAGCGGAGCAGTTGAATTCTCTTATTTGAAATTGATTCCCTGTATTCTTTTCGTTCATCTTTCAAATTTGGAGTAATATCTTTTTATTTTCCTCCTCCTTTCAAGTTTATTTCAATGGAGAATCTCTTTTGGTGGATTGAATGGAGTTTCTCTGTTTTGTAATCGATGTATGGGGCTGAATAAATTGGGTTTAGCTAACTCCTTAACTTCCAGTGATGTTATTTTTCTACATAAGCGTAATTTGGAAAATTGAATTAATTTATTTTATTAATATTTAATTTAGTGGTTGTGATTAGTAATTTGGAGGTTGTGATAGAATTACCCTATTACTCCCTCCGTTCTTTTTCTTTAGTCCTTCTTTCCTTTTTGGGAAGTTTTTTTTATTTGTCCTCATTTCCCTTTAAGGAAAGTTTTTGAGAAAATACCCCACTTTTATTACTTTTATCCCACTTACTTTTTACAAACTACATTCTCTTTCCTACTTTACCATCACTTTACTCTTCATAATACACTCTCTTTCCCACTTTATCATCACTTTACTGTTTTTAATATTCCATCTTTCCTACTTTATTATTTACCCTACACACTTTATACTTACCCTACTACTTTATTACTAAGTATTAAAACTCGTGTCAAACCCTAAGAGGACTAATAAAAAAGAACGGAGGGAGTATTATATAAGCAGAGATAAATACTCGTGCTTCTCACAATTTGTCTAGTTTAGCTTTATAATAATTCAAATGTTAATTTAAAGGCTAAAGGGTCAAATAGGTACATGAACTAACCTAAAGTGTTCAATTAACCCCTTATATAGGAGTTTCTGCCCGGACGTCGCCAATTGGGGCGGTTCCCGGTGGAATTTTTTGATGAATTTTTTTGAGCATCTTCTTCATTAAGTCTAGTGTACCCAGACCAAATTTCAGTTAAAAATTCAACCGGGAAGGCAGTCGAACGATTTTCTGAAAAATTAAACAGCGCAGTACATTTCGGAAAATAATTCGACTGCCTTCCCGGTTGCATTTTTAGCTGAAATTTGATATGGGTAAACTAGACTTAATGAAGAAGATGCTCAAAAAATTTCATCAAAAAATTCCACCGGGAACCGCCCCAATTGGCGACGTCCGGGCAGAAACTCCTTTATAAGGGGTTAATTGAACACTTTAAGTTAGTTCATGTACCTATTTGACCCTTTAACCTAATTTAAAAGGCCTTTGTATGTCTTGATACAATTATACAAACCTAATAATTGTCAAATGGGAATTGGGAATATATAGCCCACAAGTCTGGTTCGCGCTCTTGGATCAGCCACTCCACGATGTTAAACAATGATCTTGATTTTGGTTATCCTTATTGTACTTTGTTACTCCGCATTATCTATTTATATATTCCCTCCGTCTCGCAAGATTATTCTCAATCAGGCCTTCTATTGTCTTCAAATGGTCACATAAGACCATGTACTAAAAATAGTGTCATTTAAGCATCTTTACTTTTAAAAACAAGTCATAATTCATAAAGGGCGTTATGACCTGCTGGCAACCATTGCTCCAGGTTCCAGATTATGTGGCCTGTTTTTTGCTAAACTTAGCATTTGTTTCCACGTCAGCCAATATTACTCATTTTTAAAAGCCATCCAAACCCTGCTATGTAAAAGTGTCATTCTAAACTCAGTTTGAATAAATCGAAAGAACTTAGGACACGAATATGCTGGTAAAATGAATATGCTGCTAAAAGTCTAAGAGCCCGTTTGGTAGCACCAAAATCGGCTGTTTTGGCTGATTCTGCTGAAATTTATGATATTCTGGCTGGAGTGGCTGTTTTGGCTGATTCTGCTGATTTAAGAAAAAAATATTTTAAAAATATATTTTATTAATAAATTAAAGAAAAAATTATATGTAAAAATAGCTAAAATGGTCCTCTACAGTAACTTCAGCCAATACAGCCAGAAAAGTAACTCCAACCTTACTTTTTCGGCTTATTACACAATTCAGCGCGCGAAAATAAAAGTTACGTGTTTGGTGAAAAAGCTGACTGATAAGCCTGATAAACCGAAAACAAAGTTCTCCAAACGGGCTCTAAAACAATCGATCTCCTATATCCGAGCCGGCTAGGGTACGAAGTAATTTGAATCCAGCGAATTGGTGGTGACAAGATTGATAGAGATATGCTGATACACCCATAGAAACTGACAAGGGCATAAAGGGAAAAAAAGTTGGCACTCGGGCTAGAAAACTCCCTGCACGTTTTGCCAACTTCGTTTATATCATACCGTATGCTCGTTTCACTGCTCAGTGTGCAGTGTGACTTTCTTCATGCATTTACGTTTTTAGAAAGAGTAGGGCAAATAAGTGAGTTCACTATCTTGAATTTCAATTGCTTTATCATGTTGTACTTTGGAAGAGAGTTCAAATCTTTGAATTTCAATTGCTTTATCATGTTGTACTTTGGAAGAGAGTTCAAATCTTTCCATTTTACATGAAGTTATGATGATAAATAGAATTGGAATTTAATCATTCCGGGCGGGTAGAGATTGCTGACATGTTTTTGTTTCATTGAAAATTTGGAATACTATGCGTTAGATATAGAGCCCGTTTGGTAGCACGAAAATCGGCTGATTCTGCTGAAATTCAAGAAGTTCTGGTTGAAGTGGTTACATTGGTTGATTCTGCTGATTTAAGAAAAAATAATTTTTTAAAATATACTATGCCTTTTATTGAAAAAATAAAGAAAAAATTATATATAAAAATAGTTAAAATGATCATCTACCGTAACTTCAGCCAATATAAGCAGAAAAGTAACTTCAATCTTACTTTTTATGCTTATTACACAATTCAGCATGCGAAAGCAAAAAATACGTATTTGGTGAAAAAGTTTGCTGATAAACCTGATAAGCCGAAAAATTGTGTTGCCAAATGGCCTCATATTTTATTTGACATATTCAAAAAATGAAACAGACTACTACTATCGATTAGCATTTGTAACTTATTCCAATTGTAGTCTCATAGTCTTTCTCACATAGGCTAATTTTTAGGAGCTATTCTGGATGGCGGTAGTCGACACAACAACCAACACAATATGTTGTATTCTGAATTTTGATGTTGTAAACTAATGTTGTTGTACGCTTTTGTCTCTGCCATGCTTTACTGTGATGTTATTTAGTGATTCGAAAAAAAATGTTCTCTGTAATGTATGAAGAAAGTCACGCACTGAGCAGAGAAACGGGCATATCTCTCTCAATCTTGTCTTCCCCAATTTGCTGGATTCAAATCTGTTCGTACCCCAGTCGGAACGGATAGAGGAGATCGATTGTTTAACCAAAATCTTCATTTGAGTTGATCGAAATTTGAAAAACCCCTGAATTCTTTCAATCTGATTTTAGGAACGAGGCTTTTACATAGCAAGCTCTTGAATCTGGGTGGCTCTTAAAAATGGATAATACCTGCTGACGTGGAAAATTTTACGAAGTTTTGCAAAAAACGGACCATGTAAGCTGGAAACGGAAGCACCGGTTGCTAGCAGGTCATAACGCCTCTTATGACTTGTTTTTAAAAGTAAAGATGCTTAAATGACATTATGTGGTCATTTGAAGATAGTAGAAGGTCTCATATGACCCTTTTCTCATTAAGAAATTAGAATCAAGTAGAAATGTATGGTTATGGTTGTGGTTGGTTATGTAAGAAAAGGGTTAAATGAATGTGAATCACACAAATTGTCCAAAAATGGTAAGTAGGAAGAATTTTGCTGAACGGGGGAGTAATAACAAAAGGTTTATTGTCGAGGAAGATCCCACCAAAAAGCCCTTAGCGTAGAAATGGGGAGCTGGAATGTACTATATTACCTCTTAATTCAGCCGGAGAGATTTCATGCGCACCTTGGAGAAGAACACTTAATGAAAACGTTATCTAAGAGATTGTCTTTTCAATTTCTCAATAAATGTCATTTATTTTCTGCCGCCCATTGTCACCTTGGGTCGACCGTGACGTAGGGCCTATGCGTTTTAATTTTACGATGCTCACTCATTGAAAGGTGTAGATGCATATACGTATACAATCGTATGTGATACCGTGCTGAGAGGTTTCAAGTTCGAAACCCGCTAGGCACATAAGAATTTGAAATTCAATGGAGTGGGTTTCAGGTGTGATTACTCCAAGCTCCCCCAGCCTCGGGTAATATCTTTGCTATTACCCGAGGCAGAGCCGTCTTTTAGGAGGTGCAATAGGTGTTTGGCACCGGGGCCTACTCTTGTAAAGGGCCTCCAAAAATTCGGAGTGTAGTATTAGTTATTGGTAACTACATAGTAATACTCTAATTTTTCTAGATGTCATCTATTATTCAAAATTCCAAAAGGCATATAACCTTTAAATTCTCTAATTTGTGACTTTAAACATCATAAAATTTATATTTCATTGAATTATCTTGATTATTTGTATTTCGTTGCTAAAATTTGTATTTTTTCTTGTTTTAGGGGGAGCTCAATTTGTCATTTGGAACCGGGGGCCTCCAAACTGATTAGACGACCCTGACTTGAAGAGGGGATGAATTTAGTTCTAAAGATTTTAAGAGCAGCTCCAATCAAGTTGAATTAAAATAAGTAGTGGAGGTCAATCCGAGCCGTTCGTGTATAAATCATAAAGCATAAATTCTATTTTCTAATCTTTTGTTATTTTAAAATCCACCTAAAATTGATCTTTATGAATCAACAATTCCTGAGAATGGAAAGTTTTGTAACACCACATGTATTTTAGTTGTTCTTTGATTCATTTGTTTGTGTCCTTCAAAATACAATTCCTAACATGATTCAAGTTATGAATATGATTTTGCTTTACAAATTTTACGGGATAAGGGTCAGTTTGGTCCTCGAAGTTGTAAAAAGGGGGTCAAATAAGTCCTTATATAGAAAATTCTGTCCGGACGTGCCATTTGAGGTGGCTCCCGGTGGAATTTTTTGATGAAATTTTTTGAGCATCTTATTCATTAAGTCTAGTTTACTCATGCCAAATTTCAGATAAAAATTCAATCGGGAAGACATTCAAATGAATTCTTGAAGATAACTGTGCCGTTAAAAGCACTGTTAATATATGTGTGTGTGGAACACTTTAAGTATACCATTTTAATTTGTTGAATTCAAACAATAGAAAAATAGGGAGTAAATCTCATTTGGAATTGTTCAGTTGTCACACAATAAATCTAGAGTCAATTCCCTAAATAGAACTAAAAAGTGGCAAAATTGCACAAATAGGACTACATTTTTTAAATTCCCTTAATAGGACTATTTATGTGTGTTTGGACAAATATACCCTTGTAACTTGTGAAATGTTTTAATTAATAATAAAATCATAAAAAAATAATAAAAATCGAAAAAAATACTAAAAATCATAAAACAATAATAGAAAATTAATAAAAATATTTTCTAAAAAAATTAAAAAAAAATATTTTTTTAAAAAATTAAAAATAAAATAAAAAGAAATCGTAAAATTAAAAAAAAAAACATTACCACCCCTGCCACCCCCCAGCACCACCAGCTCCCATCACCGGAGAAAAATATGCCAACATTTAAAATAATGCCATAATGATGGCGTATTCAATGAAAATGTTGGCATATTGAAGAGTAATTATGTCATCTTTTTGGCATTTTCAGAAAAAGATGGCAGTTTTTTACCAAAAGTGGAAGAAATTTCACCAATCGGAGGTGGTGGTGCTGGGAGGCGGCGGGAGGCGGCGGGAGGCGGTGGGCAAGGTATCCATAATTTTTTTCATTTTTTATGGGTTTTTACTATTTTTTTATTATTTTTTAAAAAAATTTAAAAAAATAAAAATTTAAAATTTTTATTTTATAAATGTTTTATAAATTTTTTATAATTTTTTTACGTTTTTTAAATATTTTTTACGTTTTTTTTATGATTTTATTATGAATTAAAGCATTTCATTATGAATTAATACTCTTAGGTAGGGGTGAGTTCGGTTCTTTCGGTTCGGTTTTGACCTAAAACCAAATACGGAACCAAAGTAAAAGTTCGGTTCGGTTTCGGTTCGGTTTTACACTCCAAAACCTGGAACCACGGTTTGATCGGTTCGGTTTGTTTCGGTTCGGTTTTGGTTTTTTCGGTTTTTTACTAAAAAAATTGTCATTTGATTTAGAATTGATATAAAAGTTAGAGGGATCAAACATATTACATAAAAATGCAAGCATACTTGAACAAATAAAGAAAATAATAATAAACAAATATGTCTTGAATTATATATGAGTATGCGGGAGAGATAAAAGTGTATATATATTCTTAATTTACATTATTTGTGACTAGTTTAAAAAACATTTATGAATACATATGTCCTATGTGATATAGTTGAGATGAATATTTATTTGTTTTATCAATTTAAAAAATGTAAGTTACAAAAAAATTAGGTTACATAAAAATAAAAGTTAATTACTACTAATAACTAGTAAAAACATAAAATCATGCAATAAATTGCAACGAACATATATCCATAGAAGACATAATAGATCAATATAGCTACATTATTATAGGCAATGAATGTGTAAATGCATTTGTGAACTAAACTAAACTAAACATAGCACAAACATTATTTCTCTAGCACAAGAAATTCAAAGAATAATGCTTACATTTAACAAATAAAATTTCATATTTTATTTTAGTTCGGTTTGTTCGGTTCGGTTCGGTTTTGAAGGGTAAAAACCAAAACCGAACCAAACTACTACGGTTCGGTTCAGTTTTTTACATTCGGTTTCGGTTTTTTAGCGGTTCGGTTTATTTGGTCGCGGTTCGGTTAAATTTGATTCGGTTTTCGGTTTTCGGTTATTCGGACCCAGCCCTACTCTTAGGGGTATTTAGGGTAGAAAATCAATGTTTTGTCCTATTTAGGGAATTTAAAAAGTAGTATTCCTATTTGTGTTTTTTAGGAACTCATTAGTCCTATTTAGGACAATTTCCGATAATTCTATTCTCATCGTCAGAAATTTACTAATGCTGCAGCATGCACACTTGCAATCGCAAGTTAATTAATATTCCAAAATTGATGATATAAAATTTTGAAACAAACGTTAAGTTATACAAAAAAACTATTATTATTATCTACTAATTAAAATCGGTTTGCTATTTCCATTTTCCATTTTCATTTACCCCAGTGCCGCAAAGGCTCCCCACCTACGGTGGGGTAAGGGGAGTTGGATACTCGGATGTACGCAGTCATACTCATGTACTAAAGAATAGAGAGACTGTTTCCGGATGACTCATAGTGAAAATCGCGTCCAAAATTGTATGGATTGATTGATACTTCTTAACAAAGAAGTGCAGGCAGTAAGACTATATTAGAGAGAAAGTATCATAGATTTCACCGTTTGAGTTTACTGCAAACTTCCATTTACAAGAGCTTATACAGAAAATTAGAGAATGAATTAGAATAATTCATTGAACGCTGAATCAAGATATTTGGATATATCATCTTAGAAAGTAATATGTTCAAAATGATATAGGCTCTGTTTGCAACCTCTTAATTTAAGTGATTGTGACTTTTTTATAAGAAAAAAACACTTAATTTACCAAACACTACCAATTTTTACTTTATCGGTTTTCGTGTAGAATCTACTTTTTACTTTTTCTATTACACAAAAAGCACTTATTTTACCAAACACTACCAACTTTTACTACTAATCACTTTTTCCCAAAAAGTGCTTTTATTTAAGCACAAGCACTTGCAAACAAAGCCATAATTTCATAAAACTTCAGCTTGCGGGTTAGGTTCACCGTTCAAAGTAATATGAATTATTCTAATTCATTCTCTAATTTTGGAAAAGTGATTAGTAGTAAAAATTGATAGTATTTGAGAAAAAAATGATTTTGAAAAGTAAAAGTTGGTATTGTTTGGTAAAATAAGTGTTTTTGTGTGATAGAAAAAGTAAAAAACATTTTTCACACAAAAGCCGAGAAAAGATTTTTTTTAAGTAGAAGTTGTTACTTGAAAATACTAATTTATCTTTTTTAAGCCAAAATCCGAGAAGCGCTTTTTAATCTATTGCAAACACCCCCTTAATGAACCGTGAGAACGGATTTAGTGAAATATGGAGTAAAATTTTCTGATAAGGAATATATTTAAGCACGGTGGAACATTTAAATTACATTCTCCGTCACATAAATTCTTCTCAGTTTAACTTTGATCTTTAAGAAAATCAAAATAAAGTGAGCAGTTACATGTTGTAATTGAGTATGAAAAAGTAAATGAATGTAAAATACACAATATTTCAAAAAGGGGAAATCAGTACAATTTTTTGGAACATTCCAACAACTGTAAATGATGGATAGTGTACCCGGGGGTAGCTTATCCGAGGGGTTATTGCGGGAATAACTTAGAGAGAAGTCAGAGCAAGTAAGAGGAGAGAGAGTCGATTTTATTAAATGAACTCTAGATGTGTTGGGATCATTTACAAGAGGAATAAGGGCTGTTATTTATAGCAGTCATAAGTGCAATGAGAGTACACGTGTCAACAATCTGACGGCCAAGGGGTCACCTCAATCGGGGTGGCACCGACACTCGCATGTGCACCACATTAAATGCGGTGGGTGGATGTGACGCCGCATTGAATGCGGTGGTTGCTTGTCTCCAGAGGAAGCTTCGTAGAGCGTAGACCTTTCGTCCTGGATCATATGGCCGAAGGCTCCATGTGTGGCCGAAGGCTCCATGTGTGGCCGAAGGCTCCATGCATGGCCGAAGGCTCCATGCATGGCCGAAGGCCCCATGCATGGCCGAAGGCCCCATGCATGGCCGAAGGCCCCATGTATGGCCGAAGGCTGCATGTATGGCCGAAGGCTCCATGTATGGCCGAAGGCTTCATGTATGGCCGAAGGCATGACATAGCCGAGGGGTGCCGAGGGCATCATAGCCGAGGGTGCCGAGGGTATCATGGCCGAGGTGCTGTCGAGGACTTCCACTGAATGTATGGATTGCATGAGTATGTGGGCCAGGGGGTCATGGATCATATACTCCATCAGTAAATGAGAAGAATTTTAAGGGACAAATTTAATACGGAGTAATAAGAAATGGCGAAATACATGTGTTTCCGACATTGAGAGAAAAACTCAAAGTGGGAGACGATTGAGGAAATTAGTAAAACTCCTAATAAGAAACGGACTTCTGATTTATACGGAGTATCTTTGTGTTTGAATGGGCTTCTTTCTTCTATGCTTCTATCATTGGGTTTGAATTTTAACACGGCGTAATAATGAGAGAATTCCCTAAATAGGAGTAAAAATGTTTTGAAATTCCAAAATAGGAGTTTCATGTTTTTTATTCCCTGAATAAAGGAGTAAATTTCTGCCAAGTTTGGCATTACAAGGCTTTTAAACATGGCATTTTCTTCCAAACTTGGTAGATTACTCCTATTCAGGGAATAAAAAACATGATACTCTTATTTTGGAATTTTAAAACGTTTTTACTCCTATTTAGTGCAATTTCTGCGTAATATATGGATAACATTTATGTTTCAATTTCTTTATATTTTTTTTGATAAGCTTCTATCATTGGGTTTGAATTTTAACACAGCCTAATATATGGATAACATTTATGTTTCAATTTCTTTATATTTTTTTGAGGTTATGGAAAGTTTCCAATATCATGCGTAGTACAACTATTAAATTTTTTTAGGATGTTTTTACTTGGACTGTAATTTGTCCCAGACCAGATCAGACCAGAACAGACTTGGATAGTTATAAAAATACAATGAAATCAGACCAGACCAGACCAGTTCAGACCAGATCAGACCAGACCAGACTAGACCAGACCAGCAAATTACAGTCCAAGTAAAAACATCCTTACTTGTCATTTTGAGATGTTCCAAAAATTTCTTTTTTCTTGGAAAGTTTTGTGTGACTAAAATTTATTTACTTTTTTCTTACTCAACCATAAGTCCATAATCATACATTTTTATTTTATTCGCACTTTCTTAAACTTCGATACAAGTCAAATCGGAAACAATTTATGAGATGGAGGTAGTATTTAGATATTTTAATTTCGGGGAAACGAATTTTTAGCCCATGAAGTAGTCAATACATTGATATGTCAGATCCGTATTTCTGAGTCTGTAAATTTCACCCCTCAACACAGGAATAGTCATCCACAATTGTCAAAAAATGTCTAGTACCACACGAAGAAGGGGTATTATGTGGACCCTACAAATCCCAATGTACTAATTCAAAAATGCCCTGAGTTTTGTTTAAACTAATAGGGAAAGAATCTCTAGTTCGCTTGGTTCTAAAAGAGACATCACAAGGTAAATTTTCTTGATTATTTAAACCACTCACATGGATTAAATGTCCAATCACTTGAGAGGAAGGATGCCCAACCGTTGCCAAAACATGAGCTGAAGGTTTCTCACATAGATAATACAGTCCATTTTGCCGTTCACCCGTTCCAATCAGCCTCCTCGAGAGACGGTCGTGTATAACACACAAGTCACAAGTGAACTGAACAAAGCAGTCAAGTTGATCACTTAGTTGCGAGATAGAGATAAGATTACAATGTAACTCCGGAACATAGAGGACATTATTCAAATATAAATTATCAACCAATATTACTTACCCTTCTTGAGTAGCCATAACTGTTTGTCCATCAGGGAGACCAACCAAGCAAGGTTCAATAGATTTAATTTGGCATAAAAAAGGATAAATTTCCGCACACATGATTATTAGTAACCCCCGTATCTATTATCCAAGCATTATTATCGAACTTACCGGTCATGCGAACATTAGAGGAGGACGAATTGCCAAAACAGAGAGTAGAACTTTCCATGGCTCGGACGTGAAACCCGGCAACGGCGTTGACTGCGTGCATGCCGCTACCTTTACCATTACTAGCCAATTTGTTCACTGTTTCTGCACAAACCGTAGCATGAGCCTCGGCCGTGGCCTTGCACCAGCGTGCACTGACCGCGACGAATGATCAATCTTTGCTGGAGAATCTCCAGACATCATCTCTCCTTCTGTTGACATATCTACGCACAATAATTAAACTTGCTCTGATACCATGATGATTTTGTGTATTATACGCATATGTATTAGACGTAAAAGTTTTCTATGTGTTTTATTGACTAATTCGCATGCTTTATATAATAAGACACTGAATTATGTGGATTGATCATCACAAAAAAACAAAAAACAAAAAAATAGGAAAGATTCCTAATGAAATACAAATACTTTAAATGAGAGATATTGTCATATGAAACTAATCCTTATATAAAATCTTCCAGAAATAGTTATATCGTCCAATACAGACATTACTCATTAGTTCACTGGAAGGCCAGAAGCTCTAACTCATGGGGCAAACCCCCAAACTGCTGGTATCTTAAGGCGATTTGTACTCCAAGTCTCCAAGAAGACGACTTGTACTTTTGGAGGAGCACTGGACACAAAACTACCCATATCTAAACAACTATTGAAGATCAGCCTCTCAAGGTTAGGAATACTAAACGTATTTCCAGCACCAGAAATCTCAAATTTGATACGGGTAAAAAATAAAGATATGACACCAGAATACTCATTAGTCATTGGAAGGCCAGAAGCTTTAACTCATGGGGCAAACCCCCAAGCTGCTGGTATCTTAAGGCGATTTGTACTCCAAATCTCCAAGAACACGACTTGTGCTTTTGTAGGAGCACTGGACACAAAACTACCCATATCTAGACAACTATTGAAGATCAGCCTCTCACGGTTAGGAATACTAAACATATTTCTAGCACCAGAAATCTCAAATTTGATACGGGTAAAAAATAAAGATATGACACCTGGAAATATAAAACCAGGTCGAGCATTAAGAGGGCATTGTAAAAGTAAAGTCTCAAGTCTGAGTATATTAATACTTGGGCAAGACATTATACGTAGTATACAAAGTGGCAGATGAAAGAGTTTCCGATTCACATTATCAAAATTTAAAGAGAGGTTAAGTTCCACGATTCCATTTCTTGATAGAAATAGATACCACCTATCTATATCAAACTGGAGAGGAATCAGATCTTTAATCCAAATATGTAGCTCAAATTTCCTAACTGGTCCAGAATGGAGCAAGATAATGTTTGTTATCATGTTCGCAAATGAAGTCGGGGGTTTGTGGCGTTCTTCCTCAAAATAACGGCCAAACCCCCAATCGAAGACAAACCGATCGTTTTGGGCTACTCCTCCTATTAGGGTTGACCTTTTAGGATGGAACCTCAGGTCTTAACATGGTATCAGAGCCAATTCTTGTTGTGGTTTGACGACTTGTTTAGCACCCATGACTAAGGGTAGCTTGTTAAGGGTTTGTTTGGACCGTTTATACATCCCGATATTGTCCAACCCGGTTTGGACAGAGGGGGCGTGTTAAAACATTTGTCCCACACCGGAAAGCTATCAAACTTCGCAAATTCATTAACCATTCCATAAGGTTTAATACATTATTTACTCAAAAGTAAATATAATTGGGGACGGTGTTACAAGTTCACCCCCCCTTATTAGGGATTTCGTACCCGAAATCCACGTGTCTAATAAAAAAGAAACGGGTATTGCTCCCTCATGGAGACCTCGGTCTCCCATGTTTCTTCTTCGAACCGGTCACTTCTCCACAGAACCTTTACCATAGGAATCTCCTTGTTCCTAAGCTTCTTGACCTGCTGACATACTATCTTCACTGGCTTTACCGCATATTGCAAATCCTCACTGATCTCTACCGGTGGTTTCTCAAGAATATGAGATGGGTCTCGTATGTACTTCTTGAGCATTGATACATGAAACACGTCATGTATCTTCTCAAGTTCAGGTGTTAACTTGAGACGATAAGCCACGGTCGCAATCCTTTCAAGGATCTCAAATGGACCGATGTATCGGGGGTTAAGCTTTCCCCTCGATACGAACCAAATGATGCCCTTCCAAGGAGAAATCCTTAGAAAAACCTCATCACCGACCTCGAACTTCAACGGCCTTCGCCGTTTGTCGGCATAGCTCTTTTGACGGTCTTGGGCAGCCTTCAGCCTATCCTGAATGATCCTCACCTTGGCCTTGGTGATCTCAACCAGTTCTATCCCTTCGAGTTTGGCCTCGCCAACCTCGTCCCAACACAACGGTGTTCTGCACTTCCTCCCATACAATGCCTCGTATGGAGGCATGCCAATACTCGCCTGATAACTGTTGTTATAGGCAAACTCCACTAGAGCCAAATGCTTGTCCCAACTTCCTTGGAACTCCAGAGCACATGCCCTAAGCATATCTTCCAAAATCTGTAACTTTGGCCAAAATCGGGTTGTGAATCGTGGATGCCTATCCGAAACAATGGATATCGGGACTCCATGTAATCTCACAATCTCCTCTATGTATAGCTTGGCCAATCTTTCAAGAGGATAAGTAATGTTGATAGGCAAAAAGTGTGCACTCTTGGTGAGCCTATCAACCACTACCCATACAGCATCATAGTTGTTCACAGTTCGTGGTAGCCCCACCACGAAGTCCATGGTCACATGCCCCCACTTCCATTCGGGAATAGTAAGTGGTTGCAAAAGTCCTGCCGGGTGCTGGTGCTCCGCCTTAACTTGCTAGCAAGTTAGGCATTGGCTCACATACTCAGCGATGTCCCTCTTCATACCTGACCGCCAGTAACTTTCCTTCAAATCGCGGTACATCTTAGTACCTCCTGGATGCATAGCATATGCTGAAGAATGGGCCTCCTCAAGTATAGACTTCTGGAGCTCCTCATTCTTTGGTATGCACACTCGATCTTTAAACAATAAAAGACCGTCATCACGTACCCGAAAGTTCTCAACGGGGGAACCATAAGCTTTATGATTTGATTTAGCTATGAATGAATAAATATGATATAGACTCTATCTAGATTGATAGGAGGTTGATCATAGGATTATAAACTTGGTGAAGGACCCTAGGACTTGAAGTACTTAACACTCATATTTTGGTGGAGGACCCTAGGACTTAAAGTCCTTAACACTCATATTTTTGGTGGAGAACACTAGGACTTAAAGTCCTTAACACGCATATTTTGGTGGAGGACCCTAGGACTTGAAGTCCTTAACACTCATATTTTGGTGGAGGACCCTAGGACTTAAAGTCCTTAACACTCATATTTTGGTGGAGGACCCTAGGACTTAAAGTCCTTAAATCTCGGATAATAAATTGGTGGAGGACCCTAGGACTAAAAGTCCTTAACACTCAAATGTGAATTGGTGGGGTACCCAAGGATTATGTTATCCTCAAAACTCATAAATTATGATATTGAAATATGGACAAGGAGTCCTAAACACTCATAGGTATATGAATGGGTTGGGGTTTGCGAACCGAGTTGCTCCAAAGTTAGCTAGGTTGATCGAGTGTTAAGCGGTTTGCGATCCGAGTTGCTCCAAAGTTAGCTAGGTTGACCGGTTCTTTGTCAGACTGTTGTGTTTAGTTTGATGATCCTCCTAGTTGTATTTTCTAGTTTCGGACTACGATTTAATTACTAGGAGTTGATTATGCTTTTGGCAAAAATACTGAGGTGGGCAAGCATAGACCTTTATATCTAGAGAATTGCAGTCTATTATGACTATTTAACTCTAAATTAATTATCCAGATAATCAGGGCCGGTCAAGAGAAAATACGGGCCCTGTGCAAAAACAAAAAGTGTGTGTTTTTCTAAAGAGAAAATCACTATTAGCCTCCTGAGATTATGTCATAATTATTAACGCAACCTTGCATTTTCAAAAACTAATTAGTAACCCCATGAGTTTGGATCATTCTCATTATTTGCCCCTTCACGCTTATATTTGTTAAATAAAATCTAATATAACTCTTAAATTCAATGAAAATTGTCTATAAAATTAATTTTACAAGTAAAAACAAATTATTATCATAATTATAAGTCATTTTTGTTGATCGTTATTTTTTTCTTAGCTACTTCATCTTGGAATAAATATTATTGAGAGTAGTTAGAGGAAAATATTCATGTGTAAGATATAAAGAATCATGAATTTTAGTATTTTTATTTTAAAACACTCAATATCATTTTATCTTATAAAATACTACGGTAATTATTAACTTTTTACTGTAAAAAACATTTGTGAAGATTAAATCATCACAAATTAGTAACAGAGTTGATAAAAAAAATCAAAATCTATGATATTAGGTCTTATATTGATACCTTTCAATTATTTAGGTCCTAAATTGACACATTCTATATATCTTGTAAGTCTCTTATTGATACTAGACCTATCTTTTAGGTCAAGGAATGATAAAATTCATTTCTTCTTAGTATTTATTCTTTGCTACACACGAAAGAAGTGCCTAGAATTTCGGTAACACATTTTTAAACAACTATCTTTGATATATCTCATGAATATTACTCGTGAGTTTTTTCATTAATTACTCTCATTAATAGTTATTCTACGATTGAGTAATTAAGTAGAAAAATAACGATCAATAACAACGCCTTATATTTATGATAATAAATTACTCCGTATATTATACTTTGAAAATTAATTTTGTAAACAAGTTCCATTGAATTTAAGAGTTATATTCCGTATTAAATTTAGTTTAACAAATATTGATGTGAGGGGGCATATAGTAAGAATGATCAAAACTCGGGGGGGGGGGGGGGGGGGGGGTATAGTAACTAATTTATTTTTGAAAATGCAAGATTGAAATAATAATTATGACATAACCTCAGGGGGTTAATAGTAATTTTCCCTTTTCTAAAATAGGTGGAAATATAATATAAGTGAAGATTATATTTGTAATAATTTGCTACAATAGCAATTTATATAAAAAATACAAGTTATTCACTATCGAAATGTTGAAATAAAAGTATTGCTTAACAAAATACACTTCACTTATTTTTTAAACTGAATAATAAATTAACATACTCATAACCTAACACCCCAACTTGGTGATTTGCTAAATTCAATTATTACAAACCATCCAAATAAAATTCTACGCACTAAAGCATTCAAACTCGGAATTAAAACAAAAAAAAGAATAATATAAGAATTACGAATAAAATATTAGAAATAAGATTATTACTCCGTATTTTATTAAACAAAAGAGAATAATCAAACCTAAAATTAGACCGCTTATCATTCCATTCATGAATATGAGTCTATTGCATTCGAGTACTAGCATTATTTAATGAATATACTAATTAAATTTCAATTAATCAATTGAAGAAAAAGCTATGCTGTTAAAATCGGATAGAGAGGCCACTCGGGCAAGCGACCAGTTCAAGTGTCAACCTAGACTCGGGAGGGTCAGCTCGGTCAATGATGAATCAACCTGGTTACGTGGTCAACGTGTATTGTAAAATAGAATTGAAGATATTATATATATATAATTCTATACTACGTATTATATTAGAGGTTTATGCTAAATAAAAAATTAATGTATCACTATCTAAAATAAAATTCATAATAATGAATTTTATTTTTTATTTTTTGGAAGAGGGGGGCTTACATTGATATCACAACATTAGCATTCAGAAAGGAGTTAAAGCGATATATGGACCACATGCAACCATCGGCGCTCGAACTAGACTTAGAGTCAGTCACCCTCAGAAAAGCAATATAACTCGTTGATCCTATAATAGGCTTACATGAGCTAAATACGGTTAAAGCAGATCTCCTATCACTCAATCTTAATGCAAGAGTCTTACAATAATATAAGTAACCAACATAAAATAAACAGTCTTATCATGAAAAATAAATCGCAAGCAAACAGTAAAATTAAAAAGATGCTTCCAAACCCTAGCCTCTTCTGCACTCCATGGGGGCGGTTCAGGAGGAGGATGATCCAGCAGTATTGTAGCTTATTCCTCACATTGCCTCTTATTCATCATGTTGCCTTCCAAGATGCCTATAACACAGATGACCTCGAATCTAGATCTGTTACAGCCTCTAGCCGCACGCTTCATCCATGACCTTTGGTCGTCCGAGACCAAGCATCCATGTTTCGTCCCTGCACAACCTTCGGCTGCCAGAGACCAAGCATCATCTTCCCTCCACTTAATCTCGCCAAGAAAAAGAAGAAAAAAGCCACACAATTGATGGTGGAAGAAGAACCATGTACGCCTAAGCCCGCCTGCGGCGGCCGTTCCTCGTTACAAACGATAGCGGAGGAAAAACCCTAGCGGTGGAAACCAACCCTAGAGAGAGAACTATTTCGATCGACCTTCGTACTTCAATTATGAATTTTATTTTAGATAGTGATAGCATTAAAATTCATAATTATAAAGAAATCATAATTATAAGATGTTTGGAATTAAATGGATAATATGTCAAAGTAATGTTTGTATAAAAAATTATAATTGATAAACGTAATGAATATTTCATGAATATCTAATAGTTTATTAATTTAATAAAGGCGTGCAATACTAAAAAATAGTCATTATTATGATTTCAAATTAATATAAATAATTGTAGTTGATGGTATTGGGCTTAAAGTCTTGAGGATTATATCAATAATGGTATGATATAAATATGCCAAATGAAAGGTTTTTAACATCCATCAAATGGATATGGTTCATTGTCCATATGCGTAAGCAATCTACTCGAGTTCGAAAATACCTGGACACAGAAATTTTAAGAAAGAAGTGGGCTTAACTTTTGGGCTCTAATTATTTTATAAATAATATTCCCTCCGTCTCATTTTAAGGTTGTCCCAAAATGGATGTCATTTTCCTTTTTTTTTTGTAATAAATTTGTGGTTCATATCATTTCACTTCATTCTACTCAAATCGCAATCATAACTTTTATTTTTCAATCACTTTTTATTAATAATCGTTTCAAATTGAAACAAGACAACCATTATGAGATGAAGGTAGTAATAGGAAGACTATTAGAATTTTGGGCCCTCAATAATTACGGGCTCTGTGCTGTTGGACTACTAGTCATTTCCCAGGGCCGGCCCTGCAGATATTAATATCATTAAATAAAGTATACCTCATTCAATGTGGCACTACTAAGTGAGCCATTCTTAATTTAAATGGAAAGCCATTAAATTGACCTCGTAGTATTTAAGAAAATCAATTAAGCCCCGAACAAAAAAGTACATTCAGTTGAGACTTGAAACTTTACAAAATAGCTCAAATTTGTTATCCAGTAGGTTTATTCTTGATTATTCAGTCATTATACTGAGGTGGCAGTCCAATTTGGTTATTCTATGGATTTTTTCCTTTTCTTCTCTTTTCCTTCTGCCGCCTCAATCCACCATCCTCACTTGTTTCTTCTGCCAAGCAAGCAAATAGGAGTCTACAACGTCCTTTCTCCCCTGCTTCTTTAATCATGCAGGCAAGAAACTAGAAGAAGATGTCGGTGATATCCTAAGCTAACTTGTACTGCCTTGCCAATGACCTGTGTTGAAGACAAAGTCATCTTCGCCGATGAGGAAGGTCAAAGCTCTGCCACCTAAGTCACCGGCGCTTTCTTTCCTGCTCTCTTTCTTCTCCCATGTGCCTCAACAACTCTGCAACCTCTTCCTTTTTCTTGCTTAAACCCGGTTTGAGCCCAAAGAATCTGAAAATTCTTTGGGGTAGGGGCCAAGGAACACCCTATGTCTTTATTTGAAAGCGAAAAAAATGCATTGAGTAGGAGGACTAGACCAAAGCCTGCTTGAATCAAATTACATGTGGATAACTGATTGCATCAAACTTTAGAATGCCAACAAAGAGTTCAAAATGATAATTATTTGTATTGATGGATGTACTTTTGTATGCATGATAGTCAGCAGCCGAGTTGACCTTAGGATGAGTGTAGATAATTGCCCAATTGAAAGAATGGAGTTCCCTTTTGATATTTTGGATCCTAGGCCAATAGTGCCAATGTGGATTATTAATACCACTAATGCTGACATAAATGTTACTATTATCTATCTCAAGAATAAAATTTGTATTTATATTCCTGATGTTGATAATATTTTGGAGGATAGCATCATAGGTAGCTTGATTAATGTCATTGGTGCTGGTAAAAAAGGTCATATGACCAAAGTAATTGCCAAGGTCATCCAGAAAGAAATCTGCATTTCTAGTAAGAGTTGTATTTAGGAAGCGAGTAACAAAGTTTATCTTTTGAAAGATGGAGGAGGCTTGTTCCAGGTGTTCAGACAGGGAATGTTTTTTTTTTTGGTGGGATAGTGAGGATATTGAAAGTAATTTGGCTGGTGTGAGAGGTAAAAGGTTTGGCATTAGAAATGGAAAATATATCAGTTTTTATAGCATTTATCGCCTCAGATAGATAGGTCATTTTATTATCATAAAGATGCATGTTTCGTATCTTCCAAAGATACCAAACAACCATATTGTGAATGATATAATTAAAATCAGCAATATTACCTTTATAATCATTGTATCGGCCTCTTAAATAGTTTTGAGTAGAAAATTATCATTGGGCTTATAGTCTAAAATGGTTCCAACCTTTTTTGCCGAAACGACATTTAAGAAAAATGGTTGATGGTGTCATTGTAGGATTTGTAGGGGCATTAGGGGCATAGAGGGCATTTGAAAGACCCTAAAATACCAATTTGGTTGAGTTTTGCTCAAAAGGAAGAATATGGTTTTCAAGTTTAATTTCCTAAGTAAAAAGGATACGTTTTTAGGGGTTCTTTTATTCCATTGCAATTTATAATCAGGCGTATCATTTATTTTTTGCCTTAACACATTATAGGCACTAGAAAAACTGAATTTGCCATTGGGTTGGGTTTATAGAGGTATTCGTCTTCTTGGTCGGTAAAATGGACTTTGGTTTCTTGGATTTTGTCTGCAATGAGTCTAGGGAGGCAGTTATAAACAGATCAAAAGATTACCACTCATTGCAATTTTATAGAAATATTGCTCACATAAATAGGGATATCATCATGGTGAAGGATAAGGGGCCCATATCACACCGGTTTGAAAACTAGAAAGAGTTAGAATTGTTATTAACCTGTATAAAAGTATTGGCATAAAAATGTGATCAACAAAAACGAGGGGTTTATGCATAACTGAACGGGTATGAATCTCGTATGATCTTTAAGTCATTGAACCATTTTGCCCAAAGCCCATTATTGGTTTTGGTCTTCCAAAGAAGCTTTAGAAAAAAAAAAGCATTCAGAGTGTGGTGTAAGCTACAAAACCCCAAGCCATTTTCAAAAATGGGGTAATAGCAGTTATCCCAAATACGCCAAATATGCTTGTGATTATCAGTACTACTATCCCAAAGAACACTAGAGAGTTTTCTCTCCATTTGAATGATAATATGGGGGGGTAGCCATATGATAGGGAGGCAAGGAATTTTATCAATTCAGGATCTGAAAGATAGATTAATTATCAATTCAGGACCCAAAAGATGAAACGTATCGATATAGGACCCGAATGATGAAAAACTATCAATTTAGGACCTAAATGATTGGAAACTATCAATCTAGGACCTAAGTTGTCATAAATTTTATTATTAT
The DNA here is from genome assembly GCA_945859915.1 of Cuscuta epithymum. Taxonomy (NCBI): domain Eukaryota; kingdom Viridiplantae; phylum Streptophyta; class Magnoliopsida; order Solanales; family Convolvulaceae; genus Cuscuta; species Cuscuta epithymum. Next base: position 4,240,089 of record CAMAPF010000006.1, read on the forward strand.
TTTTATTTTAAAATTTTTAAATATTAATTAGTTTTATTAAATTAATAAACTTTTGTGAAGAAAAGTTTATCAAAAATTAGTAATGGATTTAATAAAAAATTAAATAAATCAAAACCTTTGAAATATTAGGTCCTAAATTGATAGTTTTCCATCATTCGGGTCCTATACCGATATATTTCATCTTTCGGGTCCTGAATTGATAATTAATCTAACTTTCGGGTCCTGAATTGATAAAATTCCAGAACAAGGATTTATAAGGATCATCTTTCCACCTAACCAAAGTAACTTATGTTTCCACCCTGCCAACTTCTTATCAAATTTAGTCAATATACGCTCAAAATAAGAAGCATTCTGCCATTAAAGATATTAGCACCCAGGTAGATAGAAGGGGAAGAGCCTTTTTTAGGTTGAAAATATCATTCACATTCTTTAACGTGTTCCTTTTAGCATGTTTAGAGACTAGATAAAAACTCTTATCTTTGCTTATAAGTTGGCCATAAAAGTATTTGTAATCTTTAATGGTTTTACTCAATAAGAAAAGAGTCATTTTTTCAGCATTGGAAAAAACAATAAGATCATCAACAAAGGATAAGTGATTCATATTAGGCATGCAATTAAAAATATAGTAATGCTTCACCATACCAGAAGTGAATAAGGAATTAAGATGCTTTGTAAGGATTTCAGACACAATGCTGAAAAGAATGGGAGGAGGGGGGTCCCCTTGTTTAACACTTGTGCTCGGTTTAAAGAAGCCTTTTGGAGCTCCATTAATTAAAACAGAAAACCAGGTCTTCAGATTGTTCCAAATAAGGCTAATAAACAAGGGGTGGAAGCCAAAAGTTTTCGAAGTATGAGTAATAAAGGGCCAAGATATCCAATCAAAAGCTTTCATCATATAAAATTTAAAATTATATTATGATCCCTAATCTTGTTATAAATATGGTTTACCAGTTCTCTTAGAACCAGAATGTTATCTGAAATGTCCTTGCCTATTTGAAAAGCAGTTTGGTAGTTAGAAATGATTTCAGGGATCAAAAGAGTAATCCGAAGACTAATAATCTTAGTACAAATTTTGTTTAAAACATTACTAAAACTGATAGGCCTATATTTAGAAAACTGGTAAGCAGTCTTGTCTTTGGGAATAAGCATAATAAGAGCATAACCACAAAAAAATTCCCTCACAGCATTAAAAAGGTCAACATGAATAATATCATAAGTAAATTGGTAGAAAAACCCTTCACTACCTGATCGACTATTTTTATTCAGTCCAAAAACAACACTCTTAAGCTCATCGTGAGTGATAGGAGTGAGCAAAGATGCATTGTCCTCATTGGTGATAACAGGACTGATAATATTCAGATAGGGACTAGGATCAAGGGAATCAGTAATATCAGTAGCAGTAAGAAGCTCACTGAAAAAGTTGATAGCTGCATTAGTAATCTCTTCATTGTTATCAATCAAAGATCTGTTATCCAACTTAATTTTGTGGATGTTCAGCTTAGTCACTGTATAAAAGGTGATTCCAAATATATAATGACCCTAGTCACATTTTTGTCTAAATATAAATGTGGTCACATTTTTTGAAGTCTACTTTATTTTAGTAATATTAAGGGGAAAACCCCTTTGAGTTATACTAATTTTAGGAAAAAACTTTTTATTATACTCTTGTTCAAATAAAATCTACATCAATTATACTAAGGTGGCTATGTTGATACATAATCAATTAATGTATCGTACATCAATTGAATATATATAGAATTTACATCTAATATATTATGGCGTCATACAAAAGAAGAAGAAGAAGAAAATACAGTTGCACCATTAAAAATAAAATGCTTAAAATATATCATTGAATTATATTAAAATACAAGAAGAAGACTATTTTCACTTGATATTATTAATAAGATTTTTTTTACTATGTTTATTAATAATTTAAGTTTAAAGAAGTTACAACCATGAAAATTCGATGATATGATTAACTATAGTGTAGTTTTAAGTTAGATATCTACATTAAATAGAACCCATCATAATCAGAAAAAATAAACAAGAACATCAACATTTAATGTAAGGAATGCAAATTTTCTTTCTTGGAAACACCAAGACTTTTATAGAATCTACCCAATTCTCAATCAAGAACACCTAGAATTCCGGAGTTATAAAATTCATGATAATTCACATTGAGGGTGCCCCTCCTTAGATTATCTACCCTTAGAGTATCACTAAAAATCTCAACTGGAGACTGCCAAAAGTACGGGAAAACGAGCAAATAAAATCTTGAACTACTTCCAAATAGATTTTTTAACAGTTAGAAATCCGAGGAGGAGAGCTTTGGTTTTAGACGGTTGATTTGGTTTATAAAGGGATGCTCAAACATTACGCATTAGTTCACTGGAAGGCCAGAAGCTATAGCTCAGGGGTAAACCCACTAAGCTGTTGGGTATCTCAAGGCGATTTGTACTCCAAGAAGACGACTTGTGCTTTTGGAGAAGCTCGGGGGAAGCACAGCATTTTCCTTGCGGTTTTGGAAGCCACTAAGGCATCAATATAAGGCGATTCCTGGATAACAAGTTTCTCAAGCGCTGGAGAATTCGAAAGGATTGCTTTGACGAAAAGTATTTCCAATCTTAATGCACGAAATGATTGCATCTTCACTGTCTTAAGCGTGCCCAGGTCCTGATCAGTAAAGCCATATTCTGGATCAATTGAACTCTTTGTAGCAGCTTCTATCTCGTCTGTAGGAATAAACTACAGCATAATGTACATACAGAATGGGTTATTAAAACACATGTGAATAGCAGGCGAACTAGCCAAATAATTGAAGGTTTTGAATTGTTTGTTGAACATTACCTCTTTTGGTACGATTTCCAGCTCACATAGATTTGGACATTTTGTCATCATTAGCACAACAAGATCAAATTGCTTTGGGACAGTAAAGTTGAAACCAAACAACTTCATCACTTCAACGTTTCTTGCAGTTGGGAACCCCTCTGGTAGGTTAATTTCACTCGGTGGGTAAAGCTGGTAACAGAAATCCATATGAAACCATAATAAATTAATATTTTTTTGTCCGACGACTATCAATCAAATTTTTTACTTCTGCTATATATTTTTCACAGTCCGTCCTACCGCTGCTTCAATCAAATTTAGTGTAATTTTGGTTAGTTTTCAAAAAATAACTACCAGACCAAAATGTCCAAAACTGCCAAAAAAATAGATAAAATGAACATTGATTGCCAAAAGTAGAAAAAGACCTAATAGTTAAAGACTAAAAGAAGATTCTTTTGTAACCCTAACACAGAAAGAAGTAACATTATATGAACGAAAAGATTCCAACATGAAAAGTTCAGAAGACAACCAAAGAGTCCTCACAACCTGAAGATGAAGTCCAAACCAATCCCATCCATGCATAGCAGAAAGTACCACCAAGCTTTTCAGTTTTGGAGCACTGGTCAAAAAACTAGGCATACCACGACAATTAGTGAAGACCAACTGCTCAAGATTGGGAATGCTAAACATATTTCCCACACCAGAAGGGTCAAATTTGATACGGGTAAAAAATAAAGATATGACACCTGGAAATATAGTACCAGGTCGAGCATTAGAAGGGAAACGTAAAAGTAAAGTCTCAAGTCTGAGTATCTTAATAGTTGGGCAAGAGACTATACAAACTGGCAGATGAAATAGTTTCAAATTATTCCCAAAGTTAAAATTTAAAGAAAGGGTGAGTTCCTCAATTCCATTTCTAGATAGAAATAGACACCACCGATCTATATCAGACTGGAGAGGAATTGGATCTGTAATCGAAATACGTAGCTCAAATTTCCTAACTGGTCCGGAACGCAGCAAGAGAATGTTTGTTATCAAATTCCCAAATGAAGCCGAGGGTTTATGGCATTCTTCCTCAAAATAACGATCAAACCCCCAATCGAAGACAAGTCGACCGTGCTGAAACCAAACTTCCTTCCATAGAGTTGAGAGCAGAGCTGTTCGGGCAGCGGATCGAGTGTCTAAAAACTCCAAAATTTTGTCTTTTACATCTCCTGGTAATTGACTTATTCTATCTTCCGCCGCAGCTTTGATTCGAACCGGACGACCGGCCATTGAACGGAAATTGTCCATTCCTGAAAGCTAATCTTAGGCTCAGACGAGCAGCAGAGAAAAGGATGAATGATAACTGAGGTAAGGCGGCGATTCAACAAGTCATAGCCTCATAGGCGAACGTTACACATGAAGGACGAGAATGGGAAAGAGACTGAAGGCGAATTCGAAAAATTCAAATGCAAATATGAATATATTCAATTTAAATGGTAATCAAATATATTCGATAAATATATTTGTAATATTCAATTTAAGTGCTAATATTAGTAATAACTAGACGAATTACCCATGCGATGCACGGCTGGAATCTAGAGTAGATGAAACTAATAATTAATACGGAGTATTATACAATTGTAATATTAAAATTGCATATGTAAATTTGAATTATTTATTTTAAAATCTTCAAAATTTGTAATATTTGATCGAATTGTTATTCCCTAGAAAAATATATTAAATGTACTTATAATATATATAGAAAATGCGAGTATATATATAACAAAAATGAAATTGTAGAGTGCATGAAAATAATGAAATTAAAGTAAAATAATACGGAGTATCAAATATTAATATTTGGTGTAAGATTACAATCCAGCTTGAGGTACACATTTTCATACACACACCTACACACTCATGTTTGTGAAGAGTATTTTTTTGTCTGTATACAGACATACCACATTTTCAAATACGTTATGTCTGTATACAGACAAAAAATACTCTTCACAAACATGAGTGTGTAGGTGTGTGTATGAAAATGTGTACCAATAGATTTTTTGGTAAGATTAAACTCAACACGGCAATGTACAAACATTGATAATATAATACAATCTGATGTATTTACTTAGCTGGTCCGATTTAAGTCTTACAAAGCATGACCATCATTGCTTTTAGGGGTGGACAAAATAATTTTAAATGATAAACATTATGTACACCACCTACTTAGTGCTTGTTTGGTAGGCATAAGCCTCCAACTCCTAGCTTTTACGGAGTATATTATTTGAAAAGCTTTAAAAGCTTCTAGCTGTATGTTTGGCAGGATAATTTGTAAGAGCTTTTTACAAAATAAAATGTCTTTTTTGAGATGCTACAGTGGGTAACATATGGGAAAAAGTCACCAACTTTTAACATTAATTAGTCACACTGTTTGTTATACCAAATAGAACTAAATGAAAAAGTCATCTTTGTATCAAATAGCTACAATCTTTTCCTTTTAAGATTTTTTCAGTCATTAAAAGCTAACAGCAGTTATTAAAACGTTCATAAAAGTATCTTTTTAGCTAGTTGTACCAAACATATACTTAGTATTACATATGTCTTGTTTTGGTTATCTTAATTTAGTTTTGTACACTTATTAATAAAGTGGTTGAAAAAATAAAAGTTATGATTCAAATTTGAGTTAAATAAATTGAAATATTGATGATATGAACCACATATCTTTTACAAGAAAAAAGTAACATGTCATTCATTTTGGAACAATTTAAAAAAGAGAGTAATACAATTAAAAATCTAAAACGGGACAAAGAGAATAATATGTATAGCACAACATCAATCAACACATAAAAGAATTTCCAAGTCATTACTTTTGTTGAACGCTTCAGATATTGTTTTTGTTCTTCATTACGTACTCCGTCTTACATTCAAATGACGTATAAAAGGGAAGTAAATATTTTTCGACAGTGAAAAAAGTAACATCAACATAAATGTATCAAAAACTCTAAAATAGTAAAGATGGGTATTTATAAAGAAACCCATTAATTATACAGCTAGGTTGATTTCGATGATTTTGTCGATTTCATCATTTCGATAAGAATGCCCGGTCTAGTGTTATTCTATGCGAATAAAAATTTTAGAAACCAATGCATACTAAATAATTAAAATTACCATATCAATCGGCTATTTGTGTTTACGTATGTGCATTAGTTCTCCTAATTAATTTTAGTTCTCCTAAATCGGAAGTGATGCTAAAAGGCATGTTGTCGTGATTGTGTATGGATGAAACACCGTACCTGGTACATACAAAGTTTTTAGTGAGAAATTCGCTAATAGTCATATTAATGTAATTATATAATAAAAGTGTTTGTAATTCATGCGCCAAATGGCATGTTATACGAAGTATAAAGGTAGATATGTAACCCTTTTAATATTCACTTATTTCATACCACGTCCGTCCCGCTATGTTTTGGACAATTCGGTTAACGACGATAAAGCAAACTGATCCATGTCCGAATTCAAATAATTTTTAAGAAAACAGAATTAAATATTCAAAAACTACATTAAAATCTTTACAATCGCAAAAACCATAATCATATTTGATAAAAGTTTGATATATAAAGTAAGAGATTAAAAGTGATTTGTATTGATCAAATGAATAGTGTCAGAGACAATCTTAGCGGGATATGGTGTTCACACACATAACTTGTGCATTCCGCTATTATTAATTAATAATATTTTGGTATAGCGGGATATGATGCAGAATTGGCATTCCCAAAATACTCCGTATTACTGATTTTTTACTAATGTGAAATATTTATTTTAGGTATTATTATTACTACGCATTTCCATAAAAATTACAGATACAAGATTTATTTTCCATAGAATTAAAGGGGAAATGTCTTTCATGCATTGGCGATTGATGTTTGCCTTCATTAAGAGACTCCAGACAGGGTTTTTCCTAGCAAGTTATATTATTTAATGATTTTTTTTCTCTAAAATATGACTTAAATAAAACCTATTGATAAAAAATATGACTAAAGTTATAACTATGACTACATATTGTGATCATTTAAGTGTAAAAATTGAAGTAAAATGGTCATTAAAAGCTACTACCATAATTCACTACATTTAAGATGTCAAACTTTTGTTGATTCAATGTTAGTCAATTAAGGGAGTGTTTGGATCTAATTTTTATAACCATTTCTGCTCCTTCAGGGACCAAAATCAGAAGTTGGAATGTCTGGGTGAAACTGCAGAAGTACTTCTAGTATTCTAATTTACTCCTAGAAGCAGTTTTTTAGAAGCTAATGGAGACCAGCATATAAAAACTGATTCTGCTTCAGCTTTAAAAAAGTGTAATCAATTCAAAACACCTCCTATGTAGTTTTTCACTAATGTAAGAATACGCACATTTTCCATTCATTTTGTGGTGGCCGGACATATGGTAAATTAAAATTGATTATAATTACTTTAATATACGACTGCCTTTTACCTTATTATTATATCTCAAATTTCAATTATAATCTTACCAAGTTAATAGCTACTTGATTTATTTGTAAAAATAGATTAATTTATGTATTATTTGTCCATATGAATTCATGGCAAAATAATACGAGTAGCATTTGATGGCATGACTTTTTCCAAGAAGGTTTATACGTACATGGTAATAGTGCATTTACTAATTATCAAATATGTGAATGTGATTAACTTTTCTTAAATAGTTTGGCTACTTTTCACCTAACACGATAGACTTCTGGCAAGTTTTTCCCTCCCTGTGGCAAAATGGCAAAATCGAGAAAGTTACATTCCTGGGAATGTAATATGGATGGGAATCTTAAACCCGTCCATGTCTTAGGTTATCTCACATTCCCGGGGTGATCTAATTTTTTTCCAAAAATACCCTCAATTAATGATCTCTTTTCATTTAATTTCTTTATATATTCAATTGTTATGAAATTTGATTTTTGTGACTTTATAAAACTTTTAATGTAGTCTCTAAATATGTAAATTTTATTTACTAAAAATAATCTTATTATTGACAGAGATCGGTTAGTTTAATTTCATTGTCTGTTGAACATCGTAAATTGTGTAACAACCTTTTATGTGGGATGGACGAGTATTGACTATATTCAAATGTCTATTCTCGTTATTTGCATATTTTTTTTCTTGTCATTTAAATTTTTTAAGGTATTTATATTATAAGAGTTATAGATTATTTAAGTTTTGATGAGTGGATTCCAAAATTTAATAGCAAAGTTGGTCATTTTTTCTTTATTTTGAAAACAACTTTTACGATTAACTTGATCATTTTTAAATATTAATTTTGAGATGATAATAAATATATTTATATTACTATTTGAACAAAGTTTTTTTTCATTTCTGTATTGGATCTACAACTTTGTACAATTAAACATATTTTAATTAAAAATAATTCAATTAGGTTTGATTTTATTTGATATTTTTTTAATGAGATTTTATTTAATATTAAGATATTCATTTTTCTTTAATTTTAATCACTTTAGATGTATGTTGTAATAGATTTATTGCGTTAAGAGGAAATATTTAAAGGGCATAAAATTAATTCATCGATTTAACATACCCAGTAATCTGACATTCACTTGATGCTAACCAAACACAATTGGGAATAAATTGAATACATTCTCATCAATCTAACATACCCAGCAATCTGACATTCTCATGGTAATCTGACATTTCTTGAACCAAACATACCCTAAGATGTTTGGAATTAAATGGATAATATGTCAAAGTAATATTTGTATAAAAAATATAATTGATAAACGTATTGAATATTTCATAAATATCTAATAGTTTATTAATTTAATAATGGCGTGCAATACTAAAAAAAATAGTTACTATTATGATTTTAAATTATAATTAATATAAATATTTGTAGTTGATGGTATTGGGATACTGGGGTAAATGAAAATGATGAAATGTAGTTGATGGCATTGGAGTTAAAGTTTTATGGGTTATATCAATAATGGTATGACATAAATATGCCAAATGAAAGTTGTTTAACATCCAGTGGGTTTATTCTTAATTATTCTATCATTATACTGAGGTGGCAGCCCCATGGGCGGAGCTAGGGGTGGGCCAACCTAGGGCATGGCCCACCCCAAATTTTAAAAATAATTTAATTTTTAAGGTAAAAATTTTCGTGTAAAATTTTTTCTAAAAATATTCTTTATACCGGCTCAGTCCGGCCCAGTGTTCTGACTCCGCCCCTGTGCAGTCCAGTTTGTTTATTTTATTGATTTTTTTCCTTTTCTCCTTTTATCCTTCTGCCGCCTCAATCCGCCATCCTCACTTCTTTCTTCTTCCAAACAAGCAAATAGGAGACTAAAACATCCTTTCTCCCTTGCTTCTTTAATCATCCAGACAAGCAACTAGAAGAAGTCGTCGGTGATATCCTAAGCTAACTTGTATTGCCTTGCCAATGACCTGTGTTGAAGGCAAAGTTGTCTTCGCCGACGAGGAAGCTCAAAGCTCTACCACCTAAGTCATCGGCGCTTTCTTTCCTGCTCTCTTTCTTCTCCCCTGCGCCTCAACATCTCTGCAACCTCTTCCTTTTTCTTGCTTAAATCCGGTTTGAGCCCAAAGAATCTGAAAATTCTTTGGGGTAGGGGTTAGGGAACACCCTATGTCTTTATTTGAAAACGAAAAAATACATTGAGTATGAGGACTAGACCAAATCCTACTCGAATCAAATTACATATGGATAACTGATTGCATCAAACTTTAGAATGCCAACAAAGTGTTCAAAATGATAATTATTTGTAGCAATGGATGTACTTTGTATGCAAGATACTCAGTAGCCGAGTTGACCTTAGGATGAGTGTGGATAATTTCCTAATTGAAAGCAGGGAGTTCCCTTCTGATATTTTGGATCCTAGACCAATAGTGCCAATGTGGAATATTAATACCACCAATGCCGACATAAATGTTACTATTATCTATCTCAAGAAATTTGTATTTATATTCTTGACATTGATAACATTTTGTAGGATAGCATCATAGGTAGCTTGATTAATGTCGTAGGTGCTGGCCAGAAAGGTCATATGACTGGTGTAATTGCCAAGGTCATCCCGAAATAGATCTGCATTTATAATAAGAGTTGTATTTAGGAAGCGAGTAGCAAAGTTTACCTTTTGGAAAGATGGAGGAGGTTTGTTCCAAGTGTTTAGACAGGGAATGTTGGTTTTTTTTGGGTGGGATGGTGAGAATGTTGAAAGGAATTTGGTTGGTGTGAGAGGTAAAAGGTTTGGCATCAGAAATGGCAAATATATCAGTTTTTATAGCATTTATCGGCTCAGGTAGATAGGTCATTTTATTATCATAAAGATGCTTGTTTCGTATCTTCCAAAGATACCAAACAACCATATTGGGAATGATTTAATTAAAATCAACAATATTACCTTTAAAATCGTTGTATGAGCCTCTTAAATAGTTTTGGGTAGAAAATAATCATTGGGCTTATAGTTTAAAATGGTTCCAAACTTTTTTGCTGAAACTATAAACTAGAAGAGAATAATGGTGTGTTGTATTCATCTCGTATGGAGGCAGATAGTATATATATACTTTGTACAATTGAGATCTCTAGAGTATAGCAACTAACTTGAGGATAAGATTTACATACGGAGTGTTTATCTTAAAATACAAGAGATAATTTACTAATATAATAATTGTTATGGATTATCTCTATCATGCCCCGCAAGTTGGAGGATCTGGGAAGAACTCCAATCTTGGAATGTAAGCTGTGAAAGCGGCGTCGAGGTAGTGGTTTTGTAAGAGAATCTGCTAGTTGATCTTCAGAGCGGACATGAGCAACCCGAAGAATACCATTTTGGACATGTTCACGAATAAAATGATAATCTATGGTCAGGTGTTTCATGCGAGAATGGAAGACAGGATTTGCACAAAGGGCATAGAGGGCATTTGAAAGGGCCCTAAAATATCAATTTGTTTGAGTTTTTCCTCAAAAGAAAGAATATGGTTATCAAGTTTCCAAAGGAAAACGGATACCTTTTCAGGGGTTCTTTTATTCCATTGCAATTTATAATCAGGTGTATCATTCATTTTTTGTCTTAACACATTAGTTAATATTTAACAAACATTTGGTAACAGTTTGATACAACTATAGCAAAAATGTTCCTAATACAATGAGACAGAAAATATGACACGCGTTAAATGTACAAAGACATCAAATGAAGAATAGAGGGAAGGAGTTGTCTTTAGTGATTGTAAAGAATAGAGGGAAGGAGTTATCTTTAGTGATTGTGAAGAATTCATAGTGAAGACGTGGGAAAAATGGCACAACCCTAATGTTAATATCTTTGTCGTAAGAAATAAAACAAAATCAAGACCCAAGAACTTGTGTTTTAGAGAAAAATAACTAAATTCTACAGACATCTCTTTAGAACAATATGTTTAATTTACACCACTGTAGAAATGGCATTAAGTTTACATTTTCAGTTGTTTAAATATTCCTTTTTCCAAAGCCATACACATGACCTTGCTTATTAATAATAATTATTATCTTAAATAGTAAATATGCATCACAGTTATATGTTTTCCAATGCAGAGATGATTATGCATTATGATTCCACACAACATCATAGCTAACATCTAACACTTGTGGTGTTTCTTTCCCTTGTTGTATACAGGTCATTGAATTTGTGATTAAGTCTTGGAAATGTGATTCCTTGCATTCTGATTCATTGTTTTCCTCCACAGGGAGCTCCTCTTAGCTTCTGGGGAACTTGGTAGCTCATTGTCACGCATATGTTCCAAATGTTTCAAGAGTTTATCCTATTTCAAGTTCCAAATACTTACCACATACATGTTGCTCCATAAAGACTTGTAATGCTTCAGTAAATCACACATTATGTCCTATTTCAATCATCTTTAAACTACAAGAGAAAATAACTTCTAAAAACCAAGAAAACCGAAAGTAGATTTTAACAATCATAAGTATGGTTTTAGTTACTGATATGAAACAGAATCTAGTCTTGGAAGAAGAGGGGAAGAAGCCCCCGTGGGTTTACCGAAGGCGGGACGGGCTTGAGCGTACCTCTGTGGGCTGGTTGCGGGCTGTTTAATTAATATTTATTCTTTTTATTTTTCCTGATTTGTTTCCTTTTGGAGTTAATTAGGATTTCTAATATTTGTTTCCTATTAAGAGTTAATTAGGATTTATATTATCTATTTCCTATTTGATGTTGATTGGGGTCTTTATTATTCTGTTTCCTAGTTGGAGTTGATTAGGATCTCTAGGATTTTGTTTCCTACTTTAAGAGTTAGTAGATGGGTATTTAAACCCCTTGTTAGGATTCATTCTGGCTCATCTTGGAATAAAATTAGTTTTAGCCTTTTGGCTCTGGGCAACGGTATTTTTATCGTTGATTATCTGGGCAACGGTTTACTCCGTTGATTTTATTTTATTGTTCTTATCAATTGGTCCAACCTGCCAGATTTCGTCCCGCCGGAATGACGAGATCTATTCGTAAACGTTTGTCAGAGATGGTGGCCAAGCAAACTCAAACCCTAAAGGAGCACAATATGCGTTTGGCAGAGATCGTCGCATCCCTGGTAGCACTTACCAAGGCGCTCGTTCCACCAGTCACGACGGAAACAAGCTCGGACACGGTTGGCAGCCCCAACGTATCTGCGCACAACGGCGATGGACAGCCACACAACGTCACTTCCTCATTGGCTGCACTCAAAAAGACTCTCGCACCGCCAGCGGCACAGCATTCAACGGTGGTGACTTCACTAGACGCGGCAGCAGCATCCTCGTTTGGAATTGGACTATGCAGGTCCTTTCTCACGATGTTGCCCTCGTTTAATGAAGTAGAACCGATCAGCCGAGTTGATAAGACTGAGAAACGGTTCAAATTGAATTGTACTCTGCCGGGAAAGAAGGCAGCAACCACTGTAGTTGTGATGGAAGGGCCAGTCCTATACCGATTGACCTGGATACGGACACGAAAGCCGGGCATGTCATGGGATGAGCTTACACAGGCGATGGCTCGTTATGACTCACGATTTAAGGGCAACCACTTTGAATGAATGTCCAGAGGCAAGCAGACAAGGACTGTGGAGGAGTACATCTCAATTTTTCCTAAAGATACTGGGCAACCACCGGGAACAAATGTCAGCCGGTTGCCGGATTTCCACCTTGAGGACAAGGTTTTTTCGAAGAGGGATGGAATTTATATGAAGCAGAATCTGAGCTTGGAAGAAGAGGGGAAGAAGCCCCCGTGGGTTTACCGATGGCGGGACGGGCTTGAGCCTAACTCCGTGGGCTGGTTGCGGGCTGTTTAATTAAAATTTACTCTTTTTATTTTTCCAGATTTGTTTCCTTTTGGAGTTAATTAGGATTTCTAATATTTGTTTCCTAATAAGAGTTAATTAGGATTTCTATTATTTCTTTCCTATTTGAAGTTGATTAGGACCTTTATTATTATGTTTCCTAGTTGGAGTTGATTAGGATCTCTAGGATTTTGTTTCCTACTTTAAGAGTTAGTAGATGGGTATTTAAACCCTTTGTTAGGATTCATTCCGGCTCATCTTGGAATAAAATTAGTTTTAGCCTTTTGGCTCTAGGCAACGGTATTTTTATCGTTGATTATCTGGGCAACGGTTTACCCCGTTGATTTTATTTTGGGAAAATGGAAACTAATAATCCAACCTTTTAGCGGTCTTCTTTTAATAATCCCACCTTTTGATTATTCATGAATAATCCAACCTTTGCATCTCATCTTCATTCATTGGTCTCTGGTCGGTTAATGACCTATTATTCCAAGTTATTTTCTTATCTTTGCAAAATATTATCTTTGTGAAAGATGAGATTTATGGTATAATGATTTGCAAAGATAAGAAAATAGCTCGGAATAGCAGGTCATCAACCGGTCAGGGACCAGTGAATGAAGATGAGGTGCAAAGGTTGGATTATTCATGAATAACCAAAAGGTTGGATTATTGTAAGAAGACCGCTAAAAGGTTGGATTATTAATTTCCATTTTCCCTTTTATTTTTCTGTTCTTATCACTTGCCTTTTTGTATGAGACGTTGGTTCACATCTGAAGGCATGGAGTGGAGTTTGTACATAGCAAATTCTATTTAAATTACCACTTATAATGTATAATGATTAGAAGGCATGGAGTGGAGTTTGTACATAGCAGATGCTATGTAAATTACCACTTATAATGTATAATGAATGTGGGTTAAATTACCGCTTTATCCCCATATATAGTATGATTTCTAAACATGAAGACATGCTTTGGGGGGAGTCAGTTTTTTTTTTACATACACATTGACCAAGTGACGATAATAATAAATCAAAAAAATCCAGGGACCTTCTTATGTATTTTTTTCTTCTTCTACTACACCATGTTTGTCCAAAGACAGCTTGTCCAAAGTCATTGGGCTTTAAAAGCCATATTAGAACTCAATTGACATTAAACAATAGAGGGGATTTCTTGAGCCTGTCTAAATGATTTAGAGTTCTTGAATGATTGGCATTTAAGCAATTCTGCACTTTATTAGTTATGAAATCCATCAGAGGAGACTCATTCACTTTTAAGCTAGATTTAAGGTCTATTAAGGTTAAAGTTAATGAAGAGAACTCTAAGTTATGTGCAGATACCTTCAAAATCCAAGTGCAGCTACTTGAGAAGGAGCTCTGAAGCCCAATCAGAAGTCCTGCTATTCATGTGGATTGTGGAGTGGTAGACGAAACCTGTAACTTCAGCGGTCAAGTAAGGGAAATAAATTTATACAGGATAGTGTACATAAATAATGTCAATAAATTGGACTTTAATAATCTTTTATATGAATTTCATCTAAAATTGACTTAATAGGGTCGTGGATCAATAATTAACAAACATTAGAAAGATAGCACAAGATCCTAATAAAACTATCTGAATCATCATCCTTTATTTAAGTAAAAGTAATTAGCAAGTAAAATTAACAACAAATGGAATGAATTGTTTTTTTTTTTGTCTCAGATGGAATGAATTATTTAATGGGCTCAATACATCATTCAATTAAATATAATGTAATTAGACTCCAGCTCAGGTTAACTATTGCATATAACTTAACTAATATGTCTTTTTCTCTTAGGCTTATATTTGTCTCTTCTCTCTGATGTGACCAGTTTCAAAGAGATCGGAAGAGAATTAGACAAATGTGACTATTATAACACATAATCATTGTTAGCAAAACTAAACAAAATAGTGCTATAAGTATCAAATATGAATAATGTTTGGCGTTGTCTAGGTTCTTAACATAAAACTGAGGCCTAGAGTTAATTAAATAAGATCATACAAGTAATTTTTAGTCCAAAAGAACGTAACACAGCTCAAGAGAAATATGTAGAAAACTTTAGGCTTGGTAATAATGATTTAAATTAGAAAGTATCTATTGAATTAATTTTCCAAACAATTACAGTCACACCACAAAAATTAATTTCTCATTCAAATAAGATAAAGATGCAAATAAAAATGCTTTCTAATATTGAATGGAGTATTTAGTTTCTAATCTAAATCCAAACACAAGAACATAATGAGATAACATTACACAATTCTTGAATAAATGAATCTTGTTTATATGAGTACTACTTCGGCACATCAAGAACTACCTTCTATGCAACACATACAACCAAATTATTCACACCAATAGCACAAATATAGATAATATACCTTATTATGCAAGATAAATAATTTGGAGGCCCTTTATGACCCTTTTCTCATTAAGAAATTAGAATCAAGTGGAAATGCATGGTTGTAGTTATGTAAGAAAAGGGTGAAATGAATGTAAACCACACAAATTGTCCAAAAATGGTTAGTGGGAAGAATTTTGTGGAACGGCCCAAAAAGGAAAATGGAAAGAATTTTGGTGGAAAAGGAATGTACTATATTACCTCTTAATTCAGCCGAAGAGATTTCATGCGCGCACCTTAGAGAAAAGAACACTTCATGAAAACGTTATCTAAGAGATTGTCTTTTGAACTTCTCAATAAATGTCATTAATTTTGGGAAAGTTCCCGAAATGGGACTAAAAAAGTTTGAAAATTCCAAAATAGGACTGTCATGTTTTTATTCCCAAAATAGGACTAATTACTGCCAAATTTGGAAAATACTGCCATGTGTGAAGTCTGGTACTGTCAAAACATGACAGTAATTAGTCCTATTTTGGGAATAAAAACATGGAAGTCCTATTTTGGAATTTCCAAACTTTTTTAGTCCTATTTTGGGTAATATCTCATTTATTTTCTGCCGCCCATTGTCACCTTGGGTCGACCGTGACGTAGGGCCTATGTGTTTTAATTTTACGATGCACTCACTCATTGAAAGGAGCAGATGCATATATGTATACAATCGTATGTGATACCGTGCTGAGAGGTTTCGAGTTCGAAACCCGCTAGACAAATAAGAATTTGAAATTCAATGGAGTGCGTTTCAGCCGTGATTACTCCAAGCTCCCTCCCCAGCCCACATACCCCAGATTCCCAAGAGTAAAAAAAAACAATCGTATGTGATAATGCAACCATATCTTTGCTATTACCAGAGGCAGAACCGCCTTTTAGGATGTGCAATAGGTGCTTGGCACCGGGGCCTACTCTTGTAAAGGGCCTCCAAAAATTTGGAGTGTAGTATTAGTTATTGGTAACTACATAGTAATACTCTAATTTTTCTAGATGTCATGTATTATTCAAAATTCCAAAAGGCATATAACCTTTAAATTCTTTAATTTGTGACTTTAAACATCATAAAACTTATATTTCATTGAATTATCTAGACTATTTGTATTTCATTGTTAAAATTTGTATTTTTTCTTGTCTTAGGAAGGCTCAATTTGTCATTTGGAATTGGGGCCTCCAAACTCATTAGTTCTAAAATTTTAAGAGCAACTCCACAGCGTGACGTGGTTAATAATAGCTTAGATTTATTATTATTTCTTATTGTGGAACTCCTTGTGTAATATTAACTCTTTCTAGTATAAATATATCTGTCAGGGCTACCATTAAGGTTAAGCCTGGTTACGATGACTTTTACGCCAGCATCTTCCGCCGCCATTAAGGTTAACTCTTTCTAGTATAAATATATCTGTCAGGGCTACCATTAAGGTTAGCATACTTCTAAAATCCGTAATTTTTTTTTCTCGGCTACGATGACTTTTACGCCAGCATCTTCCGCCGCCGCTGAGTCCTCTGAGCCGGCCACAGTTTCAGCCACCGCCCAGATGACGTCGCCGGCCTTCTCTTCGTCTACAGCAACTCAGCCTCTATCTTCCGCTGCTTTAATGTCGCAGCAGGTCTCCAGTCTGTCTTCTCAAACGATGGCAGCTTCTACAACTCTTCCCTTCATGTCAATGGACCCTGTTATCTCTCAAACCTGGATGACGCCTCCTCTTACGACGGAATTTAGCGCCTGGAATCCTCCCCTCTTTACTTGGACGCCCACACAGCCCTCAGTCCGTCCACCAGTGCAGCCCGTCCTCTCTACTGGCAGAAGTTTCCTTCCTCCCATGGAATCTGCCTCCAATTTTGCTGGTCCTACATTTGCAGGAGCACCAAGTATTGCACCACTCTCCTCTCCTAGGCCAATTGCTCCACGAAATACTTCTACCAACACAGGTTCTATTCTTAATGTATTAGGTTAAGCCTGGTATTATTTCTCACAGTTAATTCGCCGATCAAGTTGAATTAAAATGAGTAGTGGAGGTCAATCCGAGCCGTTCGTGTATAAATCTATCATAAAGCATAAATTCTATTTTCTAATCTTTTGTTATTTTAAAATCCTTCTAAAATTGATCTTTATGAATCAACAATTCCTGAGAATTGAAAGTTTTGTTACACCACATGTATTTTAGTTGTTCTTTGATTCATTTGTTTGTGTCCTTTAAAATACAATTCCTAACATGATTCAAGTTATGAATACGGAGTATGATTTTGCTTTACAAATTTTACCGGACAAGAAAGGTACACACACGATCAATATTTTTCCATGCGATAATATACTCCGTACATATATGTGTGTGTGGAACACTTTAAGCTAAGTATACCATTTTAATTTGTTGAATTCAAACAATAGAAAAATACGGAGTAAATCTCATTTGGAATTGTTAAATTGTCACACAAAAATTCTATTCTAATCGTCAGAAATTTACTAATGCTGCAGCATGCACACTTGCAATCGCAAGTTAATTAATATTCAAAAATTGATTATATAAAATTTTGAAACAAACGTTAAGTTATACAAAAAAAAACTATTATTATTATCTATTAATTAAAATGGGTTTGCTATTTCCATTTTCCATTTTCATTTACCCCAGTGCCGCAAAGGCTCCCACCTACGGTGGAGTAAGGGGGGTCGGATATTCGGATGTACGCAGTCGTACCCCTGTACTAAAGCACCGAGAGACTATTTCCGGATGACCCATAGTGAAAAACGCGTTCAAAATTGTATGGATTGACTGATGCTTCATAACAAAGAAGTCCAGGTAGTAAGAGTATATTAGAGAGAAAGTATCATAGATTTCACCGTTTGAGTTTACTGCAAACCTCCATTTACAAGAGCTCATAGAGAAAATTAGAGAATGAATTAGAATAATCCATTGAACGCTGAATCAAGATATTTGAATATATCATCTTAGAAAGTAATATGTTCAAAATGATATAATTTCATAAAACTTGCTTGCGGGTTAGGTTCACCGTTCACCATTCATGGTGATTTTGGAAAAAGTGATTAGTAGTAAAAGTTGATAGTATTTGAGAAAAAAATGATTTTGAAAAGTAAAAGTTGGTATTGTTTGGTAAAATAAGTGTTTTTTGTGTAACAGAAAAAGTAAAAAACATTTTTCACACAAAAGCCGAGAAAAGTTTTTTTAAGTAGAAGTTGTCACTTGAAAACACTAATTTATCTTTTTAAGCCAAAATACGAGAAGCGCTTTTTTAAATCTATTGCAAACACCCCCTTAATGAACCGTGAGAACGGATTTAGTGAAATATGGAGTAAGATTTTCTGATAAGGAACATATTTAAGCATGGTCGAACATTTAAATTACATTCTCCGTCACATAAATTCTTCTCGGTTTGACTTTGATCTTTAAGAAAATCAGAATAAAGTGGACATGTTACATGTTGTAATTGAGTATGAAAAAGTAAATGAATGTAAAATACACAATATTTTAAAAAGGGGAAATCAATACAATTTTTTGGAATATTCCAACAACGTAAATGAAAAGAGTTTTAAGGGACAGATGTAATAGAGAAAATGGTGAAATACGTGTGTTTCCGACATTGAGAGAAAAAACTCCAAGTGGGAGACGATTGAGGAAATCAGTAAAACTCTCAAGGCAGTGTATAGCTTTGTTTTAGGGTGAATGTTTTAAACGGACTTCTGATTTATATGTTTTTGTTTGAATGGGCTTCTTTTTTCTATGCTTCTATCATCGGACGTGCTTGGCGCACCTTTAAAGTTACTTGGCGCACCGTTTTTACTCCACTAATGGACTGATTTGTCCTCTCGCAATTTTGCTCACGAAACTTAAGAAGCACATCCATTGTAATGCTCTTCAAATTTGCCCACTTTCCTAAAATTGAGAGCCCGTTTGGTAGCACCAAAATCGGCTGTTTTGGCTGATTCTGCTGAAATTTATGATATTCTGGCTGGAGTGGCTGTTTTGGCTGATTCTGCTGATTTAAGAAAAAAATATTTTAAAAATATATTTTATTAATAAAATAAAGAAAAAATTATATGTAAAAATAGCTAAAATGGTCCTCTACAGTAACTTCAGCCAATACAGCCAGAAAAGTAACTCCAACCTTACTTTTTCGGCTTATTACACAATTCAGCGCGCGAAAGTAAAAGTTACGTGTTTGGTGAAAAAGCTGGCTGATAAGCCTGATAAGCCGAAAACAGAGTTCTCCAAACGGGCTCTGAATCCTAAGGCTTTACTCCGTATTAATTAAAGAAGCAATATACTCAACGACGTTTTTTTAACTTCATTCAGAAAAAATAATTATCAAAAATATACTCAGAATCTTAATCGTACAAATTTCAACTACCACCAAACATATAAATATTTGTAACATAGTATAATGTTCTTATAAGTTTTTTTACAATCTTCTTACACAATGGAGGATGAACATCAAATTGTCTAGAAAATTATACTCTTGACTTTCATTCTTATGAGTTATTTATTTATCATAATTTATACAGTATTAATCACATCATCTACCCCACTATTTGTATCTCAGTTTTTATTTCTGATCTATTTCATTAAGTTTATCGCATACAATATTTGTTAATATTTTAGTGATCATATATAATTTTCATTCATCTTCATATTCGATATTGTCTTTATTTTATTATCATATACGGTAATATGGAGTAACTATAATTGACACTTTTTAGGATGTTTCAAATTTGACGGTATACAATTCCAGACCACACCAGATTACACGTAAATAGACTAAATCAGATAAGGCCAACTTTTAATAGTTGTATAACACACATGGAACATACATCTAACGTATCAGACTAGTTCATACTAGTTTAAGTTTGATCTGATCTGGTTTGATATGTTAGATGCATGTTCTATGTGTGTTATACAACTATCAAAAGTTGGTTTGATCTAGTCTATTTACATAAAGTCTGGTCTGGTCTGAGATCGTATATAGTCAAATTAAAAAAATTCCTAAAAAGTACTCCCTCCGTATCAAATTAATTGACCCGTTTGCTTTTCACGCAGTTTAAGACAATTACGGTAGACTTTATGAAAAGTAAGAGGTTTTTGGTACTGTAGCGACACTGTAGTGGTACTGTAGCAGTACTGTAGCTGCTTTTTGAGTGAGATTATTTCCAAAAAGGGAAAGGGGTCAATTAAATTGATACACCAAAAAAGGAAAGTGGGTCAAGTAATTTGATACGGAGGGAGTACAAATTATATTTACTCTATATCACAATGTATGATAATAATAGAATAAAGACAATATCCAATAGGGAAAATTCACGAAATAGGACTAAAACAGTTTGCAAATTCCAAAATAGGACTGACATGTTTTTTATTCCCAAAATAGGAGTAATTACTGTCAAGGTCGAAAAATACTGTCATGTTTAAAGTCTGGTACTGCCAAAACATGGCAGTAATTAGTCCTATTCTGGGAATAAAAACATGGCAGTCCTATTTTGGAATTTTCAAACCTTTTTAATCCTATTTCGGGTAATATTCTCTATCTAATACAAAGATGAATGAAACGTATATATGATCACCCAAATATTACCGAATATTGTATGTGATAAACTTAATAAAACATATCAAAAATAAAAACCGAGATACAAATAATGGGAAGATGAAGTGATTAATATAAATTAAGAAGATCACCTCATAACAATGAAAGACAAGAGTACATTTTTCTAGATTATCTTCAGATTCATCTTCCATTTTATAAGAAGATAGTGAAAAACTTATAAGAGCATTATACTATGTTACAATTATTTATATACTCAAATGGTTTTCTTCCCAAACTAGGAGTACTATACATTCAACATAACAAAATTTATTATAATTAATGGAACTATTTTTCAATCATGCCAATATTTTTCAAAAAGATGACACCCCATCCCTGAGGGCCCCCCACCACCGACCGGACGGCACGATAGGAGGATGTAAATTGGACTATAATCACAATCTGACAGATAGACAGTGGGGCTCTGTCCCCGGTACTTGCAGAGGCCCTATGCATTTTTCAGCATAGTAACCCCTCATCGCAGTTGCCGGGATTCGAACCCGAGACCTAACCCTTGTGGCACTCCCTTGCTACCAGTTGAGCTACGCCCACCGGTCTGCCAATATTTTTCAATCATCATAGTAACGACTCATATTTCAGGAAGAAAAACAAAATAGTTCTATTTTGAAATTCCCGAAGTTTAGTAATATTTAATGCAATTTCCCTTATTTTTGAGATTTAAAGTTCAAAAAATCTAATGCCATTGAGTGGATTGCTTTTAAAATTAATGAGTAAAATCTTAGGTTTTAACTTTAGGAAAGGAACGATAAAAAAAACTTTAGGAAAGGAAAGAAAACAAATTTGAAAAGCGTCAGAATTAGTAGAAAGTGTCGGAATAAGAGGACGAATCCGTCCAAGAGTGGAATATTAGAGGCGCGCCTAGTCACTTTGGTGGTGCACAAAGCAACACCCTTCTATCATTGGGTTTGAATTTTAACACGGCCTAATATATGGATAACATTTATGTTTCAATTTCTTTATACTACCTCCGTCCCGCTAAGTTTGGGACAAGAGAAGGTGGCACGGTTATTAATAAAAATGGGTTTATATGGTTGATATTGAATTGATAAAGTAAGAATAAAGTAGGAATGCTTTAGAACCACACAAACTTTACCAAATAAAGTATGGGACAATCTTAGTGGGACGGACCGAAATGGTAAAATGGCACAATCATAGTGGGACGGAGGGAGTATTTTTTTGAGGTGATGGAAAGTTTCCAATCTCATGCGTAGTACAACTTACGTTCTGTTAAAAAAAATTATGATGTTTTTACTTAGACTGTAATTTGTCTCACATCAGACCAGAACATACTTGGATAGTTATAAAAATACAAAGAAACCAGATCAGACTAGACCAGTTCAGACCATATCAGACCAGACCAGAACAACAGATTACAGTCCAAATAAAAACATCCTTACATGTCATTTTGAGATGTTCCAAAAATTTCTTTTTTTGGAAAGTTTTGTGTGACTAAAATTTATTTACTTTTTTCTTACTCAACCATAAGTCCATAATCATACATTTTTATTTTATTCGCACTTTCTTAAACTTCGATCCAAGTCAAATCAGAAACAATTTATGAGATGGAGGTGGTATTTAGATATTTTAATTTCGGGGGAAAACGAATTTTTAGCCCATGAAATAGTCAATACATTGATATGTCAGATCCGTATTTCTGAGTTTGTAAATGTCACCCCTCAACACGGGAATAGTCATCCACAATTGTCAAAAAATGTCAAGCACCACACGAAGAAGGGGTATTATATGGACCCTACAAATCACAATGTACTAATTCAAAAATGCCCTGACTTTTATTTAAACTAATAGGGAAAGAATCTCTAGTTCGCTTGCTCTAAAAGAGACATCACAAGGTAAATTTTCTTGATTATTTAAACCACTCACATGGGTTAAATGTCCAATCACTTGAGAGGAAGGATGCCCAACCGTTGATGCCACAATTCTGTAGTTGGGTTTTTGGATTCCTTCATTGCCAAAACATGAGCTGAAGGTTTCTCACATAGATAATACAGTCCATTTCGCCGTTCACCTGTTCCAATCAGCCTCCTCGAGAGACAGTCGTGTATAACACACAAGGCACAAGTGAACTGAACAAAGCAGTAAAGTTGATCACTCAGTTGCGAGACAGAGATAAGATTACAATGTAACTCCGGAACATAGAGGGCATTATTCAAATATAAATTTTCAACCAATATTACTAGCCCTTCTTGAGTAGCCATAACTGTTTGTCCATCAGGGAGACCAACCGAGCAAGGTTCAATAGATTAAATTTGGCATAAAAAGGATAAATTTCTGCACACATGATTAGTAGCCCTTGTATCTATTATCCTAGCATTATTATCGAACTTACCGGTCATGCGATCATTAGAGGAGGACGAATTACCAAAACAGAGAGTAGAACTTTCCATTGCTCGGACGTGAAACCCGGCAATGGTGTTGACTGCCTTGCACCAGCGTGCACTGACCGCGACGAATGGTCAATCTTTGCTGGAGAATCTTCAGACATCATCTCTCCTTCCGTTGACATATCTACGCACAATAATTAAACTTGCTCTGATACCATGATGATTTTGTGTATTATACGCATATGTATTAGACGTAAAAATTTTCTATGTGTTATATTGACTAATTCGCATGCTTTATACAACCAAGACACCGTACTATGTGGATCGATCATAAAAAAAAGGAAAGATTCCTAATGAAATACAAATACTTTAAATGAGAGATATTGCCATATGAAACTAATCCTTATATAAAATCTTCCAGAAATAGTTATATCGTCCAATACAGACATTACTCATTAGTTCACTGGAAGGCCAGAAGCTTTAACTCATGGGGCAAACCCCCAAGCTGCTGGTATCTTAAGGCGATTTGTACTCCAAGTCTCCAAGAAGATGACTTGTGCTTTTGGAGGAGCACTGGACACAAAACTACCCATATCTAGACAACTATTGAAGATCAGCCTCTCAAGGTTAGGAATACTAAACATATTTCCATCACCAGAAATCTCAAATTTGATACAGGTAAAAAATAAAGATATGACACCTAGAAATATAAAACCAGGTCGAGCATTAAGAGGTCATTGTAAAAGTAAAGTCTCAAGTCTGAGTATCTTAATAGTTGGGCAAAACACTATACATAGTATACAAAGTGCCAGATGAAATAGTTTCTGATTCACATTATCAAAATTTAAAGAGAGGCTAAGTTCCACAATTCCATTTCTTGATAGAAATAGATACCACCTATCTATATCAAACTGGAGAGGAATCGGATCTTTAATCCAAATACGCAGCTCAAAATTTCTAACTGGTCTAGAACGGAGCAAGAGAAACTTTGTTATCATGTTCCCAAATGAAGTCGGGGGTTTATAGCGTTCTACCTCGAAATAACGGCCAAACCCCCAATCGAAGACAAGCCGATTAGGGCTGAATGCAGATCTGGGAATTCCCGTTCCGTACGGAAGAACTGTCCCGTACTATTCCAGAACCGAAAGAACTGGATAAATGTAATACCGTACGTCCGTATCGTATTCGTACCGAGCTTTTTTAATAATATGGTACGGTACTGGTTCTTAGTGAGAACCGTCCTGGAACCGTATTGAACCGAACCGTCTCGTACCGTCCCGAAATGTCCCGAAAACTAGTGTTATAATATAATAATATATTATATATAATATATTACCGAGTATAAATGTTAGTGACGGTATGTCCCGAAAACTAGTGTTATAATATAATAATACTCTCTCCGTATTTTTTGTTTGCTACAATAGGTGATAGCACATTTTTTAAGAGAGAAATAATAGGGGTAATGAATAGTGTAGAAAAAGTATGAGAGATGGTGGAAAAGTGTGAAAGAGAAGATAAAAAGTAGAAAAAGTAAGGGTAGTTGAGTATTTTTAAAGGAAAAATTTACCAAAAAGGGAAAGTGTAGCAAATTTTTGAATACATTCAAAAAAGGAGAGTGTAGCAAACAAAAAAATACAGAGGGAGTATATTAGATATAATTTATTACCGAGTATAAATGTTAGTGACCATATTTTCATATATTACAAATATGCAATCTTGCATATTCTTTGGGCATAATCCAATTATTAAGACTTGACAACACTAAAAGTTAGCTTCAAACAAAAACAATATTAAATTATATAAACAATATAATACCACGTAAATAGGGTTAATTATATTTCATGGGGCTTAATTATTTAGGAACCAAATAACACCGGAGAACCGTACCGAACCGTACTGAAAATTGGTACGGAACGGGACAAGTTCTATATATATGCGGGACGGGACCAAACCGGACAAGTTTTTTGAAATAACCGTCTCGTACCGTCCCATGCTCACCCCTAAAGCCGATCATTTTGGGCTACTCCTCCTATTAGGGTTGACCTTTTAGGATGGAACCCATGGTCTTAACATGGTATCAGAGCCAATTCTTGTTGTGGTTTGACGACTTGTTTAGCACCCATGATTAAGGGTAGCTTGTTAAGGGTTTGTTTGGCCCGTTTATACATCCCGATATTGTCCAGCCCGGTTCGAGCTGAGAGGGCGTGTTAAAACATTTGTCCCACACCGCAAAGCTATAAAACAATTAAACACTACATAAGGATTTGGGCTACTCCTCCTACCAAGGTTGACCTATTGGAATGGAATCTCGAGTCTTAACATAGGGTCCGCACGTAAAGCCAAAGTTAAAAAACAGAAGGGGTCCACAACATTTTTGTACACACTTTTTTATACATTCATAGGTACATAAGTACATCGGGGAAAGTTTTTTCTTGTGAATTTCACAATTGTCACTCTTCGGTGTCCACCTTCGTCGTTCATCCTTGCATCGTACCCGCTCATTGTTCCATAAACAACCTCTTTTGATCCCATCGCTGCTCATCTCGATCACCGGCTCACCATTCGGCTTCCATCACTGCTCATTCTTCCATCGTTGTCATCTCCGCAAACCCAAGCAATCATCACCTTCATTGTCACCGTAGTCGAGGTGCATTTTTCATTTAGAAGTCGGTGGCTAGGGTTTGGGAAACGTTGGCGGCGATGTGCTCTTTCAAATGCGAGCTTGGGTTTCTAGCGTGGGAGGGTTGGGGATGGGTTCGAGAAGATGAGAGGCTCTTAGAGGAGCTGCGGTGTGACATAGGGCATGTGAGGGGGTGAGTGTAGAGGTTTGGGAAGAGGAAGGGGGAACATACCATAGTTACAAGATCCGCCACTAGTGGTGAGGTCGAGGGCTAGTTGGGTTGGTCGAAGGCTCGGAGCTGAGGTTAGGCTACTCGCAGCTGGATTTAACGTCGGCAAGGCATGGTGATTGGATGCAGAGGTTGTAGGGGGGCGGAGAGCTGGGCATGGGGCTAGAGAGAGGGTTGGACAGGGGCAGCAATGGCAGTTTCTGGGGCCAACGGGGGGCGGCAGTGGCAAGGGGGTTTGGGGGATGGGGTTTCGGTTAGAGATGGGCCGAGGATGTTGGCCGCCAGAGTGAGTGCGGTGGTGGCTCACTGACATTGGTGGCCCAGCGGTGGTGGTTGGTAATGATGGCATGCGGTGGTCACTGTCGGAATGGGTAACTGTAGTTGATCGGACCGAGTAGTTGCAATTGATCGATTTGGATAACTATAACTGGTAAAATATGGTAACTGTATCTATTTGGGTTGGGTAATTGTTTATGGATGGATTCGGTAACTATAACTGGTCGAGTCAAATAACTGTAACTGGTCGGGTCAGGTAACTGATAGGGTCAGGTAATAGTAACTGTCGTTTCAAGTAACTGTAACTAATCGAGTCAGGTAACTATAGCTGGTCGGGTCAGGTAACTATAGCTGGTCGGGTCAGGTAACTATAACTAGATGGGCGGATGTTGGTCACTGGATGGCCGAGCATTGCTCACTGGAAAGACGAGTGTTGATCACTGGATCGACGGACGTTTGTCACTATAGCATTAGTCATTAAACTAGTAGGTCAAGTGGGGAAGGTATTATGGTCCTCTGACACCTTTTTAGTCTCTTTTTGGAAATTAGTACAAAGGTCTTTTTATGTGCATAAGTTAATTTTTAGTACTACACATCTTTTCCAAACCAATTTTTTCTTCACGGAGATGTATTAGAAGATGTTTAATGCACATTTCTCACCGTTTCACAAAATATGGTGACTTTGCGTTTGTAAGTTACAAATATCATTTTATTAACTGAAACAAAAATATCGTAATCAGTATCACAAATTTGCTCATGCCCTCTTCAGGTTCTACTTTCGTCAATCTTAGGCAGACTA
Source organism: Cuscuta epithymum (assembly GCA_945859915.1). Classification (NCBI taxonomy): domain Eukaryota; kingdom Viridiplantae; phylum Streptophyta; class Magnoliopsida; order Solanales; family Convolvulaceae; genus Cuscuta; species Cuscuta epithymum. The sequence continues at coordinate 4,267,500 of CAMAPF010000006.1, forward strand.
CTCCCTTTTAATTTTTCAACAAGGTCCCATTAACACGTTGGCCCCTATCTATGTCGAAGATGCTCTACTTGTTGGGAATAACATCACTCACATTGACACTATAAAAGGTTACTTGGATGTAAATTAAATTATTTTTTCGGTGTTGAGGTTACCCTTTCCCCTGAATGTTTCATCTTAAATCAATGCAAATACACATTAGACATTCTAGAAGAAAGTGGCCTTCTAGGAGGCCGTTTTAGTTCGTTTCCTATGGAGTAAATTTAAATCTTTGTCTGGATGATGATAGCATATCGATAGATGCATCTTCCTGCCGTGAACTTGTTCGGAGACTGTTATATCTTTGAGTTACTGGCATAGATATTGTTTACTCTATTGGCTAGCTTAGCCAATTTCTAAACAACCCCCGACAACTCATATTGATGCAGCCCTCCAGTTACTTCGTTACCGGATACAAACATGTGTGCATTTCATTTTTATCATTTAATGGTGACCAGGGGCGTCTTTAGTATATTTGAGGCCCTAGGCAAAAAAATAAGTAGTATTTACTATGCACAAATTATATTGAAAAATGATATACCATAATACAAAAGTCACAAACAAATCAGTTTAGAGAAAAGCTAAAATTTCTAAATACAATGACAAATCAAAAAAAAAATAACTACTCCCTATTTTACAAGTACAGATACCATAAAATTAATTATTTTGTGACTTAATCATCCAATTCATACAATGCCAATATAGCAATATTAACCCACAATTTTAAAATCGCACTTCCTTAGTTAATGACAATCAAATTTGACTAAAGATGTTTTTTACTACGAAAATATATTTTGAATATGAAAATTTTATCAAAATATTTGTTATTCAAAATATTTCATAAAAGTATAAAATTTATAAATTATACTTCGTATATAGATATCATAGTCAAAATGATTATCTAAAATTTGTTGTTATTGATCAATAAAGTCAATATGGCAAACTTTTTGAAATGTAAGTAGTAGCTATTAATCATAAGTTTAAATATTTAACTTTAGACATTCACTTGGATCAATCACTTTTATTCCGTATTTAAAAATTTGGAATTTACACCAAACCCTAAGAAAAAAAATCCAAGGTGTTCTCGAATCTAGTACTCCTTGTTTTGTATTCCTCATTGTGTATTTTAGGCCTAAAATGAGCTAAGGTATGATGTAAGTGTGGGCTAAGGTGGTGTGCTTTTGAAGGAGGATTGCGGGTTGGGGTTTTCCCTTCGGGAATTGCGGCAGCCAATTTGCAGCTTTGCCCCAATTGACCATTTGACCAATTGACTATTCTCCTTTTCCAATTATTTTGAATTATTACTCTTACATACTACCCCCGTCCCCCTAAGTTTGGGACAAAGGGGTGTGGTGTGGTTTTTAAGAAAAAGTAGAATTGTATGGTGGGTATTGAATTGATAAAGTATGAATAAAGTAATAATGAATTCTAACCACTCAAATATTACCAAATATGGTATGGGACAAACTTAATGGGACGGACGAAAAAGGTAAAACGGGACAAAGTTAGGGGGACGGAGGGAGTAATACGGAGTAACACTAATACTGCATTTTTTGGAGGCCCCTTGGTGGGTGAGGCCCTAGGCAACGGCCTGGGCACACTCCCCCCAAATCCGCCACTGATGGTGACTATCTTAAAAGGTTATTGTGACGTTGACTTGACAAGATGCTCTTTTAATATTAGATCCAACACCGCTTATTTTATCACTCTTGTGAACTCATCCATTTCTTCGTGAATAAGAAAAATTTGTTGCCTCTCACTCTTTTGTTGAAGCAAAGTATCATGTCATGGCTGTCAATGTTAGTGATTTTTTATGCTTATTTTGAGACTTAACGGTACCTCACAAGGGTTCCACAACTCTATTGTGACAATCAAGCGACTCGATATATTGCCTTTAATTCATATTTTCATGAGCATATCAAACATGTAGAAATAGATTGTTCTTTGTACGAGAAAGAGTTGTCAATAATGAGATTCAACCCCCACATATCTTCACAACCAATCAAGTGGCTAATATGTTCAGCGGAAATCACTCGGTGTCAGTCGCTTTCAATTACTCTGGAGCAAGCTGGGTGTTCGTGACCTTCAAAGGGGAGTACTAAAATATAGTGTTTATTTCTTTTCTATAACTTCAAATGTAGCACTTCCAGTGTCATATGTGTAGTGTTTCATTATTATTAGACATAGGTACTTCCATTTTTCTTTGTCATCTCCCACCATATATAGTAGCATATATAGCTCACGAGAGGTTCATCAAGAAATATAAGAGACTATTATCTTCTCATACGAAGAGTTCAATTCACATTTAACTTTCTTAAATCAGTAATTTTATCAATGGTGCTAACATAATCTTTTATGTAAAATTCAAATATATATTACCTATGTAAGTTTGAGTACTTAACTAATACTTTTTCAAAATTTTGGAATATTTCAATTACTGTTAACTCCTTTAATCACTTTATTTGTCAGACGATTGATATCAATAACTGCAAAGTGGTATGTCCACTTCCTGTTGAAGATACAAACTTCTGGATCTATCCTCGTTTGTTTGCTGGACTTCTAATTCTTATGTGATGTCCACGTGTTGTCCAGAATAAGTTTTAAAAGTTGCCGATTAGTTAGGTTTGACCCAAATCCAGATAATCACTTACGCGGGAACGGTTTATGCCTTGCAATTCAGTTTTTATATACTAGTAGCTCACCCGTGCGAGCACGGTCGGAGAAGTTTCTTTAAAATTTATTAGCAGACACTAATTAGAATTACACTATCAATTGATATCAACATTTATCATCACGCAATATTGATATAGCTCAAAGCAGCAAACAAAACTCACTTATAATATTATGGTTACAAACAGAGCATTGAGCATTACTTAAAAGATAAAAAACAAACAAATAATTATAAACCCTAACATTGTAAATATGCATTTCATTTCAATGATTTCCACAAAGATTTTTTTCATTTCAAAGGTTAGCATAAATGAATTGAACATAAATTATTTATAATGACTAAGCAATATAATGATTAATTGACTATATATACATTTACGCGAATTGCATTTTTTAAACAAATTGCCTGTATAAATAGGACTTTCTCCCCTTTCATTTTTTTGAAAGATCCTTACCCCATCCCCATTTTATTTTTTTGTTTTGATGCAAAAGTCCAACCCCATTCCCCATATAATCTTGTAAACTTCACCACGTTCCCATTTGACAAATTTTATATGGTGTATGTAAAAATCATTTCCATACAATTCTATAGAATTTATTTAAAGATCGATAAAAAGTATAAACCACAATACCGGTCTAGCCAATACGCCATCCTGTTAGATTTCCTGTGTTCACTCTCCTAGCCATTACTCTTCCACCGCCAACATCGAACAACACTCAACGTACAGAGATAACCTTTTACAAATTTTATTTTGTACGGACATGGTAATTCTTCGATCGGAGACTGCTCCGACAATTGTATATTTGTATGGTTGTGGGCGGGAATATTGTGCGTGAAACTTCTTTTCCTTTTATATAAGAATAGATATATGGATTAAGCCTTTTGTAACTTTTGGATACTCTTAGCTGAGCTTAGTCCAAATGAAACCAGTTTATTTCCAAAATATGAGTAATTACTGTTATGTTTGAAAAGAATTGCCATGTTTGAAGTCCGGTACTGCCAAAACATGACAGTAATTAGTCTTATTTTGGGAATAAAAACATAGCAGTCCTATTTTGGAATTTTCAAACCTTTGTAGTCCTATTTTGGGTAATATCTCAAAGAAGAATAGAAACTCTACTTATCAGTTATCATGTCACTTTCGTTGTCAAGGCGAAGCTTGTTCGGGTGAGTGATTGCCTATCAAATTATCAAATAAGAATATAAAATAAGAGGATGAAAAACAAAATAGTAATTTTAAAAAACATAAATAAATGAAAAACTACTACTACCTCCGTCCCGCTAGAAGGTTCCCATAGCAAAACGGCACGGTTATTTAGGTGATAATTAAATAAAATAATTCGGGTATATTTTGAGAAATAATTTTAATAGATATATATATTATAATGTGTTAGTATTGATAACTGTGATGTTATAAATGTATTATTTTTAATATTTAATGTGTAATTTGTCACTTAAGATTGTTATTTGTTTTCTAAAATGGAAATGAGAACCTTCTAATGGAACGTCCAAAAAATGAAAGTGGAAACCTTCTAATGGGACGGAGGGAGTATGTTGTAAGGACTGAAATCAGACTTTGGAAACCTTTGACCGGACATCAGAAAGGTGTGCAACAAATCGTTTTAAGTCCGGTCTTCTGCCCGGATTTTTCCGTGTCCTATATTTATGTACTCTTCCCATAGTTGTATATGTCACTAAAATGGTTTTGATATTTGTTCCAAAATGAATTTGATGTTGTAGGGAAGTGAGGGTTGTGTCTTATTCCATTAAGCAAGCCTCCTTTAAATAGGAGAAAATTAGGGTGTACAAGAGATGGGCCAATGGGCCAATTAGCTTAATACATATAAAAACCTTAGACATACTTTCTATCTATAACGAATGCACATTAAAGGTAATTTCCTTCAACACTTCCCCTTGTGCTGAGTTGTAGATAGAATGATACACACCAAGCTAGTTGTCGTGTAGGAACTTCGTCAAGTAACAAAAACCCTGTGGGAAAACATAACCTTGACAGAAAGAAAGCATTATGCGAACCGTGTCAAACTTCGTTCATTGAGTCCTTCGTTTGATCCTTACTTTGATCAACGTGTACCGTTACCTCATTAAAAACCTTGCCAAGTAACAAAACCCAGTGGGAAAAATAAACCTTGGTTTAAGGAAAAGAGTGTAACGCGTAGGTGTAAGACTCCCCCTAAAGTCTACACCTCCCCCTGATATTTACATTAATCAAGGAAGTTCGGAAAGCTTTCGCATTCCTATGTTCTTTACATGTTTCTCAAAAGTGGCTTTGGGTAATGACTTGGTAAACAAGTCTGCTACATTTTCTTCCGAGCTTATTTGATTCACTTGAATCTTGAGGAGAGCCTGTTGTTGCTGATTGTAGAAAAACTTTGGAGATATGTGTTTTGTTCAATACAAGCCGCATTATCTTCATAAATGCAAGTAGGCCCTTCAGTGGTAGATTTTAAACCACTAGTTTCTCGAATATGTGTAATGATAGCTCTTAACCATATACACTCACGAACTGCTTCGTGTAGAGCGATAATCTCGGAGTGGTTCGAGGAGGTAGCCACAAGGGTTTGTTTAGTTGATCTCCAAGATATTGCCGTGTTCCCAATAGTGAAAACATAACCAATTTGAGAGCAGCCTTTGTGAGGGTCAGAGAGATACCCAGCATCAGCAAAACCTACCAAGACATCATTTGGAGTTTCCATATAAGGGGTGATCCTTTTGTCTTTGGTATTTTCTTTAGTAACCTCAATTTCATTTGTGGTTTTCTTTGTCTCTCTATAGGGAAAGAACAGTCCCAAGTCACTAGTTCCTTTTAGATATCGAAAAATATTTTTGATACCATTCCAGTGACGCTGCGTTGGCGCGGAGCTAAACCTAGCTAACAAGTTCACTGAGAATGCTATATCCGGTCGAGTGCACTGTGCCAAGTACAATAATGTGCCTATTGCACTTAGATAGGGAATTTCAGCTCCGAGTGCTTCTTCGTCATCTTCCTTTGGACGAAATGGATCCTTTTTAGGATCTAAACTTCGACCAACCATGGGAGTGCTAGCAGGGTGCGCTTTATCCATATTAAATCGCCTGAGCATCTTTTGGATATACGCAGACTGGTGGATTAATACTCCACAAACTCGATGTTCTAGCTCAAGGCCTAGACAGAATCGAGTCTTCCCAAGGTCTTTCATCTCAAATTCAGATTTCAGATGGCTGGCGGTTTCTCTAATTTCATCAAGAGTACCAATTATGTTCATATCGTCAACATATACAGCCACAATTGCGAATCCGGAACTTGTTTTCTTAATGAATACGCAGGGGCATAGTTCATCGTTCTTATATCCCTTCCCAATCAAGTAGTCACTTAGACGGGTATACCACATCGGCCCGGATTGTTTTAATCCGTAAAGTGAGCGCTTCAATTTGATTGCAAACGCACTCCGTGGTTTAGAGTCACTTGATTTGGGTAGTAAAAGTCCTTCAGGCACTTGCATATATATCTCTGAATTAAGATCCCCATAGAGATATGCAGTAACCACATCCATTAGTTGCATCTCCAGTCCTTCGGAAACTGCTAAACTAACTAGGTATCGAAACGTTATAACGTCCATTACAGGAGACTAGGTCTCCTCGTAGTCAATCCCAGGGCGTTGTGAGAAACCTTGCGCCACGAGGCGAGCCTTGTACCTTAAGACTTCATTCTTCTCATTTCGCTTTCTGACAAATACCCATTTATGTCCTACAGGCTTTACACTTGGTGGGGTTAGCACTACCGGACCAAATACCTGTCTTTTTGTCAAAGAATCTAGTTCTACCTGGATTGCTTCTTTCCATTTAGGCCAATCCGCTCTTTGTTGACATTCTGCAATAGAGCGTGGTTCGATATCATCGTGCTCTATAATTTCTTGAGCAACGGTAAATGCAAATATATCATCGATGTGTATGAAAGATCTTTCCATTAGCACATGTGCATTTTCACTATCCATTGAGATTTCTCGATTGTCTAGAATCATATCAAACATCGGAGCGTCCTCCAGTAATGATTCGTGGACATAACTGTAATCGGAGATAATCTCATGGGAGGGGTGTTCTACATCGATGATCAATGGATCAGGTTGTGCCGTACTCGTCCTTCTCTTCCTTGGGCGAGTATCAATCGAACCAAGTGGCCTTCCTCTCTTCCTTTGAGGAGCCACGGCCTCAACCACACCTCCACTAAGTGTGGTTGTAGTGCCTCCTACTATGGCACTATTCCCTCTTTTGGGGATATCTAACCTTGCAGGCACATTTGCTGCTGGTATGTGTGATCTTGTCACTTTACCGATGTCTGTAAATGAATCAGGCATAGAGTCTGCTACATTTTGGAGATCGATTATTCTTTTCACTTCACCTTCACATTGTGAAGTGCGGGGATCAAAGTGAGACAAGGTTGGAACGCACCAGGTCAATTCCTGTCGTTCCTTCGGAAAGTTCGTTTTCCTATCTCCCCCTAACGACGGGAATGTTGTCTCATCAAAGTGACAATCCGCAAATCGTGCGGTAAAAAGATCGCCTGTCAAAGGTTCTAAATAACGGATGATTGTTGGAGATTCGTACCCAACATATATACCCAATCGCCTTTGAGGACCCATTTTAGTACGCTGTGGGGGCGCAATCGGCACATATACTGCAGAACCAAATATGCGTAGATGTGAAATGTCAGGCTCATATCCAGTGACCAATTGGTACGCAGAAAATGGTTGGTTTGCGATGGGTCTAAAGCGAATAAGTGTCGCTGCATGTAATATTGCATATCCCCATGCAGATATGGGCAAGTTGGTGCGCATAACCAATGCCCTAGCTATCATTTGTAGTCTTTTGATTGTAGCTTCTGCGAAACCATTTTGTGTATGTACATGGGGAACAGGATGCTCTACATCGATCCCAATGGACATGCAATATTCATCAAAAGTCTTTGATGTAAATTCTCCAGCATTGTCAAGTCTTATTGACTTAATAGGATAATCAGGGTGGTGAGCCCTTAAACGGATTATCTGTGCTAGGAGCTTTGCGAATGCAGCGTTCCGTGTGGACAGTAAAGCAACGTGTGACCAACGGGTCGATGCATCCACCAGAACCATAAAGTATCTAAATGGTCCGCATTCTGGATGGATGGGTCCACATATATCTCCTTGTATTCTTTGCAAGAATGGGATGTTTTCTTTGGTATCTTTAGCATAGGATGGTCTCGATCCTGTTTTTGCTAAAGAACAGGCTTTACAAAATGTTATTCTTGATCTGGACATAGTTAAAGATGCATGAGCTGATTCTTCTCGTACTTCAGAAGATGCTTTTTTGTTCTCTATAAATGTAGGGCCAACACCTTTCAATGTGTTTGATTTTTGCCCATTTTTATTCCTTCCTCGAAAGAAAGGATGTCCATGCGAATTTTTTAATATACGGATCATCATGTCACGACCAGGGTGTCCAAGACGATCATGCCAAAGCCTGTATGAGTCAGTGTCCCAAATTTCATTGTTGGTGACAACATAGGATTCAAAGATCCGAATAGTGGTGACATAAAGTCCACTAGATTGACTCATTAATTTCTCTAGTATGCGTTTTCTTCCGCATTCATTAGAGGTAATGTAAAGATATTCCACACCATTCTCACAGTGAGTTTCCACGTGAAACCCATTATCACGAATATCTTTAAAACTTAATAAGGTTCGGGTGGCTCTAAGTGCATATAGAGCGTCTGTGACGATGAATCTTGTGCCATTAGGCAACATGAATTGGGCAGTACCTCGCCCTCTTACTACGTCTGAAGATCCAATCATTGTAGTCACAGAAGAGTTATAGGCTATTAATTTAACAAATAATTGCCTATTTCGTAGGATAGTGTGTGTGGTCCCACTATCTACTAAACACTCAAGTTCTCCTCGAGTCATTCCTGTATAATTAGGACACGAAATATAAATCCGAACCCACAATTTAAATATTGTTTGGATTATCAATCCAATTATTAAGGGAAAAATAATAATCATGTAGTGTCCAACACAAAAGAGATATAAAACCACACGCAAATAGTAAAAGTGTTCAACAGTCCATGAGCAGATAAAGAAATTAAATTCAATCAGTCAAAGTCAGGTGCATCGACTGACTGAACAGCGTCCTTCTTGCCGCCAAAATCAGCAATTGTGAGGTTAACGTCAACCTCATTATCTTCGTCGGTCACAAAATGAGATTCCTGTTCTTTAGCCTCCCGATACTTTTTGTAAGCTGCCGCAATTTTATTATTTGCTTGGCAATTCTTATACCGGTGACCTGCAACTCCACATCTATAGCAAGGGTCTCCGTCATTTCTTTCTCGTTTGGCTGAAGGTTTTTCGGATGCATTGCGGGCATTTGATCCTACACCCTCATCTCTTCGCCATACATTGGAAGATCCTCCACGACCCGTACCTCGGCCCCCACGCCCGCCGCGATTGTTGCGCCCCCTTCCACGAGTGCGGCCCTCTCCTCTTCCACGAGGGTGCTTTCCAGTGTTTGCTTTGCCATAGTTGACCTCGGGAATTTTCTTTGTCCCAACTGGTCTGGCATTGTTATTCAAGAGAACTTGATTTTGTCTTTCAGCAACTTGGAGCAAATTAATTAACTGATTAAATGTGGTTATTCTGTTGTTATTATGCTCCAACCTATACTGGTTCGGTAGTATAATTGCTGAGGTAGGGAAAGTGGAGAGGGTCTTATCAATCATTTCATCTTCTGTGATTGGTTTACCACATAAATTAAGGCGCGCTTTGAGGTGTAACATGTCCTTATTAAAATCGTTGATCTTTTTGTAGTCAACTAAGCGGATTTCATTCCACTGTACTGTCAGTTCGGGGAGCAATGTGTCATGTATGTTCCCAAAATGACCTTTTAGTGCGTCCCACAGTTCTTTGGGGGTTTTCAATTGTAAGTATTCCCAGCGTAAGCTAGGGTCAATATGGCGTCTAAGGAACATTAACGCAGCAGCCTTTATTTTTTCAGACGGTGCATTGTCTTTTAAACTTTCAGGGTCGGTAAGCGTGGCGGAATAGTCTTTAGCCACAAAAGTGGTTTCTATGTCAGAAACCCATCTATGGTACTCAAGTCCTTCTGAGTCCAGAATGTCAAATTCGGGTGCAGTTGGGTGAGTCATCTTAAATAAAAATAAAATAGATTAAGAGTACATCCACCAGCCTTGCATATGGGGTATCGATAATAAATGTATAATGAGAAAAGTTATAGTTCTTCATGCAAAAGTTCTTTATTGCATACGTAATTAAAAGAAAAGGTTGAATCGATGGATGAATATAGTGTTGTCATTCATCACACCTATATTATATTACATAAAATTACATAAATGTGATATGTCATTAATCTTACACGTGCATCATATGCATAAACATATTGCTAATATATAGTTGATTTTCGTAAACATTATCGTAAAGGAAGTAAAGAAAGCAATATTGCTAAAAAAATGCGTAAATGGTTGCCGATTTTGTTTTTGACAAATATATAAAATAGTTGATTAACGAAAAGAATCAATTTTTACTCATTAAATTATTGATAGCATCGGGTTTGACCAAGTAAAAAAAACGTTATTCTAAATAAAATTTGTGTTAAAGAAAATATTGAATCCCACTAACTGTTTTGTTTAAAAATACGTTATATATATAATATTTTAAGTTCGAAAGTATTACAATACAAATTCTATATACGTTATAGGTGCTAATCTAAGCATTTAACCGTTGGACAACATATAATTAACGGAAGCATGTAAACATTGTAAGCTTATGCAATAAGTAAATATTGAGACATCTAATTAACTTTATGGCATGTAGTCAAGCAGTATGTATTATATAATGCATATATGCAAACATTGAGGTACATTACGTGTGAATATCAATCAATTAAGCATATAATAATATAAAATTAATAATCCACGTATTATATATGGTATTGCAAAAGGAATAATACATACTAAAAGATATTTGTTAAAAATGAAATATACACATAAGTTACAATGGGTGGAAAAATACGTTTTTTTCATATAGTCTAGAATAATAAAGGGGGCAAATACATGCATGAGACAACAATATCTATATACATACGTGTCATTTATTTTATGCATGTAGGTGTATGCATGTGTCAATTGTATGTTATGCACAATTAATGGAATATTAAAGTCAAAATAAAACTTGCCATATTATTTACTCATTTAAGGTTAACGGGTTTAAAAAAAATGATTTTCTTTGCTTATATAATATTCTTACGTATATACACAGATTTGTCTATAATAATAATATAATGGGAGTATTTATGCTCATTGATTCATGGACGTTACAAAATATATTGTATGGTAGTTTACCATTTTAGTGGCGAAGTGGATTTAGTTCCAAGATCTCAGTCTTACTAAAAATAAACAAAATAAATTAATGAGGGTAGAGTCACAATTTAAAATTCTGGATTACACTTACATATGTGAGGTGCGGGGGGAATCGTTTAGTTAAAAATGTATGTATTATGTTTACATGTGTACACAAACATTCCCTTAAATATTAAAATCAAATAAGTAAAGTGAAGACTTAACATTTAATCATTTGTAATGGGTGATTATAGACAGAAACGTTGATTATTTTATTTATATAATATAATTCTGAGATATATTTTGAAATAATGAAATCATCTAGGGTATGCATGGAATTTACTAGAGGGATTAACATATATATATAATGTACATAGAGTGTCTATTGTGCTAGTTTAGACATATAACGGTTGAATAACAAATTTATTTTGTCAGTGATTATATATAAACGAAAATGAAATACTCCGAAAGATCTTTTTCATTACAAAAAAATAGGCATGTATGAAAGGATGTGTCGTTTTGTGTGGCGGCAGAATAAGTACATGATGAAACAAGTACTCCGGAAAGAAACATACGAAGTATATATTACAAATATATGAGCAAACAATGTTGGATGTTTTGCTAAAAATAAAGCAGGTTGTTAATAAACGAGATTTGAATATAGGCTAAAGGGTCAAATAGGCCCTTGAACTAACTTAAAGTGTTCAATTAGCCCCTTATATAGGAGGTTCTGCCCGGCCGTCGCCAATTGGGGCAGTTCCCGATGGATTTTTTTGATGAAATTTTTTGAGCATCTTCTTCATTAAGTCTAGTTTATTCATACCGAATTTCAGCTAAAAATTCAACTGAGAAGGTAGTCAAATGATTTTTTGAAGATAACTGTGCAGTTAAACAGCGCAGTACATTTCGAAAAATCATTTGACTGCCTTCCCGATTTAATTTTTAGCTGAAATTTGATATGGGTAAACTAGACTTAATGAAGAAGATTCTCAAAAAATTTCATCAAAAAATTCCACCGGGAACCTCCCCAATTGGCGATGGCCGGGTTGAACCTTCCATATAAGGGGCTAATTGAACACTTTAAGTTAGTTCAAGGGTCTATTTGACTCTTTAGCCTTGAATATATTACGACGTATATATTTTCAATGGACTAACCTCAAGTCCAAGTGATGGGCGACGTGGATCGTTGATGGAGGATGTTCGATCTTTGGTGCTTGAATCTCCTCTACTCGTACGGAAGCTTTCAATAGTTCATCAATGAAAAGGAAAATTATGCGGATGATAAAAGATCGGCTAAGGATGGTGATAGCCGAGTGAAGGGATGCGGAAAATATTTAGGTTTAGAGCAACGTGCTGATAACGTGTTGTAGGGAAGTGAGGGTTGTGTCTTATTCCATTAAGCAAGCCTCCTTCAACATTTGATTTAATTTATGAAAAAATATGTTATTTACATGGTTTCTTTCTCCTGCTACAAGGGTCACGCTAGAAATTCACATGTGTACGCTCGTGGTGGTCATTGTTATTATACTCTTTGTGACTCGAGAATATGTAGTTCAAAATGTGTCTTTGTTACTCGAGATTTTGTAAAATACAAATAAATGTGTTTAAAATGTTCGAAATAAAGCAAGATGACTATGTGTTTTAAACTTCTCAAGTTCAAAAAGATAAAAAATAATGATAAATTGATCATATGAAGCTTCGCGAACAACTCAAGATGTAGTTTCCTTACCAAGTACATGACTTCAAATTACTCATAAACATACAATAAGAAAAGTAAAAATACAAAAGTTTACATGGAAATAGCCCAATTGGCAAGTTCTGAATTGAAAGAAAAAAGAATTTAAATGAATTAAATGGAAATAGCATGTGGCTTATCCAATTCTCTTTCATTTTGCATTGATACGCAAGTGCTTGGATGAATTTACATAATCAAATATCAATACACCTTGTATTCAAGGATTCAAGGTACTGATATCTTTAAAAACCCAAATGAATATAGAAGATTAGTGAGTAATTGTATTAGAGTTGAACTTGTTATGGAAATAATGAGTGAGTCACGGTTAACCTGATACGAAGAATAACTCAAGATCTTAATAGAGTGTTTAATTGTTTCAGAGATATCCGGTGTAGGGCAACACTCCTCTTCACAACCAGACACGTCATCTGGATCGTGCCTCATTCATTTTTCATTGGGTCGTTATTGTCATTTTTTATAATTATGTCGTCATTTTCATAAGGGGCCATGATTATGGATTGGATTAGTTATAATATATGTTAAGGCTTGAGATTCCATCCGAAAGAATTAACTCAAGACTTTAATTGCTTTAGAGATGTCTGGTGCGGGACAACGGCCTTATTTGGCAATCGGTTGTTAGTTGTTAGCTATTAGCTGGTTATGACTGCTGGTTGACATTAGCTGATTGTGTCAGATGTTTTAGTTGGCTGATTATGTTAGCTGGTTGTCTGTAAATGTTTGGTAAATTAACTGTTTGAGAATAGTTGTTTGCGTGTAAAAAGACATATAAGGACATTAGTATTTTTTTATTTTAGTTATTGCATACAAAAACAATATTACCTACATTTATTTACAAAGTATAAATCATTTTACTTCAATCAAAGGTGAGGGACGGAAAAAAGAAATCAAAAGTGCGTATAAATTTTTAGTTGGAAAAAAGAAACCGAAAATGTGTATAAATTCATTATTGCATGAAAAGAAAATAAATCATTTTGGATGCTTAGTGATATTTGACATCATTTTTTATTAGCTAGGAACGATAATTTAATTCGGTATTCATTACTCATTTAAAGAGGTTTATCCCATCCGTAGTGCACTTAAAGAAGTTGCAACAAATTAAAGGAAATAAATAAAAATAAAATGAAAAGAAAAGGAGTCAAGCACTCACGCCTAAAGAAAGGATCGAATAGGCATTTGATAAAGATGTATCGATCAGCCAGAGGGACACGCTGCCCTTGCTAGCGTTTAGAAGATCGGCGTTTCGAGTGTAACCATCTAGGCCTAACATCTACTTACCAAACACATCTATTTAACAACTTAGCTGGTCAAACCATCTAATAATGGTCAAATAAGCTGAAAATTGGGCTGATAAGCCATTAACCAAACATGACCAACACTTACAAAATTAGTGTTACTCTTAAAAGTAAATAAATTAAATTTATACGTACTATGTATTAAAGTTCATTCATATATCATAAGTTTAGTAAGACAAACAAAAATATCCACCAAACCCGAGATTGCACACTGCATTGGATATTCTTCATTTACTGATTAAAGCTTGGTTACTTCTTTGAGTTCTTTCTGTCAAGTTTTCGCTATACACTTAATACTTACGAGTACGTTTTTCTTTTCTTTTTTTACTCCGGGGTCTGGGAAGGGGTTAGGGAGAGCCTGAAGTATTTAGAACTGAAACTCAATCCATTGAATTTCGAATCCTTATTTGCCTAGCGGGTTTCGGATTCAAAACCTCCCACTAAACAGTAAACACAATAATCTCACAACCAACTGGGGCAGAATGCTTGGTTATACTCACTATTATTATACTACGTAATATAATATCTAGGGGTGGGCATAAAACCCGAACCGAACCGGTACTGAACCGACCAGTAATGGTACCGAACCGAATACCGGGTATTCAAACGGTTCTATAAATTTTTATCCCAAACCGAAACCGTACTGTTTGAAACGGGTACGGGACCGGTCCTAGAATTTGAGTACCGAAAGATACCGAACAGGACCGTTCAAAAATAATGCATTGAAATTTTTTATATTTTCCCCATACCAATAAATCTATTTTATAGACCAACAATTTTATAGCTTAAGTATGTATTCATGCGTCCCTAATATAGCTAAATGTGTTTATGTATATATATATTGTTATTTTTTCGTTTTAGATAATTTATATTATATTTTGGTATGTATTAAAAGAATGTTAAAGTTTTAGAAATCATTAATAACTATTCATTTCTAGTAATGCAGTGTATAAAACTTTTTGTTGTTTCACGTTTGTGCAATTTTACAACTTAATTAATATGGTTTAAATCTTAGCTCCCGCGGTTCAACTATTAATTTAATTAGAACTAATACTTAACCTAGAACAATGAAGAACATTCATTTTTTCTATTATATTCATTAATTTGATGATTTTATTTTTATATTTTCAAGTGAATTTTGTGAATTAAAGATGATATGTATCTCGTTTATCGTCATTTTGCTATACTTTTTTTTAGTTGTGTTGTATTATTTGTGAATTGTAGAATTGTAGTACTACGTAAACAATTTCTTGTAACATTTTATGTGAATTAGTTGGTGTGATGATATCTACTAATTGCAAAATGTTTCCAATTTTTTTAGCATGTGTTTGACATTGTACCGTACCTATATACCGCTCCGAAACAACATGGTACCGAATGGTTCCATCCTTAGAACCGGACCGTATCGGACGTTAGAAACCTCACGGATACATTACGGGTTATACTAATTTACCGGACCGTTCCGGACCGCGCCCACCCCTAATAATATCTCTGTTCTTGCTTAGTGGCAATATAGTTCAAATTTACACTATTCACATATTCACTTTTATACCGTTCTGAAACAACATGGTACCGAATGGTTCCATCCTTAGAACCGGACCGTACCGGACGTTAGAAACCTCACGGATACATTACGGGTTATACTAATTTACCGGACCGTTCCGGACCGCGCCCACCCCTAATAATATCTCCGTTCTTGCTTAGTGGCAATATAGTTCAAATTTACACTATTCACATATACACTACTTTGACAATTGACTACATTTTATTTTATTATTAATGTATTATAAATTAAACTTTTGAAATAAAAAATTCAAATATATTTCTCCGTAATAAACAAAATTGTGAACTAAAATTGGCCGCATTGGCTGATTCTGCTGAAATTTATGAAGTTATGACTGAAGTGGCCGTATTGGCTGATTCTGCTGATTCATGAAAAAATTATATTTAAAATATTTGTTATTAATAAATAAAATAAAAAGTTATATGAAAAAATAGCTAAAAAGTTTCTCTACAGTAACTTCAACTAATACAGCCAGAAAAGTAACTCCAACCTTACTTTTCCAGCTTATTACACAATTCAGCGCGTGAAACTAAAAGTTGCGTGTTTGGTGAAAAAACTGGCTGATAAGCCTGATAAGCTCGAAAAGAGGTCACCAAGCGGGCTCATAATCATTGAACCTTTGTAAATAGGCATGGACCGGTTCCGGTCGGCCCGAGAATCGACCCTACCCGCCACTGTGTGGGCCCGGAACGGCCCGGTGAACCGGTTTGGGAACCAGGCCTAGGACCAGCTCGGTGTGTTAGAGCGGTCCGATTCGAGGCCTACCCTTCCTTTGGAACCGGCCGGGCCGGACCCGGTTCGGGCCTATTTAATTGTTATTTTTTTTGTTTTTTTCAATTTTTTTGTTTCCCCCGAGTTGGGCTAGGTGTTATGGGAGGATTTGGGGGTGGGGGGCAGGGGGTTAATTAGAAAAAGCAAAAAAAAAATGAACTGGCCCGGGCCTAGTTGCAAACCGGGTCAATTCCGGGCCCACCCCCAAAAAATAAAAGCCCAGTTTGGACCGGCCCGGAAGCGGTCCATGCCTAGTCATAAGCCAATTGGAAGAGGTGAATTTGGCTGACAAGGAATATAAAGATAAAGTGACCATTTATTTATCAACCAGAATAAAAAATCTTAAATAAAAGAAGTAATTCAACCCCGTTTGGGCTATCCCTATTTTCAATTCATTAGTTTTGTCAACTTACTTTCTACCGTACCAAACATTAAACATTTAATTTAAAAGATCATTTAATTATGTAAATAAAACCATAACAGTTACTCGTGTGACTGAATTGTTGTAAATGACTATATTAACTTTTTGCATGCAATATTTTTTGTCATACTGCAAAACTGACAGGAAAACCATTAATTCTACACGCAATGACGCAAGTGTGCTTTCAGTTTCAGCATCTGAGTTCACAAAGCTCATCACTCACCAGCCAATAAATAATACTCCGTACAATAAATACGACTACTTCTATAGTTCTATCGGTATTCGGTGATAGCAACTTTGCAGTGCCCATTAATGTTAGACCTACACATGGGCGTACACAGAACATACAATAAGTACCGAAACAATGGACAGGCGAGGCAGCTATAAAACATAACTAAGAATGGTGATAAAACTCAAATTTTAAGGGGAAGAAAAGGGGTTAGAAAGGGGCAATGCCTACAGGCTTTTGCCATCTCCTCACTGATAGTACATGAACTGCTGTGCAGCTGCGACACTCTGGAAGCCGCCATCGTATATGGCTTGGCTTGCTCCTGCAACCCCTCCCCCCATTGACCCAAGTTGCTTCATTGAATGATGGTGTTGACCCTGAGGGTGAGAGTGGTGCATCAGAGCGGGATTAACTCCACCCCCCATCTTGCTCATTGCAACTTGCCTCCCATACATCAACATATCAGCTGCTGTAGTGCCCTGCATCGATACAGCTGGTTCTGGTGGCGGGAGTGGGTTTGACGATGTCCCTGGCGGTGTTGGCTTGTTCCCCCACGAGCACTATATATGTGTTGGAAAAAATGAAAAGTTGTAAACATAAAATAAAAACAGAAGTGAATTGAATCTCAATGATCACACATCCAGAATCTTTTGAAAGATAGGAGCAACTTGAAACGGCTTAAATATGTTTTTATTTCCTGCAAACATAGTGTTTTTTAGTTTCAAGTCTCTGTGATCCTCTCTCTTTTGCTATTCATCCCAGTGATTCAAGTCATTTTCTCTTTTGTCCCTCTGTCTTCCCACAAGAAAAACTAAGATGTGTCGCAAGAATGGGACTTCAACCCAAGGTTCGAAATTGCGAATTGCGTAGTCGTGGCGTTTTTTTAATATTGCATATTGCGTAAGCCTCATTGCGCAATGAGGCGTATAGCTGAGGCGTAATATAAACATAATAAAAAATAAACATATTCATCAAAAGTCATCAAATGTTATATTAAAACAAACCATAAGAGACCAAGCAAAGTAACATGGAATACCAAAACATTCTGAATCATTTATCAAAACAAAAATCTAAGATATGAAAATTTAAATTAATTAGATTGATTGACTGAAAAATTCAATGAATAACTACTGGTTTGAAATAGGGATCATAAGATCAATTATAAAAATTTAAAAGTGGGCCAAGTGGGCCCAAATAATACCCTTACACCCTGACCTCCTATTGCGTACGCCTCAGAGCGCCTTATTGCGTATCCAATATTGCGTACGCCTCAGTGCAATATTGCGTACATCACACTCCCAGCGCCATATGCAATGCCTTTTACGCCTTAGTCCAGGAATTAGCTGAGGCGCGCCATGAGGCGCAATTGCATTGCGCAATTACAAACAATGCTTCAACCTTTTGGCATCACTTTCTATCTCATCGGTGACAATTGGAGGAGTTTGGGACTTTGGGGGCTTAGACAATTTGGTTTTTTTAAATGGGTATAGACCACAAAAGGTGATAGTATAAAAACAAAGTGATTTAAAGATGCATGGATCACAGATGAATAACAAAAATGATAATTTATTTTCAAAAAGAAAAACAAAAATGATACTACGTAATTTACAAGGACCTCTTAAATATCAATGTCCATCTCCATTGTTCTTAAACGCTAATACAAGTACACTTGAAATTTACACCAGGAAAAAAGAATGACATATATAGATTTACTTTCCAGATTAATTAATGACTAACCTTAATTTGTTTTCCGAAAAGAAGTGAAGGACAATTCCCCTTCTGAATAGCCAGCGCAGCCTCTGCATGGGTGCTGTACCTTACAAAACCAAACCCTTTATCACACTGGACACGAACCTCCACAATTATCCCTGCACCAAGACCATGGAAGTGGCAATGAAGATCATTTTGTGTTACCTGCATATATATATATTGATCCAATGAGATTTCAGAATCGAAAGAAGAGATGATACTTTTGAAGGTTGTGAGTAAGTAAATCTATGGGAAAGGAAAGGTTCAAGGAATGCCAAAATCGACCCCAAGAGCATCTCTAACGCCCTCACTTAGGGTTATTTTTTGTCAAATGCAAAACATCCAATGAACCTTTCTCAGAGTCTTTCTCTACCTCTAATTATTGGTTTAGTAGAACATTATATGTAAAAATACCAAATAATTTTCTTCAAAACCACACAGAAAGATGATTAGAGGAGGTCGAAAGTGTTGGAACTTGGAGGCCATTTTTAATATCACTTTTCTACCAGAAAGCTCGAGTTTGTAGCTACTTGAATAAGAGAAAGGTTGCTTGCCTCAGCAGCAAGATTGCCCACATACACAGTGGTGTACAGGGGATTGTTCTCAGGAGCTTCACTGTTAGTTGCTTCTGCACCATTATCTACAAACGCAAAAAATGCATCTAATTACTACACCCACGTGAAAGGGGAGTTCAGAATCCTAATGGTTAGAATGTACTCTAAACATTAGGATTACTTGGTTATTGCTCAAAAAGAGGAAGGCTATTCAAAGGTTTAATTGGTTATTGCTCAAAACCCTAAAGCAGTATACTCCATATATTCCAAAAAAATGCTACATCAAAGTACAACTTTTAAATTTTAGTAAGCTACAAGTCCGGAAAATTTTGAACTTGATATAAATATTTAAAAATCTTGTTCTCTCAACTAAATCTGACACACTTAGCTTGTTTAGTACACTTTTTGGAGATACATAACACTAAATACATCAAATAATAACATCTTTTATTGAGATAGGACTCTTTTTGGACTCCAAATGTCCCAAAGAATAAAAGAATTTTGCTTCACCAAAGTACAACTTTAGATTTTGGAAGGTACAATTCTGGAAAATTATGATTATATTTATAATATTTAAAATTATATGTTCATTCAACTAATGCTGACACTTAGCATGTTTGCTACACTTTTGGAGGAAAATAACACTAAATTTAATGAAAAATGACTTCTTTATTAAAATATGACTCTTTTTAGACTCAAAAAAAATGAAACATGAGTTTAATTTGTGGGGCCGAAGGAGTACAAAGTTGTGTAATTGCTGTTAAAATGGCACACCTGATATACCATTTGTTAGTTCTACAACACTTCTTGCATCAGAGCTATGAATATCATCATTGGCATTAGCACCTTTAGTAGCCCAGTTACATCGTATCTGTCTACTGCCAAGCCATTTGCCTGTAAAAATATAAAATGAAAACTTAAAAAGCCAGTACAAATTCATATCATTCCCATCTGCCTTAAAAACACAAGGATTGCTCTTTCGGATATATACTATCTGTTTTCCTTAGTTTTGAACTACATGAACTTGAGTTTTGCCTCTACCTGTTACATCATTGATGGCACTTTGGGCATCCTGGAGAAGAAACAGACAATCAGACTAGCACCTTAGAGTAGTACTTGAGCTGAAATCTAAAAGCGAAAGGGAATCCAAGTGACAAAGATCCTACCTGTTGGTTTCGGAAAGATACAAATCCAAAACCCCTAGAGCGCCCAGTTTTCTGGTCCCACATGACCCTTGCATCACTAGAACATCGTAAAATGGAAAAAAGGCTAGTTAAATGGTGCATATATATATTACCAATAAAGGCATGACTCTCCATTGGTAAATGTGTTTTTTGTAATTTAAACTAAATGCATAAATAAACATCTGACATGTTACTTCCTACCTATGTAGCACGGAAACGGGAAACGGGAAACAAGGACACAGGAAATGGCATTTTCAAAAAAAGTAGGACACCAAACATGGGGTAACACGTAAATAAAAAAAATATAGGGATGTCATAATAAATATTCATGTATATAAAAGCTTGGACTTCTCTAATATTAGTGCAAAACAGAATTGAATAATAATGTATCATATATTGGGCTTTGAACGTCTCCGTGCGTCATTGCTTCCTACTAAAAGGTCTAAAACAGACATCTAGACACACACGAGAGAATATTGGATATTGGAAAGGAAGGAGCAAGAATGGAATGCAAAATGGCACTTACGAACAGCTTGGGTAATCCGAGAAGCAAGAAAATAACATAGCATCAGTAACTTCAGGGCTAAGGTCACCAACAAATATATTGTAATGACCTGCAAGATGACAAGATCCAGTTACCCCAGAGTTCGCAAGATGATTACTGACTGAAATGAAATTGTAGTACTAGTTCACAAATACAGACTTGAAGTATCCTCTCTCTGATTGCTGGTGTAAGCCCAGTTAACTTTGATAGGTTGACCAAACCTGTAAATTAGATGTATAAGATCCCACCAAAAAATCATGTGCGTATAAGATATACATAATAAGATATACATAATTTTTACGTACAGTTGCCTTCCGTTAAGTGCTAATATAGCCAAAGCAGCAAATCTACGATCATAATAATGAACAAATCCATAAGATGACTGCACACAGAGTAAACATTTCAGTAAACAGAGAGATCAGAGAAAATCATTACAGAGACTAAAAAGAAAACATCTCGGTCATCGGTAAAACAACTTTCACAATATTGGGACTTGGGAGGTTTGTAAATAGTTAGAAACTACCTTTTCTTTCCGTATAAGCTTGCAACCTTCAACCAAACCAGTGCTTGAGAAGACTTCTTGCATAAGAGGTTCAGTGACTTGAGGGTGAATATTCCCAACATACCTGCATTTTTTACAGAACAAAAGAAGATATTTTAGTGGAAAAGTAAAAATTAACTGACTTTTCAAAAACTCTTTCCAACTAATGAATTCAAAATAATGAGTAAAGATTAATGAGCAAAGAATGACACACTCAAAAACATGAAATAATCTATGATTTGCTTTTTTAAATGAACACAGCTTAACCATTGATCATTATATCATAACATACTAAAGTTACATAGATTCAAAAAGCATCAAATGAAACAACCCATTGCACTCAATTTGTGACACATAGGTGGCACATGCATGAACCACAGACATCCTAAAAGAAGATAATAAAGAAAACCAAGGAAAAATTCCCAAAACTCACACACTACGACATGTGCTTGGATCAAACCCAGGAGGCAGATTTCCACTTGGGATAGGCTCAATCTGCAATATGTAAGAAAAGAAAAAATAACAAATCAAGAACCTAATCCACATGCACAGATGCTTTCTACCCACTTAGAAATAGAAAAATAACCACCACCTGACCACCACAATCCCCGAAAAAACTTTAAAACAAAAATGGTAAGGCAGCAGGGGGGACAGAAGTAAAAGGAATTAATGGTATCCCAATACATGTTTAAACTCTAAAGTATGTGCACCACTAACAATCTCATTTAGCACTCCACCCAATAAATTTTTATTTTCAAGCAAATTAACTTAGAAGATATCCAAGTAGTATGTGGCAAAAGACATTCATAAATGTTATATTTGACAATATTAGAGTAACTAATAAGTGTTGATTCTGACAGCAGACAGTTTACATGCCCTTCTGAAGAGTTATTAATCAAGTAAGGTAGTTAGTGCTACTAGGAATGATATATAGAGTTTCCACTATGGCATTTAATTATTTTAAGAATTTAAGTTGGTGTTTCTTATAGTTATCTATAGGAAAAAACATCGATTGACATGAATAGCCACAACTTTATTATTTGGACTACATAAACTAAGAACTTCCCAAAGTGTTATAGAATTAGTTTCCACTAACATCTAGAAGAATAAATGATGGATATTCTAAAAAGGCAAACTGCACAGAACCCACCGCTATAATACATCACTTGCAGTTCATAAAACATACTATCATAATTGTCAATATCATGCATTAACCAAGAAAAATAAAATGGACGTGAACACAACACACGACCATCTGTGTTGGTTGAACACTTGAACTAAACAGAAATGACTTCACTACAGTTAGTGATGAAGCATTAATCAAGCAAGCACTTAGTTACAATGCACATAAAAAAATGCAAGAGAAAAGGATGGAACAAGGATATGCTTTTAAGAGAAAAAAAGAAAACTTTATTTATCTCAATCCTGAATATACATGCTAGAAGGATATTTATTCTCTAAAAACGTGAGAGAATCGCCGCACACTAAATTATGTCAAGAATTCAAGATGCAGGAGTTTACGCATCAAGCGCTGAAACATTGTGGACAGCTTAGAACGAAGCAAAGATAAAATTTGGCGAGCTAATTACTCTAGCACGATCTAAACCAATCGATATTCATGCATTTCAAAAAAAAAAGGAGAGAAATCGAACCGGAGGAGCAGCTATGAGGCCAGGATGATACAGAGATTGTTGTTGGAGAATAGCTTGTTGCATCAAGGCCTGCTGCTGCTGCTTCAGCCTCTGGTGATGCATTTTGTCAATTCCCAATCTTTCAACCGATGATCAAAGATGAATGCGGGGTAGGGTTTGGAGAGAGAAGGGAAGGGAGAACAAGAAGGTCCTAGAAGAACTGAAGAAGGGGAAAAATAAAAAACAAAAAGTAATGAAAAGGTACAAATATAGCTTGATAACAATAAATTTAACTTTATTATTGACTTTAAATAAAAGGATTTTATAAGAATATTATTAAAATAAAATATATTAACATAAATATGATTATTAGTTCAAAACATGAATATAAACTACTATGATTTCATTACCATTTTAGTAATTAGTCATATTTTTATAATTTATTTTTATTTTGGTTATATTTATGTAATTATTTCTTAAATAAATTCTTTTAGAAAACTTTAAATAAATTAGAAAATATTAAAAATAAATAAACTAATGGAAAGTTACCGAAATCGAACCAAAACAATTTGAAAATTCCGAAATAGGATTGTCATGTTTTTTATTTCCAATATAAGATTAATTACTGTCAAGTTTGGAAAATAATGTTATATTTGATGTCTGATAATGCCAAAATATGACAGTAATTAGTCTTATTTTGGAGATAAAAACACGGCAGTCCTATTTTGAAATCTTCAAACTTTTTTAGTCCTATTTTCGGGTAGTATTCTCAAAACTAATGGATATATTGAGTTTGGGTATTTTTAATAAAAATTGTATTTGGACAATTAAAAATT
Source organism: Cuscuta epithymum (assembly GCA_945859915.1). NCBI lineage: Eukaryota > Viridiplantae > Streptophyta > Magnoliopsida > Solanales > Convolvulaceae > Cuscuta > Cuscuta epithymum. Next base: position 4,291,659 of record CAMAPF010000006.1, read on the forward strand.
TAAAATTAAAACATTATTCCATGTTCTATGCTTCCCTACATTGTTAACACATACAGAAGAAACACAAATTTGCTTTTAATTTATAATTTTTTAACATATTTGTTATTTTTATGTTCTCTATAACTGTTTTAATTTTTTGTATTTGGATGTCTCTTGTTATTGTTTCATACCATATTTGGTAACATTTGTGTGGCTCTAATGCATGTTTACGTTATTCATTTTATCAACTCATTATTAACCACATAATTCTCCTGTTTTAAAAATCACATCACTTCCTTCCATCCCAAAATTAGGGGGTAGAGGTAGTAATATTTTACGATAACAACTATAATTATATGTAAAAGTCTTAAAATATTTCTTTTAATTTAACAATGTAAAATTGATATAATAAAATAATAAAGGAAGCATAAAGGAAGCATTGAAGACGGGATTTTTTTTGTTTTTTTACTTTTCAATCCCCAAACTCAATACAACTATTAATTTAGTTTTGATATTTTTAAATCTATAATTTTTATTTACTTAAAGACTGTGAGAGTGAATGTACTTCTAACTGTTCTAAGTATGAATTTTAGGAATATTTTGCACTTGTCAAAACTTTAGGCTGATATCAAGGATAAATTTGTCTAGTTTTTCCTGAAAAAGATTTATAGGGCTATAATCCTCAAACATATCCCTTACTAAATCAAATTTCCCAATCATTTTATATTAAAACAACTATTCAGTACGGTAGTTCAACACATTCTAGCATCCCTCAATGTATTCGTTCTGCGCAGTTTTTTAAATGCAATGCAGAAATCCTTACTTTTATAATTACGAATAAATAATATTTTTATGAATGATATGATTAAAGTTTTAAAAGTCAAATGTTCGGATGGAAAGTAAATAAATTTGAAGTTTAATTTTTGATGTTGTCTTTGAACTATTTTATAGGGAAATTAAAAAAAAATGGCCCGAACCGGGCACGGACCGGCCGGGCCGGTTCGCATTTTAGGTGGCCCGATCCCGCACCGGGATTAGACCGGTTCGGGTTGGCCCAATCCGTTCCCAAGACCGGGTACTGGGCCGGGCCGGGCCCAAACAGTACCGGGCCGGTCCGGTTCCGGACCGGGCGGCCCGACACGAGTCCACCCCTAGTCAACTACCGGGCCGGTCTCGGGCCTCAGTGAATTTCTTTTTTGGCCCAACCAGGCCTAGGCCCGACCCGGAACCAGGTCCGGTTGAGTCCAACACTATTAATAGTGTACTAATAAAAATTTGTAGCACTTTGTAAAATAATAACTACTTATCATTGCATCCATTCTTCTTTTGTCCATTGTGAGTCATTCATTTTGCTTCTTTCTCATGCGTTTCTTTTCTACATGGGTGAAAGGTTGTTATTAACTATAAAATTTAACCAACTCTCACCCTTCCTCTACCTTTTTTACTAGTATCTACAAGAATTAGGTGTGAAAACTGAAAAGTTTAAATGTGGTGTTTTTCATCCCAAGATTAAAATTGGTACTCCCTCCGTTCTCTAATAGATGAGAGTATAGCCTTTGACACAAGATTTAAGAAGAAATTAATAAGGGTAAGATAAAAGGTGTAGTGAGTTGTGTGTAAAGGAAAAAGTAGGAAAGAGAATGAAAAAGTAGGAAAGAGAATGAGGGTATATAGGTATATTTATTGAAAAGTAGAGACATGTATTGAAGAACATCCCAAAATGGAAAGAGATACATGTATTAAAGAACGGAGGGAGTATAATTTAGAAAAAAGGATGACACCCCATCCCTGAGGGCCCCCCAACACCGACCGGACGACACGATGGGAGGATGTAAATTGGACTATAATCACAATCTGACAGATAGAGAGTGGGGCTCTGTCCCCGGTACTTGCAGAGGCCCTATGCATTTTTCAGCATAGTAACCCCTCATCGCAGTTGCCGGGATTCGAACCCGAGACCTAACCCTTGTGGCACTCCCTTGCTACCAGTTGAGCTACGCCCACCGGTAAAAGGATGACACCCCATCCCTGAGGGCCCCCCAACACCGACCGGACGGCACGATGGGAGGATGTAAATTGGACTATAATCACAATCTGATAGATAGAGAGTGTGGCTCTGTCCCCGGTACTTGCAGAAGCCCTATGCATTTTTCAGCATAGTAACCCCTCATCGCAGTTGCCGGGATTCGAACCCGAGACCTAACCCTTGTGGCACTCCCTCGCTACCAGTTGAGCTACGCCCACCGGTAGGGAGTATAATTTAGAGAGATTAATAATTGTATAAACAATAAACAAGTAAATTTAAAGAATAGTCTCTCTAGTGTCCATCATAGTAAATTACCAAATGCCATTTATGCATTGGTTGTTTAGATGCAATTCAGAACTTTGAAGAAGCAATTCAGTTCATTAGTTATGCCAACCAACTTTTTACCAAAAGTTTGATTAGATCATTTAATTATGCAGTATTCAAAATAAATAAAACCATAATTACGTGTGACTAAATTGTTGAAATGACTCTTAACTCTTTGCATGCAACTTTTGCAATATTGAGGATTCAAATAATATAATCGTTCACCAAGAACATCAACAATTTCGGCATTAAGAAATAAGCCCCATGTTTCTTGGCTTAACCGATTGAACCAATCCTAAAAGCCAATTACATTGTATATATCTATATCTATATTCTATATATGAATCCTTTTCCTATCCGACCAGGCCGGACAGGAGGCTCGTCCGGCCACCTCAATTTGAGGTGGTTCCCGGTGGTATTTTTTTTGTGTATGTTCCTCATCAAGTCTAGTTCATCCATACCAAATTTGAGCAACAAATTCAATCGGGAAGGTCGTCAAATGATTTTTGCAAGTTAACTGGTCCGGAATATACATATAAAACGCAGTGAAAGAGTGGGGAATCGAGAACAAGGTTTTTACTGTCACGGTGGACAATGCTACTAGTAATGATTCTGCAATTAGGTATATGAAAAATACAATCCAAATGTCAAGAAAGTTAGTTTGCGATGGAATCTTATTCCATGTTCGCTGTTGTGCTCACATTTTAAACTTGTGTGTTCAAGATGGGCTAGATGAGATTCGTTATATTATTAGTGAAGTCAAAGACAGCGTTGAGTATATTAATCGCTCAGAGGCAAGGCGGATTCAATTTGCTAATTGTGTGCACCAGTTGCAATTGAAAGATAGGAAGTTGATTTATGATAGCAAAACTAGATGGAACTCAACTTTTGAAATGCTGAGTTGTGCGCTCAGGTTTAAAGACGCTTTTAAGATGCTAAGTGATCGTGATTCGGGGTATACTAGTTGTCCTCTTGAAGAGGACTGGGAAAAGGTTCAAAAAATTAGTTCAGTGTTGGAGGTATTCTGGACAGCGACGCATATAATTTCAGGCAGTGAGTATCCTACTTCCAATTTGTTCTTGAAAGAAGTCCAAAAAATCAAATCATCTGTGGATGCCAATTCAAGTCACAAGGATTCTTTCATTCGGGAGTTAGTTTTCAAAATGAAGCTCAAGTTTGATAAATATTGGGGCGAGTGCAACTTGTTGATGGCCATAGCTGTGGTGTTAGACCCCACAAAGAAAATGCTTGCAGTCGAGTTTTGTTTTCCTAAACTGTTTTCGAAGGAGGAAGCTGCACAGAATATTTCAATAGTGAAGCAAACTTTGACTTCTCTTTATGAAGAGTATGTTGCTGATTCATTGAACAAAGGAAATTCTTCTTCAGCACATTCTGAAAAATGTGGTTCTTCAAGCAATATTCAGAATACTAAAAGTTCTGCCCATGTTTGGGATGAAGACTTTGAATCATTTTGTGCAGAAATCGAGACTGTAGAACCCATAAGATCTGAACTTGTAGATTACCTGGATAAAAGTCGCCTCAAGAAGAGTGAAATTTCTGAAGAGTTTTCTTGTTTGGACTGGTGGCGTATGAACCGAATACAATATCCAATACTCGCACAAATGGCTACTGATATTTTAGCCATTCCGGTTACAAGTGTGGCTTCTGAAGCCACTTTTAGTGCAGGTACAAGGGTTATTGATGCTTATCGTGCATCATTGTTACCTGAAACGGTTCAAGCTCTGCTTTGTGGAGGAGATTGGCTTCGCCATTTGTATGGAATAACAAAAAAGAAAGTAAGGAAATTTATCTTACTTTTGTAAATTAAAATACATTACTTAGTAGATAGTCATTTTAATTATTGGTTAATTCACATGTTCACTTAATTTATACTCTGTATTACCGTTACTTTGAATTGCAGAAAGACAAGTCATACCAAGAAATAGTTCTTCACGAGACTACATGATGAAAGCAGGTTATTTTAAATCTCTGTACATTCTGAAATTTGTTAGGTTAACTTAGTGTGACTAGCATGATTGGTATATGAAACATTGGTCAAAGTTGGTATATAAGCAACACAATAATGGCTTCGTAGTTTGTATATGGAAAACACAAGAATTGTGTGCATCGGTTTTGTGTTTAAATACCACAGTATGCAGAATTGCATATGTGAATTTGCTCTAAAAGAATCTTTGGCACTTCATTTTCTCCTGCTATACTGGAAGCTATTAAGGTCTGTGATTTCATTTCTGTTAGTCATTCCATATAATCATGTCAACCTCCGTTTCAGGTCGCGTAGAGAGTAAAACTCTTTCTTTTCTTGCATCTCTTTTTCTTGGTGTCCAACTGAAAGATAATTTTTTTTGCAGGCTGGCTATGTTGGGGAGGATGTTAAGCCGATACTTAATAAATTGCTTGTGGTATACTGGTATATTTATCTACTCCTTGAGTTGTTTCATAAAATTAAGCCTAGTTGTAGACTAAATTGGGTGTGTAGTCTTGGTTTCAATATTTGATTGGCTTCTGTAATTATCATAGACAATGGACCCTTGTTGATTATGTCTATCAAACAGTTTCTTACACGTTTTTCTGTTTTTTCATTTGAAAGTCATAGGTTTTATACTAATCATTTGGTTATATTTGAGTGGTAGCTTGTGTGAGACTGTAAGATAATAATACATTCTCAGTAATATGGTATATACTAAAACTGATATATATATGTGTGTGTGTGTGTGTGTGTGTGTGTGTGTGTCCTTAATTCCATTCATCGAAAAAGATTTGAAACAAATTTTGTTTAGTTCTTACAATCAAATAGCACTCTTAATGCTTGATTTCAGTTAAGATAATGGAAGAAGCAATCATGTTTGACCTGTTGTTTTTAAATTTTGCAAAGTAGTATCTGGCAAGAGTGTTTTGCTGTTAATACAATCTGGAATCTGGATGACAAAAGACATGGAACGTGGAGTTGAAAAGCACATTTGAATACCCAATGCTTTTCCTTACTCAATTTTCTTTTTGCTCAACAAACTATAACTACGTATATTTTTGTATTGGAGTTTAGAAAACAACTGTTGTGATACTAAACTAGTTATTATGCTATTAAAAACTCATGTTTGGATCTTTTAGTGTACATTAGTTTCTTGTTTTAACATAAAAAATTAGTAATTTTATTTGATTTTCGAGCATGGGCTCGACTTTGCAAACGTGAAAATTCGAGCCTACCGAGCCCAACGAGCCGAGCTCGAGCCATATTAAATATTCACGAGCCGAACTCGATCCTGTATTATTATGCTCGTTCGAGCTCGAGCTCGAGCTCGAGCCAGTAGAATTATTTCGAGCTCGAGTTCGAGCATACCCAAGATCGGGCTCGGCTCGGCTCGATTACACCCCTACTACGGATTGTACGTATACTATCTATTCTAAATATGACAATGTTGAAATCGAAGGCATGGAATGTGCTTTAATTTTCAGTGTCAATATAGTACTCCGTATGTTCTTGGATTTTCCGGATCAAGACAGTTTTTAATTTTTATTTATTTTATTCTCTGTTTCAGCTACAACAAATACAAAATTGAGTTTCACTAAAGAAATCAGGAGTTTGATGCAGCCATTTAAAACCATATATGAACAGTATGAGTCTCGACAGGTAATATTTTCATTTTCATATATTGCTGGTCATTGATTGCAATGCTAATGAAATAAATTGATAGCAATAAGAACTTTAGGTCGGAAGTTCTTGGGTTCATGCAATAGCTGTAATTTTATTTAAAAATAATGAGAACCAGGGGTACCTTGTTGGTGACTCCTACGAAAATATATTGTATGTAAGTGCAATATTCAAGAAAACCAAAAGTAGTAATATTTTGCATGTGTTATCATTGTTATGTCCTAAGAATCTCTTTCTTTGAATATAGGTGTAGTATTTTAAGTGGATTTCAAATTTTTCAGCTTAACTTCTTAACATAAAAAACAAAAAATAGTTTGAGATAAAAATGAAAACATATTCAAAGTGATTAATTTGTTAACATAATTTCTAAGTTTAATAAGGAGCACTGCTGCTTTTGTATAGAAGTAAAAATACTTTCAACACAGTTCACATAGGCGCATAATACATAACGAAATTATATACTCCGTAACACATTACAATATTATGATTGCTAGCTAAACTTTTCTTATTTTCAAAAAGTCCATACCACGATACACTTTGATCTATTTTTGTGTTTGTGTGTAGGACACTGTGTCCAAACTATAGTATTTTTCATCTAGTGGTGTATAAATTTGAACATAAATTTAACAATTTAAAAAAGAATCTATTACTTTTGTTTAAACACTTCATTTAAAGGGCTTGAATTTCAACATTAGTAGAAATGATTTTTCAACATAAATAAAAAAAATCTAATTACTCCAATAAAATAGATTTGATGGACTGTGTACCCGGGGTAGCTTATCCGAGGGGTTATTATGAGAATAACCTAGAGAGAAGTCAGAGCAAACAAGTAGGAGAGAGAGGCGATTATATTAATGAACTCGAGATGTTCTGGTCCTTTACAATGGGAAAAGGGAGTGTTATTTAAAGCAGCAATAAATGCGATGAGAGTACACTTGGCGATAATCTAACGACTGAGGGGTCACCTCAATCGGGTGGCACTGGCATTCGCATTGGTTGCTTGTCTCCAAAGGGAATCTTCGATAATTGAGCTGTTGGCCGAGGGCTCTGTGCAGCCGAGGGCGTTGTACAGCCGAAGGCTTCCCTGATGCCGAAGGTACCTGTGTGCCGAAGGCTCCTAGTAGCCGAGGGCTACTGTTTCACGCTGTCTTCTCCCAGTAGCTTTGTATGCTCGAAAATGGCAGCCCTGTGAGACTTGGAGCCTTCGGCCAGGGTGGCCGAAGGCACCCCTGTGTGTATTGTGGGCTTCTTGGCACTTGGGCCGATTTTGGCCTCAGGCGTGTCTTGGGCTCATTGGGACTGTGCAGGAGAAGTATGAGTCTATGGGTCGGGGTCCTTTGGCCATATACTCCATCAGGATTTGTGAAAACACTATTTTACATATGTTAGTAGATATAATCATATAATAGAAAAACACCGGTGTTTCAAATTAAATCAATGTCAAAAGTTAATAGGATACATTAAAACCAAACAATTTGAATTTCAAATTTCATTTGTTTGCCTATGAAATTGAATCGTAATAGCACTAGCTTAATCATGCTCTCATGTTTTAAATTCACATGAAAATTATACGACTATTAAAACATTCGTGCAATTCGTTTGTTAAGGAAAATTAGGGTTAACAGATACTTATGTGTTTAAGAAATTAATTAGGAAAAACGATGATATATACGGAGTATAATTTAAGTCGGTGAAAATTCAAATAAAAACTACTAGGTAAACAACATTACCTATACTGGAATTGATAGTCTCAAAGATCTATTAGCAGTAGAATCACACTCTCATTCGAGGTGGAAGGCAGAACGTGGTGAAGGTAGCAAGCCGTCGACATTTGTATGACAGGAGCTCTAGAAAGAAGACGAAGCGGCAGAGGATCCTAACGGCCTGTTTGGATTGAGTGTTGAGGAGTGTTAGTAATGGAAGTGTTAGTAAGTGTTGATGCTAACACTTGTTTGGGAGAAAAATCCAGAGGTGTTAAGAAGTGTTAGTAATGGTTAGGAAGTGTTAATAATAACCTTCCCAACACCTCAATTGTCCATTTTTTTAACACCCCGATTTGGAGTGTTTTGAGGTGTTGGACAATTATTACCCTTCTCATTTACCCGAAAAACATAAAATGCTTCGACATTTCACTTCGAATGTCTTTCCCACGGGTATGATGGTTTGTTTTTTTATCTCTTCTCTTTACTCGTTTCTTTTGCCTCAAAGTAAAATTATTAACACTTCCATTATTAACACTTCATTCATTTGACTCTCTCAAACAAGGTAAAATTATGTCTAACACCTACACTTCCCTTCCCTTCCGAGCCCTTACTAACACTTACTAACACTTCCATTACTAACACTTCCAAACACTCCATCCAAACAGGCCCTAAGGTTTAACGTAAGAGATACAAATATGGGTTGGAATAAATGGTAATGGGTCACAGCAATATGAGCCGGAAGTATGCCTTTAGGTGTCGGAAAAAATGGTAATGGGCCACAGCAATCTGGGCTGGAAGTATGGCTATAAGTGTTGGGATAAAAATGCTTTCAATAGTCACTCTTTTTTTGACACCCAAGAACCCGTTTGGTAATATTTATTTTTAGTTAAAAAATTTCAGAAGTCTTTTTTATTAAACGCTTAATTTTTGACTAATATTAATTGCATCATCATAAGCGTTTTCTGTATTTTAAATTATGTGCATACACAATAAAAATACATTTGACAAAAAACATATGATTATGCTGCTCATATAACTTTTTACATAAATATTAAGCTATATATATTACATGTGCAAGTTTAATGTATTTACCCCACACTTATTCAAAGTTTGGGGTATTTCAATTATTTTTCCCTTTTAAAATTTAGGTTTGGCAAATGCATGTCACACTAAAGATAGTGTTGGGATATATTATCCCGGCCTATTACTGTTCAGGAGCCCAAGACATTATCCAGTACGGAGCCCGAGCAGCTAGGTCCATTTCGGCCCATTCTGGCCCACTTTGGCTATTAGGCCCGGCATTGGCCCGTTTGGCCCATTAGGGTGGAGGGCACCCTTCCCCTTTCCCCTATAAATATGAGGCTTCCCTCCATGTTTAGGGGATCCCTTTTAGCTCCATCTTCCTTTCTTCTTTTAGACTTAGCTCAATACTCCATGAATGGGAGCTTGTACAATGTAATTGTGAGGAGAGTCCTAATGAGAAAGAGAGGGCTTGGACATTAGCCTAAAAAGTCCCGTGGTTTTCTCCCTTTCGGGTTTCCACGTAAAAACTGAGTGTTCATACATATATTTACTATATCGTGTTGGATTAAACTCAACAGATAGACTTGAGGAGAATATGCATATAGAGGAGATGGAGGCAGAGAGTGGATCGGGACACCATCTGGAGCGGGGAGAAGGCAGATGGAATGATCGGAGGAAGGGAGGCGTGGACCGTGGTGCGTATCGTTGGAGAAGCTTCCTAGAATAATTTCCCATAGAGATGTCAAGATGGGCTAAAACCCGAGGGCTGGCCCATTTCATCCCATTCATTGGTGGATTAGGAATGTCATTTTTAGCCACGACTAATTTGCAGGTTTCGCGGGTCAACCTAAGCGTGCTGCAGGTAAAGCGAGTTGCGGGTTGGTTCGCAGGCCAAAATGCAAATGTACATTTTCACTATTATTATCTTTAATATAATTTTTTTATTACCAAAAATATTGTAATTACAATTTTTTATATGCTTATTATTTTACATCCAGTGCAAAAGAATTATTATTTCTATAATAACTATTCAAACAAAATCTATAATAGCTATTTAAATAAATTGTCGAACATATATTTTAAGCGAAGTTGAATTTTTTTTTATCAATTAGTAATGTAATTGATTAAAAAGTTTATCAATTATGGGGGTGTTTGGATCTGATTCTCAAAACTGATTCTGCTCCTTCAGGGAGCAGAAGCAGAAGCTGGAGTGTTTGGGTGAAATTCCAGAAGCACTTCTGGAGCTCTAATTTACTCTCAGAATCAGTTTTTTTAGAAGCTGGGAGGTACCAGCTTCTGGAAACTGATTCTGATTCTGCTTCTGCTTTTAAAAAAGAAGCAGAAGCAGAATCAGTTCCAAACACCCCCTATAGCTACCAAATGAGCTTTACTTTTGTAATAGATCGTTACTTCCGTTTACCCCGAGGGCCGAGGGTTAGGTGGATTAGGCTAGAATTGTAGAATTTTTGACACGTCACTATACGAGTTGGCCTGATCTAACCCACGTAATGCATAACATGTCACGAGTCGGGTTGAGTCAGGTTGTCCCGTTAGGTTTGACAACTCTGATTCACCAATAAATGTTTATACTTTTCTTCTGTGTATGCCTTTTGGTAATAAAGTTTATATACGAAGTATGTATTTAGCATTCTGTAAAACAATTTATATGTGTTTCTTTATATTATGCTCCATATTCAAATATTTATTTATTGTAATGTATCATAATAATAAGATGGAAATATTATCTATGCACGGGTAGAATACTAGTTGTTTGGTAAGAATTACCTACAACTCTACAAGTCTACAACTAATGCAAAACTAAGGATGTTTTTACTGTAATTTGCTGGTCTAGTCTGGTAAAGTCTGATTTCTTTGTATTTTTATAACTATCCAAGTCTGGTCTGATCTGAACTAGTCTGGACTGGGACAAATTAAAGTCTAAGTAAAAACATCCTAACAGGAAAACTATTAATTCTACACACAATGAACAATTCTCCGTACAACAAATACGACTACTTCTATCGGCAATAGGAACTTTTTAGTACCCATTGATGTTATAGACCTACACAAGGGCGTACACAGAACATACACGTGGCAATCATATCGTAAACAATCACTCTTCAATAAGTACCACAACAATGGATAGGCAAGGCAGCTATAACACATAACTAAGAATGGTGATGAACTCAAATTTTAAGGGGAAGAAAAGGGTTAAAAAGGGGCAACGCCAACAGCCTTTTGCCACCTCCTCACTGATAGTACATGAACTGCTGTGCAGCTGCGACACTCTGGAAGCCACCATCGTATATGGCCTGGCTTGCTCCTGCAACCCCTCCCCCCATTGACCCAACTTGCTTCATTGAATGATGGTGTTGACCCTGAGGGTGAGAGTGGTGCATCAGAGCGGGATTAACCCCACCCCCAATCTTGCTCATTGCAACTTGCCTCCCATACATCAACATATCAGCTGCTGACATGCCCTGCATCGGTACAGCGGGTTCCGGTGGCGGGAGTGGGTTTGTCGATGTCCCTGGCGGTGTTGGCTTGTTCCCCCACGAGCACTATATGCATGTTGGAAAAACCAGAAACTTGTAAATATGAAATAGAAAACAGAAGTAAATTGGAGCTCAGAACACATCCAGAATCTTTTGAAAGAAGTGTTGAAACTTGAAAAGGCCTAAATATGTTTTATTTCCTGCAAATAGTGTTTTTAGTTTCAAGTCTGTGATCCTTTCTCTTTTGCTATTCATCCCACTGATTCAAGTCATTTACTCTTTAGTCCTTCTGTCTTCCTTCAACAGAAAAACTAAGTTGTGTCACAAGAATGGGACTTCAACCTTTCAACATCAACTTTCTGTCTCATCAGTTACATGGAATTATCATTCTCACTTTCAATATGCAACGCATTGGCTCGGTGGAATACTCACATTTGGTGTTTTAAATGGGTATAGACCACATACGGTGAGAGCATAAAAAGAATATGATGCAACTCATTGGATCACGGATGAATAACAAAAATGATAATTTATTTTCAAAAAATAACAAAAATGATAATTTATAAGGACCTCTTAAATATCAATATCCATCTCCATTGTTCTTAGACGCTAATACATGTACACTTGTACAGACTATTTACACCAAGAAAAAAGCATGACATATATAGATTTACTTTCAAGATTAATTAACGACTAACCTTAATTTGTTTTCCGAAAAGAAGTGAATGAGAATTCCCCATCTGAATAGCCAGCGCAGCCTCTGCATGGGTGCTGTACCTTACAAAACCAAACCCTTTATCACGCTGGACACGAACCTCCACAATTATCCCTGCACCAAGACCATGGAAGTGGCAATGAAGATCATGTTGTGTTACCTGCATTTATATGTATACATAGATCCAATGAGATTTCAATATTGAAAGTAGAGAAGATACTTTTGAAGGCTGTGAGTGAGTAGATCTATGGGCAAGGAAAGGTTCAAGGAATGCCAAAATCGCCCCCAAGAGCATCTTTAACACCCTCACTTAGGGTTATTTTTGTCAAATGCATAACATTCAATGAACTTTTCCCAGAGTCTTTCTCTACCTCTAATAATCGGAGAAGAACATTATGTGTGGAAATACCAAATAATTTTCTTCATGACCACACTGTGTGTTTGTATTTGGGGGAGGGGGAAGACAGCCAGATGATTAGAGGATGTCAAAAGTGTTGGAACTTGGAAACTAAGGATGGCAATGGGGGCGGGGGGCCGTGGGGAACCGCCCCGTGGGGGGGAGTTGGGGCGGGTGGTGGGGTGGGGCGGGTGGTGGGGTGGGGGAGATATTTTCTCCCCGCAAAAATATGGGGCGGGTGATGGGTTATGCACCCCCCGCACCGTCCCCGCCCCGTCCCCCGTAATAATTAATAATAATAATCTCAATAATAATACTAATAATAATAGTAATACTAATACGAAGTAATTAAAATAGCATGGTGGTCCGGTGGGTTTAGTGGTTTCCTATCTAATGGATTGTGCGTAATGGATCTATCTAATTCTTGTTTAATAACTAAGCTATCTTGTAAAATTGCTTATCAAAATCATAAAGTAAAATGAATTTTTTAGAGATAAAATAAAATGAATTTGGGAAAGTTATAAAGTGATATTAGCTTAAACGCCTCAGGCACGGTGTGAAAGTTTTTTTCCTTTACTATTATAATGCATTAATTCTTTTCTTTTGAATGTCATCTTTATGATTGTAGTTAGGGCTCTTAAAATTTGGTGATCATATGTCATCCTAGATGCCGTCAAATGACCATGATTGATTGAATGCAGAGTTTAAGAAAATATTATAGAGCTAATCAATGCTAATTTAGAGTTTGATAAAAATTACTAATTTAGAACACGTATAATGTGTTCTAGATTTGAAATGAGATGTAAGATTACATTGACACTTAAAAAGTAAAAAAAAATTGGCTACTAGAAGTGTTGTTAAATTTTTGAAAAATTGCCAGAGTCTAAAATGATGTTAATTTTTGACGAGTACTTCCCCGTTGGGTACCCGTGGGTCTAGCGGGTCGGGGCGGGGATGGGGCGGGTCGAATAGTAGTGGGGGATGGGGCGGGGGTGGGGGCGATTTTTTAGACACGGGGCGGGGGATGGGGGAGTGAACCCCCGCCCCAACCCCGCCCCATTGCCATCCCTATTGGAAACCATTTTTAATATCACTTTTAGAACAGAAAGCCCGAGTTTGTAGCTACTTGATTAAGAGAAAAGTGGCTTGCCTCAGCAGCAAGATTGCCCACATACACAGTGGTGTATAGGGGGTTGTTCTCAGGAGCTTCACTGTTGGTTGCTTCTGCACCATCATCTGCAAACGCAAAAAATGCATCTGGTTACTACACCCACGTGAAAGGAGAGTTCAGAATTGTAATGCTTGGGATGTACTCCAAAGTCCAAACACTAGGATTAATTGGTTATTACTCAAAACCCTTAAGCCAAATACTCCATCTACTCCAAATAAAATGCTACATCAAAGTACAACTTTTAAATTTTGGTAAGCTACAAGTCCGTAAAATTATGAACTCAGTATAAATACTTTAACTTTTTGTTTATTCAACTAAATCTGACATACTTAACTTGTTTCGTACATTTTTTGAGTTACATAACACTAAATTCAATGAATAATAACATCTTTTATTGAGACAGGACTCTTTTTGGACTCCATCTGTCCCAAAAATTAAAAGAATTTTGCTTCAACAAAGTACAGCTTTAAATTTTGGTAACATAAAATTGTGGAAAATTATGAATTCTATTTATTTGTTCATTCGACTAAAGCCGACATACATAGCATGTTTGCTACACTTTTGGAGGCAAATAACACTAAATTCAATGAAAAATCACTTGTTTTATTAAAATATGACTCTTTTAGACTCAAAAAATGAAACAAGAATTTAATTTGTGGGGCCAAAGGTGTACAAGGTTTTGTAATTGCAGTTAAAATGGCACACCTGATATACCGTTTGTTAGTTCTACAACACTTCTTGCGTCAGAGCTATGAATATCATCATTGGCATTAGCACCTTTTGTAGCCCAGTTACAACGTATCTGTCTACTGCCAAGCCATTTGCCTGGAAAAATATAAAATGAAAACATAGCAAGCCAGTAATAATTCATACGATTCCCATCTGCTTTAAGAAAAACAAGGATTGCTCTTTCGAATATAAACAATCTGTTTTTCTTAGTTTTGAACTACATTAACTTGAGTTTTGCCTCTACCTGTATCATTGATGGCACTTTGGGCATCCTGGAGAAGTAGCAGATAATCAGACTAGCACCTTAGAGTAGTACTTGAGCAGTTAAGCTGAAACCTAAAGGCGAAAGGAAATCCAAGTGACAAAGGTAGGTACCTGTTGGTTTCGAAAAGATACAAATCCAAAACCCCTAGAGCGCCCAGTTTTCTGGTCCCACATGACCCTTGCATCACTAGAACATCGTAACATGGAAAAATACTAGTTAAATAGTGCATATATATATATATATATATATATATATATATATATTACCAATAAATGCATGGCTGTCCATTGGTAAATGTATTTTATCTAAATTAAACATTTTAAACTTAATGCATAAATTAACATCTAACATATTACTTCCTACTAAATCAGATATCTGGTCAGTGGTCACACATGAGAGAATGTTGGATATTGGAAAGGAAGGAGCAAGAATGGAATGCAAAAAGGCACTTACGAACAGCTTGGGTAAGCCGAAAAGCAAGAAAGTAACATAACATCAGTAACTTCAGGGCTAAGGTCGCCCACAAAGATATTGTAATGACCTGCAAGATGACAAGATGCGGTGACCCCAAAGTTCGCAAGATGATTACTGACTGAAATGAAATTGTAGTACTAGTTTACAAATACAGACTTGAAGTATCCTCTCTCTGATTGCTGGTGTAAGCCCAGTTAACTTTGATAGGTTGACCAAAACTGTAAATTAGATAGATGTATAAGAACCCACCAAAAAATCATGTGCGCAACATATATACACAATTTCTACTTACAGTTGCCTTCCATTAAGCGCTAATATGGCCAAAGCAGCAAATCTACGATCATAATAATGAACAAATCCATAAGATGACTGCACAGAGAGTAAACATTTCAGTAAACAGAGAGATAAGAGAAAATCATTACAGAGACTAAAAAGAAAACATCTCGGTCATCGGTAAAACAACTTTCACGATATTGGGAGTTTTGCAAATGGTTAGAAACTACCTTTTCTTTCCGTATAAGCTTGCAACCTTCAACCAAACCAGTGCTTGAGAAGACTTCTTGCATAAGAGGTTCAGTCACTTGAGGGTGAATATTCCCAACATACCTGCATTTTTTACAAAACAAAATAAGTTTTTTTTAGTAGAAAACTAAAAATTAACCAAAGTTTCAAGAATTCTTTCCAACTAATGAATTAGAATTAAAGAATCTCATAGTCGGCGCATCAATGAGTAAAGAATGGCATGCTCAAAAAGATGAAATAATCTAGGATTTGCTTTTTTTAGATGAACACAGACTAATCATAGATCATTATATTATGGGTCTGTTTGGATAGTGGCGTGTTGGGCAAAACGCCACTTTTTCAACAAAGGAAACGCTGCTTTTTCCAGCGTTTTGGCCAGAACAAGCCAAAAAAAACAAACACCCCCTATAACTTACTAAAGTTACATAGATTCAGAAATTATCAAATTAAACAAACCATATCACTCAATTTGTGACTCATAGGCAGAACATGCATGAACCACAGACATCCGAAAAAAGAAAATAAAGAAAACCAAGGAAAATTTCCCAAAACTCACACACTACGACATGTGCTTGGATCAAACCCAGGAGGCAGATTTCCACTTGGGATAGGCTCAATCTGCAATATGTAAAAAAAGAAAAAAGAACAAATCAAAAACCTAATCTACATGCACAGATGCTTTTCTACCCATTTAGAAATAGAATAGTAACTACCAACAGAATCCCCGAAAAAAACAAGAAATGACCAATGGATTTAATAATTGATAAGAAATGATCAAAAGGCAGCAGGGGAACAGAAGTAAAAGGACTTAATGGTATCTGTATAGGGTATACATGTCTAAACTCTAAAGTGTATGCACCGATACCAATTGCATCTACTCACTCCACCCATTAGTTATTACTCCCTCCGTCCCACTATGATTGTCCCATTTTACCTTTTCGGTCCGTCCCACTATGATTGTCTCATTTTACCTTTTCGGTCTGTCCCACTAAGATTGTCCCATACCTTATTTGGTAAAATTTGTGTGGTTCTAAATCAATCTTACTTTATTCTTACTTTATCAATTCAATATCAACCACATAAACCCACTTTTATTAATAACCGTGTCACCTTCTCTTGTGTCCAAACTTAGGGGGACAGAGGTAGTAATTTTTAAGCAAATAAACCTAGAAGATATCCAAGTAGTATGTGGTAAAAAGACCTTCATAAATGTTATGTTTGACAATATTAGAGTAATTAATAAGTGTTGATTGTGACAGCAGACAGTTTACATGCCCAGTTTACATGCCCTTCTGAAGAGTTTTTATCAAGTAAGGTAGTTAGTGCTACTAGGAGTGATATATAAAGTTTCCACTATGGAATTTAATTATTTAAAGCTGCTGTTTCTTATAATTATCAATACGGAAAAATACTTGGATTGACATGAGTAACCCCAACTATATTATTTGGACTGCATAAACTAACAAATTCCCAAAGTGGTAAAGAATAAGTTTCCATTAACAAAATAACAACTAGAAGAATAAATGATGGACGGGATTCAGCTTTATCTAACAGTGATCAATGTTCTAATAGGCGCTAGTCGGGCGCCAGCCCAGCGCCTAGCGCCTAGGCGGCTAGGCGGGCGCCTAGTCGGGGACTAGTCGGAGATATAGAAATTGAATTTTTATCTATATTTTTGCATAAATATGATAAGTAATATTGTATTTTTGTGTGTATAAAATACATACACATATACATTAACAAACATGAAAGATAGAATTCTCACATTTAATCATACGCAGTATATGATAACTAATCTCTAAACTTCATTATGGTATAAATATAATTAGTGATAAAATTTAGGTATATATACAAACATATAATTTTATCTTAATTTAAAACTTCATTTCTTTATATTCATGGCTAAAGTTAAAGTATGTATATCGCTTAGAAAATTAAAATTTAAAAGTAAAGTAATGTTCGGCGAATTTAGACGGTCTAGGCGCCTGATTAGACGGTCTAAGCGGGCAACTAGGCGCCATAGGCGGTCGACTAATTCACCTAGACGGCAAACCATTTAGTCGGAGCGCCTAGACGAAAATCGGGGCGCCCGACCACCACCTAGCGCCTAGTTGGGGACTAGTCGGGTACCTAGAACGATTTTTAGAACAGAGACAGTGATAAAAAAAACAAGGAAAACTGCACGAACCCACGGCTATACTACACCACTTGTAGTTCATAAAACATAATTGTAAATATCATGCATTAACCAAGAAAAATAAAATGGACATAAACACAACACGCAACCATCTGTCTTGGTTGAACACTTGAACTAAACAGCAATGACTTCACTACAGTTAGTGATGAAGCATTAATCAAGCAAGCACTTAGTTACCATGCTTTTAAGATAAATAAAAGCATGCTTTTAAGATAAAAGCATGCTTTTATCTCTTACATAAAAAAAAAGTGTAAGAGAAAAGGATGGAACATGGTCTTGATCAAGAAGGGCATGCTTTTAAGAGAAAAAAGAAAACTTTCTGTATCTCAATCCTGAGTATAAATGCTAGAAGGATTTTTTTCCCTTAAAAACGTAAGAGAATCGTCGCACATTAAATTATATCAAGAATTCAAGATGCAGCAGTTTACGCATCAAGCCTTCAAACATTGTGGACAGCTAAGAACGAAGCAAAGATCAAAATTGGCGAGCTAATTACTCTAGCGCGATCTAAAAAATCGATATTCATACATTTCAAAAAAAAAAAAAGGAGAGAAATCGAACCGGAGGAGCAGCTATGAGGCCAGGATGATACAGAGACTGTTGTTGGAGAATAGCTTGTTGCATCAAGGCCTGCTGCTGCTGCTGCTGCTTCAGCCTCTGGTGTTGCATTTTGTCAATTCCCAATCTTTCAACAGATGATCACAGATGAATGCGGGGTAGGGTTTGGAGAGAGAAGCGAAAGGGGGACAAGAAGGTCTAGAAGAACTGATGAAGAAAGGGAAAAATCAAAAGAAAAAAGTAATGAAAAGGTACGAATATACCTTGATAGTTGATACTACAAAAATATCTCACGAAGACCTAAGTTCTCATTTTCCTTCGTGAAAATAAGTTCTCTTTTCTTAATACTCCGTACTACTTTTAACGTTTTCAAAAAAAATACTTCCTCCGTTCTTTTTTAGTTGCAACGGTCAACATTTCACACTTGCCAACGCACATCTTTGACCGTAATTATATCTTAATCTCTATTAGTAAAAAATATTTAAAAATTAGATTTTGAAAATTTGTAATGAGATGAATTGAACAATATAATTTAAAAATAATAATTTTCATAAAATAATAATATAAAATGTAGTCAAAGTAGAACATGTGAATAGTGTAAAATTCAACATGTTGCGATTAAAAAGAGACGGAGGATAGTACTACTTTTAACCCAAAAAAGTTACAATTACTCTTACTTTTTATTCATCTTTTGCTTGATTTGATATAAAGTAGGGATATATATAGTTTTGGTTCAAATAAGAACATGATCTTATGAGAAAAATGAGAACGAATCTGGACCGTTAGATTTGTTTTATGTGAAATTCAATGTGCATTAAATGAAGCTGTAATGTGTATTAGGTGAAATTGAAATGTGCAACACACATGGTACAATGTTTTAACATTATGTGAAGCTAAATTGTACATTAGGTGAACTTGTAATGTGCACTAGATGGAACTAAAATGTGCAGAATAAAAGGCACGATGTGATGTTATTTTTGTACCTTTTATTCTGCACATTTCAGTGTCACCTTATGCACATGTGAGTTTAAATGTTTATTTTGTACATTTCAATATCATCTAATGCACATTTCGATTTCACCAAATGCACAATTCAGTTCCACATAATTCAATCCAACGGTCCAGATTCGTTCTCATTTTTCTCCTAAGATCCGTTCTTATCGGAACCGCTCCCTATATATATATATATATAGATAAGAGATCACATACTAACCATGCTTAAAATACTAACTTACTAACTCAATAATATGCAACACATTGAACTTCAATATGCAGTACAAATAATGTAAAGATGCACACTGTGAATTTCAATATGCAATAAAAACAATATGCAAAACTTTGAACTTTAATATGCAGTACAAATAATATGCAACACTTTGAACTTCAATATGCAGTACAAATAATGTAAAGATGCACCGTTTTTTATTGTTTGTAGGTTAGCATGGGAGGAATGGTTAGTATGTGATCTCACCCCTATATATATATATATATATATATATATATATATATATATATATATATATATATATATATAAAGTCAAAATAAGAATCTATCCTACATAAATATGTGTGTATGTCAAATGGGAACTTTATTGCGGGATGGAAGGAATATTACAAGCAAATTTATCTTTTTATGATTTTATCTTTGAGTAAATTGCCTATATAAGACTAAAACAATGCAAAATTGCAAAAGTAGGACTACTATGTTTTATTCTCTAAAATAGGACTTCAGATTACATTTTTGCCCTTCCTATTATTAAACTCAAAGCCCTGCATCGACCACACACATCGACCACACACATCTATCGTCTCTCCCTCTTCATCGATAGTAGCTGGACAGTAGTCGCACAACCACTGCCCCTCCGCCATCAACAGTAGCCAAACTTTAGCCGCACCACTGCCATGAACAGATGGACTGCTCCACCTCTGCCATCAACGGTAGCCGTCGCCGCTGGTTTGCGATTTCTCAGGTGAAGCCAAGTAAGTTTCTTCTTCTCCAGTTCTCCTTCTTCTTCTTCGTCTTCCTCTTCTCCTCTCATCCTCTTCTTGTCATCTGCTTGCTCTCTGTTTCTTTAATTTCTATCAAATCAAAATTTGGATTTGAAATTTCATCCTCTTCTTGTCCTCTACTTGCTCTCCGTTTCTTTGTTTTCTGTTAAATCAAAATTTGAGTTTGAGAATTTTAGATGGACTAGTCTTCAAAAAAGAACAATTGATTGGCAATATCTCAATTTGAATATTTATTTATTATTAATTTTGATTTTGAGAATGCCCCATAAGTGATTACAAGAAAAATCCCACTTTCAAAATCTCAAAATGTCATAATTATTGAATATTTAAAAAAATGTCACTTTTATGGCATTATTGTTGTCTATGTCTTATATAAATCTATATTTTTACAGCGAGAATGTCATGTTTTAAATGAAAATGTCATTTTAAATTTATGTCATTACTCTTATTAAGATGACATTTTCTTGCAAACCACTTAAAATGTCATCTTAGTGGCATAGAAATTACATATGTTTGTCAAACTGGACAAAAACATGTCATTCAAAATTTTGTAGTCCCAGAGTAATATAAACATCTTGATAGATATAATGTCATTAAAGTGACATTTTTTCTAATTACTAGTAGATCAAAATGTCATCTTAGTGGCATTTTCAAAAACCAAATTAATTTAGTCAAAATTAATTAATGAATGAATAAAAAAATTCAAATCCAAATATTTTCAATCATTGATCGCTCATTGAAATCTCTCTTTTCATGTACATGTTTTCATATCTGAAATGTTTTTTATTTAATTTGAAAAGCAAAAAAGCAAATAACAAATCAAAACAATCCAAAGAAAAAGAAGATGCGGCAGAGAAAGAATGTGCAGAGGACCAGGAAGAATACAGGGACCAGAAAGATATAGAAGAAGAAGAAAGAAAGAAATAAAAAGAAGATTACCTGCATCGACGACTTTGAGAGCTAGCTACGATTGATGGTAGAGCTCAGGTCCATGGCAGACGGAAGAATTGTGGCGGAGTAGTTGTGATCGACAATACGTAGACGCGTGAGAGAAGGGGCGACTTTTGGGGTTTAATTATTGGGAAGGGGTAAAAATGTAATCCGGAGTCCTATTTAAGAAATAATAAACTTAGAGTCCTAAGTTGGAGTTTAGACCATGTTTTAGTCCTATTTAAGACAATTACTATTTATCTTTTTATCCGTAAACATGCTCCATCATTAAATCAAATTTCGCAATCATCTTATAGTTATTCAATCCCGTTTTTCATCTCAATTTAGTAATCCTCAATGTATTCGTTCTGCATACTTTTTAAATCCTTCACTTTTATTATTGCAAATAAATAATATTTTCGACAAATTTTAATGAATGATTAAAATTTAAAAAGTCAAATGTTCGGATGCAAAGTAAATAAACTTGAAGTTCACTTTTTGTGGTTGTCCCTAAAACTATTTTACAAAAAATAATTGAAGATGTAAAAAATTATTGTGGCTGCTAGATCTTTATTTAACTCTAGAATCCACACAAGAAATTATTGGGCCAAACAACTCCAACCGTCATATATTAGGTTTTCTCAAGTTTATGTATGCACTATTTATATTTATGAAAGATAAAAAAAAATTAATTTTGATATAAATTTGCAAATAGTCGAGTACTGATATAAAACTTGTTGCGCTTTTTTATGTTATTCTAATTATGTTGTACTCCTATTTCTATTACTACCCTCGTCTCATTCAAAGATTCTCATGGTAAAAATGGCTCGATTATTTAGATAATAATTAAATATGCTAATTCAAGTATATTTTGAGAAATAATTTTGATGAATATATGAAACAATGGGTTATTGGTGGTAATTGTGATGTTATAAATGTATATTTTAAGTATTTGATTATTAAATTGTTATTTAAGAGTATTATTGATATTGATTGTGATGTTGTAAATGTATTATTTTAAGTATTTGATTATTAAATTTTTATTTAAGTGAGACGTTCAAAAAAGAAAAGTGAAAACCTTTGAATGGGACAAAGAGGGTGTCTTTTTTCTATTTATGCTTACACTTAAATTTTGTAGATCTCATTCTCCTATCAACTATAAATGTACATATTATGTTTTTGAGAAAAATCCCTAAATAGGACTATCATATCGATAAATCTCATAAATAGGACTGTCAATGTGTTATTTTCAAAATAAGACTCATTCACTTCTATTTTGTCAAGTTTTAATAAACTTATTCTTTTAATAGGACTAAAAAGGTACTATTTGGGGAATAAATATGTTAAGTCCTGATTTTTAACTTTGTGTATGTTTTGGTTTTATATTGCATCATTAATATAAAATAGAATAAAACATTATTTGGAAATCTTTAGCTTTAAGCTCTATCAAAATTGTAAGTCGAGATAAAACATACAAAATGAGATATAAAGTATTTTAGTGCTACCACACTAGACATTTATTTTCCTTTAAAGTATATAAACACAAATCAAAGATTTTAATACGGAGTATGATTTACTATTATAGAATAGTAAGTTTATAGGATCGGATTGTAGTCAGTTAGTAATGTCCACCGATTGCATTAAAAATTCATACATAGTCAAACTATGTGCGAACTAAATATATTGAATAACGTGACACAAACTCCAAATATTTAATACTTCGTTCTAATTTTGATGGTGGCAAGGGTAATTGAGTCCATCATGGCATCATCATATTAATAGTACCACAGTTTACTGACTGGGTACACTCCCTCATGGATGACAAAACGTTGACATAATCTAGGATATTAGCCGGTATTCACAATTATAAGTTTTTAGGAATTATTTCTCATTGGAATTCATTCTTGTTTTCTACGTTGTGATTTCTCCCTTTTGCTTCTTTCCCGTGTGTTTCTTTACTCTTTCTCTTTTCACATGAGTGAAAGTGGGTTGTTATTCACCACTCATCTATACAATTTAACCGGCTCGATCTCACCCTTCATCTACCCTTTTTTACAAGTCTCTGCAAACTTAGGTGTGAAAGCTCAAATGCGACTTTTTTCATCCCAAGGTTGCAATTGGTCTAATCTATAGAGATTTAAGTATGAATGGTAAACAAGTGGATTTAAAGAATGATCTCTCCAATTACCGAATGTGATTTATGCATTGGATGCGCAAATGTAATTCAATCAAAACTTTGAATAAACTGTTCGATTTAAATTTAAAGTGTGAACAACTCAACCTATCACTCGAATGGAGTTTTATATGAGAAGTATTGTTGAACTATTGAACCAATGTAGATAGTATAATTTAGTCATATACCATTAATTAGTTTAATTCCATATCTCAATTTTTCAGATCTAATCACAATTGCTAAGTAAGAGAGGGACATCAATCAAGTGATAAGATGTAAATCAAGTGATAAGATGTAAATGAATCACACTTACCTATTTTAGCCTCTCATCGTTATAATAGTCATCCGAAAATACATACATTGACTTATTGGAGAATGATACAAGAAATGCATATGTTCTCCAATGACATAGTAAATGAACTTGACTTGTATTTAATAGAGAAAAGAGAAAGGCTAACGGCAGCCCTCTACATCAATAAATCAAATTCTTCATCAATTTATACGTATTCACTCCATCTAAGTAGCCGGAAGCGGGAATCGGGAAATGTGAAACGGGAAACACGAGAAACGTAATTTCTAAAAAATATAGGACACGAAACGTGGGGAACGTGTAAATATTATAAAACACAAGGATATATTTATAAATATTTTTTAATATATGTATTTTTCCATATGCACATGTTTTTTTAATATAATTTGTTTAGTAACCAAATAATAAAATCACTCTACATGTTCGAATTTAGATATTATTTCATATTAGTACATAATTAAACATAAAATGTACGGAGTAATACCTTTCTAGCAATACATTGTGTTACGAAATGTAACAAGTGTTGCCGCTGAGAAATACCACAAAAATTCACTATAAAAAACTATTTTCCACCACAGAATCTTTGAAAAAGAAAAAAATTGGAATCCGAGGTTTCCGAAACGTAGTGAAACAGGTTTCCATTTTTTTTAATTACGGAAACGGCTCCAAAACGGGAATTTGAAGTTTCCGAGTTTCCGAAACGCTTCCGAGTTTCCGAAACGTGGAAACGTGAACCATGGAGAGTTTCTGTGCTTCCTAACACTCAATCAATTCACTTTTTTTCTTGAACTCAACACATTCAGTATATTCACTCAGCAATATATTCTAATTAAAACATTCATTTTACTATTATACATCATTTTTTGCCATATTATGATCTACACAAAAATAAATTTGGAGTTTATTTTTGTTGTTGTTACTTCAGACCTATTTAAATAAAAGGGAAAAGGGTCAAATAGGCTCTCGAACTTACATAAAAAGGTCAAATAAGTCATTACATAGGAGGCTCTGTCCGGCCGTAGCCATTTTGGGCAGTTCCCAGTGGAATTTTTTGATAAAAGTTTTTGAGCATCTTATTCATTAAGTCTAGTTTACTCATACCAAATTTTAGCTAACAATTCAATCGGGAAGGCATTAAAATGAAATTCTGAAGATAACTGCGCAGTTAAAAGCGCAATTATCTTCAAGAATTGATTTAAATGCCTTCCCGATTGAAATTTTAGCTGAATGAATAAGATGGTCAAAAAATTCATCAAAAAATTCTACCAGGAACTGACCAAAATGACGACGGTCGAACAGATCCTCCTATATAAGGGTTTATTTGACCTTTTTATGTAAGTTTGAGGGTCTGTCTAACCTTTTTCCCTAAATAATAAAATGATTGAGAGCTGTAAAAAATCAAAAAATTAATCATCACATCTTAATTTTAGCACTTGGATTTATTTAAGAGAAATTTTGGGTCCACATATTAAAAAATATATATTTAGCATCCCATTTAATATTTATGTCATATGAAACATCTCTCATTGTTATGTATTTTAATATGATTTTTATAAATATTGGATTATAAAGGGATAAGGGTCAGATAGGGCCTCGAACTCGAAAAAAAATGTCAAATAAGGTCATATTTCGGATGCTCTGTCTAGCCGACGCCATTTGGGGCGGTTCCCGATGGAATTTTTTGATGAAATTTTTTGAGCATCTTCCTCATTAAGTCTAGTTTACCTATACCAAATTTCAGCTAAAAACTCAACCGGGAAGGTAGTCAAATGAATTTTTGAAGATAACTGTGAAGTTAAACAACGCCGTACATTTCGGAAAATTATTGGACTACCTTCCCGGTTGAATTTTTAGCTGAAATTTGGTATGGGTAAACTAGACTTAATGAGGAAGATGCTCAAAAAATTTCATCAAAAAATTCCATCGGTAACCACCCCAAATGGCGTCGGCCAGACAGAGCATCCGAAATATGACCTTATTTGACATTTTTTTTCGAGTTCGAGGCCCTATCTGACCCTTATCCCGATTATAAATAAAAAAGTTATAATGCTTTAATCAAAATTACGAATTTTCATTTTTGGGGGGGGGGGGGGGGGCACGACGCTTTCACACCCGCCCATTCTCTTCTCTCAATTGAATCGAGGCTACTAATTTTCCATCCATGGGTTCTCCACACCCACTCTAGTACCTTCATATGCTCTTTTTGGCATGGGTTGTAGTAGATTTGGGGTGAAAATCTCAAATTTGCGGTTTTCACCCAACCCATTGCGGAGAGCCCAAAGACATAAAAAATTAGTCGAGGGTCAATCTTAATATAGAAGCTAAAGGTTAGAACCAAAAGAAGCTCAATGATTCGTTTGTTGTGTTGAAGATGGAGTCTTGTTCTTAGGTTCAGAGCAGATACCCGACCGGGTATGGTTGGCCACCCGACCGGGTATGTTGAAGCAGAGACCGGGGGATCTCACTGGACGTGAGACCCGACCGGGTCAGGGAAGGGACCCGACCGGGTCAGCAAGGCAGAAGCCTTCTGTTTTGGAAACCCGACCTGGTTTCCACCGGGTTTGTGTTCTGTGAAGGAGACCCGACCGGGTCAAATAAGAGACCCGACCGGGTCAGGCGACGGGAATTTTAAAAACAGGCTTAATTTTGGGCCTGCGGCTCTAATCTCAGTTTAGGTTTTCCTAAACCTATTTAAACGACTCTTATGTACTTGTAAACCTCTTGGGACGCTGATAATAATACATACTCTCTCTCGTTCGCCGTGGACTAGCGTAATCACCCCGATTGCGTGAACCACGTTAATTCTTGTGTTCTTGCTCTTAATTTATCGTTTATCTTTGCCTAATCGTAACAATTGGTATCAGAGCTATGGCTGACGAAGGGAAGGTTAAGATCGATAAATTTGATGGTCAAGATTTCGCTTTCTGGAAGATGCAGATCGAGGATTATCTCTACCAGAAGAAGCTTCATCAACCGTTGTCTGAGAACAAACCAGAAACGATGACGGAGGCGGAATGGAATTTGTTGGATCGACAGGCTCTTGGTGTGGTGAGGTTGTCGTTGGCGAAGAACGTTGCCTACAACATCGTCAACGAGAAGACAACGTTCGGACTGCTCAAGGCGTTATCCAACATGTATGAGAAACCCTCAGCAGCAAACAAGGTTTTCTTGATTAGACAGTTGGTGAATACAAGAATGAAGGAAGGTGCATCCGTGACAGATCACATCAACGAGTTTAATTCAATCATATCCAGGTTAGGCTCGGTTGAGATTAAATTCGATGATGAAGTCCAAGCATTACTTTTGTTATCATCTTTGCCCGATAGTTGGTCCGGTACAGTCACAGCGGTTAGTAGTTCATCTGGAACCACTAAGCTTACCTTTGAAGGTATTCGTGACTTAATCCTTGGTGAGGATATCCGGAGGAGGAGTTCGGGGGATAGCTCCAATAGTTTATTGAGTACTGAAGATAGGGGCAGAAAATCCACTAGAGGGGGGTAACAAGAAAGGAAGATCGAAGTCGAGAAAGAGAGGGCAATCCAAGAACCGGAAGGACATCAATTGTTGGAATTGCAAAGAGAATGGACACTTCAGAAATCAGTGCCCAAAACCCCCTGCAGACAAAGGCAAGAAGGAGGTGAACGTGGCAGAGGATTATGAAGATGTTCTAATTTGCAGTGTTGAGAATTCAGTTGAGTCCTGGATCATGGATTCAGGTGCGTCGTTTCATGCTTGTCATTGCAGGGATTTGATGAAAAATTTCAGGTCCTACAGCGGAAGAGTTCGTTTGGCGGATGACAAATCCCTGGAGATCACGGGTATTGGAGATGTTGATCTCAGTACCTCTTTGGGTACGACCTGGAGACTGAAAGACGTGAGGTATATTCCAGACCTGAAGAAGATGTTGATCTCAGTTGGACAGCTTGATGAGGAAGGCCATAACGTTAGTTTTGGCAACAAGCAATGGAAGGTGACAAAGGGAAAGCTGGTCATTGCTCGTGGGCAGAAGCATGGTACACTGTACATGGTTGAAGTGTCCACAGATGGGGCAAACGCAGCAGTTGAAGATACAGGGGTCTCTACTTTGTGGCACCAAAGACTTGGGCACATAAGTGAGAACGGAATGAAGATGCTGTCTTCAAAGGGCAAAATCCCAGATTTGAAGAATTCAAAGTTGAGCTTTTGTGAGCCATGTGTTCTAGGCAAACAAAAGAGGGTAACCTTTGTGAAGACAGGGCAACAACCCAAGATTGAGCGGCTGGAGTTGATTCATTCAGATGTCTACGGACCGACAAAGGTCTCTTCGATTGGAGGTTCCCGGTACTATGTTACATTCATTGATGACTCTACACGGAAGGTATGGGTTTATTTTCTTAAGAATAAATCCGATGTCCTTAACACTTTTAAGAAGTTCAAAGCTGCTGTTGAGAATGAAACAAATCTTAAGATTAAGTGTTTAAAGAGTGATAATGGGGGTGAGTACAGTAGCACAGAGTTTGTAGAGTATTGTGCTGAACAGGGGATCAGAATGCTGAAGACGGTTCCAGAAACACCACAGCAAAATGGTGTTGCAGAGAGGATGAACAGAACACTGAATGAGAGGGCCAGGAGCATGAGATTGCATGCAGGACTTCCAAAGATGTTCTGGGCCGATGCAGTGAACACAGCAGCATACTTGATCAACAGAGGACCCTCATCTCCCATAGGTTTCAAAATTCCAGAAGAGGAATGGAAAAGTCGAGAGGTATCTCTTACTCACTTGAAAGTTTTTGGTTGTATTTCTTATGTCAAAGTTAGAGATGCAGATAGTGACAAGCTCGAGGCAAAGGCAAAGAAGTGTATCTTTATTGGGTACGGGATGGATGACATGGGCTACAGGTTCTGGGACAACCACAGCAAGAAGGTTATCAGAAGTAGAGATGTCACTTTCAACGAGAATGCCCTGTATAAAGATGGTCTTGCAGCAGAAACTAGCAAAGCCAAGCAACCAGAAAACAAGCAACAAGTGGTGTTTGACGGGATGACTGAAGATGACATAGCACAACCTGTTGGTTGTGATGAGACAACAGGAGGTTCAGGGAGCAGTGGGAGCTCAGGAGATACAGGAATGTCTGAAGATAGTGGGAGTGATGAAGATGGTGAAAATTCAGAGGCAGCTACTCCTCAAGTCAGACAGTCCACCAGAATCAGAAGACCTCCTAACAGATATTCTCCTTCAGCAAATTATTTGTTGCTGACCGAGAATGGAGAACCAGAATCTTACTCAGAGGCGCTGACCGTGAAGGATTCCATACAGTGGAAGAAGGCCATGGAGGATGAGTTAGATTCTCTTGAGAAGAACCAAACTTGGTCCTTAGTCAAGCTACCACCGGGAAAGAAAGCTTTGGAGAACAAGTGGGTGTTCAGAATCAAAGATGAAGCTGATGGGAGCAAAAGATACAAGGCGAGGCTAGTTGTCAAGGGGTTCCAACAGAAGAAGGGGGTTGATTACAATGAAATCTTCTCTCCGGTTGTGAAGATGACTACTATCAGGTTGATCCTTGGTATCGTTGCTGCTGAAAATTTGCATTTGGATCAGCTGGATGTGAAGACTGCTTTTCTTCATGGTGACCTTGAAGAAGACATTTACATGGCCCAACCAGCAGGTTTCCCAGTGAGTGGTAAAGAGAAGATGGTGTGCAAACTCAAGAAGAGTCTATACGGGCTGAAGCAAGCTCCTAGACAGTGGTACTTGAAGTTTGACAGTTTTATGCAGCGGAATGGGTACACTAGATGCAAGATGGACCATTGCTGTTACTTGAAGAAATTCGAGTCTTCATACATTATTCTTCTTTTGTATGTTGATGACATGTTGGTGGCTGGAGCAAACATGCAGGAGATCAACAAGCTCAAGAAGAAGTTGTCTGAAGAATTCGAGATGAAGGATTTAGGGGAGGCGAGACAGATTCTTGGGATGAGCATAGTCAGAAACAAGGTGGAAGGTACTTTGAAGCTTTCACAGCAGAAGTACATTCAGAAGGTCCTTGAGAAGTTCAGAATGACGGATGCCAAGCCAAGGAGTACACCGTTAGGGAGTCAGTTGAAACTCTCCAAGCAGCAGTCTCCAAAGACCAATGAAGACAAAGATGAGATGGCTAAAGTTCCTTATGCATCAGCCGTTGGCAGCTTGATGTACGCAATGGTGTCAACAAGGCCGGACATTGCTCATGCAGTGGGAGTTGTTAGCAGGTTTATGTCAAATCCAGGGAAGGAACATTGGGAAGGAGTCAAGTGGCTGTTACGCTACTTGAAAGGTACTTCTGAAATTGCTCTTTGTTTCAGGAAGAATGGAGCAATTCTAGAAGGTTTTGCAGATGCTGATTTGGGGGGCTGTCATGATTCCGGGAAGAGCACTACGGGTTACATATTCACTATTGGAGGTACGGCAATCAGTTGGATGTCCAGATTACAGAAGAGTGTAGCTCTTTCAACCACAGAAGCAGAATATATGGCTATTGCTGAAGCGGCCAAGGAGATGATTTGGTTGAAGAACTTTCTTTTGGAATTGGGCATGAAACAGGGGAATTGTGGTCTGTACTGTGACAACCAGAGTGCTATTCATCTCGCGAAGAATCCGGTGTTTCACAGCAGAACGAAACACATCAAGATGAGGTATCATTTCATTCGAGAATTGATTGAAGATGGTACTATAAATTTGAAGAAGATCCTTGGTACGAAGAATCCAGCAGACATGCTTACCAAGGCGGTGACAACCGAGAAGTTGAAGCTATGCATGGCTTCAACGGGCCTTCCAGATACTTGATGAGAAGGCGCGGACGAGAGAGAAAGAGAAAGAGAAAGAGAGAGAGAGATCAGGGGTTTTACAGAAGATACATGTTCTTGGATGGCAGATGATTGTTGACCAAGCCTCCAAGTGGGAGATTGTTGAAGATGGAGTCTTGTTCTTAGGTTCAGAGCAGATACCCGACCGGGTATGGTTGGCCACCCGACCGGGTATGTTGAAGCAGAGACCGGGGGATCTCACTGGACGTGAGACCCGACCGGGTCAGGGAAGGGACCCGACCGGGTCAGCAAGGCAGAAGCCTTCTGTTTTGGAAACCCGACCTGGTTTCCACCGGGTTTGTGTTCTGTGAAGGAGACCCGACCGGGTCAAATAAGAGACCCGACCGGGTCAGGCGACGGGAATTTTAAAAACAGGCTTAATTTTGGGCCTGCGGCTCTAATCTCAGTTTAGGTTTTCCTAAACCTATTTAAACGACTCTTATGTACTTGTAAACCTCTTGGGACGCTGATAATAATACATACTCTCTCTCGTTCGCCGTGGACTAGCGTAATCACCCCGATTGCGTGAACCACGTTAATTCTTGTGTTCTTGCTCTTAATTTATCGTTTATCTTTGCCTAATCGTAACATGTTGTTCAGCGAATGGCTGCCTATACGCTCCATTTTGCAGCGTTTGTATTTGAAAATTATCAGTGTTTCATTTAAATAGCTATTATTCTTGGTTTTAGTCTAACCTTAGTCATCCAAAATTTTACACGTTAAAAATGTGGATGCATAACCCACTTTGTATATTCAACCAGGGCTGCACAAAATAACAT
The DNA here is from genome assembly GCA_945859915.1 of Cuscuta epithymum. NCBI lineage: Eukaryota > Viridiplantae > Streptophyta > Magnoliopsida > Solanales > Convolvulaceae > Cuscuta > Cuscuta epithymum. The sequence continues at coordinate 4,322,928 of CAMAPF010000006.1, forward strand.
TATTTCGCCTAAGTCGTCCGACCCAACAATATCCAGCCATGTTTTCGACTATTTGACCCCATATAAACCAAGAGCCAAGTTTTTACTAATCCACACATAATGAGTAGGACTTCTGATGTAGCAGTCTCAAAATCGTTGTTATCCGATTTTGCCTACACAAAGATGTTTTTGCTACTCTTTAAATTATATTCCCTTCAATTTCTACTTTTGGAATCTGAAAAGAATTCTCTTCTTTAGTTTTATATTACTTTGCTATGACGTTTTGCTAGATTGCTATATATGATACACTTAAAAACTAGAGTTATACATGTTTACCATTTGCTCCAGTTTATTTACATTTGATTCCTTAAGAAACTTAATTTCTTTTCTCAAGGGTGACTTAGTATTGTTATACAAAACTACTAAATCACTCAGTGCGTTGCACGATTAATAATTATTCCTAAATAAATGTTGATCACATAATTAATTATAGAAATATATATTATATGTTGAGTGCAAGTAAAAGGGATAGTAACAGAGAATGGAAATTCTACATTAAAGATTAAATTTAAAAAAATACAAATAAATTGTATTCATTATAGTGTTTTTTAAAATACAAACAGGTCAAGTAATTACACATGACTCAAAGACTTTGAGAAACCTATTTGTACATATTATTTATTGTCTCGTTTGTATATCAGTAATAGTAAAAACTAATACGTAGTATAATTGTTCGTGACAAACATATTATCCTTAACAAGAGACCTATAAAATAAAATAAAAAATAAGTCCAAAAACTTGTACAACTAATAAAAATTACTTGACTAAATCCGCAATGTTCTCCAAACAAAATATACGTAGTTATTTAATCCTTATTAAAGATAGGGAGAGAGATCAAAACATGTTTTGTCTATTATTATACGGAATAAAAGATATCTATATCTATATTTATATCTATATAATATAATAAAGCAATCCCTTGAATAACTCTTTAGGGGAATTATTGACATGTGGCAACATTAGTTTTACGAAAATTTGACATGTGGCAACACAATAAATTAAATAAAAAGTTAATCAACTTCCAAAACTCTACTCGTATGTATCCCAATATTATATATATGTATATGTATTTATATTAATATATGTGACGTCCAAAGTTCAATACTCGATGGAGTGAGTTTGATCCCATTTTATCCCATACCCCCAGGCCCACTCCCCCGACCCCCGGGCTAAAAAAAAATATGTGTGTATATATTTGTTATAATGTTCTATAAAAAAATAGGTAATTTTTTACAATGGGGTAAAAGACAAATCTTTGCTAAATAAAAAAATTACTCTCTGTTTCTTTTCTTATAAACTCTTGGTGATTCTCCCTTATTCGGGGTTTTTATAATTTGTTTCTTATTTTTTTTCCAAAATATGATACAGAGTAATTATTATATCCTCCGTCTCATTAATTTTCTCCTACATTTCCTTTTTCTTTCGATTACTGAGCTTGTGTAGCTCCAAATAATATAATACATGTGTAGTTCTAAATCATTCTTGCATTATTATCTCTACTTTTTTATTTCAACATTAACTAGATAAACTCTTTTTTAATAATTGCACATGTCTCGATCTTAATAAGACAAATGTGATATTAGTTATCTATTTATTAATTCACAAGGTCTACCAAATAAATGCGTAAAGATAAAGTCACTTTTTTGTGTCATATTTATTTATACTTCCTTCACAATATATGTTTCACGTTGTTAAATTGATTAGCACTCCACAATTTACCCAACCCGTGGTAGATTATGTTTTAATTTTCATATAGGTTGGATCGTCTAATTACCTAATGGTCTCAAACGACATGAATGATCTCAAGCTATACAAATTGTTTTTAATGGAGGTGCGCAGTACACTTATAGTTAAAATAATTCAGACTTTAAATGGTCAGGAAATCTTTAATTTATTTACAAAAATGTTACTACTTTTTTTTTATTTATGGTAGCACATATTTCTATTTCACATAATGCACAATTTTTGAATCTAATGTTCGATTTATTCTAGTTGTTTTTACACGATAAAATATCTTCTCATTTGAACTCAACCCTATATATAATTCACAGTTTTCAAATCAAACCTTCCGACCCATATGTAGAAGTGATGCTAGAATAATTTATTTGAATAATTATTATATATGGAAACATAGTTCAAGAAGGGTTGTAAAATAGTAAGTATATTGAAAATCTTTTGGTAGTAAAGTATCAATATTGAAGACAATGAAAGTGAAAAATCAATGTTTATTTTTTGAATTCTCGCAACCTACATGAGTTACCCACTTGACCTGCAAATCGTGCAAGTTGATCCACGAAACCGGTGAGTTCATCGGATTAAAGAATAAAATTCTAACACACCGTGAAATGGGATGAATGGTCTAGCCCTATGGGTTTTGACTCATTTTGACAGCTCTATCCATACTCGATCGAATTTTCTTTTAAATTCTGATTGACAAATTCACATACAATTAATAAATTCTGTACATATTAGTTTAAAATCATTCAATGCCAACAATGGTTTACCAAGTGTCCAAGTGTGTGGCCAAAACACAACAAAGCACCTTCAAAGGTTATGAAGCAAACTCATCATATCCTACCTCTCAATAAAGTTTCACGGATTCCCTCATTCTCAGGCTTTTTTTCGTTCCTCCTCCTAGGCTCCTATTTCATCAATTTTTTCAAGAACAACAAAAATAAAAGAATTTAAAATTATAAACAAACAAAAAAACAAAACCCAATCATCAAATCATATCATCACCATCACCGTTTCCGAACAATAATTCGCCAATGAAAAATCAATGTCTTTCGCGATACGAACACTGGTCTTCTTCATATGCGTTTTCCTGATCACAACGCCGGTGACCATATCGGTCTCCGACGAGGAGGTGTTATTGAGAGTCAAGAAATCCTTGAAAAACGCGGCAGCTCTGGCTTCCTGGAAGGCCGGGACAGACCCCTGCGACATGAAGAATCAATGGGCCGGCGTCGTCTGCTCAAACAACATCGTCACCGGCCTCCGTCTCGGCGGAATGGGACTTTCCGGCGAGATCGACGTACAAGCGTTGTCCCAAATCCCCGGACTCAGAACTCTGTCTCTCATTCAGAATTCCTTTTCCGGCCCGATCCCGGAGTTCAACCAAATCGGCGCCCTCAAGGCCCTTTACATCTCGAGAAACCAGTTTTCCGGCGACATCCCCTCCGACTTCTTTACCAAAATGGGGTCCATGAAGAAAGTCTGGCTCTCCGACAACAAGTTCACCGGCCCAATCCCTTCTTCCCTTGCTGGGTTACCCAGGATTTTAGAAATACACCTGGAAAACAACCGGTTTTCCGGCGAGATCCCGGAGTTTAAACAGAAAACGTTGGTATCAGTAGACTTCTCCAACAACAATCTCCAAGGGGAAATCCCCGCCGGCTTATCGTCAAGGTTCAACAGTTCTTCCTTCAAAGGGAATCCCGGACTTTGTAGCATACAAGTATTAGGAAAGCCTTGCCAGGAAATGGTTTCGAGTGGCCAGATGGTCGGAAAATCAAGAAACAATAAGATCTCATCGGCACCGGCGGCCACAAACGACGGCAGATCGAGCAACAACATCTCATCACCCGGAAAAGAGACGACGGCGGTAGCCCCCGACGTCGATGAAGGTAAGGCGAAAAATGTCTCGATCGGAATGATGGCGGCCTCCGGCATTATACTTGCGCTAATGCTGACAGGAATAGCCATCTTGAAGCGTAGGCAGGAGAAACTTGAAATGATGATGATTCCAGAGGACCCGTCGGTGATGAGCGGCGGGGAGCTAAGCGGCCGGAGAAGCGGAAGCTCTGTTCGAATAATTTCGGGCAGTGGCCGGAGAGGAGGGAGAGGAGGGGATGGGGAACTAGTAATGGTGAATGATGAGAAAGGTGTGTTTGGGTTGCCGGATTTGATGACGGCGGCGGCGGAGGTGATGGGAGATGGGACGATGGGGTCGTCTTATAAGGCGACGATGACTAACGGCACGGCGGTGGTGGTGAGGAGAGTGAAGGAAATGAACGGTGTGGGATTAGAGGACTTTGATCTTGAGCTCCGGCGACTAGGCGGGTTAAGGCACAAGAATATCTTAACCCCATTGGCTTATTATTATCGCAAGGAAGAGAAACTTTTGGTCTACGAATTCATGCCCAAAGGCAGCTTGCTTTATGTACTCCATGGTAAGCAGTTTTCAGTAATCTAGAGAGTTTTTTTAGAAAAAAAAAAGTGTAGTATGGATTGAGGGGTGTTTGGATCTTATTCTCAAGACTTTCTGTTTCTTCAGAAGCAGAAGCAGAAGTCAGAGTGTTTGGATGAAAGTGGAGAAGTGATTCTGTTGCTCTAATTTACTCCTTGAATCATTTTTTTTAGAAGATGGGGGGACAAACTTCTGAAAACTGATTCTGATTCTGCTTATGCTTTAAAAAAGAAGCAAACGCATAAGCATAATCAGTTCCAAACACCCCTTGAGTTAGCTAGTTTCAAAATGATATGAAGTACTTTGATATAAAGTACTCCGTATTTGGTAATCGGGGTGTTTGTAAAATGACATTTCAGCCAAAACATGGATGTTTGACCTCTTTTAGGGTTGGTTTGCAACTCCTTTTAAAAAAACATTTCTCACCTTTTGGCTTTAAAAAACACTTATTTTCCCAAACACTACAACCTTTATTTTTCTCGGCTTCCGCGTCAAAAGTGCTTTTACTTTTTCTATTACACAAAAAGTACTTATTTTACCGAACACTACCCACTTTGACTTTTCAAAATCACTTTTTTCTCAAACACTATCAACTTTTATTTAATCAGTTCTCCCCATTTCATTAAAAAAAGCACTTTTTTAAAAGCAGAAACTGTTGCAAACAGACTGTTAACGTTTTCAATAAGTGAAAATGATGTTTAGTAAATAGTTGTTCGGCCCTGACGTTTTTCGACGAAACCACTTAAATGAAAACGCCGCAAATAGAAAAGTTTTGGATTAACGTTTTGATTTTTGAAGCATGACGTTTTCTAGTAATTCTTATGGCCAAACACCTAAATTAACAAACACTTTCTAACAACTCACTAACTTAATCTGATATAGCGGTTAGCAGGCGAGCCTTATTGCAAAATGTTAAATTTAAAACATTGCTTTTCTATTTTAGTGTTTCCATTTTAGAGTTTCCGTCCTAAAACGCTAAAATTGAACAATTATTTACGTAGTACTACAAAACAACGGGAATGAACAGCGTTTCCCATTTTTTGCTCAAATCCATTTTCCAAACACCCATGTTATATCAATTACGTAGTATTCATCATGGATTCAACACAAATTTCAGGCGATCGAGGGACTACCCATTCAGAGTTAAATTGGCAAACTCGATTGAACATTGTATCAGGAATTGCTCAAGGATTAGGTTTTCTCCATGAAGAGCTACATCCATACCAAGTACCTCATGGCGATCTGCAATCCAGCAATATTCTCTTGACTCAAGACTACGAGCCGCGCCTCTCCAATTACGGCTATGTTTCGCTGATAAACACCGCCAACGCCGCCGAATCACTCATGGCTTTCCGGTCCCCGGAGGCTCTCCAGTTCAATCAGGTGTCTCCCAAATCTGATGTTTATTGCCTCGGCATAGTCATCCTCGAAGTCGTCACCGGCAAATTCCCGTCGGAGTATTTGAACAACGGGAACGGCGGTACTGACGTGGTGCAGTGGGTGAAATCGGCCATAGCCGATGGAAGAGAAGACGAGGTCTTAGATCCGGAGATCGCGGTCGACTCGAGATGCTCGACGGAGCAAATGCGGCGCCTCCTGCGCGTCGGCGAGGCTTGCGCGGAAAGTAATCCAGATCGGCGGCTTGATCTTAGAGAAGCGATTAGGAGGATAGAGGAAATAGTACACGCCGCCGATGGAGGAGAGGGACCTGATCAGAGATCAACCTATGATATGCCGTCTCTGCGAGATGGATATGCTCATCAGGTTGAAGAAGGCCGCGGTGTCGCCGCCGTTAGCGACGACGGGAAGTCACTGCATTAGACCTTGCTCTGTTCTGGGTGGGACCAAGTTGTCAGATTTTTTGTTGTTTTTGTCCTGAAAAAGGAAAACAAATGGAGAAATAGTTTAATTTTTAAAGTGAAACTGATTAGTTCTGTGTATTTACGAATTCCGTATGTATGTATGAGTAGGATTAGGTTGTTACAAAAGAATACGAAGAATCATGTAAATGTAATTAGTCAAGATTATAATCCATAAGTCCGTAAACACAGAATACTGGCAACCTGCAAGCACCAAACAACCCTTATCGAAACTATAGGGTTAATTTTGTGATGCTCTTGTAAGTTGTAAGTTGTAATTAGAGATGTCATTTGCACATGCATCCGGGGATAACTAATCCATTCTATCGGAGAATACACATGGAGTGTAATTCCTCATGTGTGGCATAGAAGTCAGAAGAGCGATATGATGATTATCTTAATTTAATACTCCGTATAGAAAATGTAGTGTATAGGGAAAATGAAAAAAGGAGAGATGTAAAAACAAATCGTACACAATGTTTATGATTAGGTCAACGTGCACTTTACGGTTTACACGGGATTTGATATGCAGGTCCTATGTGAACCATATGTAAGAGTGTAAAAGACTAAAAGTTGTGACAAAAAATGGGGAAATTTGATAAGTTCATATTTTGACATGCATTTGGTGTGTGTTGGGATCGACTTGTGATGGTTTTCCTAGCTTTAAGATATTACGAGTCTCAATTTTAGCTCAAGTTATGTTTACCGGACATTGGTTCAAGTTTTATGCCGTTTGGAGTCAAAATCAGGAATTTAGAGTCCGACACCGGCGCTTGAGAAGCAATCGGGACGAGTTGAGAAACATTCGAGATTGATTTGAGAGCTCTAGAGGTCATTGGGAGGTTTACGATGAAGATTTGATGGCAAAAGAGCTCTAGAATCGGTTACGGGGTCAAAAGAAGACGAATGGAGCTTGAAAACGACGATCAAGATGACTTTCTGTCAATCGTTCAAGCATATCTCTTTGTAGAAGCATCCAAAGGACACGATTCAATTTCCATATCAAAGCCAACTTCAAGGGCTATAAATCATATGAAGACACCATTCCGAGAATATGATAGGAGCAAGGTGAAAACGGACGATGAAGTCAGATGATCTCTGTTGTGATTTCATAATGTCACTTTCCACCATTTTATTCATATTTCTTGATTGGATGATTCAAATCCAATTCTGCAAGTTGTGGTGGATAGCGAACTTCATTATCTACAACTTGCATGAAGATAATTTTGTAAAATTCAGAAGTTTGATGCACGCCGTGCGTAGGGGAACACACGATCGTGCGTTCGAGGCGAGAAAGCAAAGCCACTGCCATGTACGCACGATCATGCGTGGCCAGGGACGCACGATCGTGCGTACGTTCGAAACGCGGATTTCAGCCTCTTTTTAGTCCCATTTCAGCCCAAACTCACCTGCTTTCTATAAATTAGGCCTCTCTTCTCCTGTTTAAGTGTTACGAACATTACGGAGAGGGCTAAGGATGAATTTACTTGCGTTCTTATCATTGTTTACTCCAAGACCCTGAGACTATTTGTAAGTTCATATTTTTAATTAATGACAATTAATTCTATTCTTCCCAATTCTATTGATTCTTCAATTATGGGTTGTGAGTAGTTTAATTAGGTATTTGGGGTTGATGAAGGGGGTTAATCATGATGTATGGCTAGATTCTTGATGGTTTAATAGCATGAATGCCGTTTAATTTGTGTCTGAGTAATTTAACAGATATCTTTTGTAACCTAGAATCGCGACTAGAATTACAATTGCTTGTAGAATAAACTAAGAGAGATCTAATTTGTTCTAGGACACGTTCACACACACTAAATTGTTCTAGATTGCTACCTCGACGGAGTGCTCGTCTCAAGGCTAAAAAAATTGGCTAAAACATAAGGTTACTTTCGGATATTTGGGGATATCGTCTCTTTCGGGCAATTCAATTCAATTCGACGGGGGAGCGAATCGTCATACTTTAGGGATATGTAAGGCCTTTTAGGGTTTTCATTCATTAGCGTTTTTGTTTCTTTGTCACCATCTTGTACTCTTTTTAATAAATTTAAATAAAATTCCGCTTTAAAAAAAAAAGATTAGTAGTGATTAAGGGGCCGTAAGCTCGCTCGTCTTGGCAATAATTTAGGATCATGTCGCATGAGAAATCAGCTTGGTCCCCTAAATTACTGTACTCTAAGCCGCGAGAGCGGTAAGAACTTAGTAATGATTGTGAAAATAATGGGAAAGCCGTACTCCCTTAGGAGCCCTGACAGGTATATTTATAATAAAATATCGGTTTCCAAAATACACAATATTCCTAAAATATATCAGCTATTACACCCCCTCAAACTGTGCGGGAGAAACAACGCGCAGGTTGTCTTTTAAAAAATGAAATTGCTGACTAGATAAGCTCTTAGTGAAAATATCAGCTAACTGAAGATGAGTAGGAACATATTTAACAATTAAATCACCATGTGCCACTCTTTCACGAACAAAATGATAATCTATCTGAATATGCTTGCTACGAGCATGCTGAACTGGATTTGCTGTCAAGTAGGAGGCAGAGATATTATCACAGAAAAGCTGAACAGGTGCCTGGACTGGAAGGCCGAGCTCAAACAGAATAGATCGGACATGTAATGTGTCCTGTACAGTGTAGGCAATCGCACGATATTCCGCCTCTGTAGAAGATTTGGATACCGTAGGTTGCTTCTTGGATTTCCACGAGACAAGATTAGGACCCAAGAAGACCGCAAAGCCTGTAGTAGATCGAGAACTATCCGGACAGCCTGCCCAATCAGCATCCGAGTAAGCCAAAATACGCAGTGGGTGAGCCGATCTCTGTAACCATAATCCATTATCTATGGAGCCCTGGAGATAACGAAAAATACGCTTGACAGCAAGCATGTGAGTAGTACGAGGAGCATGCATAAATTGAGACACTAAATGAACTGCAAAAGTAATATCAGGTCGTGTCAAAGTTAAATACTGTAATGCACCAACCATACTGCGATACTCAGTAGCATCAGCTAAAAGCTCACCATCAGTGAGAGAGAGTGTAGTACGAGTGGCAAGTGGTGTGCGAACAGGTTTGAGAGTGTGTAAGTGAAAGCGGAGAAGAAGATCAGACACATATTTTTGTTGAGACAAAAAAAGACCTTTAGAATTGTGAACTGCATGGACACCCAAAAAATAATGAAGATCTCCAAGATCTTTCATGGCAAAGTGAGATGCTATGCGGGTGATAAAAGAGGAGACGAGAGAGGGAGAACTACCCGTAATAATAATGTCATCAACATATAATAATAGATAAATCACAGACTGATCCTGGCGATAAATAAATAAAGAGTTATCTGACTTACTGCAGGAAAAATTATTAGTCAGAAGAAAGCTGCTAAAACGATGAAACCAAGCCCGAGGAGCTTGCTTAAGACCATATATGGCTTTTCGCAGGCGACACACATGATGAGGGAACTGAGGATGAACAAATCCCCGAGGCTGACGCATATAAACTTCTTCTGTAAGGTGACCATGAAGAAACGCATTTTTCACATCTATTTGGCGCATAACCCACCCAAAAGAAATAGCAAGGGTAAGAACAATACGAACAGTGGTGGGTTTTACAACCGGACTAAAAGTTTCTGAAAAATCCACACCAGCCTGCTGATTAAAACCTTGAGCAACAAGGCGTGCTTTATGGCGCTCAATGGTTCCATCAGAATGAAATTTAGTTTTATAAATCCACTTAGACCCAACCACATTTTTAGTACTATCAAACGGAACTAAATCCCAAGTATTATTAGTGATAAGTGCATTAAATTCATCTGCCATAGCCTCACGCCAAACCAAACTTTTATGAGCCTCAGAAAAACATGTAGGATCAGCGCTAACAACTGTATTTAATGTAAAAATTGATTTGGGTTTAAAAATACCGGACTTAGCTCGGGTTTGCATGGGATGTATATTATGAAGTGAGACGGTTGAAGCATGACTGGAGGTGGAGATGTGACTCGTATGAGGGCTGGACGAACTGACTAAAGGCTGGTCGGGCTGAGGAGTGACGGTCTGGTCATGTTGAGGTGAGGTGGAGGACGAAGTATGGCTGGCAGACGAACTGGTAGAAGGTAAAGGCCTGGGACTAGGCTGGCCGAAGACAGTGTGCAGCGGGCTGGGAGTGTGGTGTGTGGTTTCAGTTCTAGGAGATGGCTGGTTGGAGGAAGGAGTGGGAGGTGGTGTCTGATCGATGGTCGAAGATGTATGGAAGGGCACTGGTGGGCTGGAACATGGTGGCAGAAGAACTGCCGGTGCCGAAGATGGTGGCCGAAGAGTGTTGGTCAACTGGAAGTCAGATGGGGTAGGCATAGCGGGAGACTCAGGTGTGGTAGAACTTAGAAGAGGAAAAGGAAAATTATTTTCAAAAAACTTAACATGTCGACTGATATAAATTCTACCAGACTTAGGGTCAAGACAACGATATCCTTTATACCCAGATGCATAGCCAATAAAAACACAATGAACAGACCTGGCCTAGAGTTTGTTAGAGGATGTGGTAGTAATATTGGGAAAACAAGAACAACCAAACACACGCATGAAGGAGTAATCAGGGGATTGTTGAAAAAGTTTTTCATAAGGTGAGATATTTCCAAGTAACGTAGATGGTAATCGGTTAATAATATATGCAGCTGTAAAAATAGCATCAACCCAGAACTGACTAGGAATGGAGGCTTCAAGAAGCATAGTTCTAGTAAGTTCTAAGAGATGTCGATGTTTACGTTCAGCGACCCCATTTTGTTGAGGTGTGTCAGGACATGATTTGCGAAAGTAAATGCCATGATTATCAAAAAATTGTTGCATATTAAAATTAACAAATTCACCCCCTCCATCACTTTGAAATATCTTAATCGTAGTATTAAAAAGATTTTCAACTAAGGATTTAAAGGACTGAAAATGGCGAAACACTTCACTCTTATTTTTCATTGGATAAAGCCAGGTAAAACGAGAAAAATCATCAATAAAGCAGACATAATATTTAAAACCCATATTTGATAAAATAGGAGACTGCCAAACATCCGAATGAATTAATTGTAAGGGCATAGAACAATTATGACTAGCATCCGTAAAAGGTAAGCGTTGACATTTGCCCAAGCGGCAAGAGATACAATTATGGGAAAAACTAGAGCTACTACAAATATGTTGCTGACTATGTAAAGTACGTAAAACAGAAGTGCCACAATGGCCTAATCTACGATGCCAAATGGGTCCCGAGGTAGTGATAGACGACAAAGCTAGTGGTGATGGAGAACTGAGGCTGACTGGATAAAGATGACCATGACTAGGTACTTGAAGAAGAACCGCCCCCGAGATTTTGTCCTTAACAAAAAAAGAGTTTTTATCAAAAATTACAATACAGTTTGATGGAGTATATGGCCCAGGAACCCCCGGCCCATAGACTCCTACTTCTCCTACATAAGTCCGTTGGGCTCAGGGAACAACTCAGGCCCAAATACAACGGCCCAAGCCTCAAAGTAGCCCAGAAAACACGCTGGGGTGCCTTCGGCCTCCTTGGCCGAAGGCTCCAAAACTCACAGAATAGCCTTCTCTGGCATAAAAAGCTACTGGGAGAAAACGGCAAAAAACATGAGCCTTCGGCATTGTCAAGCCCTCGGCATCATAGCCTTCGGTCACATAAGGCCTTCGGCTATGATGCGTGTTTTCTCGCACCTAAAATGATGTAGTAAAATGGTGTAAAGTACGAGTATCGTCTCCACAGGGACGGACAAAAGGGAAATAAAGATTAACTAAACTTTAGCGATTAAAAAGAAATAAATAAAATAAAAAAAATGCAATTGTGCGAGATTGGTTGATTGATTGAAATAAAACTAATGCTAATAAGCGAATAAAAAGATTTGATTTTCCTTAATTAACGACGAAGGGAACAGGAATTGATTCCGGGGTTAACCAGATTTCTGGCAGAACAGGCTTAATCACATAAATTTAATTTAATTGAGCCTAGCTAATCATTACTAAGTTCTTACCGCTCTCGCGGCGTAGAGTACAATAATTTAGGGGACCAGGCTGATCTCTCATGCGACAGGATCCTAAATTATTGCCAAAACGAGCGAGCTTACGGCCCCTTAATCGCTACTAATCTCTTAGCGAACGATTAAGTGTGTGTGAATGTGTCCTAGAACAAATTAGATCTCTCTTAATTTATTCTATAAGCAATTGTAATTCTAGCTGCAGTCTAGGTTACAAGAGATATCAATTAAATTATTCAAACACAAATTAAACGGTATTCATGCAATTAAACCGACAAGAATCTAGCCATCAATCATGATTAACCCCTTCATCAACCCCAAATCCCTAATTAAACTACTCACGCCTCATAATTGACGAATCAAAAGAATTGAGATGAATAGAAATAATTGTCATTAATTAAAGAATTGAACTTACAAAGAATCCCAGGTTCTTGGATTAAACAACGTAAAAAATGCAGATAAACTCGTCCCTAGGCCTCTCTCCAAAGTTCGTAACCCCAAAAGTGGGTATGGAGGCCTTATTTATAGAAAACAGGAGAATTTGAGCTGAATTAGGACAAAACGGGGTCAGGCACGGTGCCAGGCACGATCGTGCCTGCGACCGTGCCTGCGGAAGGGACGCGTAAAAATTTTGCAGACACGATCGTGCCTGCACCGGACACGATCGTGTCTGGCTGCCAGTGGCTCCGCGTTGATTTAGATGGCAGGCACGATCGTGCCTGGCCTAGGCACGGCCGTGCCTGCTCTTTCCTTCATTGTTTTTCTTCGTTTCTCGTTCCGAATGCTCCCGAATGCCTACAAGGTCGATCCAAATGCTCTTTCTTCACCAGAATTTCGTCGTGAATCTCCCGGTGGCCTCCAAATCTTCCAAATCTCTCTCGAATGTCTTCAAACCCTTCCCGAGTGCCTCTCAAGCGCCGATTGCCGGACTCTAACTTCTTCAAATCAACTCCAAATGCTATGAAACTCGATCCAACGCCTGTTAAACACAACTTGAGCCAAAATTGAGACTTGCATCACCTTAAAGCCAGGAAAATCATCAAAATCCGACTCGAACACGCATCAAATGCGTGTCTAAATACGGACTTATCAGGCTACATGAGGCCTTCGGCTACACAGGGGTCCTGGTCGCATGGAGCCCTCGGCTACACCAGGAGCCTTCGGCCAGACACGCTCAATCATCGACGATTCCTTTTGGAGACAGCCAACCACCGCATTTAATGCCACGTCACATCCGCCAGCCGCATTCAATGCGGTAAACGTACCACTGCCGGTGCCAACCGGTTGATGTGACCCTTCGGCCGTTGGATTACTGACACGTGTCCTCTCATCGCATTTATTGCTGCTATAAATAGCAGCCCATTTCTCCTTGTAAATCATCATCTGCATCCCAACTCCACATCTCGAGTTCATTTAATAAATCGACTCTCTCTCTCCTCCTATTTGCTCTGACTTCTCTCTAAGTTATTCCCGCAATAACCCCTCGGATAAGATACCCCCCGGGTAGACTATCCATCATTTGGTGCTCTCGTTGAGAGGTCTGAACTATCAAGTAAGAAACCCTCCCCCTCTACCAAATACAGAACACCTACCAAAAATGGGAAGAACCACTCGTGCCCAATCCAAAACCCTTGAGGAAAACCACGTAGCCCCCGGCGAGACGAACGGGGCTGAGGCCTCCAACAGGCTCTTAGTACCCGGGGGTGGTATCATCCTCGAATTAGAGCAAGCCACCGCTGACCTACGTCAGCAGCTGCAGAAGAACACCCCTGATGCTCGCATTGGCCTTGATAATCGAAGGAGGGATCGGAGTGAGAACCAAGTTCCCCCTCCGGCCCCGGCCATCGATCTTCAGGCTGCCTTTGCGGCCTTTGTTCAAAACATGGCTCTCAATTCCGGAGCCCTCGCCTCTCAGGCACCCCTTCAGCCCTATGCTGGAGGGAATGTTATCAACCTACCACCACTCCCTCCTTTGTTCAGCAACCCTCCCCCGGGGGTTGGCAATGCCGAGGGGGTCATAGCACAGGATACCGCCTCCCAAGAGGCCCAATCCAGGGACAAACGCCCCATGATAAAGGAGAAACCCCGAACCTCTGCACTTGAGAGGCTAGGGGGTGCTCCCGGGCACCGAGGGGTCCAAGACCGCCTCGGGAAACAAGCGCTCAGCAGACCACAGGAAAGTGGAGCCTCCGCTTTGGGTGCCGAAGGTGTGCCTCCCCCCCGAAGCAGAGGCAAAGCTCTCCTCCATGCCGATGACGCCAGGCACCAAATCACACAGGCGCAATCCTTCCGGGCCAACTCCCAAGGGGTTGCCCCGAAGGATCCCAAGGACGAAATCATTGAGGCCCTCCTCCGTCAACTCGAGGAGAATCGTCAGGCACCCCCGACGGCTTCCACATCGAGGCCAGATCCAGAGTACGCTGACCTCCGGGCGCAAGTGGAGGAAATGAAGCGTAAGCTTGCCGAAGGCTCAGGCGAGCCCCAAGATTCCCCAAAAATACCGGGGGCAACCTATCAAGCCGTATGAGGGGAAGACGGACCCCCAAGAGCACTATAGCCATTATCAAAATAGCATGATGATGATGGGGGCGTCGGATGAATACCTATGCCGTTGGTTCCTTTCCACTTTGGAAGGTCCAGCGTATGAGTGGTTCAACCGGCTGCCCGAAGGCAGCATTGATTCTTGGCAAGAACTTGCCCACCGCTTCCTCACGCAATTTGCTGGGAGGCATCGCTCGAAGAAGCACTTCTCCCACCTTCTAAACGTAAGACAACAGAAGGAGGAAACCCTTCGGAATTTCTTGGAACGCTGGAGGCAAGCCTCCCTTGAGGTCGAGGGCACCGATGACAGAACCTTGATGGCCCTCTTCCACACCGTCCTCCGCAACGGTAACTTCTCCAGGAGTCTCATCACCGATCCCCCCCGCGACTATACCAAGGCCCTTCAGCGGGGGGACCGATATGCTGAAGCAGAGGAAATCGAGAAGGACCGCCGCAACACGGATCCTTCTCAGAAGAATGAAGGCAGAAATCGGCCCGGAGGGCCTCCCCCTCCGGTCAACCGAGAGGCACAGCACAACGATCGCTCCCGGGGTGGCCAAGCCAGACCCGGGGGCGGTTACAAGAACAATCCGAAGGCATGGGCGCAACCCGTCTTCCTTGAGCACCCACACACTCCCTTGACGCACCCCGTCAGCGTCATTCTTGATCATGCAGAAGAGCGAGGGCTCGTGGAGCGAGACTCCCGGACACCCCTCGAGATTTATGCCATCGGCCCTGATGAGCCCTATTGCCGCTTTCACCGTCACCATGGACACAAAACCGACGACTGCCATCAGCTGAAGAACGCGATTGAGAGGCTGATACAGGCGGGCCACTTGTCTCAGTTTATCAGGGGCCCTCCTCCCCAGGGCCCCCTTCACCATCAAGGGCCTCCGCCGAAGGCAAACAAGTGGGTGAACCCCAACACCATCCCCTTGGGAAACCCACAGGGGAAGAAGCGCGAAATTGGGGGCCTCGATGACGAGGGAGAGGGCTCCCATCAACAATACAAACGCCATATTCATATGATCAACGGCGGCAACACCGGAGGCGATTCAACAAGCCAAAGGAAGAAGTGGGCACAATCCCTTTACATTGGGGAGGTCAATCACATGCCCCCTACTAAAAGGCCGAGGGCGGATCCCATCTTCTTCACAGATGCGGACCTCCCCTCGGGCTCTCTGCCGCATAGGGATGCCCTCGTCATCCGCACTGAGATCAATGACGCCATCATCCACCGGACTTACGTTGACACAGGGAGTTCTGTCAACGTCATGTACCTTAGTACTTTTCAAGAGTTGGGACTCGACAGGGGGTCCCTCCGACACATCAACACCCCACTCTCCGGATTTACGGGGGACAGCATAGACGCCGAGGGCGCCATCACCCTCATGGTTGAATTCGGCGACGGATCCCATAGAGCCAAGCTCGAGGTGGAATTCGTCGTCGTCAACCTCGACTGTGCGCATAACATCATCCTCGGCCGGCCTGCCCTCGAAGATTTGGAGGCTGTCATCTCCATGAGGCATCTCTGCCTCAAGTTCCCCACACCCACCGGCATCGGCTACTCGAGGGGAAATCAAAAGCTCTCCAGGGCATGCTACCTTCAGCTTACCAAAAAGGTTAGTAAAACTGAGTTTCGTGTTGACACCATCACCACCAAGGCCTTGGAGGAAGAAGAAGGCAGGCCGAGGGCTGAGCCTGCCGAGGAAACCGAAGACTTGATACTCGATCCGGCCAAGCCGGAGAGAGTCCTGAAGATTGGAGCCAAGCTCCCCGAAGACTTGAAGGCTGGCATCACCGGAGCCCTCCGCGCCTACTCCATTGTTTTTGCATGGGGGCCGGAGGATATGCCAGGAATTGACCGAAGGGTTATCACCCACCGCCTAGCGGTGGACCCTTCGGCCAAACCAGTGCAACAACGAAGAAGACCCCTCTCGGCCGAGAGGAGGGAGTTCGTGAAGAAGGAGGTATCTATGCTCCTCTCCATCAAACACATAAAGGAGGTGAAATACCCCTCTTGGTTAGCGAACGTAGTCCTCGCACAGAAGCCTCCTACCTTTCGCATGTGCGTGGACTATACAGACCTGAATAAGGCGTGCCCTATGGACCCCTTCCCACTGCCAAACATTGATCAACTAGTAGATGAGACCGCAGGATGCGAGATCATGTCATTCCTCGACGCGTTCCGCGGATATCATCAAATCTACATGCATGAGGAAGACGCTGAAAAAACCGCCTTCATGACACCCGAAGGCATCTTCTGCTACCTTGTGATGGCCTTCGGTCTCAAGAATTCGGGCGCCACCTACACCCGAATGGTGGCCAGAGTCTTTCAAGCTGTCCTAGGACGCACCATGGAGGCTTACGTTGACGACATGATCGTCAAAAGCAAGAAGGCAAGCACTCACGCCGACGACCTCCGGGAAATCTTTGCCATCATGCAAAAATTCAATCTCCGGCTAAACCCAAAGAAATGCACCTTCGGCGTGCAAGGGGGGAAGTTCTTAGGCTACATGGTCAGCCGAAGGGGTATTGAGGCCAACCCCGAGAAGATTCAGGCCATCATCAACATGGAGCCTCCACGCAACGTCAAAGAAGTTCAACGGCTGACGGGTCGCCTGGCAGCCCTCAACCGTTTCCTCTCCAAGTCAGCCGAGAGGGCCCTCCCCTTCTTCCAAATCATGAGGAAGACGGCGGGTTTTCAATGGACATCTGAATGTCAAGAGGCCTTCGACGAACTCAAGAGGTACCTCTCCTCTCCCCCAGTGCTCTCCAAACCAAAGGTGGGGGAGACTTTATACTTATATCTCGGGGTTAGCCCAGCGGCTATCAGCTCAGTACTAATCCGAGAGGAAGACGGCATCCAGCATGCCATCTTCTACGTCAGCAAAACCCTCCGGGAGGCCAAACTCAGGTATTCTCCCGTCGAGAAGACGGTGCTAGCCATCGTTTGGACCGTCAAGAAGCTTGGCCACTACTTTCAAGCCCATCCAGTCCAGGTGCTCACTCATCAACCCCTCGGCGCCCTCATGAGGAGTCCCACTAGCTCCTCCCGGATGGTAAAATGGGCCATCTTCCTCAGCCAATACAACATAGACATCCGTCCGAGGCCTGCCATTAAGGGCCAAGCCCTGGCGGACTTCGTAACGGAATGCACCGCGAGATCAGCAACTGACGAGGAGCCTTCGGCACCCCTCGATGAATGGTGGACACTCTATACCGATGGCTCCTCGGCCACCAAAGCATGCGGAGGGGGTGTGGTCCTCATTACACCCGAGGGCTTCCGCGCCTATTATGCCGTCCGCTTCTCCTTCAAAGTCTCCAACAACGAGGCCGAATACGAGGCCCTCCTCTGCGGCCTTCGGCTGGCAGCGAATCTGAAGGCTAAGATGATCCACGTCAAGTGTGACTCCAAACTTGTTGTGGGTCAAATTTCCGGGGAGTACGAAGCCAAGGAAGGAAGGATGAAACAATACAAAGAAGCGGCTAAGGAGTTGCTCAAGGTGTTTGAGGCACATTCTCTCACCCAAATACCGAGGGCTCAAAACTCCGAGGCCGACATTCTATCCAAGCTTTCGGATGAATCCCCCGAGCACCTCTCCAAAATTGCAAGAATTGAGGAACTCAGCCTCTCAAGCATCCACGCGAGCCCCGTCATGAACATTCACTTAAGGCCGGAGGATTGGATCTCCGACATCATCACCTTCATCACCGCAGGGCAACTGCCCCAAGACGAAGCCTGCGCCAAGTTAGCAAAACTGAGGGCTCCCAGCTACACCCTCGAAAACGGGAGGCTTTACAAGAGATCTTACAACGGCACCCTCCTTCGGTGCCTTCATCAAGATGAGGCCGAAGTCGCCATGGAGGAAGTGCACAGTGGCACTTGCTCAGCTCACCAGGGACCCTTCTCCATGTCCCGAAGGCTTATAGTTCAGGGCTACTTCTGGCCCACGATGGCTAGAGATTGTGCTGATCTAGCCCGAAGGTGCACCGCTTGCCAACACTTTCAGAAGGCCCCCGGCAGGCCAGCGGTCAACTATGCCCCCATCAGCACCGCTATACCCTTCTCTAGATGGGGAATCGACTTAGTAGGCCCTCTGCCAAGGGGTACCTCCAACAACAGGTATATCATTGTGGCCATTGACTACTTCACCAAATGGGTAGAGGCCGAGCCCCTCGCCAGCATCACTGAGGCCCGGTGCCGCCACTTTGTTCTCAAAAATATCCTCACAAGGTTTGGTGTTCCCCAACAAATCATCTCCGACAACGGGACTCAATTTGAGGCAGCCCCCTTCTGTGTCCTCCTGGAGGCATGGGGCGTCAAACACACTTTTTCATCCGTGGCCTACCCTCAGGGCAACGGACAGGTAGAGAATGCCAATCGCACTCTCCTCGAAGGGTTGAAGAAGAAGCTGGAAGCCGAAGGGGGAGGCTGGGTAGAAGAGCTTCACAACATCTTATGGGCCTACCGCACCACCCCTCGGCGCGCAACAGGCGAAACACCCTTCTCCCTGTGCTATGGCTTTGAGGCTAAGGCTCCAACAGAAGTGACTCTGCCCACCCGAAGGGTTGAACAATATGAACCCGAAGTCAACGATGCCAACATGGCCCTCGACCTTCATCTCATCTCAGAACGCCGAGAGCAAGCCTTTCTCAGGGCCGAAAACTATAGGAGACAAGTCAAAGGCTACATCGACGCCAAGGTCCGCTCCCGGGAATTTCAGGTGGGTGACTACGTCCTCCGACGAAGGGAGGCCAGTCTACCCACCGAAGGAGGAAAGATGGCGCCCAAGTTTGAAGGCCCCTACATCATCTCAGCCATCATCAAACCGGGGACATACAAGCTTAAACGCCCTAATGGGACGGAGGTCCCTAGATATTGGAATGTGCACCACCTTGTCAAATTCTATCAATAAGACATGAGCGGCCAAGCCCTCATCCTCAGCAAGTGTAAATGTCAATGGCCTAAGGCCCCATCTGTTTTTGAAGAATAATCAAAAGGCCAAGCCTTCATCACCTACATATTGTACAAGCGGCCCAAAGCCCCCTTCTCTCCTACAAATGGGTGGCCAAGCCCTCATCTCTTCACTAAAATAGGCCCAGGGCCTCTTCCTCTCATGAGAGGGAACAACAGTTTAGGTACCAAGTACTAAGTGTATGGGTCACCCCCATCACTCTTTGAAAACACCTAGTGTTTTCTCACTAAGCCGTACCCCACGAGGACGCAATCATGCATACATTATGCATACTTATACATACTCTCTCCTCCTAAAAAAAAAAAAAAAAAAAAAAAACCGGGGGGTGCAACACCCCTCGGCTCCGGCTGGTACCAAGTACCCCCGGCTATTTGTGTCCCATACACAAATAAAACCCTTCCCAGGAACGCTTTCCGCGCCATCCCCCAAGGGGAGGCAGGCAACGGACCATGTCCCGGGCCCAGGATTCGACTTCCACAAACGAAACGCTCCCCGCGCTATCCCCCAAGGGGAAGCAGGCAACAGACCATGTCTCGGGCTGAGGGGACGACTTTCAAAACCGAGGCGCTTTCCGTGCTATCTCCCAAGGGGAAGCAGGCAACAGACGATGTCTCGGGCCGAGGAAACGACCCTCAAACCCTTCGGGATATCGGAAGGTCATTCCCGAAGGGGGAGCCAACGGTTTGTTCCGTTGCCTCCCATATAGGCCAAGCCTTTCCTAGAAACCAAGTTTCTAGATGCCTCTCCTACACCATCTAAAAAAAAAAAAAAGATGTGTAGGGGGGAAGGAACTCCCCGGATACTATTCTCCCCGGAGGCTCAGCACTTCGGATATATATTACCGAAGGCTCCTACAAAGGCAACAGAAAAATCTCTCAACAACAGGTCATCTGGCTACATAGCCGAAGGCTCCACTACATAAGGTCTTGAAGTACAAGAATTCCCCCGGGGACCCAAGATGAAGGCTTACTAGCAAAACTTCACCCCTCTGAAATATGGCTGACTCAAATTCAACCATGTTCCATGCCGAAGGCAGGATATCACCAGGCTCATTCAACGATGGAAAATTTCCCAAATCCACATATTGGCCCCCCTAAAGCTACACTACAATCGAAGACCCTGCGTGACCGAGGGCTCGGCATTTCCAAGGGCATAAGAAGCAATATCATTTGGAAAATTTCCTAAGTCTAATTCATTTTAGCCCTCGGTTCTAATGCTACAACCTGGGGGCAATCCCGTTGGTTCACGATGGAACCTTACTTAGAAATTTTTCTAAGTCCGCGATCACAAGCCTCCGGTGATTCTACTCTAAATCCACGACTGCGATCCCCCGGCTCCCCCACGCTACACCAACCGGTGGCCTTCGGGAAACCAGGCGAGGGAAAAAAAGGGCATACATCCATACACGAAGGAAGAAAACAGAGACAAAGGCAATCATTCATTAAAGAAGCCCGGAGGCATGTCACATTCATTCAAAAGAGAAGTATATCCACCAATAACAAAATCCCCGGGGGCGTACCATATATACATCATCAGAAATATTCGAAGTAACAAGTGTTTGGTTACATGTGGCCGAAGCCGAAATTTACAACCACAGAAATATTGCGAAAAATTTTAAGTATCAGCTATATGGGAGACATCCTTCAGCTCGGAGGAGGCATCACCCTCATCATCGTCAGAATCACACCTGGCCAGTTCGGAATCCTCAAGTAGCTGCCTCTCTTCACCCTCGGGGAGGGGGACCCTCACGTCCGGCAGAAGGGGGGGGGGGGGGAGGCCATAGGCTTCAGGCTGAAACTCCTTCGGATCGGCGACGTGGTGCCGGGCCAGCCTCCGGTACAGCATAGCCTGAGTAAAGTATTGGGCGCCCTCGTAAAAACTTTTCCCCTTCAGGGCAAGCCACATTGCCCCGGGGCCCTTCACCCAGGCATCCGCTTTGGCCTCAACCACCGAGGCCACCCACTGCTGGTATCCTTCGGCCTTCCAGCCATCGGCAACGAAAGAAGCAACGGCATCATCGGCGGCTTTAGCAACGGCTTCGGCTTTGGCCTTATCAGCTTCCTCGGCGGCTGCTTTGGCGGCTTCGGCGGCAGCTTTCTCTGCCTCAGCCTTCCCATTGGCGATGCCCTCGGCCCTGGCCTCATTCTTGGCAGCCTCTAGCCTCTGGTCAGCCTGCCGGAGAGCCTCTTCCAGGCCGGCCAACTGCCTGATGGCCTCAGTGTTGTTGGCGATGAGCTTCCGCATGGCCTCATCGGATTTCGCCCTTTCAACGCGGTGCTGCTCCGCTCTCTTGACAAGCTCGCCGAGGGCCACGCTTGCCTGCAAACATGTAAAGAAGCACTTAGGATCACATTATGCAAGGATGACGAACCATGGGAGAAGGATTTGTAAAGGGCGGAAGCACTTACAGTGACCGAGGCTTGAAGAGTCTTAAGCTCAAGGGATTCGTCCTCGAACCTGCCGAGGGTGGACCGATCCACCGAGGGGGTGGCGCCCCTCAGGAACTCCCTCGGGTCGAGAGTACCGTGCATTATAGCCGTCCCCTTTTTGATGGGGAACTGCACCTTCTCCAGGGGCCAGGCCCCCTCATCAAGGTCCACTGGAGGAAGGGAGTCCGAGGGTTTGCCCGAAGGGAGCTCGTCGATGGTTACTAGTGGGGGAGCCTTCTGCCCAGCATCCCCCTTTGGTTTCTTCTTTTCCGGGGGCTTTATGCCTTTCCCGGCGTTTTTCCTCTTAAGCTCCCCCACCTTGGAGCCTCCGGCCTCAGCACCGGCATCAACAACGGCAGCTTCCTTGGAGGGCCCCTGACCTTCGGGGGTCTTCTCCTTTTTGAAGAAGGCGTCCACATGCGGCTGAGTCGGAGGCCCCTCCTCCTTCTTCTTCTTGTCCTTAGCCAATTGCTTGGAAAGCTTCGCAAAGGCTTTCGGATCCATGATATCACCTGCAAAGGACAGAAAGAGTTAGAAAAGAGAAACAAGGCCAGAAACAAAAAACGACTAAGTATCAGACATCATCCTCGGCAACAACCTCTAACGTTTTGGGAGCCCCGGTCCAAGAGGGGATATCTCTCATCTTCCTCCCCCGGAAGGCGGTACCCGCATAAATTCTAGCTTGAGCAGCTCCTCCGGGAGCGTGGCAGCCTTGATAGTCATCAGCTTTTCTGAACCCGGCGGCTTCGCTTTCAGCTTTTTCCCGTTTCCCTCGAGGAAAGCGTTACCCACCTTGAGGTGCCTCCGAAAATGGTTCCGAAGCGGGCTCGGGAAGGTGACTCCCGGCATCCTGAGGTAACAGAACCGGTCCTTTCATCCCTTATGGGACGAAGGCACCTCCGAGAAAAGCCTCCACGTCGGTACTTGTTGGAGGTTAGCGAAACCTTCGCTATTGGTGGCCCCCCCTCGACATAAGTTGAAAGAGACAAAAAAATTGATCCAAGGTGGGGGCAACCCCTCGGCTTCGACATTGCGAGAGAAACCCTGTGATGTACGAATGACTATTCGGGGTCAGCTGGCAAGGGGCGAGGCCCACGAACCGAAGGTATTCTACCAGGAAAGGGTGGAGCGGGAACCGAAGACCCAACTCCACCGAAAGGATGTGCACCGCGTAACAGCCCTCCGGAGGATGCAACAGCACATCGTCAGGCCCCGGCACCACCACCTGTGCCGACGGGCCAACCAACAGTTGAGTTTTGAGGTACTCCGCCTCCCCGGCCTTCGTTTTCAATTCGAGGGCGGCGGTGTTGAGATACGAGTGGCCCTCGGGTATTCCCACCGGCTGACCCGCGTCAATGGCAGCTTGTTTTTTCTTCGGGGCCGCCTGGATCTTTTTCTTCTTTTTCCCGGGAGCGACACTTATCGGTTCCGGATCTAGGGGCCGGGAGCTACTGGCTTCACCGGCGCCACGAAGAGGGAGTGCGGCGACAGTCACCTTCAGCCGCTCTTTCTCCTCCTCTTCCTCGGCAACTTGGAGTGCAAGGGCAAGCTCTTCGTCTTCCGCCACCTGCTCAAAGTCCTCTGCCTCCAACTCAGTCCGAAGGGTGTTTTGGACTTCCTCGGCGATGGCAGCGTCATTGTTGACCGACGATTGTTCACCTGAGGACTCCGCCTCAGAATAACTCTCCGATTGAACGGGGGCCTCCACGGAAATATCTTGGGAATCGCTGGCCGACGACATCTTCTCGATAACAGGGAAAGGAAAGAATATAAGAGAACTGGCCGGAGGCTCCTAAGTATTCCCTAAACACTAGAGCTAAGGCCAGTGAAGCGAAATACGCTAAGTGTATGGAGAATGGAGGAAGAACTGACCTCAGAAATTACGTTTGATCGAAGGCTGAAGTTTCTCTCTCTAGGAAAAATGGCAGAGTTCCGCTATCTCTCTAAGTTCGCACAAGAACAAATGACTCAGGTTCTGGGGTATTTATAGGCAAATGGGCCTCGAGAACTGGGCCTCGATTTGAAAAGCCCATCATTACGGGCCGCCGCCTCGGCCAATGAGTGGCAGCCGCCCACCCCCAACCAATGAGGGGACGCCACGTCAACCCCTCCTCCAACGGCTATATTACAACGACTATATTTCGGCAAGACTGGGGTGCCCTCGAATGACAGCCTCCGGCTATCACCCACCACATCCTTCAGACAATGAATTCCACCAAACGCCTCGAGCCTGCGGCAGCATAAGCCCCCGGCTTGTCAATATTGTCACCCCTCGGGTTTGCATCAACACATCATAACTCCTTCAACCCGAACTAGCCTTCGGCCTAAAGGAGTGGGGGACTGGGATACACCCCTCGGGAATCATACAGGACAAAAGTTCTTCATACAAACAATTTACTATTGACGCGTGCAGCCTCCGGACAAACATCAAAGTGGAACCCCTTCGGCAGAGGCAGGATATCACAAGTTTTCCCCAAGTCACTTGCGGAGATGAAGGAGCCCTCATCACAACACATGCAGGAAATACATCTATGCTTCCCTCAGAAAACCCTCGACGTGTGAGGGACTGAGGGGAGCCCCCGGCAAACATGCGAAGGTCATGAATACATTCCCTCAGAAAACCCTCGACGTGTGAGGGACTGAGGGAAGCCTTCGGCAATAAGCTGAAGGCAGCTCTCAAGCAAAGGCGCCCAACCAAATGATGGATCCTCCGGAAGAATCAACACATCTACTCCTTTTCCCTCAAGTACCTTTCGGCAAAAGGAGTGAGGGACTCCTGATGGAGTATATGGCCCAGGAACCCCCGGCCCATAGACTCCTACTTCTCCTACATAAGTCTGTTGGGCTCAGGGAACAACTCAGGCCCAAATACAACGGCCCAAGCCTCAAAGTAGCCCAGAAAACACGCTGGGGTGCCTTCGGCCTCCTTGGCCGAAGGCTCCAAAACTCACAGAATAGCCTTCTCTGGCATAAAAAGCTACTGGGAGAAAACGGCAAAAAACATGAGCCTTCGGCATTGTCAAGCCCTCGGCATCATAGCCTTCGGTCACATAAGGCCTTCGGCTACATGAGGCCTTCGGCTACACAGGGGTCCTGGTCGCATGGAGCCCTCGGCTACACCAGGAGCCTTCGGCCAGACACGCTCAATCATCGAAGATTCCTTTTGGAGACAGCCAACCACCGCATTTAATGCCACGTCACATCCGCCAGCCGCATTCAATGCGGTAAACGTACCACTGCCGGTGCCAACCGGTTGATGTGACCCTTCGGCCGTTGGATTACTGACACGTGTCCTCTCATCGCATTTATTGCTGCTATAAATAGCAGCCCATTTCTCCTTGTAAATCATCATCTGCATCCCAACTCCACATCTCGAGTTCATTTAATAAATCGACTCTCTCTCCTCCTATTTGCTCTGACTTCTCTCTAAGTTATTCCCGCAATAACCCCTCGGATAAGATACCCCCCGGGTAGACTATCCATCACAGTTGTTATCAGCGCACAATTTTTGAATGGAGAGAAGATTAAATTTAATATGAGGCACATGAAAGACCGATTTTAACGTGAGAGGACGGTGAGAAGAATTTAAATGAACATCACCAATATTAGCTATAGATAATTTAGATCCATTTGCAGCACTAACAGAAAGTGGTCCAGTATAAGGTAATTTATTAAGTAAAATACCTTCTGTAGGAGTCATGTGAGCCGATGCACCCGAGTCTGGATACCATAAAGCAGAACTTGATTCACCATTAGTGGTAAGCAGGGCTGGTGCAGATGGCTGATTGAATCGTGAAGGACACTGAAGAGCAGAATGACCTGTATTGAAACATAATTGACTGACGACGGGTGGTGGAATGGACCCAAGAATTCCCTCACCCGATGGAAAGCCTGCATAGCTAGTGTGAGTATCACAAATATAGAAGGGATTAGTATTTAAAGTTGACAAAACAATATTACTAGCAGAACCTGTAGTGCTCGATGAGGATGATGGCACCCCCTGGAACGGTACTGGTGGCCTCCCGAAAACCAGACTGGAGGAACTTGGCTGCTGTCCCGCAACAAACTGTCCGCCTGGAGGAAGCTGCTGGCCGTGTTGGACGTGCTGCATGCCTCCATAAAACTGCTGTGGTCCGTATGCAAGCTGGCCGCCGTATGGCTGTGGTCCTCCTCGACCTCTGCCGCGGCCTGCACCTCTGCCACGCCCCCTCGTCCGCGACCCCCTCTGCCATTCATATACGGTCTGGGGGCCTGCTGTCCAGTAGCGGTAGCAGCTGCAAAAGCTTGATGACTAACGGAGAGTTGTTGTTGACGCTCCGAGAGAACACGTTGTTCTTCTTCCATAAGACGCGATTGCAAAATATCAAACGGAAAATTCTGAGGGAATAACGAGACAGTGGTAACAAAGGACCGATAGTCGGGACCTAAGCCAGCCAAAATATATTCAAGGAGCTCCTTATCCGAGACTGGGGAATTAATTGCAGCAAGGGGATCCACTAAATTCTTGATTTCTCGTAAATAGGCTTCCATAGTCTGAGTTTCTTTCTTTTTGATGGTTGATAATAACCGTTTAAGTTCCATGCTCCGAGGTAAGCTTGCAGACATAAAACGAGTCTGAAGTCTAGCCCAGATAGCAGCAGAATGTTTTAAGTCATGAACATCAACTAAGACATCCCGAGTTAAAGTAGCTGTTGGATAATTGATACCCATATTGTATAAACAGGAGAGATTGAACAAGAATGTAGGAGAATGAGATATTGTGTATTTTGTGTATGAACTTTGAGTTATCTTTACAAGCCTACTATAAGGAGTATATATAGGGAAAATCCGGGTCTGGGCCTTTAATATGGGCCTGACAGACCCGGTTACATAAATGGACTGATAGTATAAAAAGCTAATCTAGAACATCTGAATAATAATAATAATGTATAATAATAAGAATCCATTAAACGTGTGTGGGCCGCTGTCCAGGCCCAATAATCGGCAGACCGAGGGGTCGGAGTCCATATACTCCATCAGGAGTCCCCCACTCCCTGAGCCGAGAGTACTCGAGGTGAAAGGGAGTAGTCCACAATTGTATCTGCAACGTTCTTCTGTCTTTGGTTTCTTCCTCTTCGGCCGGGGGACCACCACCCTTGTCCATGATGGGGAGGTGCCTCGTTAAAAACCTTTACTAAGAAAATACCCAATGGGAAAAAAATCCTAATAAAGGGAAAAAGAGTACACCTAGCGCCCCCAACATGAAACAAGGAAGGTAAGTCCCCTCCGGCATAATCAATCTAGCTTAACTCCTCTTCATTCGACTCAGCTCTCGTTCCTGCTCATGTGTGATATTTTCTCCTCATCTACAAACTCTGACCCCTCAATCCCCCAGTCCCCACTCTTTGAGGCGAGTGAAAACGAGGTGAAAATGAGTAAAGTCATCTTTGTACCTACACATTTAACATACATATAAATTTTTTCTTGGGATTTATGTTTCCGATCGGGAGTTCGTTACTTGAAAATAGTGGAAATGTGGATTGGCAATGTAATGATAAAATACTTAGTAGAGTGGATGTGTGAGCCATTCATAAGCAGCGGTCGCTACTTGAGGAATGACTAAGACCGGTCTTCGTGCCTGAGAGTCAGGGCTTTGTGCCTGAGAGTCAGAGTTTTGTGCCTGAAAGTTGGGGCTTTAAATCCTAGTGATGGGTCTCAAGCCACACTCTACTAGACATTTGATCATAAGTGCGTGATAGTGTGACATTCACCCAACAAAAAAATTATTTAAATAAATATAAATAATATGAAAATTAAAGAGTACTTATCTTTTTGAAGTGGGCTGAAATATTGGACTGTTTGGGCTGAAATATGTTGCTTAAATTGAGGCCCGTTGAACTATTTATTTGGACCATATATGGCCTGGCGCACTGCTTCCCTCTTAGACCAAAAATTCAACGGGACTTTTTAAATTGTTGACTGGAGTCAACTGAAGTCCTTGACCACTTTTACAAATGATGTGTGCGGGCAGATCACATGTGGCCTGGCCCACTGCTGCACTCTTGGTCTGTCCCAATTGGTACCAATCTTGGCAGGCCTTTGATTAGTCTGGCCCATACTCAAATCATGCAGCCTGGCGTTAGGTGTGGAGATAAGGGAGGCAGGTCATTGATGCCAGAAAGGGATGAAATCGGCCGGTCGTCCCTGTCCTTGATGCCGCCGGAAAGGGATGGAACACGAATCTTGGCCACTCATTGCATACTGCCGCCACCAGCAAGAGCTCGAAACGAGGTCGTCGCTGCCAGACGGAGAAAAGAGGCAAGGGGACGCTTGTTCAGTTGGACCCACCGTCGCCGCTGCTTTCAAGGACTTCATCCATGTCGCTGTAGAAGGGGGTAGTAGTAGAAAATCCTGAAATTCCACCTTCATAGTCGTCCCTGCACTCCAGGCCAGAAAGTTAGAGATCTTCCTGAGTTCGTAGTGGAGCTTCACCATCGGAATGGGGCCGCTTCAGAACCGGAGGTAGCGCAGGTATGTTGACCGTCGTATTCTTCCCTCCGCGAGACAGCTACGACCTCAGGCTGCGACCGCCGAACTACGATGGCCCAGGCATGGCGGTGGGATCTGGATCCGTCGTGACGAGATTTGGATAGCAGTCCTTCAACTTCGATGGTGAACTCCGGGGCAGCGCAAGGCGCTTCAGCGCTTAGCAGTGGACAGAACGGCGATGATATTTCCTGCTCTGTAAAGTTCCAGATCTGAACCTCCTGAGATCAGCGGCGGCAAGCTTCAGCTCACTGTGCATGGCGGCAACCGTGCGGCCGATGAGATCTGTGAACGGGTAGGCGAGATCCAGCGAAAAGCTTCTGCCATGGTGGGGTTGGGCTCGGTTTTGAGGGCCATTCATCCTTCCCTGAGCTTTGGACCGCCACTAATGGTGGAAATCAAGGACTCTCAGCCGGAAAAATCTGGTTGCATTGACAGAGGTTAGGGTCCAAAACGCAACCAGCCAGAAGGAGGAGTGTCCACCGGTTGAACCTTCCAATGTTGCAACTGCTCGAGTTGTGGGCCAAGCTCTGGACGGCCATTAATGGTGGAAGCTTGCTAGGCTCTTGGTGGAACTGAGACAGAAGCAGAGAAAAGGCCTACCAACTGATGAGGTGGATGAGTCCACTGCTAGGACGACCGCCGGTGATCCGGCTTGATGAAAAGGTCGCGACTGGGGTGATGAAGCTCGAGGCAGGCTGGAGCTCGCACTCCACCTCCGGCTTGGTGCAGCGTCGCCGCCGGGCTGGTTGGGCCATGGTTGCTTCTTCCGATTCTCTCTGGATCTGGGTGCTTCCAGCATCTTTTTTTTTCTTCCAGAACGGATTTTTTTTGGTTGAATTTTTGTGATTCGTATGAATTTCTGTATTTTGGGGAGGTTTTTCTCACTTGATTGTGTTCAAACCTCTCAACGAGAGCACCATTGTTGGATAATTGATACCCATATTGTATAAACAGGAGAGATTGAACAAGAATGTAGGAGAATGAGATATTGTGTATTTTGTGTATGAACTTTGAGTTATCTTTACAAGCCTACTATAAGGAGTATATATAGGGAAAATCCGGGTCTGGGCCTTTAATATGGGCCTGACAGACCCGGTTACATAAATGGACTGATAGTATAAAAAGCTAATCTAGAACATCTGAATAATAATAATAATGTACAATAATAAGAATCCATTAAACGTGTGTGGGCCGCTGTCCAGGCCCAATAATCGGCAGACCGAGGGGTCGGAGTCCATATACTCCATCAGTAGCAAATAACCAACAACGGATTGTTTGATCCACACGGAGCCAATAATAATACTCGGGATTGGCTACTTGACGATTAGCAAAATCAACCATATACATAGAGGGTACCTCAATTGAGCCGTCAACAATGCCAACCAAACCTTGAGAAACCAAGAATGATTCGAACTGAGTGCGCCAAGTGAGATAATCTTCCACCGCTTTCAATTTGATGGTAACAATATGAGAGACCGTGGTAATATGCGACACGGACTGAGCAAGAGTCGACATAGAAGAGCCAAAAACAGTATGCTCAAGCGGCCGAATAATACCCGGTGTTCCGGAAAAAGTGGAGCCAAAAAACGGTGAAACCGGCGGCTGAGATGAAGTAATGGTCGGAGACCGGCCTATGAGTGGCGGCGGAGAGGAAGTCGTGACTGGAATACGCAGCGGCATGGACTGGAATAAATGGTGAGGCTCAGTCGTAGAAAATATCGGTGGCGGCGGAAAATTGGAGAAGAGCGTGGACGACGATGGCATCATCACCGGAGAAGTGATGATTCCGCTTGAAGAATTTGTAAAGATTGCAGAGGAGGAAGACTGTGGCGTCGTCATGCTTGTGGTGGGAAGGATGATTTCCGGCGCCGTAGTGACATCGGCTGCGACGGAACCCACGGTGGTTGATACCACTGTTGCGGCCGTAGACATCACGGATGGAAGGAGGCGGCCGAAAAAAAAATATAGAGAGAGAAGAAAATTAGGTTAAGCTCTTGATACCATGTGAAAATAATGGGAAAGTCGTACTCCCTTAGGAGCCCTGGCAGGTATATTTATAATAAAATATCGGTTTCCAAAATACACAATATTCCTAAAATATATCAGCTATTAATGATTAGCTAGGCTCAATTAAATTAAATTCATGTAATTAGGCCTGATCTGACAGAAATCTGGTTACCCCGAAATCAATCCTTGTTATCTTCGTCGTTAATTAGAGAGAAACCAAGCTTTATTTTATTCGTTCATCTGCATTTTAATTTTCCAAACCAATCAATCTCGCACAATCGCATTTTATTTTATTTTATTATTTTTAATCGTTGAATTTAGTTAATCTTTAGTTCCCTTTTATCCGTCCATGTGGAGACGATACTCGTACTTACACCACTATATTACGATCTATTTTAAATGCGAGAAAACATCATCATCACCTATGTAAGGCATCCCATTGGAGATGGAGCTCTAACTTTATCAGTCATCTTTTTATCGAATAAGTTACTTTTGATTTCACGCGTTGAATGCGAACAATAATGAGTGACTTCTCAAAATAGAAGTAAAGCATGAGGCAAATGCAAAAACGGGACCTATTGTTTTAAATTTAATACATAGGACTAAATATTTGTGTTTGGACAAATATAGCCTTCAATGCACGCATCCATCCTAAACTGCCATAACATTGAGCATCACAACCATCCTACAGGCTCCAGGCGTGAGCCACAACCATCGTTTAATGCCGCAACAGTGTATCCTCTAGCAAGTCTGCCGCCCCTTCCGCCCTTCCCTGAGTTCGCCGCCGCCATCCTCTGTTGAAGTTGTCGCTATTCGGCAAGTCCCTGTAACCTCCATCGAGAATGCCACTTGATGTGCGAGAATGCCACTTGATATGCATAATGAGTAATGATACAATAATGACATTTTCATGTCGAAACATGACATTCTCAATATGGCATTCTAAATACTGTAATTTGAAACTGGGATTGTCATTTCGAAAAATGTACTAATAGGAAAGTGACAAATTTTCAAATGACCAATAATTTATAATTATGATATTTTCTTATTCAAAAAGTGACAATTTCTAATTACTTGTAGAAACAGAGTGCGGGGGGAGGTACAAGCGGGGGATGGGGGGAGGCATTGATGCGTTCGCGGCTATGGTGGATTGTCTAGTTGTGGTCCAAGTTAGTTGGAGCAATCAAGGGGGGATGATTGGCAATGGAGGAACTCGATCCGGTAGGATGAAATCGCATGTTGCGATTGATTTAAGAAGCGGATGGAGAATAAAGTTGACTTCCATCAAGGGTTTAATTAGGTAAAGGGTAAAAAAGTAATTTGCAGTCCTATTTAGGGAACAAAAACCTTAAAATCCTATTTTTGAATTTAGTCCATGTTTTAGTCTCATTTTGGACAATTTATTAATAATAATTAACATAAGTAAGTTTAGAGTTATCTTTATAACTAAATTGACTGAAGTTATTATAAAAGATTATTTAAGTATTTTTCTTTACATTTTAAATAAAATATATTAAATATGGTTTTCCATAATTAAGAAGAGTTAGCTAGTTAAACTATTAAATTTCACTACATTCAATCAATTTAATCAATTTTAATGTAATTAAATGGATTCTAAAACTCGAGAAAATTAATTAGAGAAAGGATTGAAATGAATAGAATAATGGATCGTACCAAATGCGGGGTTATAGTTTTATCGTGGTGCATCACGCATTCACGCGAGCCACCAACAACTAGCTATCATCTTTGATTTTTCGTTAATATCCATGAGACCATGATAACCATATAATGATATAACCTACGTAGTAGTAAAGTTGTGCATTACATTTTAAGAATTAAGGGAGAAAGACCTTTTAGTCAAAATTCCAATATGCTCTGGCGGCGATATTGCCAACCCAATAATGCATTGGTAACGTATTGCTCATGTGATAAATCTCCTTTTTTTAATCATACAAGAGCGGTCTATATATTACATCGAGAACACATGTAAGACATTTTTTAGACAGAATTTACATATTCAATCATGAATCTTAGAAGCAAATTTAGAGTCAGTCAGCTCATTCAAAACAACATGACTCGCTAAATCTGAAACGAGCAAATTTAGACTTAAAATGACCAGAATCGAAACTCTGTTTATCAAAAGAACTCCGTAAATCCAAGCATTCAAACCAAATCTACTCAGGTATGGAGGTGGTTCCTCAATTGCTACTAAAGAGAAAATAATACTGAAGTAAATTCTTTCCACAAAGCTCTTCCTGATATGGAAGTGGTTTCAAAGGAGGACGAGCTCTTGCAATATGGGTTAATAAAGTATATGGGTCTGGACTCCATGGCCCACACACTCAGAAGGTCAAAGACATCCGTTAGGCCCCACGGGGACACTACGTCCTAATGGGGCCCGCGACGGCCAGAACCGGATCAGCCCAGAGCGCCGCCAGGAGCATAAGTGGGCCGCGTCGGCCTATGGGCCGCATCGGCCAGGGACCGCATCGGCCAGAAAGTACCACATCGGTCTGGCTTCGTCCTGGCAGAATGCATCTCTCTACTTTATTTACTAAGTGTTGTACTCAGCCCATTAGTGGCCCTATTCTGCCCAAAGAAGGCATGATTATTGTAATGGGCCCCCTAAGCCCAAGACTAGGAGCCCAAATCCACATTTTCCCTATAAATAGACCCCAAGGGGCTAGTTATAGGGGGTTGAGAAATGTTAATTGCTCACTTTCTCTCTCTAGCTCTCACTTCTCTCTAAAATTAAATACTCTATCATGGGTAAATACCAACTCCACCACCGTCGGAATGCCCAACCAAGGCTTCACGATCCAGCCTCGATACAACCTCCCAGCCGCACCTCATTCATCCGCCAAAGTTATCACCTCCGACGTAGTTGCAATCCAAACATTAGAACATTTAAAATCAGTATAATCTGTCGCTCCAACCCCATATTGATAGGGACGACGGAAAATTTCATTTCCTACAAAGAGAGGAGACAACCACTAGGGTTCCTCTACCTCTAGATTGAAGAGAGAGTCGTATACTGTTTGATAAATCTCCGTAACAGCACCTATATGGCTATATATAGTTGGAAACAAAATTATACACTTTTTGTACGCAAATCTTACACACGTATGCAAGCAAACTATTTTTGTATGCGCTATTCACAAAAAAACATCAAAAAGTGTGTGCAAAAAGAATTATGTTACTCCCTCCGTCCAATGTTCTAAAAGGCGTAAGGCGTGCCGAGGCGGCACGCTCAAGCCTTAAGCCTTTGAAGCCTAGGCGGTTGTAGGCGGGGTGAAGGCGTGAAAAGGCGTTTTGATTTTTTATACTTTATTTTAATTTTTCTAGAGCTATATTTTAATATTTAAGTTTAATAATTAAATATTGTCATTCAATAACGTCATTGTATTAAAATATATTGACTAATTACACAAAAATCAGAACTGGAAAAAATAGTTTCATGGTAATACTAATTAATAATAATAAAAAGAATAATGCAAGTATCTAATACTCCATATCTAATATATGACTAAAATAAAAATACTGAACAAAAATGTATCTTAGCAACTCTGCTAGACAAAAATATACTTACCGTGATTAGACACACTTTTTATGAAATAATTACATATTTATGATTAAAATAAAGATTGTTTAAAAAAATGTGACTAGTGACTATAGTGGTAATGAAAGCATTGTAATTTATGTTCAATTTTTAAACTTAAGTTACCACGACACTACATTGTAGTAACTATTAATCAAATCTGTGTAAATAAAATTTATTTAAGAGTAGTGATTTAGCACTTTCAATTTAAAGTTATACTCCTAATATAATACGGAGTACTATCCAAAATTCAACATGTACATAAATGACAATTGGACTTGGTGGCTCAATGGCTATCCCTTCAGCAAGAAAGCCCACCTCAGTAAGTTTTAGTGTTTTACGGAGTATGTAAATTTCGTTTCTTTCCTTTATGATACAATTGTCCCACACCGGTTGCAAAAGAACGAGTTCTCATCAGCGGACCCTATAAATTACCCCTCCCCATCCGTTTAATCGTATCATTAGAAAACGCCTTCCTACTTCGAAGACGCCTAACGCGCGGGTCAAAGTAGAGGCTAGAACAACTTTTACGCCTTTTGTCACGCCTAGTGGCCATGCGTTGCGTTTGCTTGGCGCCTCACGCCTAGGCACGCCTTCGCGGCGCCTTTTGACGCTTTTTAGAACACTGCCTCCGTCCCATTTATATTGTCCCGTTTATCTTTTCGGGGAGTCCCACTTAAATTGTTCCATATCATATTTGGCAAATTTTGTGTGGCTCTAAATCATTCTTACTTTATTCTTACTTTATCAATTAATATCAACCACACAAACCCAATTTTCTTAATAACCGTGTCACCCTCTTCCGTCCCAATATAAATGGGAGGGAGGTAGTATATAATACTCCGTATATACTTCACTGTCCCAGAAAAAAACGAATGTGCTTGCAAATATCCAGCTTTAGAACACAAGGGTCGAGTCCACAAATGCATAGTACTTTCTATCTCTAAGTACCAAGCAAGAAAATCAAATTTCTTACTAATTTATACTCCGTATCATGCAAGGGTGAATCCAGACATGAAAGATTTGGTGGGCTAAGCATTAAAAGCATTGTTACAACAAGGCTTAGCTTATACTCCGTAGTTGTTATCGATAACAAGAGTTAAACTTTAACTTTGTTGTCACTAGTTCAAGCCTTTTTTGAGGGCCTAGAGCAGGTTGTACATTTTGTGGGCAGCCTTAACTAAACTTGTGAATATGTTTTAAGTACCGGTGGACGTAGCTCAACTGGTAGTGAGGGAGTGCCACAAGGGTTAGGCCCCAGATTCGAATCCCGGCAACTGCGATGAGAGGTTACTATGCAAAAAATGCATAGGGCCTCTGCAAGTAAGGGGGCGGAGCCCCACTCTCTATATGTCAGATTGTGATTATATTCCAATTTACATCCTCCCATCGTGCCGTCCGGTCGGTGTTGGGGGGCCCTCGGGGATGAGGTGTCATCCTTTTTTTTTGTGAATATGTTTTAAGTCATGTTACTTGATACTTAGAGGACGTTTGGAACCACTGTTTTTTGGCTTATCAGCCAACTTTTTCACCAAACATGTAATTTTTGCTTCTGCGCGCTGAATTGTGTAATAAGCAGAAAAAGTAAGGTTGAAGTTACTTTTGTGGCTGTATTGGCTGAAGTTACTGTAGATGACCATTTTAGCTATTTTTACGTATAATTTTAGAGTCAGCCAATGCAGCCACTTTAGCAGTTTAGCTAGAACTTCATAAATTTCAGTAGAATCAACCGAATCAGCCGATTTTCGTGCTACCAAACGAGCTCTTAATTGAAAACATGGCTTAATCTTCCAATAAAAAAATTAACTTAATTATTAAGTTGTAAAACAATAGTCTTTCCAATTAAGACGTCTATTAAGACGTTTTTTATGATTTCTTTTTAAAATCGACTATAAAATAGATTTATGTTTTCTGTTTGAAAGAATTGATTTATGTTAACGAATGATTATTCCACTAAACTAATTATTTTACTAAATAATACCCATACTAAATTGATTACTTTAATCAATTCAAACAGTTTATTCAACATACTAGATAAATAACATTGTATATAAATAGCACTTATACCAAAAAATTTCTTAATCCATACAAACATCTTAATTCAGACAAAAATAATAGAAAAAAAGTAAACAACCCCTTAAATACACTAAATTTGACCATACATGATTAGTGAAATAATATAAACCAAATCCAAGCTATTCTTCAACATAACAAATTGGTAGCCTGTTTGATAACATTGAATCGATTGAATCTGTTGAAAATGCTGAAATTATGACTGAAGCGTGTGAATGGCCTGAACTTGCTAAGTTATGAAAATAATTATATTTATATTTATAAAAATATTCAAAATATTTTTATTCAAGAAAAAATTATATGAAAACAACAAAAATATTTCTTTGCAGTAACTTCAGTCTATTCAATTAGAAAAAAAATTATAATATTACTTCATACATATTTTGAATATCATATAAATCAGTGCGTAAAATAAAAAATTATATGTTTTGCGAAAAAAATGATCAATAAGTCGAAAAAGAAGTTATGAGCTCTAGATCAAATTGAGACTCATCAAATAGGATTTAAACAAAAATGTGTAATCTTAATGAAAACATCCTCCTAATCCGATTGATAAAGTTATGAAATTCAGAAATTATACATGTTAATTGGCATTTAATTTCATACTCCGAATAAAAAGTGTTGGGATGTCCCCGAATGATTTAAGATAGATTCTATGATACCCTACTATACCTTTGTCCATATGGATCAATAAAAATGATGCAATTGAATTATTTAAATCTAAATTAAAAAAGATATATAAAAAAGGATAGATTAATTTGTACTCCGTACATGATACTTACCATACACCATTAATGTTGTCACCATTGTTTTATTGCTCCTTTGGAGTAGATGTAAAAAATTGGGGAGTTAGATGTTTTCTTTTGGACTTTTTTCAGTCCCAGACCAGACCAGACTTAAATAGACCAGACTAGACTTAAACAGACTAGACCAGACCAGACTTCGATAGTTATAAAATACACAGAGACCAGACGTTTATCAGACCAGACCAGACCAGTTCAGATCAGACCAGACCAGACCAAACTTAAACAGACCAAACCAGACTAGAACAGCAAATTTTAGTCCAAAGAAAAACATCATAGTCGGAATATTCGAATATAGGAAAATGCTGTGTTCTTTCTCTCTGGACAGCACACTAGTAGTATGATCTTGACCACTGCTCCTCCATAATTACTCCCCATTTTATATTCTTTGTCGTCATCCTCTGCCCCTTCACCACATTTTCTCTCCTCCTAACAGATAGTCTCTGATCTTTTGGACTCCAAATTCCGATTTCAGGTCTGATGGAGCCACCCGAGCACGACGCCGTAGCTCACGGTTCCGCCGAGGAGATCATCCTCCGGTGGGACTCCACTGCGTCGGAAGCAGGTGCCAGAGAGAAGATGATCTTCAGCGGAGACCGGGATGAGGTCGCCCAATACTTGCGCGCCGTCGATGAACTCCAAAGCTCCATGGAATCGGCCTGCTCGCTCTCCGATGGCCAGAGCAAAGGCGACGGAGCGATCCAGATCGCCATGGCTCGGCTCGAGGACGAGTTCCGAAGCATCCTCATCGTTCACACCAGCCCTGTTGAATCTGAGTTGCTGCTCGAGTCTAGGAGCTCTACCTCTTCCAGAATCAGCTGTAGCTCCAGGAGCAGCTGCAACGGGATGAGCTCGGGAGAGCAAGAGCTCAGGAGCTTCGATTTTGGAGATGAGAGCTCGATGTGCGATGAGCTAGAGCCTCTGGAGAGCAGGATGAGCAGCAACAGTTACCGATCGTCGAGTAGCATCAGAGAAATCGACCTCTTGCCGCCAGATGCAGTCCAGGACCTCAGGAGCATCGCCGAGAGGATGATTTCCGCAGGATATCTGCGTGAGTGCATCCAGGTGTACGGCAGTGTCCGGAAGTCGGCGATAGACGCTAGCTTCAGGAAGCTTGGTATAGAGAAGCTGAGCATTGGCGATGTCCAGAGGATGCAATGGGACGCTCTTGAAGTGAAGATCCGTAACTGGATACGTTCCGCCAAATTGTGCGTCTGTATACTCTTCGCCAGTGAGAAGAAGCTCTGCGAGCAAATATTCTCTGGATTAGATACATCAGCGGAAGACGCTTGCTTCTCGGAGACTATCAAAGGTCCGGCTATTCAGCTTTTCAATTTCGCAGAAGCTATTAGTATTAGCAAGCGATCTCCAGAGAAACTGTTTAAGATTTTGGATCTACACGATGCTTTATCGGAGTTAATGTTTGATATAGAATTCGTTTTTGAATCAAAGAACACGCAGTCAATTAGGGTTCAGGCAAGTGAAATGTTGTCCAGGTTAGGAGAGGCAATAAGAGGGATACTTTCTGAATTTGAAAACGCAGTTCTTCGGGAGCCTTCAAGAGTTCCAATCCCAGGAGGGACCATTCATCCATTGACAAGGTATGTGATGAATTACATCAGTTTGATCGCTGATTACAAACACACTTTGGATGAACTGATCATCTCGAACCCTGCAACTGGTTCAAGAGATTCAAATGACCCAAACACGCCTGATATGGATTTCACCGAAGTAGATGGAAATGGAAAACCCCCTCTGTCCCTTCACTTAATTTGGATAATCGTTGTCTTACAATTCAACTTAGAAGAAAAATCTAAGCACTACAAAGAAACTTCATTGGCACATCTGTTCATGATGAACAATTTGCATTACATTGTCAAGAAGATCAAAGGGTCACCTGAGCTAAGAGAGATGACTGGGGATCATTACTTGAAGAAGTTAACTGGGGGGTACTTGCAAGCAGCTATGAATTACCAGAGGTCGACATGGGTGAAGGTTTTGTATTGTTTAAGAGATGAAGGATTGCACACTGGTAGCTTTTCATCAGGGGTATCAAAGACTGCATTGAGAGAGAGGTTTAAGAGCTTCAATGGTATGTTCGAAGAGGTTCATCGGACACAGGCAAGTTGGTTGATACCAGACGCTCAGCTTCGCGAAGAGCTAAGGATATCCATGTCGGAAAGGTTGATACCTGCTTATAGATCATTTCTTGGACGGTATAGGAGTCACATTGAGAGCGGGAGGCACCCGGAGAATTACATTAAGTACTCAGTTGAGGATCTTGAGAATGCTATTCTCGATTTCTTTGAGGGAATCCATGTATCACAGTTCTTGAAGAGGACATCTCACTAGCTAGGGGAGGGGGAGGGGGATTTGGTATGTGAGGTTTTACTTTATTTATTTTTATTTATGGTTCTTATTATTATCAATCAGAGTCTAGGGAAAAATTCTTTGATTCTTTGTGGAGTGTGCAGGAGAATAAGGCATTCAGCGAGTTTCAAAAGATGTTTGAAGGGATTGTTTATTGTATTTGTATGAATGAATGAACTTTGAACTGAAGAATGATGACGTGTGAAGGCATAGCTTCTGTTCTCCCGTCTGAGTTCGTGAAAAAGGTGCTCCAGTTTTTTCAATGTTATACTTTTAGTTGTCATTTCACCTTTATTTGTTCTTTTTGGGCATGTGAAGATGTTGTACAGTTGTATCCAGTATTAGTCAACTGAATGGAAGTCATAAATAATATTGGAGCAATGTATTCCATCCGTGGAAATATCTGGTTATGTTTTTCAGTCTGTTTTGTAAGATGGGAGGGACAAAGTTTGCTAAAGTTTTGACTCAAACACTTGAATTATCATCAAACTAGTTTAAAAACTGCATCTTTAATTAGAGAATTGATAATATCTAGAAATATGAATATAGATATGGAAAACATGCATTACTTTTGTCGTTTTTAGTTTTTTCAGCCATCCCATTGAAATTAATTGCTTATCGGTGGGAAAAGGAGTTGGTCTTTTGTGATAGATCCGACTCAGGAAAGAAAAAAGAGGGTTCACCTAACTAGCTACTCCGCATTAATTTGTGAAGGTGGCGATTTTGACTTTCGAATAGTTTGCGTTTCAATCCATCAAACTGTCGTTGTAATTCACTTTTACAGGTCAATATGAGCAGGCTGCGTTTAACGTGGAACTACGGCAATTAGAAATGGTTACAGGGTTGGGCAGTCATTTTTGGCTTATCACTTATGAATGAGCATTTTTATCGACACCTATTTCTTTTTTTTTCTTCGCACAATTATTTTTTAATAATGAGAAAACTATCAAATAAGCTCTCCTATATCCAAAAAATCAATTAGGAGGTCGTTTGACAACACTGTTTTTCGGCTTATCAACCAACTTTTTCACCAAACACGTAATTTTTGCTTTCGCGTGCTGAATTGTGTAATAAGCAGAAAAAGTAAGGTTGTAATTACTTTTCTGGCTGTATTGGCTGAGGTTACTATAGATGATCATTTTAGTTATCTGTACATATAATTTTTTCTTTATTTTATTAATAAAATATATTTTAATTTTTTTTTTTAAATCAGCATAATCAGCCAATGCTGCCACTTCAGCCAGAACTTCATAAATTTCAGCAGAATTAGCCAAAACAGCCGATTTTCGTGCTACCAAACGGGCTCTAGGTCACCATACTTCATAATTTGGTCATCATACTTCAAATCGACCAATTACACCCTCAAACTGTTTAAAAAAAGTCAATTGACCTTTTTAGTAGGTAACTAACAAGTTACCGGTTAACTTCATAACGTGATCGTCTACATGGCTTTCTGTTTTGATTTTTCTATTTTTATATCATCTAAATTCATAATCTCTTTCCGTTTGACTTCTTCCTTCAGAGTCTTCTTCTTCTTTTGAGAAGTGCTCACATGCGATCGCACCCCCTTGTCGAGCATGGAATCTCGTGGCACCGTACTCACATCCTTCTGCGAGAAACTAGCGCCTTCACCTGTCGGATTTTACCACCAGTTGCAGCTTCGACTCGGCGCTCACAATCATCTTCTTCTATTGCACGCCGATGATTTACCAAAGCCTCTCCAAATCTGCCCCAATTCTTCACTTGATTTTCACCAGCCAAAGCATTTAGTTCTGGACGAATTTGCTCTGCGTCCAGGTGAAACCTTTGACGGAGCTCCCGTCATTTCGGCGACTAGAACCCTAGTTGGTTGTCTGGGCAGCCTCTCCAAGCAGAAACTCCACACACAATTCACAACAAGGTATAAGTCTGGAAAGATTTAGAGTTACGAGCAGACCAAACTATGTATATATCCACGCTGATTTCTCTTGGTTAATTCTCCACCGCCGTCGAGACATCCTGATTCAACCTTCGCCTCAATTATCGTCCTTCTGCTTCAGTTTCCGTCCTCATATCTTGAATTTGATTCAAAGCAGAAGAGAGGGCACTATACGGAGATGGAAGCTTAATCTAAAGTGTTTTTGGCTTGTTACAGAGTAAACGATGACAACAAACAAGTATTTTGGTGATACGAAGACTGAAATATCTTTTCTCTTCAAATTAATTTCATTTATCTGAGAATATGAGATGTATCTATATGTGGGTCACCAGACTGGCAGTCCACGTATGAACTTAGCCGGCAAACTTGGTGTTTACGTACTGAACTGTGCAATTGACTTTTTTTATTGGTTGATTATGAAGTACGAGGACTTAATTTACTTTTCTAAGATGGTATGAGGGCTTATTTGGCAATTTCTCCTTTAATAATCAATATAATAGGAAAAGATTTTTCGGAAATATTATTGAAATAAAACACGTTTACAAAAAAAAGTGACTTATGTTATCATGAGTATATAAGTCAGTATAACTAAAGTTCTTATTTTAATCACTATACATAAGAGATCACATTTTTTACAAACAACATTTATTTTAATCATAAATATGTAAATTGTCAATAATAAATAAGGCTGACATTATTTTTCAATAATAATAATAAGGTTAACTTTTCCATAATTCTGAAGTTTTAAAATGTTTTCACTTAAAACACATGTTCTCAACTTTTTAATTCAGAACAAACCAAACTCAACTTAAAATACATATTCATACTTACACAATGACCTTATTAGACCATTCCAGATATGAGATATTGATAATAGTAAAATACACACTTCATATATACCAGGCATTTAGCAAAATAAATCAAATCTAAATAGGTCAGGTCAAATCATACAATTTAGTTTAAGTAAAAATTCAGTAGTTAATTTCATTGTCTCATTTATAACTTCAACAATTTTAACTAATCGTAATCAATTTTGATACGAAATGTTACTAAGAGGCTCTTAATAAAAAATACTCCCTCCGTCCCGAAAACAACTTCCCGGTTGGACTTTCGCACACTTTTAGGAAATAAATTTGACTTTACTGTAGAATGCACTGTTTTGCACTGTTTAAACACTGTTTGGCACTGTTTAAACACTGTTTGGCACTGTTTGGCACTGTTTAAACACTGTTTGGCATTGTTTATCACTTTTTTGATGTAGATAATTTGCCAAATAAGGAAAGTATTGAAGTGTGAAGTTAATTTTGGGACATCCATTTAAGGAAAGTGGGAAGTTGTTTTCGGGACGGATGGAGTACTAATACTCCGTATAGTGGTAGGTAAAGTTTTGGTGGCGGCTTGTCACGTTAACCATAGTCAACCTAAGTCACTGAAAATTCTTGTTGCCTTGTCATATGAAACCAACTTGATTGAACAATTGTTACATTTATACTCCAAAGCCATTATTTTTACATGCTATAAATAGTTAAATGGATTGGACACACATTTTAAGATAGTGGATACTGTGTGGTGAAGAATTGTGCAGATGAGAGAGAAATGTATAAGAAATGTTGTGAACCACAAATTCTTTACCAACAAGGGAAAATGAAAGTTTTAATTGGGACGGACGAAAAAGGAAAGTTGGAAGTTTATTTAGGGACGAAGAGAGTATTATTTTTATCATTCAATTTTTTAATTTCTCATCAACCCCTTTGCGCGCTGCCTCTTCTCTCTTTCCCATGTCCTTTCTTTCCCCACTTACTCTTTTTTCTTCCATAATCATCACCTTCTATCCTCATCATTTTCTCATGTCCACAATCTTTTATCATCATCATCATCATCATCTTGTGTCATTTTCCATCACTATCTTCATCCTCATCATCTTTTAGATTCACCATCTTCCTTCTTATCTATCATCTTACATTTTCCCTACTTCATCATCACCTTGAACTTTGTAAGATTCACCGTACCGGAGATGGATAGTTGACGGAAAATAAAAATAGAGATGCACAAACACCACAATTACTCGAGTTTTTGACATGATTTCTATAAAAAATAATACGTGCCATCCAAAATATTGATGAAGTTTGTCTGTGAAGAAATTAGATTGAAAAATTAGTAAACAACTGTAAATTTAGATCACATACAAAAAATGTTTTTAGCACATATATCATCTTGCATGTTTTTTTTTGGAAAGACATCATTGTGCGTTGCACATAAACTGGTGTGTGTTCACAAAATTAATTGTTTGTGTACACTTATAGACATTTTTTATGTGGCATAGCTTTAGAGACATTTAATCATTTTCCACTTTTATTTCTTCATATGGACATATTTATCAGTATTTAGAATGATACAGATAATTTTTTACAGAGAACCCAACTAATAATCCTAGATAGCGACTAATCTTCTCTGATTTTCCATTGGCTCTCCATCTCTGATTATTTTTTTAATCATAGAAGATGATATGAAGTGGGGAAGATGATGATGAAGTGAGGAAGATGGAAAATGATGAAAATGGAATGTGATAGATGCAGATGGACAATATTGAAGATGATGCATATATATGAAAGATGGTGGTGAGGAAGATGATGATGATGATGAAGGTGAGGTATCATCCGAATCAAAAGGAACAATGTAAAGAGAAAAGATAAGGAATGAAGAGAGAAGATGGTTATATAACGTGTAAAAATGAGTGAACACCAAGCATTATTGTTTATACTCAATCACTCCAGGATGTTTTAATTCATTCACTATCGAATAAATTATTTCCTCCGTAACATAAAATTTGATCTGTATAGTCGTCGAAAAAACTTTTGCCAACTTTGATCAATTTTACGGGCAGCAGAAAAAAAGTCACTTTTCGTCGAAAAGTATCACCAAGAGTATATTATATACTTGATGCTTTTTAATTTGTATATATATTGCTTAATAAATTTTTAATATAGTTCGTTAATATTTTACGCCATGTGAAAAAACGATTGCCCATGACATCTTTTGTAAAAATAGTTCATACCATTCCAAAAGTGTGGATTGAAGTATCCAAACACTTTAAATTGTACTCCTTATTGCTTTAGAGAATTTTGACGTCAATCATAGTTGTGCTCCATTATATTTTATGTTTTTATAATGTTTACGAATTGGTTTGTAAGGCTAAACGCAAACCACATCGATCTATCAATAAATCAAATTCCCCACCACTCTATACGTATTCATTCAATCAATTCAATTTTTCATGTAATTCAGCACTGTCAATATATTCATTCAATGTTTTTTTCTAGATAAATCCTTAGTTTTATTATTATACATCAGTTTTTCTAGAATAACTACGGTTTTAAAAAATCAAGCATTTCGATGTAAAAATAAATAAATTTGGATTTTTTTTGTTATTTCAAACCCAATTATGAAAAGAAA
The DNA here is from genome assembly GCA_945859915.1 of Cuscuta epithymum. NCBI lineage: Eukaryota > Viridiplantae > Streptophyta > Magnoliopsida > Solanales > Convolvulaceae > Cuscuta > Cuscuta epithymum. The sequence continues at coordinate 4,367,737 of CAMAPF010000006.1, forward strand.
ATAATAGAGAGATGTAAAAATGCATATCTGAGATTTTAATTTTAGCACATTAATATATTTATAAAATAATGAGTCTGAAAATCTCTGCTAGTTGAAATTTCGTATATTTTTTTCAAAAATTATATATGTGATATTGGTGTCATATGAAAGATAAAAAAAGTTAGAATGTTTTTATAAAACTTGGAGTATAAATGAAAACGTTATAACATTTTTAATAAAAAAAAGATTTTCTTTTTTGTTGGGGTCCGCACCCTTTCTCCACAGCGCCCGCCCTCCCTTTTTGGCTTTGTCTTCCGCTTCGTATCTTCCAGCAAGGTAAAGGTGAATATGGGGTGCCATTTCTGGGTCATACTCCTCTCCATTTCTTTCTCTCCATTTACTCTCTCCATTTCTTTTTTCACTCTATCTCTCTCCTTAAAAATAATAATTAAATCTCATCTTTTATTCTTCCATACCCCACCATTTTCCCATCTGTCTCTGTATCTCTCCTACTGGAGAAGTCCAGTAACTGGAGAGGAGTAAAATTCGCCATTTCCACCCACCTTTAGTGGTGGACTCGGGCCGGGTGGCCCGACCCGGGACCGGCACTGTTCCGGCCCGACCCGACCCAGTGGCCTGGCCAGTGACCGGTTCGGGTAGGCCCGACCCGAGGGGTTTCCGGTCTGGGCTCGGGTCACCCAAAACATGAACCGGCCCGGCCGGTCCGAGCCCGATTCTGGGCTTATTTTATTTTATTTTTTTAAATTTTTTTAAATCCCCGGGCTGGGTATTTTGGGCCATTTGGGGGTGGTTTAGGGTTAGGGGGTAGTTAGAAAAAGGGGGGAAAATGTATGAGGCCCGAGGCCCGGCCCGGCCTGAACCGGACCCGGTGGCTACCAGGGCCGGTCCCGGTCCCAACATTTACTAACCGGCGGCCCGGTCGGGCCTAGGCCCGGCCTGTGCCCGAACCGGCCCGAGGCCACCACTACCCACCTTAAGTGCCATGTATCCCAATTTAGCCACTCCAAATAAATGGATTGAAGTGTTTTTAGGGGTGAAAACTTTAGATTTGGTTTTACACCCTCCCGATTGCAGTTAGCCTAAGCGTAATGTTTGAAAGAGGTGAAGAGAATAAGAATAACAATTAACATTAGAATTTTAATCGTTCAATTCAATTCTTGTGAATGCGGGAGTCAAACCGAGGCTATTCCTATGTCATGCCAGTCAACTCCAAGTTCAACTATACATGTCTTGTGACGAGAATATATTTGGGAAATTGCCTAGATTTTAGAATTTCACACTTCAGTTTTAGAACATCAATACTTATATTCAACCTCACTCCCTTCAATCTTTCCTCATTTGAGTTCTCGAAAGGCTTATCATCCACTAAACTTCAGACATTGAGACAGAGTGAGATAAAAGAGACCCCGTCTTGGGCCCTTGGCGGCTAGGAAAGCAAGCGGGAGGTGACTATTAGCAAGCGATGGGGTGGAGTGGGATTGACCAGCAATTGGAACTATTTTCACAATTTGGAGTTATTACTTGGTTATTCAATTTCTTATGCGACTTTCCCACTTTTAAAATTTTCATTAACATTATGCATGCCATAATTTATTAATACCATAACAACATTATTTTGTCATCAAACTTCTTTTGATATTACGGTTATTACCTAAATTATACTCCGTATGATATCTGGGAAATAAATCAAACTTTATACTTTGTATTTGGGTTATTGGGTAATACTAAGAAGAATTGTTTCTTTTCAAACCTTTAGTGTGTAGTATACGAAGCAACAATGGCAGGGAATTGCAAATTTGCAATACAACTTAACTAATTTATCTTTACTGTGACAGTGTGACTCCACAAACTGTTAGTAGTAGAATTGTAGTGTTACAAACAAGAGATATCCTTGATAGATATGAGCAAAACATGATTTAACAAGTTAAACTCTGGGTGTCCGGCTGTACAAAACTCACGTGTTTCACTTTATTCAGTCTTGTCTTCTTCCAAATCACCATTCCCACCTCCTGCTGCCGGTTTAGTTTTGGAAGGTGTTTGTACTTCCATTGAGGGAAGGGGTGAAGGCCTTATGAGAGTTAGAGTATTTTCATCCTTGTCGAAGTCTTCATTAGCATCCGCTGAGTAAGCATATCTGTTCCACAAATATCCCATCACTAAATCGTGTGCAATTCACACCATTCTATAAGGACTATGTCCCCTAGTGCCTCAACATGTGGGTTATGCACGGTAGTTAAAGATAAAACATAGGCGATTAAGAACAGATTATTAAAGATTTGTAGTTCAAGTGCTCAATTTTTAGGTTTTTTTCCATCATTTGCAATGGAGCCAAAGACTCACAATTTTTTGGCTTGAGAATATGATGGAATAAAGCAAAATGGCTCACTAAATTGTTTGCGCTTCTTTGTTATGAAGCAGTAGTCAGTCCATGCAATTTTCGACGCGAATTTCACTATGGGTCATCCGGAAACAGTCTCTCTGTACTTTAGTACAGAGGTAAGACTGCGTACATCCGACCCCCCTACCCCACCGTAGGCGGGAGCCGTTGCGGCACTGGGGTAATGATGATGATGATAGCTTTGATTTTTTGAACTTAATACTCTTTGAGACCTTATTGAAATGTGAGGATTCCATCTTAAAAGGTAACCTTGTCGAAGGAGTAAAAATGTACAATGCTATATATTGGTTTGTACTCATATGACGTGGGATGACTTAAATAGAGGCTAAAGCCTCAACAAGAAATTCTAGTATTCCTAATCCATTTAGGGATTATTCCTAAAATAATCAACATTGAGTGTGCAAATAACAGGCATTACATGAATCATAATCAATCAATGTATTAATAGTGTGAAACACGAAAGTATGAAACTTACCTCATTGAGCTCTGTGATGGCGCCCAAAGAGCACAAACGACACAGAGAAGAGAGAAAGACAAAAGTTGCCAAAAAGCAGGTATGATCCATGCATTTTGCCATCGCTCATTGTATATGTCGGTTGATTTAAAGTAAAGCTGCAAAAACAAAGTCATATACTATTAATACAAGACTTTAGGAGAGGCAGCTTCATATATTCCCTTTTTCCTCAACAGGTCAGATATTCTATTCCCAGTACTCATAATAGATGACAGATAATGATTATAGAAACATGGAACACACAAAAAAAGACTATCATTTTACCCGTGTCCTGTATGATAGGGTCAATTAACGAGCACCTAATTGTCTTTATTTCAAAATATATTTAAACCTAAACCTCCTTGCTTCACAAAAAAAGAATAAGAAACTGCATCCTACTACCATAGCTAAGAGAAGATGTCACAGACCAAATTAGCCAATCAAAAAAATTATTATAATTCCTGAATTCTAAAAAAAGTAAATTAAAATGTTCCAAATTGACCCACTTTTTTGTCTCCTAAACGAAAACACTTAACTAAATATTATCATGATGACAAAATTTTTAGGGGCAAACCATGGAAAAAGAACATGAAATGTTATACGGAGTATATAAAGAACAATATCTGATACAAAGGGCCATTGATTCGTTCTAACAGGCGCCTTAATAAAGGACCAAAGAGAGTATTAACTAGACATTCTGTGAATAGATACAATTCAGCATTTTTTTCCTTACAGGGTTTTATTTATTTGCAATGTTGAAAGGTTTAAGATTTATATTTTTGAATTGGCTAATTGATACATATTTTCAAATTGGCTAATTGATACATATTTTTGAATTGCCTAATTGTTAGAGTGAAATCATGCCTGAGATTTCAGGTTATTAGTGAAACAAAGAGAGATTTGCATTTAGGGAGTTACAGTTCAACATGCATAAAATGGTCTTAACTACTCTCTAGACTACAGGCAATATTACCTCATAGCATATCCAACCAACAGAGACAATGACAGCTATTCCCAAGGCATTTGTGAACCTCCGGTATATGTCTAACTTTGCCATCAAACGTCTAGCCTGTTAAAGCATATTATCATAACAAGCAGTGAATACATAATTTTTTTAGGATAAAAAAAGAATTATAGTGATGCCAATTGATCATCAACATCAAGACCCTAGCCCTTTCCTCTAATCCTTTTACCATATGAATGTGAAATCGGACAATTGCTCATTCATCAAGCAAAGATTGTCAATGATATAAACACATACTATCTCAGTGCAGTTCTTATAAATCGTATGCAAGGATCAAAGAGTTTCATTGAAAGAGAACTAACATGTTAGGTATTGATCAAGTTAAAGAAAACACACCATATCTATGCACTTATTCTTGAACAACTAGCAAGTAGATACCCAAAACACTTGCCCAGAATTCGGTTCATTATTGATTTCAAGTTACCAACAACATATAGTTGAGATAAGAGTCATGTACCTGAAGCTTATTTAGTGTTGCAGAGAGGGCACTGAATATCCAAAGAATAAAGAAAGCATCCAAAATTGCAACAGGAAGTACAAAAAACAATCTTGCCTTTCCTGATAGATCACTTACAGCTCCGACATTTTCTACTATCTCAAGTACCTCAGATGCTATAAAGAAAGTCCCACCAAGCATAAGTACTTTAGATGTAATACCCCCTAGGGTAGGTCTAACGACACCATAGCCCATAGAAACCATTAAAATGACTATACGTGAAACGGTGCGCTTCACGGTGCCAAAGGTGACAGCCCACACAGTGATTCCAGTTGGTCTGACTCCCGTTTCATTAAACTCGACATAATCAAAATACCATAAAGCCATCTCAAGCATCCCCAAAGTTATTACTAGAGTAATACAGTTTTGTAAAGTTAAAACTTCCCTCCAGAATCTAGCATACTGTGAGAACCAAAAGACCCCAAGCAACACAAATGCAAGAGACATGAGCCCGTAAAAGTTCATGAGTGGTGCCATTCTACCAGGCAAGTAACCAGTGGGATTTTTCCATATAGTTTTTCCTTCGACAACAACTTCCTTAAGATTCAGATCACAATGAATGAAATACAAATTATACATCCCTGTTTTTGTTATCTGTATTTCTCTTGGCTGCAGTATTGAATCAACCTCATCAACATCAAATGAGACACTGAAGACTTGGGGCCAGCCTGAATGTTTAGTGGATGGACGGTGAATGATTTCTCCTTGCTTACATACTCCAAGTTTGGCAAGATCAGCCGTGCAACAAACAGCTCTTTGCCCCCCATAGGCTGAGCCCCCAATCAGTTCTCTCTCATCCACCTCAAAAAGAACTGCATGAATAGACCCCGAGCTGAAATTTGAAAACTCCCTTGGCCTACGGAATATAATCTTCTCAAAGCTGGTATTTATAGAAAGCAGGTTAGGTTATACATTTTGTTGGGAAACCCAAATATGAGTACCTATAATTTGTCATGAAACAAACAGCACTTTGCCCACCATAGGAAATGAGTGAAGCAGTATGCAAATTAAAGCCCGCTAGTTTTGATATCGCGCATTGAATTGTGTAATAATCAAAATAAGCAAGTCCGGAGTTACTAAATTTGTTGAGGACTTTTAGTTTTTTTCACATATTTTTATCTTATGTCATTAATAAAATATATTCAATTATTCCCCATACTTCAGTCAATTCATGCATTTCAGCCATAATTTCACCAATTTCAGCGGATTCAACCGATATCATCATTACCAAAAGTGCTCTTAAAAGTATCTCCATACTTCTTCATGAGGTACAAGCTCAGCATACATAGTAATGGGATCAAACCAAGCTGTGATTGAGTGAAGCAATTACTACGTATAATTTAGCCATCAAAATGAAGTCAATAGCTTCAAATCTTTAATCCATATTACTCAAAAGATTTTCATTTTCATTTATTTGCATGTTCTGACTGGTAAATGAGTCACTGACATTTCCTTAAAGTCAATCGAACGCAACTGCTTTCATATTCTAAGCTCAACCAAGCAGCGACACGCCTAACCACATACAACTAAAAGTTCAAAGCTTCTGCATCTTCTATCACCAAGTGCATGTTTGGTAGATTTAAGCCCCTCCCTACTAGCTTTTGTACTATTTAAAAATATTCTAAGAAGTTCTAGTTGTATTTTTAACACCTTTTTAAAAATAAAAGATCTTTAGCTTATTAGAGAAAGTCTATAACTTTCAACAGTAATTAATTACACAGCTGATGATACCAAACAGAACTAAAAAAACAACTACCACCTTTTCTCTTTTAAGATCTTTTCTATCATATAAAAAAGCTATCTTACCGATGCTGGACATCCACAATACCGTGAATTCGAACTGTTCGAAATGCCTCCGCGTGTCAGTATTAATAACAGAATATGCGAAGCTAGAGGCAAATAAGATTAAGAAATGAAGAGATTTCACCATGTATTGAAGCAGTGAGAGAAGAATAATCACCGAATGAAAGCATTGCCGTTAGAAGAGAGCGAAGACGACTCGTTGCGGTTCGGATTGTAAGAGTAAATTCCTTCGCTACCTCCATGGACCACAAATGCATTGCCTTTGCTCGCGAATTTCTCCCCTGAGTAGTCATGAACTGAAGCCTCCGTACACCGAAGCAGAAAGATGCAGAGCAGCATAACCACGGAATTAGCTTTGGAAGGCATCGTCGACGAAATCCGCGGCATTGCCAGAGTTGAGTCCAAATCGGCGGATCTGCAAAGCGCCGACCGACGGACAGAGATCTCGCGAGTCGTGGCGGAAGAGAACACTGAACTAATGGTGACTACTAAGAAGTAAGAAGCTCAAGTGACAAGATTGCTATATGGAAATGTCATTGACTCATGTATGTATTCGAAATTTTTTGTGAACAAACAATTGTACGTAGTATATAATATATGTTTCATTTTTTTGTGTCTTTATAAAAAATTGGGAAAGTTCCCGAAATAGGACTAAAACAGTTCGATAATTCCAAAATAGGACTGACATGTTTCTTATTCCCAAAATAGGAGTAATTACTGTCAAGTTTGGAAAATACTGCCATGTTTGAAGCCTGGTACTGCCAAAACATGACAGTAATTAGTCTTATTTTGGAAATAAAAACATGGCAGTCCTATTTTGGAATTTTGAAACTTTTTTAGTCCTATTTCAGGTAATATCTATAAAAAATTTAGTTAAATTTCTGACTATCTAAATTATACTCCGTATTTATTAACTTTTTTTATTGCGCATAGATATAAGTCAACTTATAGTTAGTCAAACATCGTAAATCACGTCGAATCACTTAATTAAATGTGTCTCGACTTCGTTGAAAACAAACTATTCTCACCTTAACCTTTTGTTGAAACTCTATCGCTCTCAAGCATTGAGCCGAAATCCTCATCATGTCTTCCTCTATTTCGCATCTCTACCTCTATTTCATTAGTTTGACCCAAACATTCTACTACATTCGAACCATGTTCATAAGAGATCTACAAAGGTATTCCACAAGTTCATTAATGTTATTAAAAAAATACACTTGCCTTCTCTTCCAACTTAATATTCATTTGGTTATAAATACAAAATATACAAAATGGTTGCATATCAACGATGTACCTGCTTGTTATTAACATATAAATAACGTACTAATTGAACAATAGAAATGCGCAAACATATATTGCTTGGCGAGACTATTTGTTATTTGTTACTTTGACTATTTGTTTTACACTTTAACATATATTTTGCATCTTTATACTGCCTTTGTGTACATCTTGACACCCGTTGAGAAATACAAAATCATGGTTTTCTTAGCATATGTTTCTTATATCCCTTAAAATTATGTCAACTTTTTTTTATGTCTCACTAACTTTGTCACCTTTTCTTTTAAGTAAAGAATTTGTAGTTCCAATTAATCATTTCTCTTCTATACAAACCTCAACCTTACAGTTTCACTTTATTAATCTTTGCGCCGTTCAACCTCCTTGATACTTGAAGTTATATAGACTTTAAATATGATTTAACATCTTATCTTTTTTTCAGAGATAAAAATGCCATATATTTATTCAACTAAACTTTAACAAATTAACACTTTAAACCGCAATCCTAATTAACTAGGCTGAGCTATGGCTACTTAACTCATTCAATGAGATTGATTGGGAATAAGTAACAATTGAAGTTCAAAATTAAAAGGAAAAAAGTTACGTGACACCTATCATTCTACCGTTTAATTTCATCACTTTATATATGATTCTATCATTACTTTTTCTATTCACTTATCATTTTCCGTTGTTTATTCGTTAGATTGACACTCAACCTGCTTTTAATACCTCAAGTGAAGTATGATATTAATCTATGAGATTGCAAAGTTTATTTATCGAAAAACACAGGGGAGTCAAGAAGGTGTCTTGAAAAGTTATACAAGCTCATAATATTAAAAGATGAATGTGTATGTATTTCTCATCATGTTTATCCCAAAAAATTATTTCTTGCCCATTAATACTGAGAATATAATCCATTTTGTGAGATTGTAATTAGCGAATTGTGAATTTGAAATTTTGAACTGCATATTAATTCTTTCAATATGGCTGAGGTTTGAACTATATTAGTAGTGACCAAGGTTACTACCAGAAACATGTCAATTACAAAATGAATGAGCTATGAATAATAATAATAATAATGTGTATAAATTTTAACTACTATGTATTACATTTCGGGCAACTTTAAAAAATAAGGTTCAAACAATGACTTATGAGAATGACATTGAGATGTTGGATGAATGATACACTTATGAGAATGACATTGAGATGTTGGATCAATGACTCAAGTTATATCTTGCGTATATTATTTCAAATGCCTTTGTAACCGTAGTCAGAGATACATTCAAAGTCTTAGATTAGGGTAAAAATTTTGGCATATCAATAGGGAATTCTAATACAATGTATAGACAATTAAATAGAGTTCATTATATGTTCATATAACAAAAGGAGGGCAGATAAGTACTCCCTCCGTCCCTAAATAAACTTCCAACTTTCCTTTTTCGTCCGTTCCAATTAAAACTTCCACTTTCTCTTTTTGGCCAGAATTTGTGGTTCATAACAATTCTTACAGATTTCTCTCTCCTCTGCACAACTCTCCATCCCACAATGCCCACTATCTTAAACTCTGTGCCAAACCTATTTGGAAGTTTAATAAGGGACGGAGGTAGTAACTTTTTTCTTTCATGTTTTGCGTACTATAAAAATGTTAGTGTAACACTAAAGCATAATGCACTTGTACAATTTGTTTTAGTCATTGTACTCTTCGCCATTGAATCAATTTTTACTCATTAACTCCGTTAACTTCAACCGTTGAGTTTCCAACTTTGAGTCTCACGTAGCCTTCACATTCAGTTACTCCATGCACTTGAATTGATTGATTTGATTTTTATTTAATGTTTGAGTTTAATTTTCATTTTAATTTTTTCATGTACTTACCTTATGCGTTAGAGAGAAGATAAAGAAATCAATTTTATGTTAATTTTTGGGAATGAAATGACCAATGCCCAACAAAATTTGGATACAGATTGTGAAACGTTCTGATTAGATTATATCATATCTAAAAAATTTAGACCCGATCAAAAAGATTCAGAAAATATTAAACTAGAAAAATAAACATCTAATCATAAAAGTTCAAAACACAAGTTATTGCTTTTATTATTATTGTTGTTGTTATTGTTATTATTATTATTATTATTATTATTATTACCATTATTATTATTATTTTAAATATTTTTATGATTATCATTATTATAGTTATCAATATTATTATGATTGCTTCAAAACTACTCCTTTGTTATTCATCTCATGTGGCCTCAAAGATTTGGTTGAATCTCTATGTTAGGAGGTGTTCTATTCATCTTATTCTTATTGTCTATTCTTATTTTTATTCAGTTTAGATCACAAAATTTAGATCAGATCAAATATAAGGATTCAGGTCATATCAGGTGAGAAAGATACACACTATATCAGAAAAATTGAGACATGATTTATTATTTATTATTATTATTGATCATTACATATTATTTTATTTACAATTAATATTATAATTAGCAATGTTATTCTGGTTATTAGTATTATTATTATTTAATACTATTATTGTTGTTATTTATATTTTATTATAAATATAAAGTTGTTATTAATATTTGAGAAATAATAACTGTATTCATAAATGCTGAGGTCATACTTTAATATGTACTAGCTCCGTCTAATTAACATTGGGACAAGCAGTGGAGGACCTGGGGGGGGGGGGGGGGGGGGGGGGTCCTAGGGGGGCAAGTGCCCCGCTTCCGACCCCGAACTTTAGTATAATTACTTAAGTTCAAAATTGTGCCCCAGCTTCACGGACAAAATAAATAGATACAGGGATAATTTCTTCAAAGAGCATATAGATTGTAGTGAAAATATAAATGTCAAACAAGTTGTGATCGAGCGATTTCATGTAGTTAGAAATGTTTTTGATATGATCACTAAACTTTATTTGAAATGTGACATTGATGCTTTTACTAAGTATGAATCATGTTGGGCTAAAGTCGGAAGAGGTTAAAATATGACACAACTTCTAATATGTGGGATTAACTTAATAGATAGAAAACTTTTGTTCTAGAAAAAAACATATACATGAAAAAATTTGTCAATTCGTGATAGACTGATAGACCTTTTGGCCTTTTGTATTGTAACATGATAAAAGTTAGATATATAAAATCATATTCTCTCCGTATCACTTTATTTATTTGTCTCATTTCTTTTTCACATAGTTTAAGATAATTACTGTAGATTTTATAAAAAGTAAGAGTTTTTTGGTACTATAGCGGTACTGTAGCTGCTTTTTGGGCGAGTTCCTTTTCCGAAAAAAAGAAATGAAATAATTTATTTGATACGTCCCAAAAGGGAAACTGGGACAACTAAAAAAACTAAATTATACATAGTACTTCATTTTTAACGCAGTAGTATTTTGATACAATAGTCTTAATGAGTTCAAAACTAGACCTATAATCTATATATATATATATATATCCTTGAAACCGACATTGAAAAATCTATTTTTAGTTAAAAATAATTATCTAAATTGACTAGACATAATAAACCAGTCCAGGAGCAAAGCGAGGGCACTGGGGGCCGGATTGGGTCGGTACATAGAATATTTTTGAAAAAACAAATCTACATGGAATTTTTTATCTTAGAAATAAAAACATTGTCTAAATTTGGGGTGAGTCAGGACCTACGTTGACCCTCCCCGAGATCCGCCCATTGACAAGTGATGCATCCGACCCGAGCCATTCTCATCCATGCGGTTGTGTCCCCGCTTTAGAAAACTTTTGGGTCCGCCACTGGGGACAAGAGGAGGTGGCACGGTTTATGTGGTTGATATTGAATTGATAAAATAAGAATAAATTAGGAATGATTTAGAGCCACACAAAATTATCAAATTTGGTATGAGAGATATAAAATTATACAAAGTTCCAAATCAAACTCGTGTCTCGATGTTGACATTTCCATTTGATACCTATGCATTTATAGAGCCCGTTTGGTAGCACCAAAATCGGCTGTTTTGGCTGATTTTGCTGAAATTTATGATATTCTGGCTGGAGTGGCTGTTTTGGCTGATTCTGCTGATTTAAGAAAAAAATATTTTAAAAATATATTTTATTAATAAATTAAAGAAAAAATTATATGTAAAAATAGCTAAAATGGTCCTCTACAGTAACTTCAGCCAATACAGCCAGAAAAGTAACTCCAACCTTACTTTTTCGGCTTATTACACAATTCAGCGCGCGAAAGTAAGAGTTACGTGTTTGGTGAAAAAGCTGGCTGATAAGCCTGATAAGCCGAAAACAGAGTTCTCCAAACGGGCTCATAATAAGGGAAATTAATACTCACTCTGTCCTGTTAAGATTGAGATCTTGATCATCACTCCTAATTACCCCAATTCTATCCCAAGTAATATTTATCTGGCAATTACAATATTTTTATTTCATATGTTTGAAACACGCAAGAGTGACATCTTCTTGTGTTCGGATGGCATTTAAAAGCTCCTCTGCTTTAGGTAGATCTAACATATTAACTACTACCTCCGTTCTCTTTTAATTGCAACATTGGACTTTTTTGCACTATTCACATATTCTACTTTGACTATATTTTATTAATTAATGCATTATAAATTAAATTTTTAAAAAATATTGTTAAATTCTTCTCATTCTAAATTTTCAAAATATGAATTTTTTAAATTTTTTTACTAATAAGGAATGAAAGATATTAATGGTCAAACTTGTGCGTTGACAAACGTGAAATGTTGATTGTTTCAATTAAAAAGGAACAGAGGAAGTATATAACTTCTTCCATTTGTACTCCCTCAGTTTTTTATACACAATATTCAAATTTTTAATCAACTCTTCAAGCATATCTCTTTTCAGCTCGAATGCATCAACAAGGCCATGATTGTGCATTGATGCTTATACATCTTGCTCCTTGCTAATGGATATCCTCATTTACGGATTCACTACAATTTAATGATTTATGCATTGTTTTACTATATGTATTGTACTAACATCTATCCTTTTTGGCTTTGAGGCCCTAAGTTAATAGATTTTTTTTTAATTTTCACCATTTTTTATCTTCTTGTAGATAGCATGTGGATTATAAACATATAACTATAGATTTATGTTGCATAAAATATATTGGGTATTATCCCAATCGCGCATCGATCGCGCGTTACAAAAACTAGTATATATATAGGAATGATCATGTACATATGGATGTACGGGAGGCTCCGTACGGACAAAGACATCAGAGGCCCTTCCCGGTGGAATTTTTTGATGACATTTTTTGAGTATGTTTTTCATCAAGTCTAGTTTATCCATACCAAATTTCAGCTCAAAATTCGACCGGGAAGGCAGTCAAATAAATTCTTGAAATGTATGGAGCATTCTGCGCACATATAATGTGCAGTATATTTCAAGAATTTGTTTGATTGTCTTCCCGATTGAATTTTGAGCTGAAATTTGGTATGGATAAACTAGACTTGATGAATAACATGCTAAAAAAAATTCATCAAAAAATTCCACCGGGAAGGACCTCTAATGGATTTGTCCGTACGGAGCCTCCCGTACATCCATATGTACAGGAACAGCCCTATATATATATATATAGACACACACGTATATTTAATTTATATATGCATATGCACACATTAGGTTGCATTCAATTGTATAATTAAACCATTGTGCATGGTTTTTTTAGTAACAAGGTCGGTCTGTCAAGGGAGACTATTTGCCATCAAGATGGTGTAGCTTTAAGGATATATGTGTTTTATTTGGACTGTTTTCTGCCCATACAAGATCAGATCACACCAGACCTTACCATACATGTATTGTTATAAAATATACAGAGACTAGACATTTAACAGATCAGACCAGTTAAGATCAGACCGGACAAGAAAATTTCAGTCCAAATGAAAACATCCTTAAATATCATTAGGGTAAGCGTTGTTTGCTGCATAAAAAGAAACAAAAAATAGAAAAGTTATTCTCTAATTAGTTGGTGGGGGCTAGTTCAACCTGATGCATTTTTGTGTGTTAATTAGGTTGAAATTTTTATACATATACCTTTTTGTGGTTTGTCATGGGGTTTTTCTTAGGGTGTAGGTAATAAAGTGCCTAGAGTGTCAAGTTACAGAGTCCACACTCTAGAGAGTTAGATTCCTAAGTGCAAGAAAGTCAAAACAATAAATAAATGACATTAGAGATTTTTATAGTGGTTCAATAAATAACATGTTCCTCTAGTCCACAATCCCATTAAACTCTCCACATCTTTTTCAAGAGTAATTTCCTTGTCACTCAGGAAGACAACCATCCTTCGTGATGACTTACCATTTTGCTTAACTCTTATAAATATGTTACAAGGACGAACTTTGTTGAGAGTTGGGTTTAAGATATGAGATGATATATTCTTCCAAGTTCTTGTTGAATTCTTATGTTTGAATGTGATGGACTGATGGTTATGTTTTCAAGAATTCGAATTATTAAGTTACGTTCTAAGTTGAAAGTTCATCATTTCTTCTAAAAGTATCCTTTATACTGGTAGTAGTCCTCTCGTTGGAGTGAAGAATATAAATTCATTTAATGCATATCTTGTTGACTTGACCGTGTCCGTCCAAGATTCTCAGGCATCCCACAGTTTTGGTCCCTCATCCCAAATTGAATTGCATATTTGACTTTTTTGAATCAAACAGTCTCATTTTATTCACTTAATTAGGATATTAATTCTTAATTTAATTTTAATTTTAATTTTGCAAATTTGTAGAGATTTTAATGTAGTTTTTGAATATATAAATTTTAATTAATAAAATTGAATTATTTAGTGATAGGGAGGATTTACCTTTAACATTGATTAACCAAAAAATATTGACTCTGCAAAACAAATTGGGACGGAGGTAGTATTAAATATGATCTCGCGATCCAGTGTCAAGCAACCATACACTTTTGAAGCATGACATGAGATAACATTTAATGCTTCTGCCTTCAATTCTTCCCTTAAGAGGCTCCTCCATGTTAGCTTGGGCCATTAATTTTTCTTGACATGATAATCAAACAGATAACAACTTTCCTTGTGTGAGCCCATTCCTATGTCTATTTGCGGCATTTGTCTTAGCCATCTCTGCCAGGGATGGATTTAGGGGGGGGGGGCGGGGGGGGCGACCGCCCCCCTTGGACTTTCAAAATTTTCTACCATATATGTAATATTTTCATAAAACTTTCATAATTTAATTAGATTCGCCCCCCTTATCTTTTAATTTTCAAAATTAATATATAGTGTTACATAATGTAATACTTAATTGAAGATTTGAAAGAAGGAACATCTAAAATAATTACATAACTTAAACAAATAAACAATAGAATAACTCGTTGTTTAAGATTTAGGATACTTATTATATAAGAATTCCTAGTTTTGTAGTGTTTAATTATCTTTATTAGATAACAAGTACTTGATTTTGTAAAATATACTCCGTATATCAAACAATATTAAATATCAGACACACTAATTACACAGTTTTTAGATCACGTGAAATGAATCCAAAATATAAATGTTTATTGACATTAAATTACATAATTCATTTACTTCTTGCTTTCTAAAAATAATTTATTGCATAGATAATAAACTTTAAATTATTATAGCATTAATACAAATATTAAAATATAATATGCACCATATATGTGTGTGTGTATGTGGTGCATATTATTCTAAAAATAATATGCTCATACATACTACTATTGTAATATTATGAAAACTTCTCATGAGTCATGACTCACGAACACCCTCCTTGGTGGTCGGACAAAAATTACAATTCAATAATAACCGATTCATGAGGTTAAACAATGTAGAAGTTATTAAAAATGTCTTGGTTGATGTCTTTGTCATCGTCTAATTTAAACTTAAAATGTACTACTTAATAGATTTAAATTTCGTTGGGGATGTGTATGTATTAATGTCATTTTTTGAATAAAATTAGCCGCATAGCCCTACAGTAGCGGAAAAAATTCGCTCCGCTACAGTAGGGAAAAAATTTCGCCCCACTACACTAACGAAAATTTTTTCACCCCTACACTACCGAAAAATTTCGCCCCCCTTGAATAGAAATCCTGGATCCGTCCCTGATCTCTGCTAAGGCCAAACATGTTCCCTACAAATTTGCTTGAACTCTACTTATATGAAAGTTTAAACGTTGATTCTAGCAGTAGACTTAGGCTAATACTATATCAACAACAATGCTAATACATCAAATCTAATGGGATACTCTTAATTCCTAATTACACAACAAAGAGCTTTACATGCTCCCATACATGATTGGGATGGACAAATCACCACATCCTATACTATTAATTTTGGATGACGAGCCATACTCATATGCAACTATTGCACAAAAGAAAACTCAATTTTCAAGATACTTTCAATTCCGATGACAACTCAAGCCGATTGATCCAAATATAAAAAACAAAAGAAACAGAAAGTTGATTAGTTTTTCTCTTGTATTGGTTGTTTCGATTTGACATAATTATTAATAAAGTGGCTGAAAAAAATACTATCGTAAAAGTTGTGGCTGACGTTTGCGTATTATTAAATAAAATGTTGTGGACTACAAAAAATATGATACTTATTTTGGTACAACTCAAAAAGGAAAATAAGATATGTTAAATGAGACGAATGGCGTATCAAACCTAACAATGTTTACATACACATCCAGTTTTCTCAAGTTTAATAAATACGAAGTCATTGCTTCGTGCATGCAACTTTGCAAGTTCAGAAGTTCCAAGTTGTTTGAGTTTAGCAATTGTAGTCATAACTTCACCGATTACTTTCAAGTATAACAAAATTAATTATACTTCTCATCAAACCCAACCTATTGTTTAGCGGTTGATTTTAGATTGGATATATGACTTCCCGATAGAATTTATTTAAATGACTTCCCGATAGAATTTTTTTGTGAAACTTGGTGGACATAATCTTCAATCCATGGAGAACATGCTCACAAAATTTATCAAAAAATTCGACCCGGAAGCACCTCAAATGAAAGAGGTCTAAGAATTACAATTCTTAGGCCTACCTAACCTTACCTTAACATTACCCTATATATATACATGTGTATCAATTCCAAGACATCTTGACAACAAAAGAGCGGTGGTTACGGTTACTACATTACCTATAGAGGTCTTTGAAAATTTAATCAAGGAAAAAATGTTGTTCATATGAAAAGGAGTCATTACTGATGTTTATGTTAAGGTGCAATTGATTCCTCACATTTACTAAAGCGCAAACATACCTCAAGCATTCCTGGGAAAGATGATTTGGTTCTTAATTTTTTATTAACCTCAAACACCGAAAGAAACTAGTGAAGGTGTGTAGTTAATCAATTTAGACTAGGTCTGTTCTCACTTGTCAAATGTTATGGCCTATTGTTGTGTATATTTCACTCTTCTACTCTAATCACATTTCATCTGATATGATCTAGTGCGAGATTAAAATAAGTTTTTGTCAAAGTTTGCTTTATATGTTATTGTTGTACACATTGTTATTATTTCGTATATGTAAAAATAGTTTTCTTTTTTATATTTTTTTATTGTAATTATTTGAAGGAGTAATAAAATTAGATGAACAATAGTACTTAATATCAAAATAATTATTCAACTGAATTTGCAATTCATTGAGGATAGTACAAATCAAAGTGTATCATCTCAAATGAATAGTTAGTGATGATCAAAATGTGTTTTTCTAAAATAAAAATGAAAGCATTTACTAAAAAAAGTTCTACCCGCATTTCCATTTTGAAACGTAACCCTGCATGAAAGGGACATTTAGAAAAATTGTATGTGAGTGAGTCACTCTTTTGCCAAATTACAAAACTTATCGATCAAATATGTCAAAACAAGCAAGTCATAATTGATTATATAAGGCCTTAAATTAAAATAAACTAATTATATATTATATATCATTGTCTATGCTAAACTAAATAATCAGAATAAGTTCTGTATTAATTAATTAATAGAACTTAATATCAATATAGTTAAAGGACTTAATTAGGGAGTATATATTGAGTGGGGAAATATTAGGGAGTATAATAAAGTATTTTGTGTTTTATTTGGATGAAAATTTTCTGCTTGGTCTGTTTTAAGTCCAGTCTAATTTAGATTGATCTGTTTGGATTTGGTAAAGGTCTTTTTTATGTGTATTTTACTATTACCTAAGTCCAGTGGTGTATTTAGAATTATTTTTTGTAGTGGTGACTAATTTACACTATAACTTAGTAACATTTTTCACAAATAGTAATTCACATTATTAATATTATTTGATTATACTTAGTTAAGTTACAAATGTACAAGTATGTCTAAAAAGAAGATCAATTTTTATTACGTGAATGCAAAGATGTAATTGTAGATAAAATTTGATCAAATCACCTAAATAGAAGTTAAACTAAATCACAAGATTCAATGATTTTTTTATCCTTTTATTCTTTTAATGCCAAATATCTTGTGGTCTAATGGCATCACTATGATACTCCCAAGGAGGAGGTCATAGGTTCGAATCTCATCCCAGTTCAAGGATGTTAGCCTTAACAGAACAGATACTGTAATAGGTTAGAAAGATTTGTTAAAAAGAATTCTTTTAATAGGATTTATAGGGAAGAAAACACTCTTAATCTTATTTTAGATTTTTTCATACGTTTAACTCTTATTTTGGCCAAGTACCTTGTGATCTGATGTCATCAATGTGACACTTACAAAGAGGAGGTCACAAGTTCGAATCTTATCCCAGTCAAGGATGTTGGCATTAACAGAACATATACTATAATAGGTTAGAAAGATTTGCAAAAAAAAATCTTATTTTGAGCAACTTCCTATAAAATTGTAGGTTATATATAGAGGTAGGATTGGAGCTGAGGGGGGCAACTGTCCCCACCGCCCTCTGTACAATGGATACATCTCTCATCGTAGTTAAACAAAATCATTGTAGAAGTTCATTATTATAAATTTTTTATATACTACCCCGGAGTATACAAAATGAATCATTAAAATAGTACACATTAAACAAAAAATTCTCAAAGAAGAGACAAATATATTATTACAAAATATTGAAGTTAATACGTACCTTAAAATTGTGTCCGACATTCCTCCAAAGAGATAAATTCCTAAGTTACATATTTTGAGTCAAAAGCTCATGAGAATTGACTTATTTAATTTTCATACGGAGTATAGAGTATTAGACTACATATCGCTTTGAATTTCTATTTTTAGGTATTGGACTTGTCCTCAATTTTTTCATATTTTTGTTTTAAAATATACACAATTATATTCATAGTAAATAGATTCATATAGGCTATCTATCACATTTTGACTTATCCTATGGGTAATTTATATTTTGTATTTCTTTCCTTTTTAACTGTAGTAAATATATATTTAAATAAAAATTGGGAAAGTAATTATTACATTTACTTAGGGAGTGTTTGCGATTGCTTGTGCTTTTTAAAAGTGATTTTTTTAAGAGATTATTGGAAAAGTGATTAATTCTAAAAGTAGGTAGTGTTTGGGAATAGAAGTGATTGTAGTAGAAAGATAAAAGTTGATGTGTTTGATAAAAAAGTGATTTTTAATGTTAAGTTTTATTGAAGTACCAAAATACCCTTAGAGGTATTATACAGACTGCCCTTGTTCTACCTTGCTGCTACTTCAGGGTGCAGAGATATATCTACATAAAAACAGAGACTGCTTCCCCCATTCAGCTACCATAGATCATCGAATCTCCAATTCAGGTTCTCAAAGCTCAATCTCGAATCTCCAATTTAGCTCTCACGATTGTAATATTCTGTTTCCGCCTTTTTTAGTTGGGGCTTTCACCATAACCAGCTCTTGTAACGAAATACAATTGTATATTTTTTTAAAACAGAGAGGGCCGTTACTGTGGAATGAATAATCGGCGGTGAAGCGTGAGAAAACTGGAGAGGAAGACCTGTGATAGGGATGAGATGTTCCATCTCGTGAGAGTGAACAGGAGAAGGGGCATTTTGGGTTTCAACCGATTGGATTTATCATCACATCTGCCCTTGAACTTTGATTTATTTACACAAAAACCTAGAAGCACTAAAAAGCATCCCTTGGGCTGCTTCTAGCTTTTGGATTAAAACCACTTAAATTAAGCAGAAGCTTGGCTACACAAACACTACTTTTGGCTTTTTTAAAGCTAAACCCACAAAAGTGCTTTTAAAAAGCAAATGCAAACACTACTTTACTCGTATATTGTTTTTTTTGGGGGGGGGATTTTTTTTTGAAGGGGCCAATTATATATATTTTCATGTATACAATGGAAAAAATATTATCCTTGAACACGTTTAGGATGTTTTCTTTTGGACTGTTTTCAGTCCCAGACCAGACCAGACTTAAACAGACCATACCAGACCAGACTTAAACAGTCCAGACCAGAATTTCTTAGTTATAAAATACACAGAGACCAGACGTTTACCAGACCAGACCAGACTTAAACAGACCAGACCAGCAAATTTCAGTCCAAAAGAAAACATCCTTAGGATGTTTTCTTTTGGACTGTTTTCAGTCCCAGACCAGACCAGACCAGACTTAAACAGACCAGACCAGACCAGACCAGACTTAAACAGACCAGACCAGGCCAGACCAGACTTAAACATACCAGACCAGACCAGACTTCCGTAGTTATAAAATACACAGAGACCAGACGTTTACCAGACCAGACCAGTTCAGACCAGACCAGACCAGACTTAAACAGACCAGACCAGACCAGACCAGTAAATTTCAGTCCAAAAGAAAACATCCTTAGTCTTATGTAGATATGAGATCAATTTAATTAAAAAGATGTTATATTGGAATTTGGAAGTATACTACTCCGTAATGTATACAAGTACTACGAATTAAATCCAATCCGGTATTTTAGGTTAAAATAATCCAATCCGGTATTTCTGTCAAAACAAAATCCAATCCGGTATTTCTGTCAAAACAAAATCCAATCCGGTATTTCTGAAAACAAAATCCAAACAGGTATTCGTTGTTATCTAAATCTGATCCAAACTGGGTTTTCTAAAACTTTTCCGTTTTAAGTTTTCGATTCATTGAAGATTTCCAAACTATCATTTGAAGATACCACAATTAATTATGTTTCGTATCTGTTACTGAAAATACTACGTAGTAGTAACATGTATTTGTATTAGTTATGTTTCATTAACCACATTCTTATGTACCAATTTATCGGTAAATCCTATCCCATTAGTAAATTCTATCCAATTAGTAATAATAGTTAGATTAGAATACATTGTAGGAGATTGGATAGGAATTGATCATATCCGCAATACCTCTGTAATCCCTTTAAATAGCCGCTAAATGCATTGTGAATAACACACTAAAAACTTTTTCTGCCTGTTTATTCATAAAACTTAACTATGGATCTCGATCTTTCCCCGAAGTTGGCAAAAAAGGTGTACGGAGGAGATGGCGGTGCTTACTACGCCTGGTCCCCGGAGGAGCTTTCAATGCTCCACCAAGGCAACATCGGCGCCGCCAAGCTTGCTCTTGAGCAGAACGGCTTTGCTCTTCCTCGCTACTCTGATTCCGCCAAGGTTGCCTATGTTCTTCAAGGTACAAATCTACTCTGATTATGAGCTGTTTATGCTTGCCGAGTATGATTATTTGGTAGAATATAGGTTTTCATATTTGATCGTTGATTTTCGGATGACATAATTTGGTATGATCGTTGATTTTTGAGTACTTAATTTGGTATGATCGTTGATTCGAATTGCCAAGTATCTCACCTATTTGCGATTTGTTACCCCGTAAATTGAAATTCTGGATAAAATCAACCACTTGTATGAATCATCAGCAGATTTTTTTATAATTATAGAATATGCAATGCTAGATTCAATACTAGTTTTGTAATAATGTAATGCTCAAATCGGTGAAATTTGTTCTAAATTTACGCTTGACAGATGATATTGATTAGTTTATACTTCATAGATTTTCATCTGATGGTGATGATCGAATGCACTGTTCAGGTTATGGAGTTGCTGGAATTGTCCTTCCTGAGAAGGAAGAGAAGGTTATCTCCATCAAGAAGGGAGACGCCATTGCCCTTCCCTTTGGTGTAGTCACCTGGTGGTACAACAAGATGGACACAGAGCTTGTAGTTCTCTTCCTTGGAGACACCAAAACGGCCCATAAGCCCGGTTCTTTCACCGACTTCTTCTTGACTGGTCCGAACGGCATCTTCACCGGATTCTCGACTGAGTTTGTTTCCCGGGCATGGAATCTGGAGGAGAGTGTGGTGAAGAAGCTCGTGGGTAGCCAATCCAGCAAGGGCATTGTGAAACTCGAACCGGGTTTCAAGATGCCCGAACCCAACCCAGCCCACAGGGATGGCATGGCATTGAACTGCGAGGAAGCGCCCTTGGATGTTGACATTAAGGATGGTGGCAAAGTTGTGGTGCTGAACACAAAGAACTTGCCTTTGGTTGGAGAGGTTGGGCTTGGAGCTGATCTGGTGAGGTTGAATGGGAACGCCATGTGTTCCCCTGGCTTCTCTTGTGACTCAGCCCTACAGGTGACTTACATTGTTAGGGGCAGTGGGCGTGCTCAGGTTGTAGGTGTGGATGGGAAGCGTGTGCTGGAGACTACAGTCAAAGCAGGCCACTTGTTCATTGTTCCAAGGTTCTTTGTTGTTTCTAAGATTTCTGATCCTGTTGGCTTGGAGTGGTTCTCCATCATCTCTACTCCAAAGTAAGTATATATTCTTGAAATCTCAGTATTTTTGTGTAGATACTTTAACAGTTTTTACTGCCTGAAGTTATAATGTTTATCTCTCGGTTCCGTTTGTCCTGCATTGAGATTTTTTTAGTGCAATGACTAATTTTTGTGTTTATTTGCAGCCCTGTTTTCACTCATTTGGCTGGGAAGACATCAGTGTGGAAGGCGCTATCACCTCAAGTGCTTCAGGCTGCTTTCAATGTTCCCGAAGATGTGGAGAAGGAGTTCAGGTCGAAGAGGACTGCAGAGGAGATCTTCTTCCCCCCACCAAACTGATTGATTTAATCACTGATTTGATATATCTTTTTTGGCTCTAGTTGTGCCATAGTAGTTTTTTAACAATAAAGATATATAGTTCGTTTATTGAATTTCATCTTTTGTGGTTATTTCTTGTGTTTGGGGCATCAATTGACAAAAAGGGAAATATTGTATGGGAAATATGCTTCTTTATTCGATCAAATTCTTAAAGTGGCTTTGTTTTTTCCGTTTATTTATAAGGATGTTTTCTTTTGGACTGAAATTTGATGGTCTGGTCTGGTCTGATATGTTTAAGTCTGGTCTGGTCTGGTCTGAACTGGTCTGGTAAACGTCTAGTCTCTGTGTATTTTATAACTACGGAAGTCTGGTCTGGTCTGTTTAAGTCTGGTCTGATCTGTTTAGTTCTGGTCTGGTCTGGTCTGTTTAAGTCTGGTCTAATCTGGTATGGGACTGAAAACAGTCCAAAAGAAAACATCCTAAGTTCCGGCCAAGCAAGGAGTTGCGCAAATTTATTTTTCTGATGATAATTACTACATATTTTATAATTGAACATGAACAATTTTAAAAGAATGTACATTTATTTATAACAAAGAAAAATGACATGTAGATTACTTACAAAGTTTCTCGAACAAAAATATGACTACTTATATGGGATTACTTTTTTGCCAAAGTATGACTAGCCACTGACCACTGTGTACGACTAACTATAAAAGAGTCATCATAGTGTATTTCAGGTGAACTAGTCCCTATTCCAATGT
The DNA here is from genome assembly GCA_945859915.1 of Cuscuta epithymum. Taxonomy (NCBI): domain Eukaryota; kingdom Viridiplantae; phylum Streptophyta; class Magnoliopsida; order Solanales; family Convolvulaceae; genus Cuscuta; species Cuscuta epithymum. The sequence goes on from CAMAPF010000006.1 coordinate 4,390,989, forward strand.
AGTAATTTCTTTTGCAAAATATAAAAATAAGTCAATTTTTTTTAATTTAATTTAATAATAATATTCATGGAAAAGGCATGATGGACGACGTACAAATTTTATCACTTTAATTTTTATATTTTTTGAGGGCTGTTGGCGTCTTCTAAAGGAAGAAACCGGCCTGGGAAAACAAGGGTGTCTTCTAAAGGAAGAAATGACGTCCGTTAATTGGACTCAATTGACTTTTTGGTTACAGTAGGTGGACCAATCTGAGAATTTTTCCTTAATTTTATAGGGATTTTTTCACAGGTAGATCAAAAGGTGAAAATAATATCACTTTTGTTACTATACCCATTAATTTTCTTTTCAAAAATAGACTAATTAAACTTTTCAAATACAAAAATGGATCATATGCATAGAACCAAGCTACCGGGACCTAAGATGTGAACATCCGCTCCCCCTCAGGAGCGTAGCTAGGGGGTGGCCACCCCTGGCCCTGGCCCAGCCCAAATTTTAAAAATGTTTAAATTTTTAGTGTAAAAAATTCTGTGTAAATTTTTTTCAAAAATATTCTTTGTACCGGCCCAGTCCGGCCCAGTGTCCTGGCTCCGCCCCTGCTCCCCCTCCAAAGTGCATGTAGGCTCTCCATCTCTTCTCCCTTTGTTTAAACTTATACAAACACCAAAAATGAATCTAATTCTTGTTTTAAAATAGAAAAATAATGTAAAGATGATTCAGATAATCAGAAAATTAGAACGTATAAAAAAATAGGTAATAATAAAAGTATGAAAATATCAAAGAATGCAAAGTAAAAAATTGAAGATGGGAAATTGTAAATTGCATTCGAAGAAGACATTTCAATTTAAAAAATAAAACAGAATGAAAAAAAACCAATAGAAAATAAAAGAACTTTAAAATTAGTTAAGATTGTGGGAATATTGTAGAAAATACAATTTTTTTTAAGTAACTTTTTGAAATAGTGAACATAATTGTTATCAATATATAAAGTGTCAAAAAAAATTAAAAGGTTAACAAATAGGTTTAAAGTACGGTTTAATACCCTAAAACATATAAAATATAACAAAAAATTTTAAAATAAGAAAAAAGAGGTTTTGAAATTATTAAAAATATGATAAGTAACTAGCAATGTTTGTGGAAGAGATTTGTTTAGAGAGAATTCCCTAAATAGGAGTAAAAACGTTTTCAAATTCCAAAATAGGAGTATCATGTTTTTTATTCCTTGAATAGGAGTAATCTGCCAAGTTTGGAAGAAAATGCCATGTTTAAAAGCCTTGCAATGTCAAACTTGGCAGAAATTTACTCCTATTCAGGGAATAAAAAACATGATACTCCTATTTTGGAATTTCAAAACGTTTTTACTTCTATTTAGGTCAATTTCTGATTTGTTTATCAGATTATATACAAAGAAAAAAAAGTATAATATAAAAAACACATAGAATTTGATAAATTAAAAAAAAAATCAAAATATATTTTATAAATAAAAATAAAAATATTTTTATTTTATTTTTAGTTTTAATCCCCGAATTTAGTTAATTCTTATTTCCCTTTTATCTTTCCCTGTGGAGACGATACTCGTACTTTCCCCACTATTCTACAATCTTTGCGATAAAACTCACATCACTCCATTTTACTATTCATGTATCCCCTGTATTTTATCCATTTTGGTAATACATCTTTTAATATAATAATCTAATGCTGTTTTTGAAAAGCTTTGTTTCCCATTCTACCTTAGAACTCGTGAAATCAATCCCGAAATTTAATTCTAGAGTGGAGGTAGTACTATTTTTAAACAAATTATTATTCTACTGATCGTCTGATCTAAATAGAGTTGTGCATCGCAGATCAGGATCCTCTGTCGCACAACAGAGTCCTTGGCACAAATCCGACGGCAAAGAAGAGAGGAGATGTGCTTTGGGATCAGCAAATATCGGATCCGACGGCCATAAATAACCAGACACCCTACATGGCGGCCAAATCGAGGCAGAGAAATCGGATCCGTGCATCGCACGGGCACATCATCTAGTTTTAATATTAGTAGCGTGAGAGTATGATGTTACATCTATCATTAATTAACAATAACAACAACAACTACAATAATAATAAATAATAATATAATACTAATATAAAAATTATAAATAAGTTGCAGAAAACAATTGTAAATAAAACAATAATAATAATAATAATAATAATAATAATAAAAACTGTAATAATAACAATAATTAATAATAGTAATAAAAATAACACTAGTAATAGAAATAATAATAAAAACAACAACAACACCAACAACAACAATCAAAGTGATAAATAGTGTTTGGATTTTTTTTGGTTTGATGAGAATGTTTTTAATTTAATTTTATTTGGATTCTTTTTATCTAATCGTCAATCATTTTGATATGATCTGAATCTTTGTGAGATAATTTGATTTAAATCTTTCTAATTTGATGTAATTCATTTTTTATTTGATTTGGTTGAAATATTTGTGATCTCAATAAAATAAAAATAAACCATAAAATTAAGTCCAACAAAGTAGTGCCTAATCCGATTCATTCTGTAATGAAGCGTGTAAGACTTGATTTATCCATTCTTTATTTATTTATTTATGCTCCGTATATTTGGATGTTTTCTTTTGTGGAAATTACCCGATTGAGCTACTTCTCGCTATGCTATTTCATTTATAGCCCAAGACATTATATCTTTCATCTTTAGACTTTTAGACTTTCACTTTTAACATCTTTATTTCAAAATAATTCAATCAGTTAGATTTAATCCCAACCCTCCGACTTCCGTCTCCTAAACGTAGTTCTGAACCTTCGACTTCTAGCTTTGAATCTCTCTCTGTCCAGCTTCCAAACGCTGCCGCTGGACTACACTTGTCCGCTCCTCTCCGTCACAGAAACAATCTCGTATAGCCGTGAAGAGCAATTTGAAGCAATCGTTGTCGCTGGAAACTCTTTTTCAGATTATCTCCTCACAGTTATGTAGAAAACGAAAATCGAGAAGCTGGACGGTCGTTCCCGGTGGGTCGTCTCGAGTGTGGCGGCGGCGTTCTTCTCTTCGCTGGAGCGCTGTTCCTGCGTCAAGCTCAACAGGTGATCGATCCGCCGTGATTATAGCTCTGGCTTGGCAATCGTAATCGGCTAATCGCTACTCCGGGAGGTCCTGTCGCTTCAGTTGCTTCGCCCTGTCGTGGAAGAAAAGACAAAATTCTATATGATTATTGAAGATGTAAATTGAAATTCGAGAATTCCGGTGATTAAACGTGTAAGGTCTTTGATTAACCTTGTGTTTGAAATCAAATCATATAGTTCCATTTCATATATTTCATGTGTTTTTACCTCCAGGTTTCCTTTTTAGCATTTTTTCACTCTGCTCTGTTTTAATGTGTAGTTGCACCATTTATATCCTATAACGTGTTCTTAAATTTTGACTTTGTGCTGTGAGATTTAAATTCAATCGACCATGGACACAGAGTGCTCTAGACTTGATGGATTTTGGCGATTCATTTTCTTATTCGCATGAATTTACCTAAGTTTTATGGAGTTTATTCTGTTGATTCCTGAGCATCATATATTTAAGCACAAGAAGCCTGCTCCCATCCTTCCACAAGTAACATTTCATTGTTCTGATGTAATTATGTTGTATTTTCTGGACGGTCTGTAGTTGTTCTAGCTCCAACAATATCTCTTCACTGTTCTAGCTCCAACAATATCTCTTCCCTAAAGATGTTAAGATAGTACCCCTAATGTCATGTGAAATTTGAAGCTATTCACTTGAATTCTGAGAAAGGTTCAGTTTGTTGGAGTTAATATTAATCATTCAGATGAGGAGAATGCATATGACATGTTTTTACTTAAAATTGAAAACTATTTATTTTAGAATTTGGTCAGGATGGAGTATGGAAAATCATGTCCAATTGTGCGTATGTTTTCTAGATTAAAAGAGTGTCACTTGATCTATTAATGTTTTTACATATCAGTTAATAAGATGCAGTGATTACATAACACATTTCTATAAGTGAACATTGTGATAGCTAGGAGTCTGCCACCCCTATTGCGAGTGTTATGTATTCTTTTGATTCCCAAAGGTTAATAAAGAAGTGTTTGGAACTCCCTCTAATGTTTTGGTCAAAGAAAAGTAGATGATTTGGGAGTGTTTCACATGTTTTAGACGTGTCTTCCAACCTAATTTTTGTGATACTATAGCTTTTGAGTGTAAAGTCACTACTATAATTTTTGGATTCATGTTGTTTCTGATTGATATGTAAAAGAACAATTTTAGATGATGACTTCCAACCTAATTTTAATCACAAATCAAAGCCTTTAGATTTATGGCGTTGAAATTAAGTTATTCTTATGGAGTTAATTTATTATGACCTAATATGTTTTTCATCAAGATGAGCCTCAAGTCTGGCATTGGATGCTGCACTTGAACAGAAGAATGATATTAAAGTAGTAGAGGGAGAACTGGAGTAGGCAATGTCTGCATATTTCTTTGGCTGGCTTTGTTAGAATATTAATAAGCAAAGAGAAATTCTTTATAATTTCCTTTGAACTTATTCTTCTGTATATTTTAGGGGGAGTTGTTTCTGAAGGCTATGCAAAAGCAGATTCACTCTGTTGGAAAGCGAGGTTTCTTTTTTTTTAAAAGTCAGTGGTGTCCCAAGTTCGAGAGAAATTCACATTTGAAGATATGTTTTGTTTTCGAAGAGTAAGAATATGATGTTTAGATGCCAACATGTGATGAACTCCTTTGCGCTCATAACTTAGGACTGTTCTTATTTCAACAGGAACCTGTCCCGACATCCATTTTGAAAATCAATGGAGACCTCATTGCTAGGGCAGTTAAGATGTTTCAGATCATTGTTAAGATGTTTGAGATTGTCTAGACCATCATTTTATATAGAGAACCTAATACTCAAGTGAAGAGGGCTATGAATGAGATAAATACTGCTGCAAGGTTTGGTTAATGTGTTTGTTATATGTACTGTGTGCTTGTAGTCTGTTTAATCATAATCTTGCTCATACACACATCATAGATTGACAATTTCATAGAAGAGTAACGGCTATAATGTTGGGTTGGGTTTCAATTTTTACTTTATTCTATAGATCGTTATTATGGTTATTAATATAATTGTTATTGATTGTTGCCAAGTCCTTGATTGCTATTTAGGAGAATGGTGGCAAAAATCAAAATTAAGTTGCAAAGCGCATAGTTCTCTATGAGTGTTTTCTTTACTTAAAAAATTGATATTTTACAGGGAAGAAGGGAAGAAGTACCATCGTCCATCAACTGACTGGTATGGAGAACGATCAATGATATGTGAATCACAATCCAATTTGGGAGAAATTTGATTCCTCTTTGGTAAGGCACGCGGACAGTGGTGTCAATACGGGAGAAGAAATGATAAGCAAAGCCAAATGATATGGTGAATAAATGTAGTAAATTGAAATAATAGATTGAAATGTATATTTATTGTGATATATCATATATTATTTTTTGTTGCATCTTGTTGCATCAGATATGTTTCTTTTTGTTGCATCGTGTTTCTTTTTGTTGCATTTTGTTGCATCTTATTACTTTTTGTTGCACTCTTTCATATTATTGTTTATTTAGTTTTTGTTGTTTATTAGAAACACCTAAAAGATTAAATTTCAGTTAACGAATATAAAAAACACCTAGAAACATAAAGAAACAATAAAGAAACAATAGGAAACAAAAATTTAAAAGTGTCACCAGAAAGAAACACAAAGAAACCATAGGCAACCAAAACTAATATGAAAACGACAATAAAATTTTGAAGCATTTCACATTTAGAAAATTCGTGCTTCTTATTTTTTCCAATTTCATTGTTGTAATTTTTCATTTTCTCTCTCTCTGAGTTTATTTCAATATTACACTCTTTTAAATCACATTAATTTTCTGTTTTATTTTTTGAATTTTTTACCAAATATAAATTATTATTATTTATTAAATTTTTAATTTAATTTAAAAAAAGTACTTCTTTAATATGTCAGTTATTCACTTATTTTAATTTTCTAGTTTTTAATATTTTATTTACACTTTTTGTAGTTTACTATATAATTCAGATTTTTTTTCGAACTTATGAGTAATATTTCTTTTGTTATTGTACTTTATAAATTATTCTTGATTTTTCTGAATACTTAAAGACTATATATATTAATTCTGTGTTTTATTTGTACCTTTTAATTTGTATATATTCTGATTTTAGAATTTTTAATCTTTCATAGAAACTTATAATTACTTGTTTTACCTTGTTTAGTAGTTTGAAAACATTTTTATCATTTTATATTTTAATTCCAATTTTAGCTTGCGTATATCATTTTTTTAAATATAATTTCCTCTTTTAGAACTTTGTAAACATAGATATTTTTTTAAATAATATTTCACACTTTTCTTTTTTACTATTTTAAATCTAGCTAATATTTGATTAAAAAACGTGTTCTCGATATTTAGAATATTTTAATTTTAATTTTTATATCATTTTTATCTTTGTAGCATTCATTATTATGTTTTTTTTGAATTCATCACTTCCACGTGTGAATTGAATACAAGCAGTAAGTGCAAAGGTTTTAGTATTGCCGTAATGCCGTTAGGGTGCTAGCAGTTAGCGTGTTAGCCGTTAACTAGAGTCTATTATTGAAAAGTAAAACTTTCATGAAGCTGTTTTTGAAAACAAATTTCAAAGTTGATAAAAGTGATATTATTTTATCTTTTTAGGCTATTTGTGAAAAATTCCCCTTTTCTTTTGGACTGAACTGGTCTGGTCTGGTCTGGTAAACGTCTGGTCTCTGTGTATTTTATAACTAAGAAAATCTGGTCTGGTCTGGTCTGTTTAAGTCTCGTCTGGTCTGGAACTAAAAATAGTCCAAATAATGATTTTTTGTATCTATTCTTTATTTATTTAATGCTCCGTATATTATACGTAGTTTATTCAACGGATGTATTGTTAATTTGTTATTTGTTTTCATTATGATACTCCCTAATTTGTAGTTACTCCGTACGTACACGATTAGTCATTGCTCCCTAATTTCCGTATCGGATGATAGAGTTGATGTGTGTCACTCTTATCTTATCCCTCAAGACGAACAGCTATATATACTCACGAGGAGGATCAATCATGCATTACGATTTTCATTAATTACTCCTTAACAATTACTCCGTACAATTATTATCTTTCAAAAAGCCATGGATCTCGATCTTTCCCCAAAGTTGGCCAAACAGGTGTACGGAGGAGATGGCGGTGCTTACTACGCCTGGTCCCCGGAGGAGCTTCCAATGCTCCACCAAGGCAACATCGGCGCCGCCAAGCTTGCTCTTGAGCAGAACGGCTTTGCTCTTCCTCGCTACTCTGATTCCGCCAAGGTCGCCTATGTTCTTCAAGGTAAAACTCTCTATTCCCGCCCCGAATTATGTGCTGTTTATGTTTGCCGAGTATGATTATTTGGTAGAATATAGGTTTTCATACTTGATCGTTGATTTTTGAGTATTAATTTGGTATGATCGTTGATTCGAATTGCCAAGTATCTCACCTATTTGCGATTTGTTACCCCGTAAATTGAAATTCTGGACAAAATCAACCACTTGTATGAATCATCAGCAGATTTTTTTAGAATTATAGAATATGCAATGCTAGATTCAATACTAGTTTTGTAATAATGTAATGCTCAAATCGGTGAAATTTGTTCTAAATTTACGCTTGACAGATGATATTGATTAGTTTATACTTCATAGATTTTCATCTGATGGTGATGATCGAATGCACTGTTCAGGTTATGGAGTTGCTGGAATTGTCCTTCCTGAGAAGGAAGAGAAGGTTATCTCCATCAAGAAGGGAGACGCCATTGCCCTTCCCTTTGGTGTAGTCACCTGGTGGTACAACAAGATGGACACAGAGCTTGTAGTTCTCTTCCTTGGAGACACCAAAACGGCCCATAAGCCCGGTTCTTTCACCGACTTCTTCTTGACTGGTCCGAACGGCATCTTCACCGGATTCTCGACTGAGTTTGTTTCCCGGGCATGGAATCTGGAGGAGAGTGTGGTGAAGAAGCTCGTGGGTAGCCAATCCAGCAAGGGCATTGTGAAACTCGAACCGGGTTTCAAGATGCCCGAACCCAACCCAGCCCACAGGGATGGCATGGCATTGAACTGCGAGGAAGCGCCCTTGGATGTTGACATTAAGGATGGTGGCAAAGTTGTGGTGCTGAACACAAAGAACTTGCCTTTGGTTGGAGAGGTTGGGCTTGGAGCTGATCTGGTGAGGTTGAATGGGAACGCCATGTGTTCCCCTGGCTTCTCTTGTGACTCAGCCCTACAAGTGACTTACATTGTTAGGGGCAGTGGGCGTGCTCAGGTTGTAGGTGTGGATGGGAAGCGTGTGCTGGAGACTACAGTCAAAGCAGGCCACTTGTTCATTGTTCCAAGGTTCTTTGTTGTTTCTAAGATTTCTGATCCTGTTGGCTTGGAGTGGTTCTCCATCATCTCTACTCCAAAGTAAGTATATATTCTTGAAATCTCAGTATTTTTGTGTAGATACAGTTTTTAGTGCCTGCATTGAGATTTTTTTTAGTGCAATGACAATAATTTTTGTGTTTATTTGCAGCCCTATTTTCACTCATTTGGCTGGGAAGACATCAGTGTGGAAGGCGCTATCACCTCAAGTGCTTCAGGCTGCTTTCAATGTTCCGGAAGATGTGGAGAAGGAGTTCAGGTCGAAGAGGACTGCAGAGGAGATATTCTTCCCCCCACCAAACTGATTGATTTAATCACTGATTTGATTATCTTTTTTTGGCTCTAGTTGTGCCATAGTCGCTTTAGCAATAAAGATATAAAGTTCGTTTATTGAATTTCATCTTTTCTGGTTCTTTCTCGTGTTTGGGTACATCAATTGGCAAATGGAAATATGCTTCCTCTATTCGATCAAATTCTTACAGTTGCTTTGATTTTTCTGTTGTTTTATGAGTTCCGGCCAAGCAGGGAGTTGCCTATATTTTATTATCTAACATGGGCAGTTCTAAAACTTAAAAGAATGTACATTTATGTTTAAGAAATTTTACTAAATAGGGGTCAAAATAATGTGAAATATATATGGAGCAAGAATACTAATATACTATACTTTCATAAATGGGAATAGGGGTTTTGACCTCAATATTACTAAATGGACAATTGACAAAAATGTGATTTTTTTAAATTTTCAAAAATGTGACTAGGGGTGGAGTCGGGCCGGGCCAACCGGCCCGGACTGGTCCATGCATAAATGTGACTAATAAGTTACAGTGACACGCTACAATGACATACTACAATGTCAGAGACACAGTGACATCCAACACCTCCTCCACCAGTGGCTGCCGCCTGCCGGCTTAAGTGAAACAACCACAGTGACGCCGCCACTGTGATGCCGCCACTACCTAGTGATGTCAAATTTTTCAGTGACACCACCAGTTGAAAATTACTCCGGCCGCCGCCACTTCGTCAATGTCCCTCCCTAGCCTTCCAATTCCCCTGCACAATTATTTTTTATTGTTGTTTCGCTTCATAGCCCACCCATAGCACCCTAGTTGTCAGATCCAGCCACCACACCTTGCCCCTCAACCACTAAACACCATTGCCGCAACCATGACCCCCGCTCTTCCTCAGAGCATAGCTAATACCAGATCTGAAAATGGCAGCGACCATCGACCGCCATTGTCATTCTGACGGGAGACAGAAGTAGAGGAAAAAGAAGGCCGACGACGGACTTACGATCTTAAGATCTGGGATTACATCCTACAAGGTCAACTTGACATGAGGAGTAGTTCAAAGCCTTATATAGTGTTTTATTGTTTTACAATTTTCTGGTGTGGGAGAAATATTGTGACACGTCCCCTCATGTTCGGGTTGGACAATATCGAGGTGTATAAATGGACCAAACTGTCCCTTAACAAGTTACATGTAATCCTGAGTGCTAAACAAGCAGTCAAACAACAACCGGAATTGGCTCAGATACCATGTTAAGACCCGGAGTTCCATTCTAAAATATCAACCTAATAGGAGGAGTAACCCGAAGCCTTATATAGTGATTTATTGTTTTATAGCTTTTCAGTGAGGGACAATCACTTTAACATGCAATGACGGAAGGCGACGGACTTCCTATGGCGGCAAACGAAGAAGATGCAAACTTGCAGTGGCGGTGAGCGATGAAGGTGTGGCGGCGAGCTTCATCGGCAACGACGTGACCTGGAAGAAGAGATGCGACCTCACAGGAGGACGATGGTGAAGGCGGAGGACAGGGCTTGAAGATGGAGGCTTGGCTTTGGCGACGCAGATAGATCATCTTGCGCAGAGAAGGCACAAAGAGGGAGATAGACGGTCTCGAGAGATAATTCCTTTTTAAATTAAATGGTCACTTTTTTGTCCTATAAATGGTCATATTTTTGTCTGTTAAAACCTCATAAGTAATACTTTTGCCATTCTTTCATAGGAATAATTACAGTTGAAAAATAGATTAAATGATAGAAATAATAAGGATATTAATGTATATGGTGAATCAAAATATGACAGTACGATTCCCCACTTCCATTTTGATTGAAATTTAGCATGGTTTTCAATTTTATTTTCAAAATTTTCTCTCATTTGTTTTGTTACATTCACGAGTGATTAATTAACCACCTGCTATTTGACATTTTGGTGTGATTATTGTGCTAGTCACATATTTGATACCTACTTTAGATACCCAATTTTGAATATTATATTCTCACTTTTTTAATATATCGACTATTTTATCAATGATACTTTGAAGTTTGAAATATTGGAAAAGTTCATATGAATAATCTCAATTATCAGTGGTCTCCAAATATTAATCCCAAATACACATAACTCTACAATAATCTCAAAATTACAGGCCGCCTTTTATTGATCCAGTTTACCTACAACTTACTTAGCTGGTAAACCCCTAGTAAAAATAAAAATAAAAAGAATAGTTGGGCCGCTTAGCAACCAGGTTGTTTCATAGGCACAACGCACTGACGATGAAGAATAAAAGTGACGAGATGGAGACCAGACTAGCTGGGATGAGAGGGACGAGTGTGTTGATGATGAAAAGGTTGGGATGGACGGAGGTTCCTCGTAGAAGAACAAATGGGATAGACACTTGGATGGCGATGAATTGAAGAACAACTAGGTCGGACGAAAAAACGATGATGAAGAGCATCTGGGGCGGATGGTCGTCGACGATCTACAACTGGTCTAGACAGAGACCATGGAACAAGGACGAGCTGGTGTTCGCACTTTGCTGAAACACTTTATGCTCAAGCCCCAATAAAATAAAAGAAAAAGTAGAGTAGAGAAAGAAGGTAAAGTTAGAGTTGAACTTCTAACATTAGATGCAAATCTAGAGCTTCTAAAATTCGATCAAATCCAAATTCGAGTAAGGGGAAATTGGAATTGGATTTGGCAATTTAAATATTCCTTATATTAAATCCACAGATGCCAGAGAGGGGGAAAGAAAAGAAAAGAAAAGAAAAGGAAAAAAAGAAAATGAAAACCTGCTAAATCATGGTCTGTGAGTAGTATACTTTACCAGTGGAGAAAGAAGAAAACGGAAGGGAAATGGTAAGACGGAGGAAGAAAAAAGAAAGGAAAAAAGGATTAAGAAAAGAAAAAATATAGACCAGAAAAAAGATAGACCAGTAATAATGTGTCATGTGTCTGGGTGACCTGCTGAATGAGTTTATGCAGGTTACCAGATTGTTTTGAGAATAACCTTATTATAATTTAGATTATATTAGAATTACGTATATCTGAGATTAATATAGGAAGATTGCTGATAGTTGGAATTATTCATGTGAATTTTTTCTTAAATATTTGATGTTGAATTTTTTACTTTTAATCATTAAACATTATAAATGTATCTTTATAGCTCTATACATTAACCAAAGGACTAAACATATATGTGTCATTTTTATACAAAAGAGTACATAGAGTACAACTCCAGTTTGCCACATACGTACGCGTTTAACGTCACTACTTGAGTTATTATTATGATGTGGTGTTTGTATTAGTCTTTATTAAATTGATTTTAGTCGAGTGTAATATCCGTCCTACCATCCCACGCATAATATAAATTATATTAATAATTAAATAATATTAATTTTTTTATCATATATTATAATGACTAATACTTGACATATAGTAAGATTCGAAAGAGTGATTTGTGCGTATATAAAAGGGAAAAATACCCGTATATTACTAAAACTAGGTAAATTTCTTAATCTATGACCTGACATCTTTTTAGTCGGTCGTATGACCGAAAATAGGGTGGGAGGGAACGGCCAGGGATAATGCTATTATTGAAATACGAAAATACCCCCAAAAGGAAACAAGCGTGCATTGAAAAAAATAGAAATTGAAAAGCAAACGTTCAGAATTCATCGGACAGAGGAATTTCGGCGGGGAGGTTTTTTTCAGACTTTAAAATATGGAAGGACTTAAATGCTAAACTTACTTCCATTAATCAGAGAGATGAAGACAAATTGGTAAAAACGAGTGCCGGCAATCGATAGAGCAGACGAACGAAGACGAACGAAGAGGAACGATGGTGAGGAAAAAGGGAAACTCGCGAAGAAAAAGCGATGAATTGGACTATGAAATCGTCAACATCAATGGCGTCGTGAGTTTTTATCACTTTTGTTTTTTGTTCGCGAAGTGATTATATATTCATGCTTCAATGCAGTTTTTGAACTAAGATTTGTGTTAGTGAAATCATTATATATGCGAATCGAATGCATGCATTGATGTCGTTTGAAAATGAGTGTATATTATTGTTGTTGTTTAGTTCGTGTATTGATAGGTGTATGAGGGGTTAAAGTGAGTGTTGGTTGAGTAATTTCGAAATACAGATTAAAATATGACTTTCACTACTCTTAATCTAAATTTTGGTTGTTTAAATTTTCTAATTGAGCAAAGTAATTGTGTCTATTGAAATGTATTATTGCACATAGTGTTCGTGTTATTCTTATAGATCAGACTAAATGTGTGTATTTGTTGAATGTATTTTGGTATGCAATATTTTTAACACTTAATACTCTGTGCAGTGAATTAGATTGAATTGAATGTGTGATTTGAATCATTGTAGATTTGTGCATGTCTTACACTCTTATGGCTTTCACTGCATGTAATCATTTCTGGAATCATTGTATTGTTTCTGGAATCATTGTATTGTTTCCTGTAAGAGGGGTTGAAGTATGCGTAGTTGAGTCATTTGGAGCAAATTGAGCTAATTAAATTTGTGCATTGAGGATTTGGAAAACTTATGTAAGTAAATTTGTGCAAATATTACTTGTTTTAGTGAGGTATATCATTGCACATACTATTAGCATGTGGTGTATGCCATGTTTGTTATTTCTTAGAGCAACCAATTTTAAGATTTTTTTAGGGAAGGTAGTATGTGTGGTGTGACTTTGAACTTGCAGTAAGAATGAAAAATTGAAATTCACTTAATGTGGATCTTTACTGATATTAATTAATGCAAAAAATTATTGTAGTGTGTTATTGGAGTAATTAACTTGTATTTATGTATTGTAATAGGCATATAAGCGCTATTGTAATGCCGAAGTTCTGGAGGCAAGAGACGACATGCGAGTTAGTAGTTTCTGCAATCCAGTGAAGGCTGTTGAAAGTATTAAGAGTGTATTGACTGAAGATGAAGTGAAACTGTTTAGGGAGACCGTTTTTGGGTACATGTTAGATGTAGGAAATCTGAAATGGTTAAATGCACAGCTGATTTCATTGCTGATAGGTAATCATGTTGCACCTGTGGAAGAGATGACTGTTAAGAATGAAATTCAGTTTCAAATTGGAGAAAGACTAGTTGGAATGAAGAAAAAAGACCTAGCCTTGATAACTGGATTTGAGTTTGGCAGCAACATACCACCTATGAGTACTCGTTGTGATGGGGAACTGTGGAGGAGGTACTTTACTGGAAAGACGAGCGTTGACCGGGGAGACCTAAGGCAAGCCTTTGAATCCATTAATAATAGAAGACAAGACATGCAACCATTAGATGCAGTGAAGTTAGGATTGTTGCACGTTCTTGGCAACTACATACTAGGTAACCAGTCATCACTCAAAGTGCCTACAACTTACATCAACTTGGTAGATGACCTTGATGTATTCAATAAGTTTCCATGGGGTGATATCGTGTGGTCTGATTTGCTTGATAAGGTTCCAAAGTGTGCAGCGATATTGGGGGAGGGAAAGAGCACTAGGGTGACATTCCCTGGATATGTATTTGCCCTGCAAATATGGGGTTTTGAGACTTTTCCAGAACTGACAAGAAAAAGAGTGTGCTTGAAAAGGCATGAAACTTACTGGCCAAGAACATTAAATTGGTCTGTCACATCAAAGCCATCAGCTGTGATTCTTGGGGAGATAATTTTCAATAATCCACAGGTAAAAATTTTACTGATTTTTATTGCATTTTACTGATTATGATGTGTGGTCATTAATTGAAATGAAAATCTGAAATTTGCAGTTTGAATGGGAAGAGATGAAACCAACAGAGGAGGAGTTGGAAGAGACATGTGTTGCACATGCTTTGGAGAAAATAAGTGCTGAAGAAGCTTCTTCAAAGCCAGTCAAGAAAGCAAGAAAAAAGGCTACAAAGAACGGTTGTAAAGTTCGGAAGGCAAAAGTACAGAGGCATAATAACCAAAAGAATGATGTTGATGAGGATGAAGATCCATCTGCTGAAGATAGCGAAGGGAACAAAATAAGAGAAAGGGGAGTGAAGAGTATTTTAAGAGAAATGAGAGCACAGGGTGAAAGAATTGAGAAACTAGAGAGGACAATTACCAAACTCTGTGAATTGCAAGTCAAGCATGCAAGCATGATTAAAAAGCTGTTGGTGAATGCAAAGAATGGAAAGGTTGCTCTAACCAGAAGGTTTCCCTTGATCAAGAAAAGAAAAGAAGTCAGGGATGTTGACGTTCCATCGTTTGAACTTGCACCAGAGTTCAACAATCGCAGTGAAGACGAAGAAGAAAAGAAAAGTGAAGAGCTACATGAAGCGGAGCAGGATGAGAGTGACAAAGCAGAAGAGAGTGAAGATATAAATGGAACAAAGGATGATGTGGCAGCATCTGAAGTACAGACAGACTGGGGGGATGGATTTGAGGAGCCATTCAATACCCAAGTATTGGTTAATGCAGTGGATGAAATATTGGAAAACATGAATATTAATAAAAATGTTGACACACCAGAAGGGACTGAAGCAGTGAATAAAGCCGTGGATGCAGCGAATATTGAGAAACCAGTTGCTCAGAACTGTGAAGATCTCCAGAAGAATGATGGGGTATGTTTTAATTACATGCAGTTAAAGTTTTCCTATTTTGCTATTGCTATAGTGTAGTGTTATTATTTAATTATTTGGTTTAACACTTTAGGTAGAAAATGTTGAAACAGCAGCAGTTGATATGGCAATGACTGAAAAACCAATTGGTGAGAAATGTGATGATCTTCAAAAAAAGGATGGGATTGAGGTATATTATTTCTCATAATATGATGGTGGTATATTGTAATTAAATGCACTTCAACGCATAATTACAGTATTAGTATTACGTACTTTTTTAGTGTTATATTTTAAGTAATTGCTATTAAAATTTAGGTGCAACAGGGTGCAATTAAAGAGTTTGAAGGAAGGCCAAGGAGAGATACAAAGGCACCGAATAGATTATCTTTGTCAGGGCCAGGGCACACGAAAAGAAGGAAGAAGGATGCCCTCCAAAATGAGCACAAAAATGCAGTAGTGAGAGGGCCTCTAACATTAGAGCCAAAACAGCAGCCAAGTGACAAGTTGCTTGAACTTGTAATTGATTTCATGTATCAGGGGCTACTAAAGAATCATGAAAAATGTACTGGGAAGAAGTATAATGCCAAACATGAAACGCTGAAATTGAGAAACATGACACCGTTATGGAATGATGGAAGGCTGACAAGCAAGTCATGGTACTATGCCATATGGTTTCAGGGAAATTGGATAAAAGACACAGTAAGTATATGTATTTTTATTTATTAATTTTAAAACAATGATAAGATTGACAATGAATACTACTTATGGTTATTTTACATACACAGCACATTGATGTCATACTATACTACTTGCGGGTCAAAGCACAAGAGTACTCCCTGAAGCAGAAGTTCACAACAACAGATTGCTATTTTACGGCACTGCTGAAACAACACCATGATCTCATTGTGAGGAAAGAAAGCACACTTGAAGAGTCTGTACACAACAAAAGTGTCGTGGGAGCAATACTTGGGACAAATGTGCCTTACGGGCTACCATGGGCAGAGTGTGAGCATGTGTACATGCCGATGAATATTGGGAATCACTGGGTTCTACTTGTGCTTGATGTGGTCGAGAAGCGTATTAGGATTTATGACTCCAATAACCGGCTTAAAACCCCAAGCAGGCAATTGATTCAGTTCTTACCATGTTTGGAAAATCATTTAGGACATCTAATGGATTGGTGCAGGGTGTACGAAGAGCGTGGTGAACAGCCAATTGGAGAAGGAAAAGTGGGATGGGTTATGGAATCTAGTCCACAACAAAATGACGGGTAAATGCATTGAATTTCTTAAATATATAGTGTATTGGTACATAACTAGCATTGTAATTTTTTTCAAATGTGCAGGGATAGTTGTGGGCTATTTGTTCTCAAAATGGCAGAGTACCTAATGATGGGGAAAGATGCTAAAGAAGTGGAATCTAGGGACATGTGGACTTATAGGAAGAAGCTGGTGGCCGAGATACTGCATTACAATGGGCTGGTTAATCTGGACAATGTTGAATGAATGTTTAAAACAAATGTGTAATGCCGTGAATGAAACTTATTGGGTGTGGATTTTGGTTTTTGTGAGGATGGTTTATTTTGATTAAACTTCAGTATGGATTTACTTTAGCACTTTTGGGTGGATTGGACATAATATTGATGTTTTGAAGTACTGAGTATTTTGCATTGAAAAGTATGGTTTATATTAATTGATGCACAAGTACAGGTTTGATGGTGATGAACATTAGCTTTTCTATGATTCAATGCTATATTTAATGCATTACAGTACAACATACCATCAATGCACGTAATTACAGTATGTGGTACTCATTCATGTGAATGAAAAAGACAAGCAATGTATATTTCAATACTATGTTTCAATACTATGTTTCAATACTATGTATTTTTGAAAAATATTTAAGGACCTTTAATGTTTGAATGCACATGCATACATAAATACGTTAGAACATATAAACATAAGTAGCCAATCAAAGACACATAAATTTAAAATAAAATGTTTATAGTTTTTCAACAACACCAATGAATAAAGTAACATATGAGTGAGACTTGTAAAAAGAAGGAAAATGTGAATAAGTGGGAAAAACAACAATTGAGGAATGAGGTTTGTACATGTGTTGCTATGATGACCAACCATTGAGGAACATGTGCATTTGTGTCAGCCTACATGTTCACAGTTGCATAAACACTTGTAAAGTTATGATTGAATACATGAACACGTAACTGAGAGTTAACATTTGCATTAATGGACATCAATGCAGAAACAAACTGCATGTATTACTGCAATCCGTAACTACAAACTTTATTCAAAGATTGAAATTAGTAGCAGAACATCTGTATCACGTCTCACCTGAATACAATTGTGAAGAAGCGGGAAAAGTGTAAAGCGTAGCTCAAGAGTAAAACTAAACAAGTAAAAAATATTCAACATTAGGAGCGAGTGCGAGGAATGGGGTTTCGACATGTCTTCCTATTGTGACCAACCATTGAGCAACGTGTACACTTTTGTCGACGAACATGTTCACCGGTAGATGGAATACGTCGCTTCTTGGGTCTTCCAGGAGGTCGCTTAGAACAAGATGGAGGGCTGCAAATGATTTCTAATACGTCATGGGGAACAAACCAAGAATCGGGACTACCGATGGGATGAATGATGCCCTCGTAAGCTGAAAACCATTTCTGTGTAGTATAATATTCAGGAATGTAGTCATAAGCAGAAAGTCCTGGACGAGAACGGATTGCAGCGACGGCATGAACACATATGAAGCCATCAAGTTCAAATTCACGGCATGTACAGGTCCCTTCTCTTAAATTCACAACATATGATCTTCCTTTCACATCAAAGACCTCAAATTCAAAGATACATGATGGCTTGACCTATAAAAATACAAAAAGATCATACTTCTAACATAAAGCAGAACCTGATCATTTTATACAAAAATAACAAGACAAAAAATGCAGTACAGTATGAATGCAGTGAAGTACCTGCATTAATGCAGCATTTGATTGTGATAGCCGTAATTGCGCCTCAAAGTAAGCTGAGAGCCGAGATTTGTTTGATGCAGCCGCTTCTCTTCGATCACAGAACCATGTTTGCATTGTGCGTACTATAAACTCAATCAATTTGCAGATGGGATACTCACGAGCCGTGACAAAAATAGCATTCAAAGACTCCGCATTGTTAGACATCATCACAGAATAACGGTTGCGGCTAGCATATGCACGAGACCACTTGTCATTACCAATTTTTTGCAAGTACATACGTATACGCGGGTCATCATAATCAAGCCTGGAAAGATACTCTTCACATTCATAAACAGAACCCGCTCTCGCTGCTTGTAAGAATTTCCAAGACAACACCTTTGCAGAACCTTTAAATTTAGACTTTATATTGCCTAATATGTGATAAACACAATATCCATGTTCTGCATATGGAAACACTGAATGAACCGCATTTATGATTCCTTCATGCCGATCAGACACGACATACAAACCATTTCTATGGGTGAGACAATTCTTCAACTTGTTGAAAAACCAAGTCCAGTTAACGGTATTTTCAACACTGCAAATAGCAAATGCAAGTGGAAAAATCTGCTTGTTAGCATCTTGTGTGCATGCCGTGAGTAGTGTACCCTTGTAATACGATTTCAAAAACGATCCATCAACAATAATAACTGGAATGCACTTCTCCCATCCAAGTCTCCATGGACCAAGAGACATAAAAAAGTTCTGAAACTCTCCAGTTTCATTACAAGAATATGAAACAACTGAATCTGGATTTGCTTTATCAAGCATGTAGCACAAAGAAGGAAGTCTATTGTACGATTCCTTCTCAGAACCCCGAGCCAATTTCAATGCAATTTCCCTTGCAAGCCAAGCCTTTTTATATGACATGACAATTCCATGCAATCTTTTCATATCCGTCATGATTGACTGAGGTGTGTAAGCTCTTTTGGACAAGTCATCAAATTCATGCTTGATCAGTTCAGCAATAAGAGAGGAAGAAGCCTGGCGACTATTAGCTTGTCTAATATCAATGGGACTTGTATGGTCGTTATCAAATCTGAAAATGAACAATTACAGATGGCATTAACAGCATGTAATGACGCATTAATTGAGGTGCATAAATTTAGTGCAGATAATGACAACTAACTTCAACAAAAATATGGAACTTCGCAAGGCTGTCAAAGTGAAAAAACAACATAACTAAACAAGTTTAATACAGAAATAGAAAAATAAAAATGATAGAATTCATTGGCTAATTGCAGTGTATAAATTTAATACAGATAATGACAACAAAATTTAGCAAAAATATGGAACTTCACAAGGATGTTCAAGTAAAAATACAACATATAAGGTGTAAATATTTTCATTACCTGCAGCTTATAAGTGCAATAACACTGCATTAAATAATGTAATGTAAACAAGCACATCTAAAAGAAATACATAACGAAAGAAAAGAAATCACTAACCTACGCACTTGAAACAAGCCACTTTCATCCAAGCGAACTCCACGAACAGCCCACTGACAATCAGGATCCACACAAATAACATGTAACACCTTAGGAAAAGAGGTCTTTGTTCGGTATTGGAAAAAATTAGTTATTGCATACATCTTCAAATTAAAACTAAACTCCTTCTTGCTTTGATATATGGCATCCAGAGCAAGACGGTTGGGGTCAAAGTGGGGAACAAAAGAACCGAGAGGAACCTCAAACAAAGATGTGAAGTCATCATCCATAACATCTTCATCAAAAGACAAAGGGCTTAAATCAGAATCCTCCAAAGCATCACTACAGTGCATTGTTTGTTGGTCTGCTGCTGCTAATATTTCAGAATCCTCAAAACCATCCAAAACTTCATCATCCGAAAAAGAGTAATTAACCGTGTTTGAGACACTTTCAGTACATCCTTTGAAATCAAAATAAAAAAATTACAAATAATACAGATAATTTGAAAACTAAATTCATATACCGTAGTAGTTGAATGGCAACTGAAAGATAAAATCAGGGAAGAAATATTTTACTAACCTTGAAACGGTTGAAGAAACTCTACACAAAGAGGAAGTTGGTTGAAGTCCGATTGAATACTTTTCATTTGAAGATAAAAACTCAAGCTCGAATCGTCATTGATGATAAGCGGTGGAGGACATGCTTGAAATACATATGAAATACGTATAGCACGATCACAATCTCTTACGCCCAACGAATTGTATAGAATTCCACAAAATTGAATCCAGTTGCACGACAAAGGAATAGTAATGGAGATGGCGGTTAAGCTCTGAAAGTGAATGTCGGACAACCACTGGCCATCTACGTTCATCAAGACATGTATCGTTGGAGATTGTTTTGGAGAACAGACGATTTCCATAATGTCAGAAACAGGAAGAACGAATTGAAGAAGTAAAGAATTATTTGGAGTTCATCGAAACAAGCAGAATAGAACGAAGGTTGAAGACGAGAAGGAATCGTAATGAAAAACGGTTACCTAATTTAGTGGATTGGGAAATTAATGCTTAAACAGATTTGGAATAAAGATGGTTTGACCGTAGGGTTAACTCAAGGGTATCGATGGAATTAAAAAAAGTTAACGCATGGGATGCGTATAATCGATGATTCGGGTAACATGGATTAGGAAAAAAATCTTTGAGGTCATATTTCGAGAAACTTCAGGACTTCTAGTCATACTAGGGACAATTATTCCTATATAAAAAATATTAATTTTTTAAAATTTACAAAATCTCATTCAATTACAGAAAATATGAATGAACACAAAATTTTCTTGGATTTGTTATATATTCATGCGAATTATTTTATTGGTCATAACAGAAAAAAGGAATCCAATTTGTATTTGAACATTCTTGAATTCTGGATCTTTTGGTACAATTATATCCCTTGAAAATCCATCCATCACGCTCAAGACTTCCTTAAAAAAATCTACTCGGCGTTTCAATTCACCAAAATGTTGAAAACGCTCTTGATATCTCTATTGAAAGCTCCTTTGCTTATTACAAATACAAATAAACCAACCTTCTCGAGAACTGACATCCGGTCTTAAGCCACACTGATTTTCTAGATCAAGGCATAAATGACAAAATGTTTCTTGATGCATTCTAAAGACATTGAAACACCTTTATCATGACCACTCAGTAATTCATTGATCAACATTTCTCCTGTTAAATCAGAAGTCATACATGGCTCCTTTAAAGGGCCCACAAAATAGAAACCAAGGCATGTAGATAAACAAGCAACCATATCCAAGAATTCTTCTTCATCACTCAAATACTTTAAGTATAAAAGAAGTTGTGCCATTTTCATATTGTCATTATCCATACCTACATTTATACAAGTAAAAATACATGATGCAATATGTAACAATATAATATAGTAAATAATATAAATTATAACATAAGAAAATATGGTATGATAAGTTCACAATATTCCAACAGTGTTTAAAAAGGCAAAAGTTAACATTGCAGCGAGCATAACAAAATTAAATGTCTAAGGTAAAAGCTTAGAAACATCCAACAAATTTAGTTCCCTAACTTATTGTACATAAACTTGATGTACTTAACACTATTATTGTCATCCGGTAAACAAAAGAAAATTATTTGTCGTTGCGGATCTTCAAACATTGATCAAGCAAAGAAAACTCGGGAGAAAGGGTAGATAGACCATTCAAGCAATATAGTTTTGCCATTGCTTCTCCAAGACTGTATTCTAATATGTTGTTACTTGAATTGGATTTAACCATATATTTCATTAAATTAGTATTTTCGTTGATTGATTCACCCTTTTCAAAACTACTTCCATCATGCCACCAAAAATTTCTTGAAGTGCCGCCATCCCTGCATTTTTGTTTGATTTGTTCGGGCACTCTTATTGCTTTCTGATAAATCACCTTCAAGTGGCCTCTTACCTTTCCTTATGTCATCTCTTCCAATTTGTGAGCTCTGAAGGGATAAGTGTGGAAGGAGATGGAGACGTGGGGCTGAGCTCACACCACAAATATTCCCATGATGCATTAGTTGTACAGTTTCCACCCTCGTTATTCTCTTCCTCTCCACCACCCATATAATGATGATATTAGTATGTAGGGAAGGAATACAAACATCATCAGCATCCACATGCAGATCTTCTCTTAAGATGATATTTCCTGAAATGTACTTTGGATTTCCTTGGGCAGAAGTTGCAAAGATTTGATCCATTTTATATTCAAGTTCGGGCTCAATCCCTTTGTCTCAAAATGATTCAAACTTAGGATTTTCCTATTAAAAAAATTATTGAACAAATGTTGCATTGCTATTCAATCTATTGTACCAACGCATTTTAATGAATAGAACCAACCTATATTTTTAATGCTCACCAATCACTAGAAATAGCACTTATAGTTCCTTTCACATGATCCCATCCCAAACATGTTTCTTTTCCCTTCAATTGTTTCCACAAGCTCCACCCACTCCTAATCCAATCAACCTTGTTTTTCAATTTCATTTTATCCCATGGTAACTTAGTCTCCTTTAGAGAATCGAACTCAATTGTTTTCCACGCCAATCTTTGAGATATAACTTCACCATTTTTTACTTTACTCTTTTCAACATACTTGATACAAAGATCATAAAGGATGTGAAGTGAGTTTTTTTAGCAAGTAACTCGTCCTCCTTTGTTTTCAATTGTATTATCACGTTCACCGCTTTGAGAATCATCAATACTTCTCTGTCGTAGAGGAGCCAAGTAAAACTCAAAACAACAAAGTATAGATATGTAATATAATATTGTTAAAAATAAATAAAAAATAGTATTCCTAACAATGTATTTACCAATTAATATATTGTCCAGATTGTAATACCTATCAATCATTGTTATGTTATTAGGGAAAATTATTGCTTTAAAAAAATAAGAAAATAATCACAAGCTAAATTAAATAATATTCCACTAAGCATAACAATTTTGCTCGATACTAAACTAAACTAGTAAAAAAAAGTAAAGTTCTCAACCGAGAGAGTTTTACAGTTTTTCCATATAAACTTGGAACATAACAAACTAAAGCAACTAAGTCATAATTTTTATTGAATCATTGGAAAATAAACAACAATAAAATGGCATATACTACATAGAAAAAACAACCATGTCACAATCTTAGGTTCAAAACTATTGCACATGACCTCTAGTACTGTTGGTCCCAGATTTCTGTAGACTAACACACAGCTAGATGGATATCATCGAATAAACAGATAAGAAAGATTTCACAGAATGATCTATGCAATATCGAGAACAGAGAAATCCTCTTTTCTATTTATCGAGAAGTTTTTACAGCGCAAGGCTACTGAGCAGAATTATCGACTTTGGTACTTGTACAGAACGCGCATATTTATAGGCGCTGTACATGTTACCAAATTAGGGTGCGTAGGAGTTTGGGCCTAGAGCCTTTTTGGGCTTTATTCCCTTACAACCTATTAATTACACTTTATTTAATACCATAAATGGTAAGCTATACTAATAAATAAACAAGACAACAAACAAACTTGATTCACAATAAACTAGTTCTAACAATCTCTCCCTTTGTGATCAAGTGCCGTCTTGCTGGGTATCTTCACTTATGAGCTCTGTAATAGTGTTTGCGCAGATTTAGTGCATGCTCGTAATTCTTGAGAGACTTTCTTCTGTCAAGCTACTTCTCGATTGCTTTCAATACTTTGTCAATTCTGTTTGATTCTATTAGTTCGGCTTCCGATGCATCTGCATACTTCTGTTGTCTTTCTTCAAATTTCCTTCCGATTGGATCCAATTTTTCTTTCACAGTCTGCAGCGTCCCATCACAGTACTTATTTAGCTCCTCAATTAATAGCATGCGCTTCTCACCATTATGATTCAGGTAGATGAGTGTGATCTGGCTGTTGAAGATATAGTATGCAGGAAAATCTTCAAGCTCTAGTCCGTATAGCTTTGGTCTTGAGAGATTTGTCTTTGGCTGATTGGTTTCAAGGGCCATTTGAAGATCATGTGAGACAAAGAATTTGATTTTTCTGATCATAAAGCGCTTGAGTGCGTCAAAGCCGTCTTGTGTGGTTCTATCGCGAGTAACGGGAACCTCTTGGAATGCTAGATACATCTGGTAGATGTTGTCCATTTTTAGCATGTAGAGGTCATTTTCCTTGCAGGTGAATTCAGTCCCGTCAGAGTGCTGTAGGCGGTACACAGAGAGTGGAATATCTTGATGATTTGCTTCACCTACATTGAGTACGCTCCACACTGGGTCTGTTGCTGCCTGAAGTTCATGTTGCCACACTTCTCTCTGTTTGCCCATGTAGTGATGACTAAGTAGAAACAATTGTCCGCCCTTGTTCTTTCCTCGTAAATGATTGAGGCCACAGATTTTCAACTCATCCAGTTCCTTGACCTTGTCTTCTCTTCTCCATATATGTTTTCTGATTTCCTCTTGGAAGGGAGCATTGATGTTGACATTTTCCCAGGGCTTTTCACTTCTAGGCATTAGAGTAGCTGTTTGTCTGATGATAGATTCCAGCTCCTTAGGAGGTTCCTGATAATTCTCCACTTCCTTGAGTTTATCGTCATCAAGTAGTATCACATCAGCAGCACATTTAGCTAGGAGCTCTCTGAGGTAGGCTCTTCGCTGTGTTTCATTTATATCTATCCATAGATGTGACCATCTGTTGTGCACAAGTATTTCTTCAAGTTCATCGTGCATCTGATCATTGGAGAAGCTAGAGGGAACTTGCTGCTGTGTCGGAGGTGATAACCTGTCATGAGTAACACCGGGATCGCAAGGATTGCCCGTTGTCATCAGTTTCAAACTAGTTCTAGCTGATGGTCTGATACAAATGATGTACTCGACGTAACAACATCAGGACTTCCATTCCGTCCTTGGTCGACATCTATAGGAGATGCGCCTCGGAATGTTTCGTCTAGCTCGACCATGCTAGAGGATGTGGCTAAGGATTTGTTTTGGCTGACTGAAGTAGTGGGTTGTTGATTGGTAGAGGTGGAGGGTTGGTTTGGCTGCGGGGCTTGGCTCGTAGAAACAACATGCTCAAGTATCTGCTGGCGCTTGTTCTCCCCCTCATGAGAATTCGAATCATCAGGATCCTCATGTGAACGTTTGCTGTTGCGGAGATGAATATACGTTTGCTGCCGCGGAGATGATTTGTTAACAAGTACTTTTTATTTCTATTACAATTTTTTTTATTTACAAGCATTTTAATAAAACGAATACATACGAAAAGATATTATTAAACATACGAAAATAGAAATAAAATTTGAAAGCATTTTCTTTTTTTTTTTCTTTTTTGTTTTTTTCTTTATTTATTTTTTTTTTATTTTTTTTTGTTTTTTTTAAATGCTCAAAAAAATTCATCAAAAAATTCTACCAGAAAGGTCTTAAATAGACACGTTCGACCATCAGGACTAAATGACAAGATCATTACTACACACACACACTAGCATCAGAGTGCGCATTGCGCGTTTGTGGGACAACACAACAATGGATAGATTTAGGGTATCTTAGCCATAATGCAATGGTAATGTTGGACATGGTGATAAACGTCATGTCAAAGGTTAGTCACACTCGTTATTCTTTAGGGGTGTGGTTACTACATAACTAGTTGAAATGTCGAGCACAAGTACTCTGCCACAACCATGTTTGAAGAAGGGCAAGTTGGAGCGGGGATGGATCTTGAGATATTCTTGGACCTGCTAGGGGAAAAAAGTGTTTTGCGTGTCCCGTAGTGAATCTGCACGCCACACCTAAAACTTTGAAGTTTTCGCCGACATAAGAGTGTAGACCAACTTATTGTATTAGAAGTTTGGAACAAGAGAGCTGATTGTGGGCTCATCTTCTTGGTGGTGTCTTCAACCGTATTCAAGGAGGTGCTCAGCTGAACAATTTTTTCCTTCCGCCAAAACCCTCCAAAATCAATGGAGGAACCGGATGTGAAAACCAAAAACCGGATGTGGCACTGGGGTAAATGATGATGAATGATGATGATGACTTGTAAGCTTGCCACTCCTAAGGTTGTCCATAATTACAGCCCTGCTCCTGTGCTCAAAATTTAAGCTACTTCTACAGCTCCTGAATAGTTCTTTCAGTTGGATTTGGAGGATTAATTGGATGGCCAACATACAGTTGACCAAATCCTCCTTTCCCAAGCTTCTTATCAATCCTGTGCCATTTCAGCCATATAGAGGGTGGGATTTACTGAAATTTATAACAGAGTCAGCAGTCGGCGTCTGTAATTGTATCAGCAGAGATATGCTCATCTGGGGATATTGATTCTTCTTTAAAAAACTTGGTGTGGGTTGTGTCTTCAACCGTATTCACGGAGATATGCTCAGCTGAACAATTTTTCCTTCCGCCAAAACCCTTCCAAATCAATGGAGGAACCGGACGTGAAAACTAAAAACCGGACGTGGCACTGGGGTAAATGATGATGATGATGATGCTGAATGATGATGATGATGACTTGTAAGCTTGCCACTCCTAAGGTTGTCCATAATTGCAGCCCTGCTCCTGTGCTCAAATTTTAAGCTACTTCTACAGCTCCTGAATAGTTCTTTCAGTTGGATTTGAAAGCATTTTCTATCAGCTGAACTACTACACATAACCATTGTTCATTCAATTCCCTTTGCCTTTTCAACAAATTATTTGGTTGGAGCTATCCTAGAAAGGATACTCAGTTTTAAAAGTTCCAATATCAATGATTTCCTATGAGTGTGAAAGGGTAGCAGATGCAAGCAAACATAAAACTAATTGCTCACAAGCATTTTAACAAAACCTTGTGTGCAAGTAGGAAATCAAAAACATATAAAGAAATCCACAAGCACCAAGTTGTTCAATATTCACAACAATAATATACTTGCAAAGTTAGCTCAATCGAACATCAATAACCAACAGAACTCACCAGCATATCAAGCTTTATAAATCAATATCAATTCAATATACACAATCAGCAGTACAATATATAGAGCTTTGTTCAAATAAAGATTGAATATATAGGAGTGACTCCCATTTTTCGGAATACCTAGGCTGGAGTCTTGTGAAGGAATGAAGATCTTTCTTCTTTGACCCTTTCTCCGATTTTGGTCTCTTATTATTTTTGATATATATTTAAAAAAGTATCAGGCAAATCTGAAAAGTAAGTATGGTAAGAGGGCCCCTGGGGAATGTAAAGCTACTGACTCTCCAATTTGGAGGAAAATCAGTCTCATTCATGAGGTGGCTGAAGGTATGGTTAGCAGGGGCCCTCATCATATCAAGTGGAACTACACTAAGGATGGTAAGTTTACAACTAAAACGGCTTATCAGGCCTTATGGACACAGGGTGGAAGAGCTTTATCAACAAATCATATATGACACAAGCTCCAGCTGCCAAAAATCAGAGTATTCCTATGGAAGCTTTGGCATAATGGTCTTCTGTTTCCTGAACAAATGGCTACTTTCTTCGTGGTGTTTCCCTCCATTTGTCATCTCTGTAAGCAAGCAAGTGCTACTCAGGATCATATTTTGCTGCGGTGTTCTTTCTCGGAATCGGTCTGGAATTTCTTTACACGTACTCTGAAAGTTGGTGGGGGTAAAGCTAACAATATTAAAAGCCAGCTTATGAAATGGTGGATTTCTCTTTCAGGCAAAACTTTTGACCAAAATTACATCTTAATCTTACCTGGAGTTCTCGCGTGGCACCTTTGGAAAGTATATTGGGATGTGATTTGGAAGGATTTAAGGCCTGACCGTAACATTGTTATTCATCAAACCTGTAAGTTCATGGTTAATTGGTGTTGGGCACACAATAACTTGAAGGGGGGGTGAAAGGTTACAAGATCTTGGATTATTACCTCAAAATTTCAGAATCAGAAAGCCGCATACCTTCCGTTGGAAATGCCCTAATGTCTCACAGGTCAAGCTTAATTGCGCGCTTCTCAGTCAGGATGGGAAGATGGTGGCTGGCTTTCTTCTTCGCGGCCAAGCCGGATCCATGGTGGCAGCGAAAGGTTTTCTTGTTAGCACTTTGCAGACGGAGGAAGATGTCATTCGCGATGGGGTGGATTGGGTGAAGGGAATGTGATTCCCTAATTTGGTGACTGAGGTTTCCTTTTCTAGGCTTGATGTTTTGGGCTCTGTCTTGGGCCGAAGTGACACAGATCTGTGTTTTATTCCAGATTGGGCTAATGGTGAAGCCAAGTCAGTTGCTAGACTGGGCCTGGATCAGTCTTTTATTTGGAACCCGGGTAAAATGATTCCAAGAGAGCTTCATGGTGCTATCAAACTGTATGTTCTAGTCATGCCATATGTTTCTTAATTCAGTCTGTTATCTTTTATTTTTTCTGTAATTGGGTAAGGTTTTATGTCCCCTCAATTCTGGTGTGCAATATGTTTATTCTCATGGGGCTTGTTTTCAACGGGAGGTTTTGGTTCGGTTGGCCTTCCGGGGTAAAAAAACAAAGTATCAGGCAACTCAAGAGGACACAAATAGAAATTAATTGAAAAATACAAAAAATGCAAAAAAAAAAAAAAAATAGAAGAAGAAAAATCAAGAAAGAAGATTGTGTACCTTTGTTTAGGTCTGGGACCGGTTCGGTTCCTAGATAAAATACGTGGAACCGTTTGAAAATATAAAATTTTGCTAACGGTTCGGTTCTTATAAATTATTTTATAGAACCGATAAGGAACCGAACCATTCTTAACGGTTCGGTTTTTGTCATTTAACGGTTCCTAGTCTTTAAAAAAATTCTTACAAATCACGGTTAAATTTGTGTCAAAAAGACATTCAACGTTTGAAATTACAATACAAATATGTTGAATATCATTTCAAACCTCAAAAGTTGAGTTTAAAACATAAATACATAACAAACAACAAATTTTAGTAAATAAAACAAAACAAGATGTTCGTTAAAGAAGCCCAAGAAAACCGGTTAAAATGAAAAATAATTTTAAATAGTTAAATAACTAAACTAAAATAGTGAATGTAATATAAAAATAGATAAGTAAATATACATTAAAATATATATGCTAATAAGAAATATATATAATTTTAATTATTATCTATAACGGTTCCTTAATGGTTCCATGTACATATTTTTTTCAGGAACCGAGAACCGAACCGCTAATAAAAAATAGGAACTGAACCATTAACAAATAACTAATAAATTTTGGAACCGAACCGAACCGGGTCATAACGGTTCGGTTCTCCGGTTCTTGGTTCCAAAGTCCCAGCCCTACCTTTGTTTGTACTTTGTAGTTGGCGAAGACGAAAGATGGTTGGGAAAAGAACGGAGGTGGGACACCAGGGTATAAATGGTAAAATATCAATCATTGAGGCCTAAACGCTGTCTGGTCTGGCGTTTCAATTTTTGGCTTCTTCATATGGATCAGCTTAACGGACAAGCTGATTACCAAACAAAAATTTTGGCATTTTAATATAGTCAATGTAGTATCATTTGAATCTCCCTTGGTATCTCCTCAGCCTTCTGGATATCTTGCTCTTCTTTTTTTATGTAGTTGCATCACAAACAATTCCCCCAAGGTTTTATTCATTGTTTTTCTAACTTCCTTAGATAATTTCTCCATGTAAGCATTGTATCTTCCCTTTTAATTTTGACTACCTCTCAATACCACCTTTTTATTAAGGTAATGGAATTCCATTATCAGTTCCTTAAAGTTCCATTGATCTGGCCTAAAGAGGCCAATCAATCTACGCCAAGTACCTTTTCACACCCTCCCAAAGGTTTCATCATGACATTCGTTTGGAACTCATGGCCATGTATTTTCCATCTGAAATCATTGCAAGACTAATTGGTGAGTAATTTTTCCCCATTGGTCACAGAAACTTCCAATGGACTAGATTTAGAGATTTTACATCCCAATTTTTTGGCAGTGTGAAAATCCAAGAAGTTGTGGGTACTTCCTGAGTCAATAAGGATGTATAGGTCATTATTCTTTACTCTTCTTATCTCTCTAATGGTTTGGTAATGTTGCCAACCTATTATTGCATTGAGAGGTATTAGAGGTGGAACTTGTTCTGTCCAACTTTCTCCTTGCAACCTCTCATTTTGTTTGGTTTCCCACAAGAGTTCTTCTTCCCCTTGATGTTCAGAATCTTCTTCAATATCAATGGGTAGAATCTAAATTTTGTACATCTCAGCCCTGCAATTATGACCTGGATAATAGTTCTCATCACAGTAGAAGCAAAGGTTCTTCTTCCTCCATTCTTCAATATCTCTAACCGTCAGATTTCTTTTTCCAGGATTTTGTAAGCCTTTGGATTCCATGACACTGGTAGCTGGTTTGGGCAGGAGGCCCTTTGCAGTGTAGGGACAATATTCATGTAAGTAGATACCATACTCCTTTCATTATTTCTATAAAATGGCTTTTCTATTTCACCTTTTCCAAACTTCTTTAACGCATCCTATTGTAGTCTTTCACTTCTTTGCAACATCAAACTCCTTATTTGTTCAAAGGTATCCATGTACTCATCGAAAGATTTTAGTTGTTGCAGCTTATTAAAATCCTCAACAATTGTGCTTCCTAACTCTTCATTGATTCTAGCACATATGTCAATGACAAAATGTTCCCAAGATACTCTCCTATGCACATAAATGTAACTAGTGAACCACACCTCAGCTCGTCCAGTCAAATACAATGATGCTAAGTCTACCTTGCGGTTATGTTCGATTGAACACAATTCAAAATATTTAGCACATTTCTGTATCCAATTATGTGGACTAGTACCCGAGAAACTGGGAAATTCTATCTTGGGAAGATATCCGAAAGTCTTAACATGATTACCTGAAATTGGGTGAGAATTTCCATGTGGAGAATTGAAATGCACAGAGTAATGTTAGAAGTCATACTCACCCTTCTTTTGCAATAACAACAGTAACACATCCGATTTTTGATTGATTTCAGCAAATTTCTTTTCATTTAGAAGACTTTGTTCCTCTATCTGACGTTCTAACCCCCGAACCTCATCCTCGATCAAGATTGTTAGTGAAGCTATAGTACCTTCTTCGCCAGGATTTGAGTGCTAGTGTTGGTGAATTGAGATCGTTAATTGATGAATCTTAAATTCAGAGAAAGCCCTGATACCAATTGTAATGTTCAAGGCTAGAAATGCGAAGAACAAAAGGAAAAATAGGAATTGTAATATAAAGAATAGAATTCGAACGTAGCCATTGGAGCTTAATAGAGAAGAAGAAGAAGAAGATCAAAGTGAAAATGATTCATTATCCATTTTATTCATACATGCACACGTATTACATACGAAGGTATTCTACCAGCTCTTATAACAGAATTGTTAAGCTGACTCTTTTTTTTTACATAGAAGATCCAAATTTTATTAAGATAAATCAAATTACAAGATGGGAGGACATAACCATACCCATAGAGTTAGAGAACAACCTGAAATACATGGCCCAACCTCAATATAGTAAACCCCTAATCTGCATGGAAGGCCCTATCCAATTATCAACCCCTAAAGTTTTTTTTACTAAGATCAATCCCTCAATTAAAAATCATATTCAGCCACTGACCAGGACACCATGCCCCCCCTCCTAAAAAACAACATTTAACATCCATGTGTATGCATGTGTGAGCTTCCGTTGAGCTAACTCTCATGGCTAACTAATTTGTTATTCACGTGTATGCATGTGTGGGCTTCCGTTGAGCTGTAGGCTGTAGCTGAGTTGTACTGCTGACATGGATTTAGTAGTTTGACCCATAACACCTCTTTCTCTCCTCTTCTTCCCCCAAATACGGAGCTTTAGGAAATAGGAATCCGCAGAGCATCAGCGGTCTTCTTCTTCATCCATTGATCGTCTTCAGCGAACATCCTCTTAGCATTTGTGCTCTTCGCCTTCAGTGGCTCAAGGAAAATCTCAATCTTTTCTCCTTCTTGTGCTGTGCAGATAGCCGACTGTGTAACCTGCCATCTCAAGTTGGCCGGCTGTGATTTGTACTTAGCGTTTGGTTCGATTTCTCAATAGGAGAGTTCTCTCGTGAGTCGGTGGGTGGGATTTGGGGTTCAATTTAAACTAATTTAGGTTATATTTTTAGTATTTTTATTTTTTTAATTACTTTCCTTCTTTCACTTGTAATTTTGTGTTCCAAATTACAATTGTGTGGCTTCCAGTTCGATACAAACTAAACCTTCTCATTTGTGTTGGCTGGAATTATGTAGGAATCCAGGGGTTCAAATGATCCAAGATACACAAATACAATCGAAGTGGCATGGATTATGTTTTCAAATTAGTTTTTACTTGTTTGTTTATGTCATATTGTATGTTTAAGCTTTCCGAATTCCAAAATAGTTTACTGGAGCATTATTTAATCTTGTGATTCATGTTTGCACTTTTCTGAGTTTCTGCCACTGAGTTTCTTTAAATAATTGTGAAAAACATTGACATTATTTTTAACATTGTGGCATTTGTTTTAAAATATAACTTTTGTTCCAATTTCTTCCTGTTTTCTATCCACTTTTTTGGTTAGCTTTAAGATCCTTTTTCTCTTTCGTTTTTTGTCTTTTGATTCTTTCTTTGTTTCTTTTACAATTCAATATCAATTACGGAGTATAATTTACTACTTAATTTCCATAAACAAATAGTTTATTAAAATAAATTGTGACATTCTTTTTAGTATTAGTGTTAGTGTATAACATCTTTAGAATGATTTTATCCAAAGAACATGAGACGTCTTGTCCCTTTGTTGATTATAGGGTACCTTTGGGCAATTGGGCTTGGGTACACACAACTCATACACACACCTACACACTATAAATAAGCCCAAAAATTACCATTTTTTTTACCCCTCTCCCTCCCTCACGCTCAAATACAACCCACCCTCTCTTTCCCCACTCCCTCCCCCATCGTTCTTCTTTCTTGTACCCGCAGCACACCTCAACGCATAACAAGCTTCAAAATCAATGGAATCAATAGATTTTGGTGGTTGAAATTGAGGGAGAACCGGCGGTGGCGGCTGAAGTTGACGGAGAACCGGCGGTGGCGGCTGAAGTTGACAGAGAACCGGCGGTGGCAGCTGAAGTTGACGGAGAACCGGCGGTGGCGGCTGAAATTGAGGGAGAACCGGCGGCGGTGGCTAAACGTGACGGAGAACCGGCAGCGGCGGCCATGGACAATGTCCCTGAACTTGGCGGCGGCCATGGACGATGTAACAGCACAAACAAGATTTTTCTTCTTCACAGACAACTACGACACAAATCACAGACAAAGTCATATAACAGTACAAACAAGATTTTTCTTCTTCACAGACAACTACGACACTAATCACAGACAAAGTCATATAAATGCACAAACAAGATTTTTCTTCTTCACAGACGCACAATAGACAATGGATTACATATACCAGTAGTTTTTAAACAACTAGTTAGTTTTTAAGATTAAACTAATAATCTGTAAGCTTAAATTTGCAAAAAAAAAAAATTGTAAGCTTATTGATCACCTCAAAATTACACATTGGCTCTAGTGGTAATCAAAGTAATAAAAGTTTTAGTTATTAAATTACATAAAGTAGTTATTAAAATCATTTTAAGTGGATGTAAGAGCGGATAACAACACAAACAAGATTTTTCTTCTTCACAGACAACTACGACACAAATCACAGACAAAGTCGTATAAAAGCACAAACAAAGTCGTATTAATGTCATATAACATATTTTGTGAAACATATTTCTTTTTGAAAATGTCTATTTTTCAAACTATACAAAAAAGGATACATAGCACAGACAAATACAACACAAATGACAGACAAAGTGGTATTACACCATACGTAAATTTTTTCTTCTTCACAGACGCGCTATAGACAATTGATTACATATACTAGTAGTTTTTAAACAATTACGGAGTAGTTACTAAAATAAAAAAGTAAAGTTTGTAAGATTAAACTAATAATCTGTAAACTTATTGATCACCTCAAAATTACACATGGGCTCCAGTGGTAATCAAAGTAATAAAAGTGTGAGGTATTAAATTACATAAAGTAGTTATTAAAAATATTGTAAGTGGATGTAATAGCGGATACATAGCACAGACAACTACGACACAAATCACAGACAAAGTCGTATTACAGCACAAACAAGATTTTTCTTCTTCACAGGCAAAGGCATCCCTCATATATAATAACACCATAAACAATAAGTGTTTGCCACAAAAACAAAAAGGCATACCAATTCAGGTAATATGTGGGAGTACATTCTAGGACACTGTACAAATTGTTAGTGTAACATTGTACAACCTCCTACATTTAACAACCAAACCCATGGTGGCAAAAAATGAGCACCAAAAAATGTACTCCATAGTAAGGTTACATCAATGTTTTACAACCAAACCCAGCCTACATTAAACATGCAGACCCAAAGTAGTCTAAGTGGATCTTCCTCAAAGTCCAGAGCGTCATTGCAAATGCACATCTTTTTGCTACCATGTTCTCATATGCACACTCGGGCTGCAATGGCAAGTTCTGCATCAATGACTCGGCAAATGCCATAACCATCACGTCACAAACACCGGATCTGGACATAAAAGAATTCATACAAACATTACATTTACATTATTTTTGTGTACATACAAACATTATATCCACAGAACATGAATATCCACAAACATTATATACAGACAAACATTATATACTGCCTCCGCTCTCCAAGTGCCCCGTGATTGTAATAAAATAAATCATAAAAGCACAGACATATGTTAAGTCACACAGACAAGCATTCAGCTAGATACAGACAAAGAACCAAGTCACACAGGCATATGAGTATTGACTTGCTACATCATATGAGTCTATTCATATCATCTATATATAGAAGAGAAGTGATGAGAGCTAGCTATTAACATAATGCTAACACTAAGAACTAATATAAGTTGAATTAATAGTTAATTAAAAAATCTTAAATACACATGAATTTAAGGTACCCGAACTCCAAATTAACCAAGGTATTTTAAGGAATTTGATCCTCGGTTGGAGAAGTGAATCACAATTATACAATACATTGGAAAATTCATTACTTCTCCAAAGTTCTACACATTTTTTCATTTGGACCTGTTTTAGTAGAGTCACACAGACAAGCATATTACTTACATGGACATATGTAGACTCATACAGACAATCATTTAAGTCTTCACAGACAAATGGAGTCACAACCAATTACATATAAGTTGACACAGCCAAATAACTACACAAATGTATCTTCACACAGACAATACATATGTCCTTCAACAGACATCAAATTAACCTTACACAGACAATACATGGAAAGTAATGACATATCCCCACATAAATGTATATTGATCAAAATCCAAACAATAGGTGGGTTCCAAAACTTCATAAACAAAAATATCTTATAAACCCTCCAAATAAACATCATCAAGTAGCCTCAAATTGTTAAAAATCCAAAGATAGAGGATATATACCTTTCGGTCATGGAATAAAGTGGGGTTCACACCATTTTGGATTGGAGTGAGACAGAATCGACAAGGGGTTCGCATAGAATTGACGGCGGTTGGCCGAGAGGAGGGTTGCGTTCGACGGCCTTGTTCAAACGGAGGGTTGTGGCGGTTTTCGTCAACAACCTTGGACGGAGAAGAAGCTTCCAGCGATGGGGAGGACGGTGACAGTTTTCTTCGACGGCCAGCGACGGGGAGGAGGGCGACAGTTTTCTTCGATGGCCAGCGAAGGAGAAAGAAACGGGGTGCGCGAAAACTTTGGGAGCAGGGGTTTTCTTCGTCGGGGAGGGAAAATGGATGAGGGAAAGGTCGGTGAGGGAAAGAGGGTGAGGGAAAGGGGGTAAATTATTTTTTGGGGTATTTATAGTGTGTATGTGTGTGTAGAGAAAGTGTGTAACAATAGAAAATTTCACCTTTGGGTTGCTAGAAATAAGAACAAACCTAAGGTTGTTGACTTACTGTGTAGGATGGGATAGTCCTGATTTGACATATAAGCAAGGTATAGACTAATGTTTTGGTTTTAAGTAAAGCATATGCTGAGCATAAACTGTCCATGATCATCAGGGTCGAATGGGAGAAGCTAGATCATCGTTAAAACTCAACACTGATGGAGCCTTAAAAATGGATGGCTTGGTTGCTGGAGCACGGATTATTACAAATCCTAAAGGAGACTTAGGGAGTGTTTGCTAACACTTATTTTAAGCAATTTTCAGCTTTTAAATTAAAAAAAAGCTAGAAAAGGTGTTTGCTAACATCAACTTCTAATTTAAAAAAGTACGACTTTAAAGTCAAAAGCTAGAAGCTGAGATATACCAACTTATGAGGGAGTGTTTGCGATTGCTTCTACTTTAAAAAGTGATTTATTAAAGTGATTTTGGAGAAAGTACCTAATAGTAAAAGTTAGTATTGTTAGAGAAAAAAGTGATTCTGAAAAAGTAAAAGTCGGTAGTGTTTGGTAAAATAAGTATTTTTTGTGTAATAGAAAAAGTGAAAAACAGTTTAAAGCAATCTTCCACCTGCTTCCAGCTTTTAGTTTTTAAGTGATTAATTTAAGCAGAAGCTGTCATTTGAAAACACTCTTTTCAACTTTTTTAATCCAAAAGCTAAAAAACACTTTTTTTTAGGCAAGTGCAAACACTCCTTAAGTATTGTTGTAATTAACTCAATCTTTGTGAATAATTATAATGGCAACAAAATTCATCTCAACCCCAAAATACCCTACTAATTGCAACCGTACTGCACTACTGCTAGACATCTTCCTTCGTTCCTTTTCCTTCTTGACCTCAGCCCGCATCGCAGGAGGATGTGCTCGCCACCTGACTCAACGCAAACAACTACTTCTTCCTTTGTTCTTTATCTCCCAAAGTGTGTGACAGATTGAAGAATTTTTGAACTGTTACCTTCTAGCTAGAACCCTAGCGTAGCTCTCGAATTGCTTGTTGAACACACAGAGTGCTTGCTGCGATGAAAGAAAGGCTAAGGAAAGAGACTCGACCTTATTTAATTATTAATTATGGAAGGGTAAATTTGTACTTCTACAATCCGCTCCCAAAAGAATCATTTTTTTATCGGACACTCCAAGTTTTACATTTTAACTAAAATCACTTTTATTCCCAAACACTACCAACTTTTACTACAAATCATTTTTCCAATAATCTCTTAAAAAATCACTTTTAAAAAGCACAAGCAATCGCAAACACTTCCTTAAGTACAGGCTTTTACAACTTATATGGTTGCATCTCTATCTTTTCTATTGGGTCAAATCTACTATGAGAAGGCTTGAACTATTTGTTTAGCAAAGGGATGAATCAATTTACATTGAAGTTGGTTGATGTTTAATTCATTCATATCCACAAAAGGCCATTTATCTTCTCTCTCGACAAAATTGTGACTTTGTTTTTAGTATTGTTCCACGACCTTCATTGAGACAATGCGATTGTTCTACATTTTGGCAATTCAATGACATTCTCATGACAATTAATGAATTGAATCTGCATTAACATTATCATTATTATAACATCGATCGTTATTTACAGCATGGTTATTGACACTTCCATTGTCATTATTTGATATATTAAAGTTTTCCGATACGGTAATATTTTTTCCAATTTTTTAGTTTAGTCCTAAAAACACTAATAGCAATTTTCCGGCCCTATTCAACGATAAATTCGTATTCGGGACGTGATAATAGCAATTTTGCATATTCAAACGACAAATTCCTATTTAGCAATTTTCACTTTTAAACTAATACTCCGTATTATTAAAAAAAAAAACTAATACTCCGTAATTAAACTAATAGCAATTTTCCAATTTCCATATTCAAACGACAAATTCGTATGGTGAAAAAAAATATGATATGCCTTCGATAAAAAAAATGATATGCCACCGTCTCATCGATACCTCTCATATTTTTGGTATATAATATAGATAAACTCGTGGAACATGAGGTACTTTTGCCATATCTATTAATCACACGACTCGAATAAAAAAATATGAAAGGACACTCATACACTCATTACTTGGTAATTCAGTATACATGATCGATCACTTTTGTCAAAATCATCATCCACATTTAAAAAGTACATCAAACAATATAGAGAGAAACTAAAACTAATCAAATCTCACATCTTAATTAATCTACTCTAGCTCAGTTGTATTAATCAATAAGTAGATATCATCATTATATAAAATTGACACACTGGCTAACTAATGTGCAATATACTACAAACAAACAGTAGCCTAATATCCTTATTTAATTGTCCTATTTGTCCACATAAATATTCTTATATACGGAATATATATATTTATGTATATATAGTTGTAGATAAGGGAAACCCCACATGACTCATCATCCACTCACGTAGTCCCACATTCCACGTCCATAATAGTTGGAGAAGCTATATGCTATGTAGCATGGATACGGGTGCGCGGAAACGCGGAAACGGGTACGAGGATACGACAAAACCAAAAAAGTGGGATACGGATACAGGGTCATATTTACCAACTTTTGAAATGAGAAGGCGTTTATGTTACAGAGGGAGTATAAGGTTCAAGTTTGTATTCATTTGATTAAGTTGAGCCGAGCATGACAATAAGTAAAATTATTCGCACTTTGCACGAAAAAACCACTTTCTATTTTGGCGCTAGATATCATCTTTTAATTTAATCAAGCATCTGAACTTCCAAATATAAATGGTCACATATAGCCTATATGTGACCAGTTATATTTGGGAATTCAGATGCTTGATTAAAAGATAAAATCTAGCGCCAAAATAGAAAGTGGTTTTTTCCGTGCAAAGTGCGAATAATTTTACTTATTGTCATGCCCAGCTCGACTTAATCAAATGAATACAAACTTGAACCTTATACTCCCTCCGTAACATAAAAAGCCTTCTCATTTCAAAAGTTGGTAAATTAAGAATAGTAAAGATGATATAAATTATTGAGGGTGTAATGAGAAAATAGTATTGTTGGGTTAATGGCCCGGCACATGGGCCAGCCCATTCACCTCGACCAGACGAACGTCTTCCTTGGCAGGGCAGCCCACTCGGACGAACGTCCGTACAAAGACAAGTGGATCAAATCCACAGACAACGCATTGGCGACGAACGTCGCCTCCAGAAGCCACTAACAATTGGGGCCAGCCCAATCCATGCGACAAATCCTCAAAGGGCCAGGATACGAACAGCCCATTATCCTTTGCAGTATCCAGCATCACCGAGAGCAGTCTCCCTTAACCAGACTGGACGTACGTCCCCGCAAAGTAGACAGGAAACCCAGATTCTGGCGGGAAGCGCATTTAATGCCGGAGATTTGGTGGTTGGGACATCAGCCACACACAGGCCTCCACGTCAGCATAGCTAGCTGCCCATTGGTAGTATAAATAGCAGGATTTATTTCATTGTAAAGGGTTGGCAACTTACTATTCTTAGCACTCTAGCTTATAGCCGTCTTACTCGCAGCTCTTCTACTGCCTTGTAAGACGAACGGCCGACGAGCCTTAGCAAAAGTATAATTCTTTTGGGGGGTGAGCCGG
This sequence comes from Cuscuta epithymum, assembly GCA_945859915.1. Lineage (NCBI taxonomy): Eukaryota > Viridiplantae > Streptophyta > Magnoliopsida > Solanales > Convolvulaceae > Cuscuta > Cuscuta epithymum. The sequence goes on from CAMAPF010000006.1 coordinate 4,430,837, forward strand.
AAAAAATAATGGAACAAATCTAATGTGGCAGTAACCCCCCATGTTCTTGCAACGGACGAAGAACGCGGAAATAAATCGGTAGGAATTGGGCATGAATTGTGCGGGGGCCACCTGGAAGAAACGGAAGAATTCCAGGCAGAATGGATGAAGGGGGAACCGCAGCCCGGCCTCAATGGAGTCCAAATGAACCAAGACCATCCCCGGACGTCTCCTCATCATGTGGGACGCGCCCCGGAGGCTGTAGACGAACGGGGGAGGGAGGTATACCTTGAGCTTGTTAAGGGCCTTGACCAAGAAGGCTTGCTCATGACCAATCACGTTCTTTATGGGGCAAATATGGCGCTCCACATCAACCGTGAGGCCCAGATCGAACACCTCTACGTCGGAACCGTCAACGGCCTCGATGCCTGAATCGTAGCCTGCTGGGCGATCATTATCGGCGGCTGCGTTTTCCACAACCATCTGGATCGCACCTCCTTGGGGGGCATCGTCCCCATCTTCCCCAAGGGCCGCATCACCCTAGGTTGCGTCTGCTGAGGAGGTACTCGCAGAGGTAGAAGTCTCAGGAGCATTGTCTTGCACAATCATCCCCGCAACAGACGGGGAGCCGGAGCGGCCGGAGGTAGTGGCACCCTCAGAAGAGCGAGAACTGGCCTCAGAGCCAGAAGAGGAGCCGGAAGAGGAGCCCGAACCGGAACTCAACGAAATTTCCATGGAAGTCATTGAAAGAATCAGAAAGGGAAAACAAGAAGCCAATAATACCTTAGAGCGACGAGCTTGAGCCGGGGAGCTTATAGACGTGCAGATTGCAGAACGGCGGAAAACCTAGGGCGAGAAAGCGAGAATCAGAAACCCTAAACATATGGAGAAACCTGGTATTTATAAGGGAGGCACCGCCTCATAAAACCAGCGGCTAAGTGACACGTGGCGGGGAGCGTACCCCAGGGGCACGCGCCGCGCGTGGAAGAGGAGTGTAATGATGACCTTGTCTTGGAAAGTGTACCGTTTCTGCGGCAGCCGTCACCTCGATTCCTAAACCGCCAACCAAGCAAGAGACGCCATGGAGAGGAACGTCCACCCTCAGGAAGGTGGTAGGCGTAAGTTTCATACCACGAGCGTCCATCTTTTGGGGGCAATATACTTCCTTGTGCCCTTCGCCCGCTCAGAACATCAGAAGTGAGGGACTTGTGTTGGGTTAATGGCCCGGCACATGGGCCGGCCCATTGACCTCGACCAGACGAACGTCTTCCTTGGCAGGGCAGCCCACTCGGACGAACGTCCGTACAAAGACAAGTGGATCAAATCCATAGACAACGCAACGGCGACGAACTTCGCCTCCAGAAGCCACTAACAATTGGGGCCAGCCCAATCCATGCGACAAATCCTCAAAGGGCCAGGATACGAACGGCCCATTACCCTTTGCAGTATCCAGCATCACCGAGAGCAGTCTCCGTTAACCAGACTGGACGTACGTCCCCGCAAAGTAGGCGGGAAACCCAGATTCTGGCGGGAAGCGCATTTAATGCCGGAGATTTGGTGGTTGGGACATCAGCCACACACAGGCCTCCACGTCAGCATAGCCAGCTGCCCATTGGTAGTATAAATGGCAACATTTATTTCATTGTAAAGGGTTGACAACTTAGTATTCTTAGCACTCTAGCTTATAGCTGTCTTACTCGCAGCTCTTCTACTGCCTTGTAAGACGAACGGCCGACGAGCCTTAGCAAAAGTATTGTATTGGGGAGTTATTAAGTGATTAATAATACCTAATCTCTTACTTGCTATTTACTGTTTCTTAATCCATCTCACTTGTTAATTGGGCTAGTTCATTCACATATCCACTCCACTCGAAACTCTTGGGCTTACGTGTTGGACCCGAGGGTTGAAGGAATAAACCTCAACAAGTGTAATGGTGTGATGAAATGAAAGATAAATCCAAAAAAGTAATAATAATGTATTATTTTCAAAAATATTGATGGTATGATGAGAAGATTTAGAAATGAGGTCATTTTTTAGTTATGGATGAAAAAGAAAGTGAGAAGATTTTTTTGTTATGTAGGGAGTAGTTGTAAGTCCTTCACGAGCCAAAGTCGAACCAAGAGACTCAAGCACTTTTTAGCTTAAATAATACTCCCTCCGTCCCGCTATTAACTTCCTGCTTTCCTTTTTGGGCTGTCCCAAAATCATCTTCTCATTTCCCTAAATGAAAAGTTATCCTACATCAAAATAGTGTCAAACAGTGCAAAAACAGTGTCAAACAGTGTCTAAACAGTGCCAAACAGTGTCTAAACAGTGCCAAACAGTGTCTAAACAGTAAAGTCAAATTTATTTCTTAAATATGTGTTTTATTTAGGTCAAAGTAGGAAGTTAATATTATTCACTACTTGCAAAAAAACGTACTCCGTAGTATTCACTATTTGGAGCTCTAACGCACAGTTGCATATTTACCATATAAAAAAACGCACAGTTGCATATTTATAATTATGTGACTCTAAAGTACGATGCTTGATGATAAGAGTGCATAGTTCTAACAAATACGAATGCACCTCTATGGTTCTTTTCTATGAAAGATTTTTTTTTATTAATGAAAATGGAAAGTGCAATAGGAGAACATGGGCGGACCCAGGAAGTTTATCTTGGGAGGACAGTAACTTAAAAAAATATTTTTTGGGAGGGCGAAAATTATTTTTTGATATATATATATACACAAAAAAAAATTGTTGGAGGGGCGACTGCCCCCTGGGTCTCTACTACGGTCCGCCCCTGATAGAGAATGCACCTTTATGTAGATCAGTAGATGAATAAGTGTTAATGCGTAATTTTATTCGTGATTTTTTTTTATATCAGAAATCGCTGCACGTTATCTAAGACAAGTGGACATTTATCACAACATTTTCAATTAAATTTTATATATTTAAATAGTTACCCCTATTTTGATCTGACCTTAAAATCATTTCTTGTGTTTATACTTCTGAAATCAGTGGTCAACATAAAACTCAAAAGCAAAATTAAAATGAAGCATACAATTGAGAATTGAAGGGAATATGAGTAGAACAAGAATGCTAGCTCGAACTGATCAGGTGCATTTCTCAGATTGAGATTTAGAGCTGGCTGTTTATACTTGATAGGGGTCAATCAAGCTAATTAATGACCGATTCTTTTTAAGACTAATAAGGCTTGTCATATTGTTGAGATTTTTTTCTAGAGGTTCAAAGATCCAAACAGTCGTTTGGGCTTTCGTATGAGTCTTTTTAGTGGATTAATTTAGCAAGTGCTTATGGCAAGTAAGATGCAGAATGACAGATAAATGAGTTAGAGACAAAGTGGATCCAGTTCTATTAAGTCTTTTGAACTATTATAACACCTAGGCCGAACTGAGCTCCGACCCCCTAGATCGGTTGAATGCGACACAAGATACTAGAGAGAAGTCTAATCTAAGAATACAATTTTGCCAAGATTTTACAATGAAATAAATGCTGTTATTTATACTACAAGGTCATAGGTGATGTGAGTAATGTGCTCAACCATGAGTGGCTAAATCTCAACCATATGTAACACCGTCCCCAAATGTATTTACTTTTAAGTGAATAATATATTGAACCTTGTATAATGGTTAATGAGAATACGAAGTTGTGAATTTTCATTAATTATTTTGCGTGAATAGTAAATTCGCACGTGGGGCCCACACCGGGAGCGGGGGCCGCCCGATATTCCCGAGACCGTATATTTTATTCATCTTGGTCAATATAATATTTATATAGTGGTGGATAACTTATTGGTCCAAAGAGATGATATAGAGTTGACCGGTTGGTCAAAAAAAAAAAAAGGGCCAAAATACCGGTACTAGTAATTTAACCGATAAAAGCCCGAAATGGGATTTCGGAGACCTATAAATTAAAGTTGGGAAATGTATATTCATTATAAAGGGTATAATGATTAAGAACGCATAATATATTTTATTTGACCCGATAAAATAAAATATATTTAAAACAGTCCGAAAAATACAACTTTCGGGACCGATTGTGCACTTTGGGACAAAAAGGGTTGACCTCCCACATGGGTGGGGGCCAACCCACGAATTTGGGCACTCCATTAGGAGGCTTGGTCGGCTGGAGGGGTATGGGAAGGGGTGGAATTTGATTAGAAGGGGATCAAACAAATTAAGGTGGCCCTCTCCCCCCACTCCACTCATACTATTGAGACAAGGAAATCCTCCCTCTCTCTCCCTCAATCACTCTCTCGGCCAGCACAACCCAAGCAAGAAAAAAAAAAGAAAACCTCCATCCTCCTTTCCAATCCTTGAAGAGAGCTCCAACAATAGGGATCCAAGGGGAAAGATTAAAGGGAGAAAAAGCTAGGAAAAGTGAGAAAGATTAAGGTAATAACCTTATATTGACTTTTCCTTTATTTTTCTTCTATCATATGAGATATATATCTTATGGAGAATCCTTGGGATTGTTCTACTTGATAAAAGTGTGGAATGATGGGTTGGAAAGTAGTTCTAAGTCCAAGAACGGACTTAGGAGCCAAACCGACAAGTTCACCGGAAAATAACCTTTTAGAGGTTATTTGTATTGATTAAGGTTTTATGATGTTAAAACCTTGTTAGGAACTTGATTTAAAGTATTTTGAGCCTCGCCGGAGTTTCGCCGGAGTTGGTCAAAGTTCGCCGGAGTTGGTCAAAGTTCACCGGAAACTAGTCAAAGTTCAACCGGGGAGCGTAGAACGCGCGTGAGCTCACTTAAGGTGAGGATGACCGACTATATTGTTTATAATTATTGGGTTAATTTCATAAGATTGCCTAAATGAATTATATGTGTTTGGCATGAGTTATTTATGATTAAGAATGCCTAAAATGGAATATAGTATTGTTCATAAAAGAAAATGCATAATATACAAATTTAAGAATAAATTGTGTATAATTATGTGTTGTGATTATAATGACCCAATTGTGGTGTAAGTTATAAAATTGTATGGTGATAAATATGCTTTTACCTCATGAAGGGAATAAAAGTGATATTTTGATATTGAATCAAGTTATACTTGAATGTGAAATTAAATTGAAATGTATGAATTATTATGAAATTGGCGTTGGCTTATTAAGACTAGACGACTAGTATTGAAGACTAGTCGGGGATGTTAGTTCAATAGTGCTTGGGAGCTAATCCCAAGATATTGAAGCTAAGTAACCTTAAAGGATAATTAGGGTGGACTTTACGAAGTCAAGTTATGTTAGGAGTAGACCTCAAGGGTTACTCAAAAGGAATGGAGCCTAGACTAAGAAGTGGTTTAGGGATTAGATGACGTGACTACGAGCCGAGCTCTAGCACGTGGTAGTATGACTATGAGCCGAGCTCTAGCAAAAATGTAGGAATGACTATGAGCCGAGCTCTAGCAAAATGTAGTGTGACTATGAGCCGAGCTCTAGCACAAAAATGTAGGAATGACTATGAGCCGAGCTCTAGCGAAATGTGGTGTGACTATGAGCCGAGCTCTAGCACAAATTAATATGACTATGAGCCGAGCTCTAGCATGAAGGAACATAAATTAATTTCAAATAGTAACATCCTAAGTTGAGGGTCTTGGAAATTGAAACTTTGATTATACTTAGTATAGTTGTCATTGTACTTGTCAAATGCTTCCAAGTACTGACCTCCCCTTCACGGGGGAGGCCACCTCACAGTTTCAGGTCGGGATTAAAGCTTGCCGCTACCGCCCGTTGCATCGGAGAATTCAAGAGAAGAAGACGTGGTTCGTGCTTCTTCTGTTTCTGTTTTGAAAACGATTTAAACCATGCTCATGGATATTATTTTTCTTTAATATGTATTTAGGGCTTGTATGCCCATGTTGCCAAAGGTGTGGCGTGCACATTTGTATTGAACATTTCCGCTGCTTTAAATGATTATTTTACATTATGTTGTTTATGGATGTACTATGTGTGAATGGTATTCAAGACGCCTAGTATAGTATGGATGAGTTGGACTGCGGTTGACTATTCGTACTGTACGGCGGGTTGTTGACGTGTCCGGTAGGTCCGGGGCGTGACAATTTAATTGGTATCAGAGCCTTAGTCCGTAAACTTCATAATGAAGCTTCAAAATTCCTTTTGGAAAAGAATTTGAAAACCATGAGCATAAAGTTTTGTACTTATAGAACTTTTGGTACTTGAGTTGCAAAGTCTCTAATTGTTAAGATGGTACCCTTAACAATTGGCATGGCGGTGATTTGAGCCAAAAGATGTCCTTAAGTACCTATCCGTCACTTCACATTTGATACGAGTCTAACGGCCCATTCTAAACTTCTTTCAGAAATGGAGCCAATTGGAAGGATCACTAGGAGGAACCCGACGGGCCGTGTACCGGGTGGGTCCGAACGCGGCAGCCGGGGGTCCACTAGGGTGTCCAGGGGAAGGGGCCGTGGAGGCCAACAACAAACCGTGAGCGATGGCCACGTGGACACCGAGAGTGAGACTTATTGGTCCTATGAGGACTCAACCTATAGGCCGGAAACCGAGCCGGTGGAAACCCCATATGATGGGGAAGATGACGATGTGAGTGAAGAGAGTGAAGACGATGGCACTCTTGGGAGGATCGAGGCGCTGCTCCAACAATACCACCGGGAGCGCGAAGAGAGGAGACAACGCCGAAGGCGCCGAACGGGGCAACCTTCGGGCATGGCTTCGAGAGGAGGAAGCCAAGGTGCTTCTAGAGTCCATGTTGAACCACATGGAGGCCAAAATGTGGGAGGTCCAACCATAAGGATCTCCAAATTTATCAAAGAAGCACGAGATTTGGGATGTAAACCGTTTGATGGAACGGGAGACATCTCCGTTGCAGCCGAATGGATCAAAAGATTCAACGAGGCGGCCCTTGACATGCAGCTGCCACCCATCATGAAATTGAGGGTGGCAACAAGATTGCTCGAAGGCATGGCGTCCACGTGGTGGGACGGGGTCAAAGGAAAATACGGCGAAGTCGTCACATGGGAGAACTTTCGGCAGGAGTTCTTCAACCAATACTACTCCGACTTCGAGGTAAACATGAAGAGGAGGGAGTATACGAACTTGACACAGGGAGGCGCATGTACGGTGAAGGAACTTGAGCACAAGTTCAGAAAGCTTGCCGAATTCATACCGGAGTACATATGTGATGAGAACCGGATGGTGAACCACTTCTGGGATGCCTTAGACCTTGACATACGCGAGAGGGCAACACAATTGCCTAATATGACGTTTAGTCAAGTGGTTGAACAGGGCCTGAAGGGAGAGAAGGAGTGGGAGGAAAGAAAGCGGAGGAACGCCGAGGAGGCGAAGAAGAGGAAGTGGGAAAGCCATGGCCCACAAGGTTCTAACAAAAAGGGGAACCACGGGGGAGGAGGATCGTTCAGGACACCGACGCCGCCATCCAAGGGAAACTCGGCTTTCGGCGGGCACAACTCGGGCTCACAAGCCTCGACAGCGCCCAGGTGCCGAAATTGCAACAGGAGCCACGCCGGTAAGTGTCGTGACCCTCCTCGGTGCTACCAATGTGGAGACACGGGGCATCTTAAACCAAATTGCCCTCAACTTGGTGGAAACCGAGGGGCGGGATCAAGCGGCGCTACTACGGCAAGTAGGAGTCGGACCGGAGCACCCCATGCTAGTACGGGGCAGGGGGGAGCGAGCGCCAGCAACGCGCCGTCCGTGAATCAAGGAAGGACGCAAGCTAGAGTCTACGCAATGACCGAGGCCGATGCTCGGGCCAATCCCGACTCCGTTGCAGGTAATACACGTATTCCCATGTATTTCTAGGCTTGCATTGATCATATACGTCGTAGGGATTGAGTGCGGGCCACCCCGGGGTCAAAACCGGGCAAGTTAGGCCAAATCAGCTGGAAACAGCCACTGCCGGCCAGGCACGCTCGCAGGCACGCCGTGCCTGGCATCGTGCCTGGAAGGCAGTGGCAACCGGAAGATTTTTTGGGCCAGGCACGGTCGCAGGCATGCCGTGCCTGGCACCGTGTCTGGAAGGCAGTGGCACCCGAAGAAAAGAAAAAAAAAATTTTTTGGGCCAGGCACGGCCGCAGGCACGCCGTGCCTGGCGTCGTGCCTGGAAGGCAGTAGCGTCCGAAGTATTTTTGGCCAGGCACGGCCGTAGGCACGCCGTGCCTGGCATCGTGCCTGGCCGGCAGTGGCACGCAGAGTTAGTTCGTTGCACGCACGGTCGTGCGTGCCACCCAGGCACGCCGTGCGTGGACCCCCAACCCCCGAAAATTGATTTTTTCACCCCGTTCTTCTACGTTTGGACCCCCGTTTGATTCCAAACCTTAGTATTGACTTAATAACCTCCTAAAGATGTGTAAAAACATTAGAAAATGTATCTTACATGGTGTATAAATGTAGGAACATTAAAGATCAATGGTAGGTGTGCGAGGATCCTCATCGATACCCGGGGCACAACGCTCATTTGTGAGTGAGGCGTTCGCCGAGGGACTTGACGTGCCATTGACACCTATGACGCAAACGTTGCTAGTCTCCACACCGTTAGGGGACGATGTGGAGAGAAATCATTACTATCCATCATGTGAGGTGGAAGTGACGGGTCAACCCTTGACTTGTGATTTCGTACCTCTAAGCATGTTGGAGTTCGATGCAATCCTAGGAATGGATTGGCTTGAGAAGCACCATGCTCGAGTAGATTGCTACACCAAGGTGTTGGAGCTCGAGGATGAGCAAGGAAACACGCTATGTTTCGAAGGAGATCGGGGGAAATCAAATGCTTGCATCATATCCGTGATGAGAGCACGGAAGATGATGAGAAAAGGGTGCCACACATACCTTGCTTACGTGGTAGATGATACGAAGAAAGAAGTCGACATCAAGGATGTTCGAGTCGTGTGCAAGTACCCGGACGTCTTTCCCAAGGACCTACCGGGGCTTCCACCCGATAGAGAGATTGAATTTGTAATCGAAGTGGAGCCGGGAACCAAGCCCATTTCGATTCCTCCTTATCGAATGGCACCGGCCGAACTTCAAGAGTTGAAGGTCCAACTACAAGAACTATTGGACAACGGGTTCATCAGACCCAGTCATTCACCGTGGGGAGCACCCGTACTATTCGTAAAGAAGAAAGATGGTACACTAAGAATGTGTATTGACTACCGACAGTTGAACAAGGTCACCATCAAGAACAGGTATCCCTTACCGAGGATTGATGACTTGTTCGACCAACTTCGAGGGGCAATAGTGTTCTCGAAGATTGACTTGAGGTCGGGGTATCATCAGTTGAAGATCAAGGAGAGTGACATACCTAAGAGTGCATTTCGCACTAGATATGGTCATTACGAATTCCTTGTGATGTCGTTTGGTTTAACCAACGCACCGGCGGCATTCATGGACTTGATGAACCGTGTGTTTAGTGAATACTTAGATCAATTCGTGATAGTATTCATTGACGACATCTTGATATACTCCAAGAGCGAGGAAGAGCACGAACACCATTTGAGGCTTGTACTTGATCGGTTAAGGGAAAAGCAACTCTTTGCCAAGTTCTCAAAATGCGAATTTTGGCTCAAAGAGATCGGTTTCCTCGGTCATGTCATATCCGGTTCGGGCGTTGCCGTGGACAACGCCAAGATTAAAGCTATTATGGATTGGGAGAGACCCAAGAATGTGAAAGAGATACGTAGTTTCCTTGGCTTAGCGGGATGATGTGTGTTTTCTCGCACTTAAAATGGATCGTAATATAGTGGTGTAAGTACGAGTATCGTCTCCACAGGGACGGACAAAAGGGAATTAAAGATTAACTAAATTCAGCGATTAAAAAGAAATAAAATAAATAAATGCAAGTGTGCGAGATTTGATTGGTGAATTAAAATTAAACTAATGCGAATTGAACGATTAAAATAAAAGTGGTTTCTTCTCAATTAACGACGAAGGGAATAGGAATTGATTCCGGGGTAACCAGATTTCTGGCAGATCAGGCCTAATTACATGAATTTAATTTAATTGAGCCTAGCTAATCATTACTAAGTTCTTACCGCTCTCGCGGCGTAGAGTACAATAATTTAGGGGTCCAGGCTGATCTCTCATGCGACAAGATCCTAAATTATTGCCAAAACGAACGAGCTTACGGCCCCTTAATCGCTACTAATCTCTTAGCGAACGATTAAGTGTGTGTGAATGTGTCCTAGAACAAATTAGATCTCTCTTAATTTATTCTATAAGCAATTGTAATTCTAGTGGCCATCTAGGTTACAAGAGATATCAATTAAATTATTCATACACAAATTAAACGGCATTCATGCAATTAAACCGACAAGAATCTAGCCATCAATCATGATTAACCCCTTCATCAACCCCAAATCCCTAATTAAACTACTCACAATTCATAATTGAAAAATCAACAGAATTGGGATGAATAGAAATAATTGTCATTAATTAAAAAGATGAACTTACAAATAATCCCAGGGTCTTGGAAGAAAATAGCGTAAAAACGGTGTTAAATTCGTCCCTAGGCCTCTCCGTAATGTTCGTAACCCCCAAAAAGGGTTAGGGAGGCCTTATTTATAGAAAACAGGGGAAAAAACCGAGTTTGGGCCGAAAAAGGAGTTTTTCGCGCGTGTCACGGGGCTACGCACGATCGTGCGTCCCTGCCTACGCACGATCGTGCGTAGCAGGCAGACGCCTCATCGCGGTTTAGTAATGGACGCACGATCGTGCGTCCCAGACGCACGACCGTGCGTCTGACTTTTTCGCTCCGTTTTCTCGTTTTCTTGCTCCAAACGTGCCCGGATTCAAACGAGGTCGATCCCAATGCTCTTTCTTCATCAAAATTTCGCCGTGAATCACCCGGTGACCTCCAAATCTCTCAATTCTTCCTTGAATGCTCTCTATCTCCTCCCGATTGTCTCTTTAGCGCCGATTGCCGGACTCTAACTTCTTCAAATCAACTCCAAATGCAACGAAACTTGATCCAACGCCTGCTAAACACAACTTGAGCCAAAATTGAGACTTGCAACGCCTTAAATCCAAGAAAATCATCAAAATCCGACCTGGACACGCATCAAATGCGTGTCTAAATACGGACTTATCAGACTCCCCCACACTTAAGCTTTTGCTTGTCCTCAAGCAAATCGAACAACGGGACTTACGATAATCACCACACGGAATTTAAAATAGTTAGCATACACATGTAGTTAAAGGGATATTCACAGGGCAGACAGTTTAAATCAAGAAAATCCTTCCCTAAACTACGCCTTTGTACTCAAGCTAAACTATTTGACAAAATTATTCACAACATCCTCAAAGTAATGACAGCATACACAAATAAACTAGATATTGATCAGAAGGACTTGTGAAGGTGATGATGGATGGATAATAATAATAGTCCCTTTATTTTGAGAGATCGGAATATTCTAACAAAGACTCAATGCATTCAGGAACTTCAGGGCTATTTTTTTAGGATCAAGGAACTCAGTAGGCCACAATTTAGGAACAATCATTTAAACCTATGCAAAGAGTAGACATGGTGTACAACTAAGCTAAACCGTCTCGGCACATTTGTGCTTTGACGTATACTTGAAGTACGCGGAGGACTAAAGCTAAATTTTGAGATAGCCTCCAAGTTCATTAATTTAAGTTTAGTTTTCCTTGTCATGTTGGCACGAGAACGCCGTTTCTTTCGAAAGATACCCAAGTCTCATCTTACGCTTTTTGACCAGGGTTCCCATTCTCTTTTTCGCAAAGTAAGAGGTCTAGCTATATTAATTTTTCACCTTTCGGATTCTCACTAGACATTACCCCATTCTAATCTCGGCCTCACCAAGGAAAAATAGCAATTAAAGTTCATTAATTTAAAAGTGAATCCATGCCTACAATGCAATCCTCGAAAGTATCAAGTTCCTAAAAGATGACTGCTCTTACCCCATTTGAGGCATAGGAACAGTGCCAAAATTGGCTCCTACACAAATTCCCTAAACTTAGCAAATTAATCCCCTAGTTCCCTAAACATCAGGACTAAGTCAGAAATATTCACGGGTAAGGAAACACGGTCCATTTGGCTTTGGAGCTAAATTAATTGGGTAAACAAAGAACAGTCAGGCTCAAAATGGCTTCTCCTAAAGGACTTTATTCAGGTCAATGGGAAAACTGTTGATTCATTACATGGGTGACTAATGCCTTCATCCTTTCAACAACCAGATTATCATGCAAGCAATTTAAGCCTAAACACTTCAAGGATGTCCTAAAAGCATAGTCAAAACGCTAGCCAGTTCACAAAGACACAGTTTAACGAAAAATTTTCAAAAATTTTGCATGAATTTCCTATGAATATACAACTAACACCTGCGCATGCTAATTCTAACAAATCACATGTAACAACCACTGCCCGAATGCCCAATTCACTCCCCCACACTTAAACTTTGGCATCGTCCTCGATGACCAAAAAAAATGCATTATGTACTAGGGGTAAAGAGGAAAGGGTCACGCGTGCTCAACATTAACTCAAGTCATTATCACAAGAATAAGAACCAAAGTAACTTCCCTATGGCGATGGTTGGAGTAGAACTCAACTGTGTGAAATGAACTCGGCAATTTCATCCACGGGACTAGTAAGCTGCAATCATCAAAACACAAACAAAATCCAAGAAATATGGAGAAATAGTAAAGAGTAACGTGAGTGAGTGAGTGAGTGTGAAAGTATAGATACAGTCATCCAACAAAAATCAGAGAACAGAGGCTAACGGCGAACAATCTACTAAATCACTACTGCTCCGGAGGTGGCGGTGGCTGCTGTGCATCAAAGAACGAACTCCAGCTGGACTCTAAGGATGTGACACGAGTGTCCAACTCCGCGTACTGTACGCGCAAGTTGGAAAACCCGGTCGTAATGTCCTCGTGAATGGTCCGCTGGAGCTCTCTGTGGTAAGCCTGCCTCTCTGCCCGGACCTCCTGAAAGAATGCCTGCTGGTCCGCCCTCATCAGGCGATAAAGCTCCTGCTGTCTCTGTCGCTCTGCCTGAACATCGGCAAAGAAACGCTGCTGACTCTCAAAAAGTGACCTGTGATGGCGCTGCTGACTCTCCCTCCACTCGACATGATAAGCCCTCTGCTCCTCATGCCAACTCGAAAAAACATCCTGAAAAGCAGGTGGCATGACAGGAATAGAATGAGCAGCATCATGGTCCATAGCTGCTCCTCCCCCCTCAGTGTGGTGCTCCTCATCATCATCATCAACGTGGCCAGCTGCGCCGCCCTCCTGAATATGGATCCCCGCCTGATGCGGTACTCTCTGCTCTCCCTCAACTGGCTGCTCTGCTAGGCGCCTCCTTCTGGCCACTCCGGTGTTCAGCTCTGGAAGCTTAGTCAACGGCGCATAATAAGAACTCTCATCCATGTTTACAAAGTGGTCGCCGTAACCCATCCCACGCAGAAGGCAGGTGATGTAGGGTCCAGAAAAGATAGCCTTGATCTTGTAGGTAGACTGACGGTGGAAGAGGCCGGCAATGATAGCACCCATGTGTGGTAGCTTGTTGTGGATCATGCAATAAAGGCACAAAAGATCTGTAGTGGAGACCTTGCCTGCTACCTCGGCCCTCCCAGTGATGGTGGATGAAAGGAGGGAATGGATAACTCTGTACGCTCGTGGATACAACAAGGTGCTAGGGGTGTCCCGGGGGTCATAAGTGCCGCCGTCTCTAGAAATGCTCTCCCAAAACTTCTGGCGATCTACATCTCGTGGAAAATCAGTCAAGCCTGCTTCAGTCTCTGCTCTATCCTCAATCCGGGTAAAACCTAGGTGCCACTGGATGTTGTAAATGGATATGGCATGGTCCTCATTGAAAGCCCGGAACTTAATTAGGGGTCGGTGGTTATCGGAGAAACGGATAGATCGAGGCACCTTAATTGTGGCCAACACTTCGCAAGTTACTTCTTTGTATGTGGTCTCTCGGATGCCAAAGAAAAGGTGTTGCCACCATCCCCGACGAAGTAGCGTCATCACCTCATCATGAAGCCCAGCGGCTGTCAAGGTGGGCTCATCAGGATAATGAAACGTGCCCACCTCCTTTTTCAGCAAATCGAGGTATGTGATCATTTGTTCGTCCTTCGGGAATTGAGGCTGATATCGGGGTCCTGTAGCCCGACTAGAGCTGGTTCCAACATTCTTGGTTCGCTTCTTTGGTGGCATCTGTCAAGACAATTCAACAACAACAACAACCATTCCAACGGGGCTTCCAAGTATTAGAATAAAACTCCAAATCAAAAGTAATAACCCCGTCAGTAATCAGTCATTCAAGAGCATCAACAAACTTATCAACAAATCCAAGTTTAACCAGAATAGTTGAAACTTTTGAATTTTTATCAAAGAGAATTTCTTTGAAGTACAATCAAATATTTCAACGACACACGGTGTAAACAAGGTCACAAGCAAGAATCCTTATCAAAACAAGTGTTAAGAATGGTGTTCCTCCCAAAAGAATTAAAGAGATAATAGATTAGGGGAAGAACCCTCAATCCTAAAATTGGACAAAGTTTGGCCAAAAATTTGGGGATTTATGCGCAATTTAACTCAACAACAAGTTTTCAACATCATCATCAACAAGTCATTCCTTAATTGAAGCAAGGAGCACAAAAAAAAAAAAAAAACCCAAATTTATCTCACATTCATCAATTTTCAACCCTATATTGGTTAAATTAGCTCTAAAATTAGGGATTTCAATCAAAAGAAATAAATTCATCAATCATAGAATATCAAAATCATCATCACAAGCTTCAATATAATCATGTGGATGTAAATCCCTAATTTTAGAGCATAAGAATTTAGATTTCTAGAAAAGCTTGGAGAAACCTCCATTAATGGAGAAAAGAAAGGAAAGGAGAAGAAGAAGAAGATACCTTGGAGAGGAGAAGAGAGAAGAGAGAAGCGGGTGGTTGGTGGAGCGGCGGTCGCGGCGGACGCGGCGGTCGCGGGGTGGGTCGGCGGTGCGGCGGTCGCGGGGTGGGTCGGCGGTGCGGCGGCAGGGCGGTGGTCGCGGCTGGTGTTCTTCGAAGGGGAAGGGCGGTGGTCGCGGCTGGTGCTCTTCGTGGATCGTCGGTCACGCTAGGGAAGGATGGGGGAGTGAATTGGTTTGTTTTGATTAACAGGAGGGCAAGATTGGGAATTTGAGACGCACGACCGTGCGTAGGGGGCGACGCACGATCGTGCGTCGATGGCAGTGGCACCCCTTTGGTTTCGATGGTTACGCACGATCGTGCGTAGGGGGGGACGCACGATCGTGCGTCGATGGCAGTAGCCTCCCCCGTGTTTCATTCTTTGACGCACGGCGTGCGTCCCAGACGCACGACCGTGCGTCCGCACGCACAGTAAAAAATATTTTTTTTTTTTTTTTTTTTTTTTTTGTTTGTGGTTTTTGTGGGTTTTTTGAAAAGCAACAAAACTATAATAAACAAAAACAAATTAAGCTCGGGTTGCCTCCCGAGAAGCGCTATTTTTAACGTCGTTTGCCCGACGCAACTACGCACTCATCTCTCCAAATTCGTGACAAAGGTCACCTCACGCTCGCGTTCTAGCGGTCCTCCGTAGTATTTCTTCAAATGATGGCCGTTAACTTTAAAACGGCCCTTCTCAGGATGATCAATCTCAACAGTTCCATACGGAAAAACTTCGCTCACTACAAAAGGACCGGACCATCTAGACTTCAATTTTCCTTTAAAAATCTTCATTCGGGGATTGAATAGCAGAACTTGATCCCCCTTACAAAACTCTTTTCCCTGCTTAATGTGCCGATCATGATAGGCTTTGGTACGCTCCTTACTAATTTTAGAGTTCTCATAGGCCATAAGCCTCCACTCGTCCAACTCGTTGAGCTTCCAAAGCCGTTCACGACCCGCCAAAGACAAATCCTTATTCAGTGTTTTCAAGGCCCAGTATGCCTTATGCTCAATCTCTACCGGAAGGTGGCACGCCTTCCCATAAACCAAGTGAAATGGAGTAGTGCCAATGGGTGTCTTATACGCTGTACGCAGTGCCCACAGCGCATCATCTAGCTTATCAGACCAATCCTTCCTATGGGTCTCAACAGTCTTCTCAAGAATGGTCTTAATGTCCCTATTCGAGTTCTCTACTTGGCCACTAGTTTGAGGGTGATAAGGGACGCCCCCTTTATGAGTGACCCCGTACTTTGCCAGAAGGCGAGTCATCGGATCATTCCTAAAGTGGGTACCCCTGTCACTTATCAAAACTCGTGGCACTCCAAACCTAGAAAACAATTTCTTCAGAAAACGAATCACAACTCTAGCATCATTTGTGGGCAGAGCTTCAGCCTCGACCCACTTGGAGACATAATCCACAGCAACCAGAATGAATTTATTACCTTTAGAACCCGGGAACGGCCCCATGAAGTCAATGCCCCAAACGTCAAATACCTCACAAGCCAATATAAAATTTTGGGGCATCTCATCCCTCTTGGTAACCGGCCCGGTGCGTTGACACCTGTCACATTCCTGCACAAACGTTAGAGCATCTTTAAACAAAGTGGGCCAGAAGAAACCACATTCCAACACCTTACGAGCTGTCCGGTTAAAAGAATAGTGTCCCCCAGTCGGTCCGGAGTGACAATGTTTGAGAATCTCAACTCCTTCACTCAGGGGAACACATCTTCTAACAACCTGATCTGCACAAATACGAAACAAATATGGTTCTTCCCAGAAATAGTACTTCAAATCAGCAAAAAATTTCCTTCGTTGATGAGGTGTATAATCAGAAGGAACAACTCCCCCAACAAGATAGTTGGCGATGTCAGAAAACCAAGGTACCTCATCAACGATCCTCAACAGTCTCTCATCAGGAAAAGTACCCTCAATATCTCTCTCACTCAGGGAATCAAGAAAGGGGTTTTCTAACCTACTCAAGTGATCAGCCGCTAAATTCTCAGCCCCTTTCTTATCCCTAATCTCAATATCAAACTCCTGGAGTAGTAATATCCACCGAATCAATCTAGGCTTAGCATCCACTTTTTGCATCAAATATTTAAGAGCAGAATGATCGGTGAATATCACTACCTTAGACAAAATCAAATAAGGACGAAACTTGTCAAGAGCAAACACAACAGCAAGCAATTCTTTCTCGGTGGTAGTGTAGTTTTCTTGGGCACTATCGAGAGTCTTTGAAGCATAAGAAATAGGCTGAAAATGTTTCTCTCGACGCTGCCCAAGAACGGCTCCTACTGCAAAATCACTAGCATCACACATAATCTCAAAAGGCAAAGACCAGTCAGGAGCTACTACCACCGGTGCCTTGACCAGTTTTTCCTTCAAACACTCAAAAGCCTCTAAACACTCCTTTGAGAAGTCAAACGGTGTATCCTTCTCAAGGAGCTTAGTCATGGGTCGGGCTATCTTAGAAAAGTCCTGGATGAACCTACGGTAAAAACCTGCGTGGCCTAGAAAACTCCTAATGGCACGGACCGAAGTAGGGGGAGGTAGTTTAGAAATCACATCAACTTTAGCCGGATCAACCTCAATCCCCCTACTTGAAATCTTATGCCCTAGGACCACTCCCTCACTAACCATGAAGTGGCACTTCTCCCAGTTAAGTACCAAATTCACCTCTCGACACCTAACCAGGACTTTCTTCAAATTCTCTAAGCACTCATCAAAAGTATCACCATACACCGAAAAATCATCCATAAAAACCTCCATAAACTTCCCAATGAAATCTCCAAAAATAGCAAGCATGCATCTCATAAAGGTAGCAGGGGCATTACATAATCCAAACGCCATCCTCCGATAAGCAAAGGTACCGAATGGACATGTAAAAGTGGTCTTATCCTGGTCCTCGGGGGCTATGGGGATCTGGAAGTATCCCGACATCCCGTCAAGGAAACAGTAAAACTTATGCCCTGCTAGCCTCTCTAAAATCTGATCAATGAAGGGGAGGGGGAAGTGGTCTTTCCGGGTGGCGGCATTCAACCTTCGGTAATCAATGCAAACCCGCCATCCGGTGACCGTACGCGTGGCGATCAACTCATCTTTCTCATTCCTAACCACAGTCATCCCCCCTTTCTTGGGAACCACCTGAGTCGGGCTGACCCAGGGGCTGTCTGAAATTGGATAAATAATTCCTACATCTAGCAGACGGATGACTTCCTCCCTGACTACCTCCTTCATATTAGGATTCAGTCTCCTTTGTGGCTGCACTACCGGTTTAGCATTATCTTCCATCAAAATTTTATGAGTGCAGAAAACGGGACTGATTCCTTTCATGTCAGAAAGTTTCCGGGCTAGAGCTTCCCTTTGTTCACAAAGTAAGTCAAGACATGCAGATTTTTGGGATGGCTCAAGCCCGGATGCAAGAATAACAGGGAGGTCAGGACTATCATCTAGAAACGCATACTCAAGGTGGGAGGGAAGAGGCTTTAGATTTAATGGAGAAGGAGTAACAATAGAAGAATCAGTCTGACAGTCTTCCTTCTCCACCTTATCTAAGTCATCTTCCTTCCCCTTCACATCATTAGCATCACTTGAATTCTCCTCCCCATCAAGCATAAGACAATCAAAACTGGGGAGGAGCTCAAGATCCTCTGCTGACAAACTATCATCCAAAAGAAGATCAAAGAAGGCTTCATCAGAAAGCATGTTAGGAATGCAATCCTCCACCAAAGAATCAACCACATCCATGTAAAAACACTCACCACTATCTTGACAGGGCCTCTTCATTATTTTGGACATGTCAAAGGTGGCAGACTCATCCCCAACGCGGAGGACAAGCTTACCGTCTCCAACATCAATAAGTGCACGGGCAGTTGCCAAAAATGGTCTGCCCAAAATCAATGGTACCTCCCGATCCTGATCCATGTCCAAAATAACAAAGTCTACCGGAAAAATAAATTTGTCCACTTTAACCAACACGTCTTCAATAATCCCTTGGGGATATTTGACTGAACGATCAGCCAACTGAATGCACATACGTGTAGGTTTAAGTGGACCGAGTGCAAGCTTTTCATATAAAGCAAGAGGCATCAGATTAATGCTTGCACCCAAATCAGCCAGGGCCCTATCAAAAGTAAGATCTCCTATAAAGCAGGGAATAGTAAAAGAACCTGGATCCTTAAGCTTCTTTGGCAGATCTGTCCGTATCACCGCTGAGCACTCCTCATTAAGCGTCACAGTAGACGCTTCTTCCAGCCTCCTCTTGTTCGTGAGCAAATCCTTCATAAACTTCGCGTACTTCGGCATCTGAGCTAGTGCATCCACGAATGGTAAGTTAATCTGCACTTGTTTCATGAGATGCAGAAACTTACCAAACTGGTCACTATCGTTCTTCCTAGTCAATCGCGCCGGATAGGGGAGAGGTGGGGTGTAATTCTTGACCGGAACGGACTGTTTTGGTGCAGCCGCCACCTCTCTTCCCTCATCTTTCTCCTTCTCTTCCTCCCGGACAGCCGGTTCAGTTTGAACTTCATCGGGCTTTTTTGTTATGGCAGCAGGTTCTAGCTCTTTCCCGCTCCTCAAGGTCACAGCCTGAACATGTTCTCTGGGATTTGGTTCAGTATTACTAGGGAGGGATCCCTGAGGCCTCTCAGAAACAGCCTTAAAGATCTGTCCCAATTGAGTTTCCATGTTATGCATCCTTGCATCAGTCACTTGCATGTATTTCTTGAATGTGTCTTCCAAACTAGAGAATCTTTGCTCAGTCTCTTTTCTAAAACTCCCTTGCTGCGGCTGAGGTGCTTGTTGTTGGCCTTGAGGTACCTGGGGTTGATTAAAGTTTCTTGACTGCTGCTGATTTCCCTGCCCGTATTGCCCTTGCTGCTGCTGTCCGTAGGGCTGATTATAATAGCCCTGTCGCTGATAATACATCGCATCCACTTGCTCTACTCCAGGGGCTGCCGAGTGTGCCATCATTGTGCATTCATGTGGCGAATGGAGTCCCCCACACATAGAACAAGAGGGACTAATAGGAACGGGGGCTACCATATTCACACTGGGCACCGAGAGAGCAAGTTCCGTCTTCTTCTGATTATCGTCCACCGTAGTAGCAAGCTTCTGAATTAAACTGGTCAAAGCATCTACCCTTGCAGAAAGGGCAGAATTCTCACTGATCTCGTACAATCCTGGGGCCTTCTGGTGAGGTGTGTCCCGAGAACTGTACCATGAAGCATTATTCGACACAATCTTCTCCACTAATTCTTCCGCAACCTCAGATGGCAACTGAGGAAAAGCTCCACCTCCCGAAGCATCAAGCATCATCTTTCCTTCATTGTTGAGTCCACTATAAAAACAAGATAGAACCTCGCAATCAGTCATCTTGCCTTGAGGGCAAGCTCTTCTCAGCACCTTGAACCTCTTCCACGCCTCAGCTAGTGTCTCCAAAGAACCTTGCTTGAATTCCTGTAGCTGCTTCTTCAACTTTATGGCCTTTGATGTTGGGAAGTATTCTTTAATGAAGGCCTTGTGCAGCTGGTCCCAAGTCTGAATGTGGTGATGTGGATTGCTATCCAACCACCTCTGCGCGTCATCCCTCAAAGAGAAAGGGAATAGTAGCATCCGTACCTGATCATCATCTAGCCCAGGTATCTTGAAAGTCTGGCACATCCTCAGGAATTTGGTAATGTGTGCCACTGGATCTTCCGTAGGGCTCCCTCCAAACTGATTATTTAGGACCATATTGATCACCGCTGGCTTGATCTCGTAACGGGGTGCAGTAATCCCCGGTACCTGAATGCTGTCATACTCTGTGATCTCGGGGGCTAGGAAGTCTGCAATGCTCTCTCCTTGATAGAGTGGGTTGTCATGTGGAACATAGTTGTGGTAAGGAGGAGCTTGATATCTCGGCTGATGAACTGGTTGGGGTCGAATGGGTTGGGGACGGATGATATTTGGCTGAGGTTGGGTTTGATGGAATTGATGATATTGGGGTTGGAAAGGCTGATTTTGTGGTTGAGTAGGGGGTGGATTTTGTGTGAATGGCGGTTGGTTCTGTCTGGGCTGAAAGACTGGAGCGGTTTGCCCTAGACCTTGCATCCCAAAGGTTTGGTTTTGAAAAGTGGTTTCGGGAGCAATGGAAGTGTTTTGAAAGAGCTGATAGAGTGGTGGAAGATTTAGTTGTGGAGTGGACTGATTTTGGTGGAAGAATGGGGTACGGAGATTTTGATACCCCGGATAAGCTCTTGGTGAATTTTCTTGTGAAGACTGGGGAGAGGTATTAACATAAAAATCCAGATTACCAGAAGTGGTTTGGACCTCAGACGTCCCAGCTATTCCAGATGCGGATGGTTGATCCATGGCTGCTTTCTGTTCTCTTAAGGCCTTGCGGTTCTGCTTAGCTAGCTTCTCGATCTCAGGATTAAGAGGGACTAGTGATTCTCCCTTCTTAGAGCGTGTATGCATAAACAGATCTGACCTGCAAGGTTAGCTTACCAAAAATCCTACGAAAAACTAAAAACAGGTCGCTAAAATTAATTAACCCTTAAATCCGACACCGTCCCCGGCAACGGCGCCAAAAACTGATGTGTGTTTTCTCGCACTTAAAATGGATCGTAATATAGTGGTGTAAGTACGAGTATCGTCTCCACAGGGACGGACAAAAGGGAATTAAAGATTAACTAAATTCAGCGATTAAAAAGAAATAAAATAAATAAATGCAAGTGTGCGAGATTTGATTGGTGAATTAAAATTAAACTAATGCGAATTGAACGATTAAAATAAAAGTGGTTTCTTCTCAATTAACGACGAAGGGAATAGGAATTGATTCCGGGGTAACCAGATTTCTGGCAGATCAGGCCTAATTACATGAATTTAATTTAATTGAGCCTAGCTAATCATTACTAAGTTCTTACCGCTCTCGCGGCGTAGAGTACAATAATTTAGGGGTCCAGGCTGATCTCTCATGCGACAAGATCCTAAATTATTGCCAAAACGAACGAGCTTACGGCCCCTTAATCGCTACTAATCTCTTAGCGAACGATTAAGTGTGTGTGAATGTGTCCTAGAACAAATTAGATCTCTCTTAATTTATTCTATAAGCAATTGTAATTCTAGTGGCCATCTAGGTTACAAGAGATATCAATTAAATTATTCATACACAAATTAAACGGCATTCATGCAATTAAACCGACAAGAATCTAGCCATCAATCATGATTAACCCCTTCATCAACCCCAAATCCCTAATTAAACTACTCACAATTCATAATTGAAAAATCAACAGAATTGGGATGAATAGAAATAATTGTCATTAATTAAAAAGATGAACTTACAAATAATCCCAGGGTCTTGGAAGAAAATAGCGTAAAAACGGTGTTAAATTCGTCCCTAGGCCTCTCCGTAATGTTCGTAACCCCCAAAAAGGGTTAGGGAGGCCTTATTTATAGAAAACAGGGGAAAAAACCGAGTTTGGGCCGAAAAAGGAGTTTTTCGCGCGTGTCACGGGGCTACGCACGATCGTGCGTCCCTGCCTACGCACGATCGTGCGTAGCAGGCAGACGCCTCATCGCGGTTTAGTAATGGACGCACGATCGTGCGTCCCAGACGCACGACCGTGCGTCTGACTTTTTCGCTCCGTTTTCTCGTTTTCTTGCTCCAAACGTGCCCGGATTCAAACGAGGTCGATCCCAATGCTCTTTCTTCATCAAAATTTCGCCGTGAATCACCCGGTGACCTCCAAATCTCTCAATTCTTCCTTGAATGCTCTCTATCTCCTCCCGATTGTCTCTTTAGCGCCGATTGCCGGACTCTAACTTCTTCAAATCAACTCCAAATGCAACGAAACTTGATCCAACGCCTGCTAAACACAACTTGAGCCAAAATTGAGACTTGCAACGCCTTAAATCCAAGAAAATCATCAAAATCCGACCTGGACACGCATCAAATGCGTGTCTAAATACGGACTTATCACGGGATACTATCGTAAATTTGTGGAAAAATTCTCCGTATTGGCGTCTCCATTAACGAAGCTCACAAAGAAAGGGGCCAAGTTCATATGGGACGACAAGTGTGAGAAAGGGTTCCTTGAACTGAAGAAACGACTAACCGAAGCACCAGTACTAGCCCTACCTATACAGGGGATAGGGTATGATATCTACAGTGATGCTAGCATCCAAGGGCTTGGATGTGTACTGATGCAAAACGGTCGGGTGATTGCCTATGCTTCTAGGCAATTGAAGAAACACGAGGCGAACTACCCTACCCACGATCTAGAGTTGGGGGCGGTAGTGTTTGCACTAAAGATTTGGAGGCATTACCTCTATGGGGAGACATGTCACATTTTTACCGATCATAAGAGCTTGAAGTACGTATTCACTCAGAAAGAGTTGAATATGAGACAAAGGAGATGGATGGAGTTGATCAAGGATTATGACTTGATCATCGACTATCATCCCGGAAAAGCAAATGTAGTGGCCGATGCACTGAGCAGGAAAAGTACGTCGGGGACATTACTCACATGTCTACGAACTTTGAGGGCACAAGTGGAGATGTCCACGAGTGGGGTCCTCATTGCTAGATTCGAGGTTAGGCCCACATTGCTGAGTGAGATCAGTAGATGTCAGGCCACTGATGATGAATGCCAGAAGATCCGCGAGAGGATCCTTGAAGGGCCCGTGGAGAACTTTCGGGTACGTGATGACGGTCTTTTATTGTTTAAAGACCGTGTGTGCATACCAAAGAGTGAAGAGCTCCAAAAGTCTATCCTGGAGGAGGCTCACTCTTCGGCATATGCTATGCATCCAGGAGGTACTAAAATGTACCGAGACTTGAAGGAAGTTACTGGTGGTCGGGTATGAAGAGGGATATCGCAGAGTACGTGAGTCGATGCCTTACTTGCCAACAAGTTAAGGCAGAGCATCAGCACCCGGCGGGGCTTTTGCAGCCACTAACCATTCCAGAATGGAAGTGGGAGCATGTGACCATGGACTTCGTGGTGGGGCTACCACGAACAGTGAACAACTATGATGCAGTATGGGTAGTGGTTGATAGGCTCACCAAGAGTGCACACTTTTTGCCTATCAACATTACTTATCCTCTTGAGAGATTGGCAAAGCTATACACGGAGGAGATTGTGAGACTACATGGAGTCCCGATATCCATTGTCTCGGATAGGGATCCACGATTCACATCTCGATGTTGGCCCAAGTTTCAAGCATCTTTGGGTACTAAACTGAAGTTTAGCACAGCTTTTCATCCACAGACGGATGGGCAATCCGAGAGGGTGATACAGATTTTAGAAGATATGCTTAGGGCATGTGCTTTGGAGTTCCAGGGGAGTTGGGACAAACATTTGGCTCTAGTAGAGTTCGCCTATAACAATAGTTATCAGGCGAGTATTGGCATGCCTCCATATGAGGCATTGTATGGGAGGAAATGCAGGACACCGTTGTGTTGGGACGAGGTTGGCGAGGCCAAGCTCGAAGAGATTGAACTTGTTGAAATCACCAAGGCTAAGGTGAAAGTCATTCAGGATAGACTCAAGGCTGCCCAAGATCGGCAGAAGAGTTATGCCGACAAACGACGAAGGCCATTGGAGTTCGAGGTCGGTGATAAGGTCTTCCTAAGGATTTCCCCTTGGAAGGGTATCATCCGATTTATATCGAGGGGAAAACTCAACCCCCGATACATTGGCCCATTTGAAATTCTTGAAAGGATAGGGGCCGTGGCATACCGTCTGAAGTTGACGCCAGAACTTGAGAAGATACACGACGTGTTTCACGTATCGATGCTCAAGAAATACGTGAGAGATCCATCTCATATTCTTGAGAAGCCACCGGTAGAGATACGTGAAGATCTACAATATGCAGTAGGACCGGTGGAGATTGTCAGGCAACAAGTGAAGAAATTGAGGAACAAGGAGATTCCAATGGTGAAGGTTCTTTGGAGGAGTGATCGAGTCGAAGAAGAAACCTGGGAGACGGAGGTCTCAATGAGGGAGCAATACCCGTTTCTTTTCGATTAGACACGTGGATTTCGGGGACGAAATCCCAAATAAGGGGGGGTGAACTTGTAACACCGTCCCCAAATGTATTTACTTTTAAGTGAATAATATATTGAACCTTGTATAATGGTTAATGAGAATACGAAGTTGTGAATTTTCATTAATTATTTTGCGTGAATAGTAAATTCGCACGTGGGGCCCACACCGGGAGCGGGGGCCGCCCGATATTCCCGAGACCGTATATTTTATTCATCTTGGTCAATATAATATTTATATAGTGGTGGATAACTTATTGGTCCAAAGAGATGATATAGAGTTGACCGGTTGGTCAAAAAAAAAAGGGCCAAAATACCGGTACTAGTAATTTAACCGATAAAAGCCCGAAATGGGATTTCGGAGACCTATAAATTAAAGTTGGGAAATGTATATTCATTATAAAGGGTATAATGATTAAGAACGCATAATATATTTTATTTGACCCGATAAAATAAAATATATTTAAAACAGTCCGAAAAATACAACTTTCGGGACCGATTGTGCACTTTGGGACAAAAAGGGTTGACCTCCCACATGGGTGGGGGCCAACCCACGAATTTGGGCACTCCATTAGGAGGCTTGGTCGGCTGGAGGGGTATGGGAAGGGGTGGAATTTGATTAGAAGGGGATCAAACAAATTAAGGTGGCCCTCTCCCCCCACTCCACTCATACTATTGAGACAAGGAAATCCTCCCTCTCTCTCCCTCAATCACTCTCTCGGCCAGCACAACCCAAGCAAGAAAAAAAAAAGAAAACCTCCATCCTCCTTTCCAATCCTTGAAGAGAGCTCCAACAATAGGGATCCAAGGGGAAAGATTAAAGGGAGAAAAAGCTAGGAAAAGTGAGAAAGATTAAGGTAATAACCTTATATTGACTTTTCCTTTATTTTTCTTCTATCATATGAGATATATATCTTATGGAGAATCCTTGGGATTGTTCTACTTGATAAAAGTGTGGAATGATGGGTTGGAAAGTAGTTCTAAGTCCAAGAACGGACTTAGGAGCCAAACCGACAAGTTCACCGGAAAATAACCTTTTAGAGGTTATTTGTATTGGTTAAGGTTTTATGATGTTAAAACCTTGTTAGGAACTTGATTTAAAGTATTTTGAGCCTCGCCGGAGTTTCGCCGGAGTTGGTCAAAGTTCGCCGGAGTTGGTCAAAGTTCACCGGAAACTAGTCAAAGTTCAACCGGGGAGCGTAGAACGCGCGTGAGCTCACTTAAGGTGAGGATGACCGACTATATTGTTTATAATTATTGGGTTAATTTCATAAGATTGCCTAAATGAATTATATGTGTTTGGCATGAGTTATTTATGATTAAGAATGCCTAAAATGGAATATAGTATTGTTCATAAAAGAAAATGCATAATATACAAATTTAAGAATAAATTGTGTATAATTATGTGTTGTGATTATAATGACCCAATTGTGGTGTAAGTTATAAAATTGTATGGTGATAAATATGCTTTTACCTCATGAAGGGAATAAAAGTGATATTTTGATATTGAATCAAGTTATACTTGAATGTGAAATTAAATTGAAATGTATGAATTATTATGAAATTGGCGTTGGCTTATTAAGACTAGACGACTAGTATTGAAGACTAGTCGGGGATGTTAGTTCAATAGTGCTTGGGAGCTAATCCCAAGATATTGAAGCTAAGTAACCTTAAAGGATAATTAGGGTGGACTTTACGAAGTCAAGTTATGTTAGGAGTAGACCTCAAGGGTTACTCAAAAGGAATGGAGCCTAGACTAAGAAGTGGTTTAGGGATTAGATGACGTGACTACGAGCCGAGCTCTAGCACGTGGTAGTATGACTATGAGACGAGCTCTAGCAAAAATGTAGGAATGACTATGAGCCGAGCTCTAGCAAAATGTAGTGTGACTATGAGCCGAGCTCTAGCACAAAAATGTAGGAATGACTATGAGCCGAGCTCTAGCGAAATGTGGTGTGACTATGAGCCGAGCTCTAGCACAAATTAATATGACTATGAGCCGAGCTCTAGCATGAAGGAACATAAATTAATTTCAAATAGTAACATCCTAAGTTGAGGGTCTTGGAAATTGAAACTTTGATTATACTTAGTATAGTTGTCATTGTACTTGTCAAATGCTTCCAAGTACTGACCTCCCCTTCACGGGGGAGGCCACCTCACAGTTTCAGGTCGGGATTAAAGCTTGCCGCTACCGCCCGTTGCATCGGAGAATTCAAGAGAAGAAGACGTGGTTCGTGCTTCTTCTGTTTCTGTTTTGAAAACGATTTAAACCATGCTCATGGATATTATTTTTCTTTAATATGTATTTAGGGCTTGTATGCCCATGTTGCCAAAGGTGTGGCGTGCACATTTGTATTGAACATTTCCGCTGCTTTAAATGATTATTTTACATTATGTTGTTTATGGATGTACTATGTGTGAATGGTATTCAAGACGCCTAGTATAGTATGGATGAGTTGGACTGCGGTTGACTATTCGTACTGTACGGCGGGTTGTTGACGTGTCCGGTAGGTCCGGGGCGTGACACCATAAAATATCCCATATCGGGTGCATTAAATTATTTTGTGCTTCCCACCAATTCCAAATTCCCCGCCAAGTCACCAACTGCTTGAGGAAACTCTACTTTGGATGGTTGCTGGATTGTGTGAAGAAGCCCAAGTGGAGGAGTTGGGCCGAGAGCCCGAGATGCGCTACCTGTGTGGGGTAGCCGAGCGGCGTTCCTGAACGGATTGGATTGCGATTGGATCCGTTTGCGGATTAGGGCCTGGTTTTAGGCATGAGCCTAATATCCCAACAAATGCAAAATACAATCATTTTTATTGTACTATCGTATTTAGAGCGAATTTGATAACACGGATATTGATTTAATTATTTGGATGATATGCTAAAATTTATAAAGTTCTGGCTGAAGTGGCATGATTAGTTGGTTTATGAAAAATTATATTTAATATATATTTTATTTAAAAGTTAAGAAAATAGCTAACTTGATTCTCTAAAGTAATTTCAGCCAATTCAGCTAAAAAAGTAACTTAAACCTTAGCTTGTTTATTTTGATTGCTACAAAATTCGTCGCGTGAAAAAAAAAATACGTATTTGATAAAAATTTGACTGATAGGTTGATAAGCCGAAATAAAGGATCACCAAAGGAGCACTTAATTTGATAATTAAAGATATACTTAAATTACATCTATAAAATGTTTTTATCGTCACGGTCTACTAAATGAAATATAATTATAATCATTGGTCTTTTTAATAAGTGTAATGGTTCGAACTCCAATCTACGATCCAACTAATAATAATATACCTACTTTAGTAATATTTGTATCTTTTGGAAACTACTCTTCTACTATAAATATATTCGGTGTGTCTGGTTTCGTAGATTTAGTATGTAGTTTTCTGCTTACTCATTTATTTATTATTGTATGTTGATGATATTATCGTCAGGGTGGCTCTGTCTATCATTTATTTATTATTATGATGATATTATCGTTATTTGTAATTCTCCTTTCTCATATCAGTTCATTTATTTGTCTCATTACTACTCATTTTGCAATGAAAAATTTTGGGTGATCTTCATCATTTCTTAGGAGTAGTCCAGGCTGCCTGTACTTCTACACGTCTATTTTTATCTCAACATAAATATGTCATTGATCTTCTTGCTCGTTTTCATTTACATATTATTAAGTCTGTACGCACACCTCTTGCTTCTCATACTTCTCTTTCCCTCACTAATGTTGAGCATCTTTGAGATTCCACTAAGTATTGTAGCATAATCAGCGCATTATAGTATTTAACTTTGATGCGACCTAATATTACTTATGTAGTATATTTAGGGGGTGTTTGGATCTAATTCTTAAAACTGCTTCTGCTCCTTCAGGGAGAAGAAGCAGAAGCTGTAGTGTGTGGATGAAAGTGCAGAAGTGATTATGGTACTCAAATTTACTCCTAAAATCAGTTTTTTTAGAAGCTGGGGGTGACCAGCTTCTGAAAACTGATTCTGATTCTGCTTCTGCTTTAAAAAAGAAGCAGAAGCAAAATCAGTTCCAAACACCCCCTTAGTGTCTCAGTTTATGCATGCTCCTCGTACTACTCACTTGCTTGCCGTCAAGCGCATTTTTCGATATTTACATGGCAGATTGATCATGGGTTGTGGCTGTAGTCCTCCACTGAGCCTACTTGTATATTTTGGCTTACTCAGATGCAGATTGGACTGATTATCTAGATAACTCTCGTTCCACTACTAGATTTGCAATTTTCTTTGGTTCGAATCTTGTCTCATGGAAGTCCAAGAAGCAATCCACTATCTCTAAATCTTCCACAGAGGCCGAGTATCACGCTATTGCTTACACTGTGTAGGATACCTAGCTTACATATTCATTCTGTGTTGTTCAGACTAGGGTTCCCTATCAAGGTACCTGTAAGGCTTTTTTGTGATAATATATTTGCTTCCTACTTGACTGCCAATCCTGTTCAGGATGCTAGGAGCAAACATATCCATATTGATTATCATTTTGTATGAGAGCATGTGGCGCATGGTGTCTTAGTTGTGAAGTATGTTCTTACTCTCCTTAGCTAGCTCATATCTTCCCCAAGATTCGTTCTATTCAACAGTTTCATTTTTTTTAAATTAAAGACAACTTGCACGTTGTATCTCCCGCACAACTTGAGTGAGGTGTAATAACATACCTACTTTAGAAATATTTGTGTATTTTAGAAACTACTCTTCAATTATAAATATATATTTCAGAGCTCCTAAAGGAGTAACATATTCCATTACGTACTTGGCACCTGCAGCGTCCTAAACTATACTATACTATCCTCCTCTTTTTAATCGCAACATGTTGAATTTTACACTATTCACATGTTCTACTTTGACTATATTTTATATTATTATTTTTTGAAAATTATTTTTAAAAAAAGGTATTGTTCAATTCATCTCATTGCAAATTTTCAAAATCTAATTTTTAAATGTTTTTTACTAATAGAGATTAAGATATAATTACGGTCAAAGATGTGGTTGGCAAGTGTGAAATGTTGACCGTTGCAACTAAAAAAGAACGGAGGAAGTATATGCTTGAACCCTAACAATCAATTTAATCAAATAAATACTCCATGTGCGTGTATTTATGTGTGTAATAAAAAATCAAATTATATTCATCACCTTTCACTTTAGACAGTTTCCTCCAAGTACTTTTTATTGTATACGTAGTACAATATATAAATAATACACACTACATGCATGCACGTGTATTTATGTGTGTAGTACATGTGTTTGTGGGTGCGTATGTTTTAAAAATTAAAATGTGAATGAAAAAATTT
The DNA here is from genome assembly GCA_945859915.1 of Cuscuta epithymum. Classification (NCBI taxonomy): domain Eukaryota; kingdom Viridiplantae; phylum Streptophyta; class Magnoliopsida; order Solanales; family Convolvulaceae; genus Cuscuta; species Cuscuta epithymum. Next base: position 4,461,093 of record CAMAPF010000006.1, read on the forward strand.
GGAAAATAATGAATTTTTATTTACAAGAAATTTTGGGCAGAGATAATTAAAAAAAATGATGGCGAAAATCCCCATGTCTAAAAAACTTCTTAGCCACGTTAAACCGGTCCAAAATCCACAATATTGCAAGCTGGGTTTGTAGGTCTAAATAACAGGGTTCATTTTCACCATGACACCATACAATTAATTTAACCATCCTTTAATTTGTAATTCATCAATGATACATCAATTACAAGTATATATATTATAAGAGCTCGTTTGATAAAGTAAACTTTTTAAATGAGGTAAATTGAACAAGTTAAAATGGTTACATGTGCTTATTGGTCCGCCCGTGCTATTGATAAAACAATTAAAACGCAAGTTGAAAAGATAATTAGTATTAAAAGGTGTGGCAGAAGCATCGATCATTTTTTACTTTTAGTATTTTCTTCGTCCTTATTCGTTCGGTAAAGAGAAAAGTGCAAAACAGTACCAAACAATGTTAAACAATGTTTAAAATAGTGTCAAACATTATTATTTTCTTAATATGTGTAAAAGGAAGTGAGACCTTTAAATAGAGGCGGAGGGAGTATCATTTTAGGTCATTTGAGTTAATTAAGAAAATGACTTCCGCATTATTTTATTTTGAATAAGTCAGCTAATGGTTGTTAGAGAATTCGACCTCCCTAATAACATATGTCTCATAACATATTCTTAACTTTCAGTCTCCTAATACTAAAATTCTTGTTCCGCCACTATAGTCTATAGTTTAGATGAATTTGTGTTTGGTTGAAAAATGTACACATCTGGCTTCTTATTATCTTCTGGACTATTCTTAAATTTTAACTGAACTTCATTTTACTTTTAAGTAATAAATACTCATCCGTCCATTAAATTATATTATTAACCTCTTGTACACAAATTTCATTATTTCATAAATAAAACAATATATAGTCAAAAACGCAAAAAACATTAAATGAGGTAGGAGGGAGTCCAAAAAATGTTGATAAATAGAGCATAGGGTGGTGATAAATTGAGACCGAATGAAGACAAAGTAAATGACGAAAGATTAAAATAATTACTCCCACGACTATGCATAACTATAGAATCAAAAGCTATTATGTCAATAACTTCCTGAATCCTAATCTAATGACACCGGCCTCCAGATGTCTCTAACAAAAGAGACTTGGAATAAACAAATAATAAACAAATGATTAAAAAATAAATAAGGGAATGCTTGAGTTGACAAAAAAGATATTCTCCAAATATTTATGGTATATGGCGCAAAAGAAAAAAGAATTAATTCTACTTATCCATGCATTATCATTTGAAAGAAATGGCCAGGGGGGTTATTTAGAGTGGGAATAATGGAGAGGTGGCATGCCATTAATAAAATGGGCAAATTTTAGTTGACAGCACAGATCAGATGCCAAACCTGGATTCCCCATACTGCCAATCAATTGACAATTATTGAGCTTCTTCATTGGCCTCTCCTTTTATTTTTTCTTTCTTTTTATTCAATTCTATATATGCTCTTATGATTATATTCTAGTTCTAGACTCTCTATTAGGTGGCTATATAGGATAGCAACTCCATATAATTTCATGGATTCTGTATTAGATTTGTCTTATTAGAGTTGGTTGAGTCTTCTTCCCGACAAAGCATATAAAGGGTGGTAAGTTATGGTAATTTAGTCGAGCACAAAGACTATACTAGTGCTCGTTGCGCACAAGGAGTCCCCTAACGTTACAAAATTGCTCTTATACTACTGCTTGTGGGACTCGATCCTGGATCACTTGTTCCAAATTTCACTTATGTGACTAATTGACCTCTCCAAGCGGGCGAGTTAGTTGAGCCCCTAACATTATGAAGTGATGGATCCATCCATGAAGTTCTAGAATTGACAAACAACTTATAAAAACAGGCGTTAAATTGAACCATAATCACAATTTAATTGATCAGGTACCACATACTCGCATGGACCCTTAGTGAGTTAAATTGCCCCTAAAGTAGTTTTAAGCTAAGGGGTTAAAGTTGGGTCTATCCTTAATCTTCCATGTTGCATTCTTAAGTACTAAAAGGGGATGTCAAGAGTTAACTTATTGTGATTAATAAGTGTATCACTGATTTGAGAATTGGTACGTAGGGGTTACATTGGGCAAGTTACCCGTCCCACACCCGCATGTATCAATCGAGCAATCCATATTTAACGTAATTTTTTAAAATCATATCATGTTGTGAGAATTTAATTATTCATTCAATATAATTGGATTTATGCTATACTTTTTAAGTTTGAAACTAGTGATCGAAATTTGTGGAGCATTCACTCACTCACCCGTAGAGCACATCAAAGTGATAAATGATTATAATTCATCAATTTAAAGTGTGAAAGAATCATGACTATTTGGGAGCCTGTGTGGTGACCCTCATTTTCAGTTTATCAGGCTTATCAGCCATTTTTCATCAAACGCGTAATTTTTTATTTCGCGTGCTAAATTATGTAATAATAGGAAAATTAAGGTTGACTTTACTTTCCTGACTGCATTGGCTGAAGTTACTCCATATAATTTATTATTTTATGGCCGTTTTAGCTATTTTTCCATATAATTTAATATTTTATTTATTACTAACAAAAATTTTAATATTTTTTTAACAAATCAGCAGAATAAATCAATACAGCCACTTCAGCCAAAACTTCATAAATTTCAGCAGAATCAATCAATTCAGCCAAATTTAATGTTATGAAACGGACTCTTTGTATATATTGAGCATCTTCGGAACTATATAAGTAACATATCGTTAAATAATTTTTTGTACAAACTTTCTTATATGTTTGTCAATTGTCAGCAAAGATACGACATAAAAAATTAGTCTTGGAGAGCACATGATAAGATAAAAAATGCTTTCAAAATTATTACCTAAAAATGTACCCGAGTATTAACTTAATTTGAGAAAGAGCCAAAAAAGAAAAGTGAATACTTTATGAACCAAACCAAGGAGTATCGTATTAGAATTTTTTAGTGGGAAGCCAAGCAAGAAGCTGGATCCCCTTCAGCAACTGATAGAGGGTCAGAGGGTCCGATTGCCCCACGCTGGCCATCTGTATGTTATACGGTTATACTCTACACCATGGTCCCATTAGCCAATAGCGTTAATTTCACGAGTAGTTCTCATCTTTTATTTCTATACTTTTGAAACTTGGATGCTAATTTTTTATCATTTGTCACCCTTCCATCCAATTTTTAGACACCCCTCTAGTGATTTTAACTGCTGTAAATATTGATGCAAGGACCATATATGAGTGAAAATAAGAGCCCGTTTGGAGAACTCTGTTTTCGGCTTATCAGGCTTATCAGCCAGCTTTTTCACCAAACACGTAACTTTTACTTTCGCGCGCTGAATTGTGTAATAAGCCGAAAAAGTAAGGTTGGAGTTACTTTTCTGGCTGTATTGGCTGAAGTTACTGTAGAGGACCATTTTAGCTATTTTTACATATAATTTTTTCTTTAATTTATTAATAAAATATATTTTTAAAATATTTTTTCCTTAAATCAGCAGAATCAGCCAAAACAGCCACTCCAGCCAGAATATCATAAATTTCAGCAGAATCAGCCAAAACAGCCGATTTTGGTGCTACCAAACGGGCTCTAATAGTCATGTGGAAGAGAAAGAGAAACAGTACAAGAATTACTCTCTTGGAGTCTTTGTACAATTTATTTTTACCATTTTTTATTTTATTGTCTATTTTTTCATTTCGCTTTAAATAATTCATTTTGTGTTTGATATTGTGTTTCTTTCCTCTACATTAACTTTAATCATAAAATTTTTATTTTATTACTACCTTCGTCCCCTTTTTATTGGGACGGAAGAGGGTGTCACGAGTTTTAAGAAAAGTGGGTTTGTGTGGTTGATATTAATTGATAAAGTAAGAATGATTTTGAGCCACACAACTTTACCAAATAAGGTATGAGACAATTAAATAGGGACATCCCAATATCGAAAAACAGGACATTTAAAAGGGGACGGATGAGTATTTCACATACAAATCAAAATCGGTCAAACTTTATGGAACGAAATTATGAAAGCAGTATGAAAGATAAGAATGTGATGTGGAACAAATAAGAAAAATGAACAAAAACTAGAAAGAAAATGTAAAAAGTGTGACAAAAGCATAAAAACCTCTTTGAAAAAATAGCTCTTTGAAAAACTCACATTGTACTTTTGTAAAGAAAAAGTATAAAATGCTTTTTATACCATTTCAACAATACCTTATTCTGCTTGCCATATACGAAAGTATATGCCCGCACGGATATAGCTCAGTTGGTCGAATAACGGGAAAATTGTAGAAATGACAAAGGATTAAAATTCACAGCGTCTGTATCAAGGTTACAACTCTTATGTGATGGGCTTGACCTCTAGTCGCACAAGCATAGGATTTATCACCGTTAGACTGATTGAATCACCGTGATTTACATCCTCTCATATGTCCTGTCGAATCGGGACGTGAGAGTCCTTGGAGTTGAAGATTCAACCTTTTGGAGGAAATTATACATTGTTATAAGAGGTGTTTGGATAGCATTCTGTTTCTGCTCCCTTTTTAAAAGTAGAATCAGAATCAGATTTTCAAAAGTTGGTCTCTCTCGTCTTCTAACAGTTGGAGCACGCAGAAGTTCTTCTGCAATTTTACTCAAACAACTCAATATCTGATTCTGCACTCTACAAAAATTGATGCAGTTTTAAGAAGTAGATCCAAACACTTTTTAATAAAAAAAATAAAGACACCTATTAATAAAAAATAGGAAAAATTGAAAATAATAATCCCAATTATTTCCGGTCCGCCGATAATAATCTCAACTATTGATTATTTTTGTATAATCCCAACTATATGGACCGTCCGCCAATAATGGTCCATGACCAAATATTACCTCTTATAAAAAGTGAATTTTAAATAGAAATCAAGCGTTAAAATTAAAACTTGGATTACTTATAGGGATTACTTGTTATATCTCTTCTCATCCACCTTAGAAACTACAACAATTTATTTAAATGGATCATTATTGGCGGAAGGTCCCTAAAGTTGGGATTATTCTGAATAATCGATAGTTGGGATTATTATAGACGGACCGCCAATAGTTGAGATTATAACTATAAATTTTTCCTAAAGGATGGTCTGATATGGTAATTCTTGAGTGTGGGCCCGGAGACGAAATCCCACATATGATTTGTCTAACGCGTAACACTTTCTATAATCTCTCAAGTTGACCTCCCAATGTCCCCATTCCCACTCCTCCCAATATAACACCTTCTTCCTCCTCTCTCTCTCTCCTACTCTCTCCAAAACAGCCTCTGCTCCAGAAGAAACTGAGGATCCCTTTCATTTCAATCCACCACACCTTCATTTCTTATATGAGAGTTATCAATCGAACTTCTACAAACGGAGGAGGGAATTTCCGGCTTGGTTTGTTTTTCTTTCACATCAAATTAAGCATGGGTTTCATGGAAACCATTTCTGTACCTGAAGAAGCCACGGTTTAAGATGGTGCGGAGAAAGAGAGATAAAATCTCAACTTCCTTCTGCTTTTGCAGAGTCTAATCTGATCTGTACGTGAAGTAATTAATACTTACAAGCTGATAAATTGATAATACTTTTTTCATAAGAGTTTTATCGCTGATTTTACTGGTAACTATTCGATTCTACTGATTTTACTGGTAACTATTCGCTTTTTTCATAAGAGTTTTATCGCTGATACTACTATGCTATGTGTAATTTCAGCATATCAGTGGTAGAAATGTCGAGCACCGCACATACCGATTCGAATGTGGCGAACACCGCTGCGGCGTCGGGAGCAGTTACAGCGACATTGTCCGCAGCGGATGCGGCGGATGTGGACTTCGCGAAATGCGATTGCTGCGGATTGACGGAGGAGTGCACTCTGGCCTACATAGAGAGGATCCGTGAGCGGTACCAAGGAAAATGGATCTGCGGCCTTTGCTCGGAGGCGGTGAAGGACGAGAGTATGCGGTGCGAGCGGCTGATCAGCGGCGAGGAGGCGCTGAATCGCCACCTGAATTTCTGTATGAAGTTCCGGTCGGACAGCCCGCCTCCGGACCCGACGGTGCACTTGATCGCGGCGATGCGGCGGATCCTGAGACGGAAGTTCGCGTCGATGCCGAATAGCCCGGTGAAGAGCGGCGACGGAGAGATTAGCCGGACGGCGCTCCAGAGGTCGGAGAGCTGTATAGCGACGCTATCGCTGGTGGAGGTGAATCGCAGTGTGGAAATGGAACAGAGCTGTGAATAGAAACAAGAGCCCGGAAAGGCGTAAACTGAGGAGTAGCGGAGGAGTATGATTTGACCGGCGGCGGGAGAATATAGTGTTATTTAGAAAATAACCAATTATAATAATATAATATAATATAATATAATATAATATTAATAATATGTTAAATGATGCTTATAAGGCATAACCTGCATACTTTTGGCGATTTGGATTGCTTCAGATATAAACCTTCGAAAAAAGGAAAATGTCATATATGTACAAAAAAAGGTTAACAAAGAGGGGACAAACAAATTCTGTGGACTATGGATGAAAATGTGTTACTTTCGTATAATACAGCAGTACTTATGAATATGTACTTTTTTTTGCTCTATTTCTGGAATAATCCTTTAACTAATTGAACCTATTAATAAAGGAAAAGATTTTATGGTGGTAAGTTTATTCTTTTATGGAGGAAAGTACAAAATATCCTATGCAAAAGTCGAAATATTTGGACAATTGTTTCACCTTACCATTTGGAAATTTGAGTTTTTTCGTCTATTTCTTACTATTATTATAATATGATTCGATATATGTGTATTTAGGATGTTTTCTTTTGGACTGTTTTCAGTCCCAGACCAGACCAGACTTAAACAGACCAGATCAGACCAGATCAGACCAGACCAGACTTAAACAGACCAGACCAGACCAGACTTAAACAGACCAGACCAGACTTCCGTAGTTATAAAATACACGGAGACCAGACGTTTACCAGACCAGACCAGACCAGTTCAGACCAGACCAGACCAGACCAGACATAAACAGACCAGACCAGACCAGACCAGACCAGACTTAAACAGACCAGACCAGACCAGACCAGCAAATTTCAGTCCAAAAGAAAACATCCTTAAGATGTTTTCTTTTAGACTGTTTTCAGTCTCAAACAAGACCAAATCAGACCAGACCAGATCAGATCAGACTTGACTTCCGTAGTTATAAAATACACAGAGACCAGACGTTTACCAGACCAGATCATACCAGACCAAACCATACCCGATCAGACCAGACCAAACCAGCAAATTTCAGTCCAAAAGAAAACATCCTTACTATTTTGCAAATCCAATTCGATCTAATATGTTTAAAGTATTTTTTAATCGAACTACAATTTTCTAGTCTGGTTTAGTCTAATCTAACCTGACGCGATTTGATTTGATGAATATTAGTTTGGTGTATATTTTTTGCATGATCTATTTAAGTCTGGTCTAGCTTGACATGGTTTGATCCGATTTAATTTCATTAAATCTAATTTGAGACCAAAAACAAAACTAAATAAAAACATCTCTGATATTGAATTAATAACTTGTGCGTGTTAGCTATCTTGAGTAAGCAAATGTGCCAATGCAATTGAGTGTGAATGTGCCGGGCCACTAAAGCAATTGAGTTGTTGATTTTCTGGTAAGCTTCGCATAGATGCTCTCTCAATTACAAATGTAGATCCTCTGCCATAGGGTAGAGATGCCTGGCATCAATGGACGGCTAGAAGGGAAAAGATGAAGCCTACAGATGAGTGAGAAAATATCTCTATAGGTTTAAAAAACGTTTTTAATTGAACTCAAATTTTTTAATCTAGTTAAGTCCATTTTGGTGAATGTGTTTTCTATATACATCTTACAACATTTGTCTATCACCATCTTGTCTAGACTAGCCTAATATAGTGTAGAACTGAAATCGGTCTAATTTAACACTACCTTCGTCTTGAAACGAAGTTTCCCATTTCCTTTCCGGAATGTCCCAAAATAAAGTCTTCACTTCAACTTTTTTTTTTTATATATTTGGTAAGTTTCCATTATTCATTACCCTCTTTAATATTCATTTGGGTACTACACATTTTAATTATCCAAAGACATTTTTGAAAAACCAACTTTATTTTCTATTCTACTTAAAAATCCATAAAGTCAAACTAACTACATTTCGACGTAGGAAGTATTAGGTAAGAAGTAACATTCTCAATTTGTAATCATTGATTATTAATTATTACGGAGTATTATTTTTATTATCCCAGGGTCCATATTGAGTATTGACCAAATGACCAGCACTCTACATGGCTTTGGGATGCCTCAATGGCTCGATTACCTATTTGGCTACCAGCTGCCTTGTCATGTAGTTGCCTATACTTGATATTTAATGTCAATCCATAGATGACCCTTTCATCGGCTAGGTGTAATATCGTTTTCATCACCTTACTCGTCTCTTAATGCAAGCTCACTCGTCTATTTAGAGAGGAGATCAACTATATCTTCTATGAATAAAGTCGAAATTCTTGCAATTATACATAAAAGTCGAATTGTTGAGAAAGAATTTCACAAAATTTTGAGCCACTGTGTATAATGTGGGTCGATGGTTATAGTGAATATAGTATACGCATAATTTCTTGTGAAAACTCATAAGGTTTACTGCATTTTACTCATTATTACATTCATGACACAAAAGTGAAAGATAGTAAATAAAAAGTAGAAGAAATAGTAAATGTCAACAGTCAAGGAAAGTATGTTGTACTATGATGTCCCCTGAGACAAGGGACTAAAGAAGAGTCTCATCAGACGGGTAAATCTTTTCTTATCAACTTTTAGCAAAGGGCACTTTCAAGATTTGATTTGTTGCTAATTATTTAAGAGAGATAGTATTTCAATATGAATAGTGCATAATGAACTTTTAGCAAAGGGAGCTTTCAAGATTCGATTTGTTGCTAATTTTTTAAAAGAGATAGTATTTCAATATGAATAGTGCATAATGAACTTTTAGCAAAGGGCGCTTTCAAGATTCGATTTGTTGCTAATTTTTTAAGAGAGATAGTATTTCAATATGAATAGTGCATAATGTGAAGACCGAATGTGATAAAGTTTTGTGTCATGTTTTGTGATCTCACACAAACGTGTTACAAGTATATTTAGAGCATAAAAATAAAAATGAACTAAAAATGCATGGAACCTAAGTGAAAGAATTTTAAATATTACTCCGCAGATCTTTAGTATAAAGAGACCAAAATAAAATGGACCAAGGTGATGGCTTGGAGATGCTTAAGGTAACATTCACATTTTCATGCAAGAGGGATAAAAAGCCTAGTTGACCTGAAGTGATACAAGAGTTGGCCATAACGTGAGCCATTGCATAAATGTGAAAAAAAAGGATGCATCCATCTCTAAGGCTTTGTTTTGTTGGAGGAATTTGAAGGGAAGAATTAAAGAAGAAAGTGTATGGTATATGTGTATTTGATTGGAGGAAGTAAGAAATAATGGTAGAAAGGTTTAATGACTTCCATAATCCTTCATTTTCTTCAATTTTAAATCTCCCAAATTCGGGTATTTTGGATGAGAGTTTTCCCAAAGTCCTTCCCTCTTCATCCTCCCTTCCCCTCATCGCCTCTTCTCTTCCTTTCCCTACTTTGAACCAAACAAAGATAAGAGTTCAAGAACTTTTGTAATGGAAAGATTGAATTGAGTTATAATCCCAATTTGAACAATACAAAGTGGATATCCCTTTGCTTGGTAGGTATAGAAAGTGTACAAATGCCAAGCAAAGTATGGAAATGTACACCTCAGCATGTTCAACAATCTCATCTGGTTTCTCCAAATATTGACATGCTCTTTGTACTCCTCCACACATAGCTTGTAGCCTCACGTACTCCATACCTAAACTTCAATCATTATATTTCGTCTCTAGCATAGCTACTCAATAACGCCACGCCCCTTGTCGATCCGGCCTCAATTAAGCCATTGCCTCCATCTCCTGCCGATTATCCCCCAAGTATTCCTTCAAATATCTACCCTCGGGGCAGCAATTGATTCTATTGTCTATATATCATCAAACTCACATTGTTGTGTTTTACAAAGTTTTGTGGAAAAAATCTTGTAATCTTAAATAATTCAATAGCGACATCACATGCATTAACATAGAGCCATTGGTAACATTGAAATTGGCTGAATCAGCTAATTTTGCTTAAATGTATGAAGTTATGACTGAAATGGCTGGGTTGGTTGATTCTGTTGAATTATGAAAAATTATATTTAAAATGTATTTTATTAATAAAATAAAGAAAGAAATATGAAAAATAGTTAAAATGGTTCTCTATAGTAACTTCGGTCAATCCAGTCAAAAAAATAACTTCAACCTCACTTATTTTGATTATTACACAACTCAGAGTTCGAAATCAAAAGTTACGTGTTTGGTGAAGAAGTTGACTTATAATGCTAATAAGTCGAAAAACATGTCACCATAGAGGCTCATATTCTCTTTATCATACTTGGCCTCCATTTCAATCCAAAAAGTGAAATCACCAAGTACCTCAAACCTCGATCCGATAGAATGGTGAAAAAATAAATCATGATATGACAACATATTGGGAAATTCCAGGAATACGACTAAAAAAGTTTGAGAATTCCAAAATAGGATTGTCATGTTTTTATTTCCTAAATATGAGTAATTACTGACCAGTGTGAAAATTACTATCATGATTAAAGTTTGGTACTATCAAAATATGACAATAAGTAGTTCTTTTGAGAGAATAAAAATATAATAGTCCTGTTTTGGAATAGACAACGTATATAATAGAAATTATATACAAATTTAATAATTGAAATCATTATCCAAAATTTATCATTATTGACTAAAAAATGTCAATATGACAAACCTTTTTTAGATGGGGGTACAAGGCGTAGCTAGGGGGCGACTTAGGCCCCGGTCCACCTCAAATTTTAAAATGCCTTTTTTCAATGCAAAATTTTTTGGGTATGTATATTTTCAAAATACTTTTTGTACATGTCCATTGCGATCCAGTTTCCTGGCTCCATCCGTGTCGAGGAAGTAACATCTTAAAATTTTCTCTTCAAAGAGATAATGGGACTCTTTATCTTGGTGAATTGACATTTTAATAAAACAACAAATTATCATTAGTAGGTCCCCATAAAAATCAAATCAAATTCGATTATGAAAAAGTTATTGCTACATCTAGACCGGTCATTGCGGCAGAGAACTAGGGAGATTGTGAACCTTGTGGCAACTTGAGTCGTTCTTCCTCTAAATAAATGTCTCACATAATTTTCTCCTATGTGTGATTTTAGTATTGTTATCCTTGAAATAGAAAGAAAACGCTATTATTTTTCTAATCGGAATGAAATATGAAATATATTTTATGGTCTAATAGACTAATCTTATCTGTTTCAGTATAATTAGATTTATATTTGTTTTAAGTGTATTTACTACTTCTTCTATCTCACTTAGATTTTCTTATCTTTTCTTTTACTTCATCCCATTAATTAAGATTACCTTACATCAAATTTAGAAAAATTTGTGTAGAGTTAAATCATTCTTATATTATCATTTATCAATAATTGCATCACCTTATTGTGTCCCAATGTTATTATGATGGAACTCATGGAAGTAGTATTATCTAAATCTGATTTGATCTGATATTATATGATCTAATCTGATACTAAAATCAATCAAGTTAAAACCATCCTAAGAATATTTGTCTTTTAGGTCTGGTTAAGTGTTGTGTATGTATTTTTTGTTTTCAATTTTTTGAAGCTACAAAAATATTAAGAAAATCAGAAAGTTTGTATCCAGCTGGCAGCTTTCTTTATGATCGGTTGAATTCAAAATATACATGCTTACTATATACTCCGTATAAGATTATTTTTGTTTATATCGACAAAAGCAAAGATTATTTTTGTTTATCATAAAACATACTACGTATATCATCCACATTTTTTAGATCATAAACCAAGAAATTTAACACTAACATTGATACCGAGGTATCGAACTAGTCTTTATGTATCATAGAAAATGAAAAGGGGGAGTTTTACTAATTTGTTTAAGATGAAACAGTGATATGCTGTCAAAAAAAATGAAACAGTGATAGGAATACTACACAAAAAATATTTTTGGTGGCAAAATTACGATAATAACTTAAATGAAAATAATAGTAGGAAGAGCTGCCAAATAAATTGGGTGCTTTTTATAGTTGAGGAGTTTAATCGAGTGATTTGATTGCACGAGTATTCTATTGACTTTCTTACAAATAGTACAAAAAACTTATTTGACAATTTTCTCAAAATAATATTCATAACAAACTTTTTTAAAGCGAAAAGCGTCCAAAAGCAATGACCCCGGGCTTTGCTTCAAAGCGAAAGCGCTAATCAAAGCGAAGCTTTCTCACAAAAAGCGATGCTTAAAAAAATTAAAGAAAATATAATATATAATGTATACGTATGTAAAAAATGCATATGTAGTGCATAAACAAGTGTAAATATTCATATATTATTAATTTAAAACATATTCTCTATCCCTTTTTAGCAAGAAGGTATTGTAATTAACTATCTTAACTCAGTTAACTGGCTTAAGCCAAAGTAAATAACAGTACTTATCCCTTAAGCAATAAGGTCACACACATGGCAGAACATTGAGTATTTTTACAGGGGAAGATGATCAGAACAATGAACTGTAATGAACTAATAATAACAAATAGCAGACTAAAAGAAAATTTCATGTAAACTGCAAATAGTTAACATCACACACATGGCAGAACTAATAACTATTAACATGGCAAATAGTTAACAACATCACAAACAAATTTCTTGTAAACTGCAAATCGTTAACCACATCACAGTATGACACACACTTGTAAACTGGAATTGGGTCAACTGGTCAAGTGTGTCTGCTATTTACAGTTTACAAGACAGCTCCAGAATCCTTAAAAAAACCAGCTCCAGAATCGGCAGAAAGGGGAAGAAGATTAGAAGAACGAAATAATGACTAATAGGCTAATTGCAGACTTAGCGATATACCTCAGCAGATCGACAGAAAGGAAAAGTGTAGCAGTTGGAAGAAGAAAGGAGAATAACTCAGGTCCTCTGTCCTCAGCGGCTCAGCAGATTGGCGACGTCTCCTGATTGTCGCAGCTCTGAAGAAGAAGACCTGGAGTCCTCGAACGATGGGATGGAGATTCGAACGAATGGCAAGTATCGTAACCCTAGGTAAACCGTATACTAAAACTAAAAGCAAAAACTTACCGGCTCTGACCGTCGCTTTTTGTGAGAAGCGCTGAAAATCGCTCGCTTTTTGCGCACCGACGCTTCTTGGAAAGGCGGAAGAAAGCGAAGCTTTCTCACAGGCTCTCGCTTCTGTAAAGCTTAGCGCTAAGTCATCGCTTGCTTACGCTTCTCGCTTTTTGGCGCTTTTTCTTGCTTTTAATAAGTTTGATTCATAACTTGTTGAAATAGAATTTTTCAAAGATTTTTCTTTTGGCACAAAACTCTTTTCTTTATCTAGGTGGTCGCGGGAGGGGCTAGGGGGTCTAGGATAAGCTGGGCTCAAACTCACTCCATTGACTCAGTGACCAATTGAACTGGACCATTTTCTCCCATATGGGAGAGTGAGTTGGCACAAAATTCTGGTACAAATATTTTTATATTTTCCACAATAGCGTTATGTTTTTTTTATTTATACAAGTATATCAGTATAACTTGCTCTTCTTCGAGAAGCGGTCCAGTCCAGCTGGTTGCCGACTCACTCTCTCTTATGGGAGGTCCCGGATTCAATTCTTAATAGAGTGAGATTGATCCCAGTTTACCCCAGACCCCCCAAACCCCCTCCCCTGGGGTTAAAAAAACAATAAAAAAAACAAAACTTGCTCTTCTTCAAAATGGGGAGAAACACTATTTTTTTTGTATTAGCATTAAGGTGATTAGGTTCATCAAGACATCAAGTGTGGCACCCAGAAGATGGCATGTTGCATATAAACTTCTATGGGGGTGTTTGGATCTGATTCTCAAAATTGATTCTGCTCCTTCAGGGAGCAGAAGCAGAAACTGGAGTGTTTGGGTGAAATTCCAGAAGCACTTCTGGTGCTCTAATTTACTCTCAGAATTAGTTTTTTTAGAAGCTGGTAGGTACCAGCTTCTGAAAACTGATTCTGATTCTGCTTTAAAAAAGAAGCAGAAGCAGAATCAGTTCCAAACACCCCCTATATTTGGAATTGGAAAATAATCCACAAACTTGAGAAAGGTTTATTCACTTGATTGTAATAATTCAGAAGACTCATGTTCAAATGTCTGCAAGAAGAGTAGGGCGCTCACAAGGCATTAATGGAATATTGTCCATTCATAAATAAGGGTAAAAAATCTACTCAAGTAAATTTAAAAATTTGCTTTGAAATAGCAGCCACCTTAAATTTCATGACATAAAGAACTGGGCCAAACAACTCTTCCTTCACGACGTCTGTAGTTGAAGATATTTCTACTATTGTTGCCTGCACAAAGTTTCCTTTAGATTGTATAACTGAGCCGCCTGCAAGGATCTTGCCTCCCTGAAAATTGCCAATAAATAAAATTGTGATGGAAAATAAGAGTAAAAAAGAGTTTACAAGAACTCAATTGCTACTGGACTGTTCTGTCTTCAGATGTGATATGGGATTTTCCAAGACAATATCATTACGTGTTCCACAAAAGAACAAAAGCAAAGGTAGATGGCCTTGAACATGGATATGCAGCTTTTCCCCATGCCCTTAAGTGTGTGTGTGTGTGTTTGTAAGTGTGTATTATACGGGTACTAGTGTGCGCGTGTCTCGGCGTCCCCAAACATACTCTCGTTGAAAGAAACAAATAAACAATTAGTTTAAATTGTGCAATTCCAATTCTAAGAAAATACTACATCTTTACGATATTCTTGGTGTCAAAGTGTTGGAAGAACTCTTTCTTAAGATGGTCCATTCCTTCTGTATCATCTCCTGTTATAATAATGGCATCGACATAAACAATGAGTGAATGAGGTAGATGAAAGGTCTATAGAATAGATTTTGCTATGAACATGCCAAACTGTTGTACAACTCTGATGAATCTCTCAAACCAAACTTGGGGGTTGTTTCAATCAGTAGAGGGAGCGTCTGAGATGGAAAACAAGAGTTGTCCCCTCTTCAGACAAACACTGAGGATTCTCTCATATATACCTGTTATGCTTTCACATGACAGTGTAAGAAAGACATATCAATGTCAACCTGGTATAGTGGTCATTGAAGACCCGCTACCATGGAAAGAAGAGTTTGTATGGAGGCAATTTTGCTGATTGGTGAAAATGCATCAGTGTTGTCAATATCAAACTTGTGTGAATCTGTGTGCAACAAGTTGGGTTTTGAGCATGCCCACATTTCCAACTGGACTGATTCTCCAAGTCCCAAGTTCTGAAAACTGAAAGTGTCTTTAGGAGTCGCAACGGAGTTCAGACAAGTAATGAAACCTTATATGAAGGAGAGGAACGTTTTCTGAGCAAAAATTACAGAAGGGATAAGGGTTGAAAGTGGACATGTCACCTATTCAGCATGTGAAGAAAGTCGGGATATTCTTGGACCGAACAAACATTACGTGGCGACACAAGAATGGTGACAATCATGGAGAACTAGTAGTGTTCATTTTTCTCCTTGAAGGATGATTTTTTTGTTTGTTGGCAAGTGTACAAGAATGGTGATGCGAGTGGAGGAGCCCCCTAAGCTTGTCAGTTTCCAGCGTCTTTGAAAGGTGATGGTTAACTATTCAATCTCTAGAAGCTACTGATCATTTAGTTTGATAGGGTGATGGCTCTCGAAGAAGGTAACACAACAACGAGTTTGTGTCATCTCCAAGATTTCCCCTATGAAGTCAGACTCGTAATTGATGTTGTTGCGAAGAATATTGTGGACTCAAAATGGTGATCTTAGGGGAGCTCAAAAGATGGTGTCAATAGATAATATTATCTAAAGCCTTTTTTAGCTTGCTGTCGTACCAAATAACAGGTCTTGAAGAGTTGGAAATAAGCTGCAGCAGCGACGACTTAACAATAAAAGTAACTGCCCAGGAGCCCAGTTAGTTGAACATCAACCCTCTTCCATATTTTATCATTTATAATATTGACACGTTCTCTGGTTAGGTGATCTGACAGACACTGACCAATGGAGCCAAATTTCAAGTTTTCAACTGCATATGCCTATGCATGAATATTCTAAAACCAAGTTAATCTGGTAAAGTTACTGACTGAACTACATGAAACGATTGGAACATATAATGAGTGGAATGATACAGAAACTCAATATTTCTTAGCATTTTATGGACTAATGTAGACAATGAAGGATCCTCGAGGCTAATTTTAATGCAGAACGGACATGATTCAAGAAAAATTCGTAGATTTTTAGAATTGTGAGGAAGAGAGTTTGCATGGTAGATTCAGACAAGAAAAAGGAAGAGCCTTGCTGATTTGGTCAAAGGGCTGTACATACTACATCCTCAAAGAAGTCCTCAGAACCTGAAATCTCCACATGCTTCTCGTAGTATAGTTTCTAGTCTATGGCATCAAAGATTAGGTCATATTTCTGATTCTAAGCTTCAGTTGTTGAAAGATGTGTTACATATTTCTGTCTTAGATAATAAAAATTGTAATGTTTGTCCTTTGGCAAAGCAACACAGATTGTCTTTCCCCAAAAGTTGAATAAAATCTCATAAACCATTTGATCTCATGCATTGTGATGTTTGGGGACCTTTTTCTGTCCCAACCTATGATGGTTTTCAATATTTTCTCATCATTGTAGATGATTTCTCAAGACTTATATGGGTATGTTTGATGAAACGTAAATCTGAAACCAAAAATCACCTCATTTCTTTCCATAAGATGGTTTTAACTCAGTTTTCCACACGCATCAAAATCATTAGAAATAACAATGGATCATAATTTTTTCTGACAGAATTCTATACCAATGAAGGTATTATTCATCAGACCTCTTGCCCTTACACCCCACAACAAAATGGGGTGGTTGAAAGGAGACACCAAACATTATTAAACATAGTCAGAGCTTTGAGATTCCAAGCACAACTTCCTATACACTTTTGGGGTGACTGCATTCTCACTGTAGTTCACCTAGTCAATACGATTCCAACCCTTGTTCTGAATAACAAATCCCCATTTGAAGTTTTTCATAACAAAATTCCAGATTACTCTTCTTTAAAGACCTTTGGATGTCTATGTTTTGCTTCCAACTTAATTGGTCATAAAGATAAGTTTCAACCAAGGGCAAGAAAGTGCATTTTACTTGGTTATTCCCCTCATACCAAAGGTTATAAAGTCTATGATCTCCACACTTGTCAAACCTTCTTCTCAAGAGATGTCATGTGTCATGAATCTACTTTTCCATTCAGTCATTTATCCGCCACACAAAACAACACTGTCATTCCAAATTTTGTTCCAGAATCTACAATTCCCACTTCAGTTTCACTTTTTAATGATTCCAAATAACTCATCTACAGAATCCTCTCACAACTCCATTCCAAATGACAATACACAATTTGATAACATGCCTCAAAATTCTTCCATCAGACCTCTTAGATCAAGAAAACCACCATCACATCTTCAGGACTATATATGTACAGCTACTCAAACTGATCATTCAGCTGCCAATTCTTCATCCCCGAAGATTACATCAGGTAAGAAACTTCATCCCATGTCCAAATACATTTCTTATAACAATTTTCCAACTCACACCAAGCTTTTTCCGCCTCCATCTCTCACATTATTGAACCCAACTCTTACAAACAAGCCTCCTGTGACCCCAATTGGATGAAAGCTATGCAAAATAAGATATCTTCTTAGAATCCAATGGAACTTGGGTTATCACTGATTTACCTAAAGGGAAAACTCCTATCAAATGCAAATGGGTTTACAAAGTCAAATACCATGATGATGGTTCAATAGAACGATACAAGGCTAGGCTTGTTGCAAAAGGATTCACACAAATTGAAGGATTGGATTTTCTTGACACATTTTCTCCAGTTGCTAAACTTACCACAGTTAGAGTTCTACTTGCCTTAGTTGCTTCAAAGGGATGGTTTCTTGAACAAATGGATGTTAACAATGCCTTTCTTCATGGAGATCTCCATGAAGAAGTTTACATGGAAATACCACAAGGCTTTAATTCTCCTGGAAAACACAAGGTGTGCCGTCTACTCAAAAGTCTATATGGTCTTAAGCAAGCAAGTAGACAATGGTTTTCTAAATTATCCACTGCCTCGAAAAACTATGGGTTTGTACAATCCCATGTTGACTACTCATTGTTCACACTGCATACACCTCAATTCACAATGATCCTACTAGTTTATGTAGATGATATTCGTGTTGCTTGTTCTGATATGCAACAAATCACCACGATCAAACACTTCTTAGATAGCAACTTCAAGATCAAAGACCTGGGACATGTTAAATACTTTTTAGGATTTTATGTTGCCAGATCTTCAGCTGGAATATACCTATGCCAAAGAAAATACACCATGGAACTCCTACAGACTTTTGGATATCATGACTGCAAACCTGTTGCATTCCCCATGGATAGCAATCTGAGACTCAGCAACATTGATGATCATTATCTTAATGATCCATATGTTTATAGATCCTTGGTGGGGAAACTTCTTTACCTCACAATCACTAGACCTGACATTAGTTTTGCAGTCAACACTCTTGCACAATTCATGCAAAAGCCAGGTTATTCACATCTTTCAGCTGCACACAGAGTTCTAAGGTATCTAAAAGGATCCATTGGTCAAGGTCTCTTATATTTATCTACATCAGACTTACAACTCCAGGGTTTTTCAGACTCAGATTGGGCAAGCTGCATTGACACCCGAAGGTCCATCACTGGATATTGCATATTTTTGGGCACCTCCCTTATCTCTTGGAAATCTAAGAAACAACAAACAGTATCCAGAAGTTCTGCAGAAGCCGAATATAAAGCCCTTGCTGCTTCAGCTGCAAAAATAATTGGACTCCTACAATTACTCAAAGACTTCAGAATTCCCACATCTTCAGCCACCATATACTGTGACAACAAATCTGCACTTGCTCTAGCTGCTAATCCAGTACATCATGAGAGAACCAAGCATGTGGAAATAGATTGCCACTTCATTAGAGAATGGATCCAATCAGGAGTAATACGCACATTATATGTTCCTACCACAAATCAGTTGGCAGACTTATTAACAAAACCTCTTGGACGTCGCATTTTTCATCACTTACTATCCAAGATGAGTGTCCAGAATCTGTACTCTCCTCTTGAGGGGGGTTGATGGACAATCTACCCGGGGGGTATCTTATCCGAGGGGTTATTGCGGGAATAACTAGAGAGAAGTCAGAGCAAATAGGAGGAGAGAGAGTTGATTTTATTAAATGAACTCAGCGTGGTCTTGAGATGTAGATTGTGTTTATTACAAGGAGAAATGGGCTGCTATTTATAGCAGCAATAAATGCGATGAGAGTACACGTGTCAGCAATCCAACGGCCGAAGGGTCACATCAGCCTGGTGGCACCGGCAGTGGTACGTCAACCGCATTGAATGCGGTTGGCGGATGTGACATGGCATTAAATGCGGTGGTTGGCTGTCTCTAAAAGGAATCTTCGATGATTGAGCCTGTTCAGCCGAAGGCTCTCTGTGTAGCCGAGGGCTCCTTGTGCAGCCGAGGGCTCCTTGTGTAGCCGAAGGCTTGGTTCAGCCGAAGGCTTCCCCTGGTGCCGAGGGCATGGGAATGCCGAAGGCTCATGTCTTCGCCTGTTTTCTCCCAGCAGCTTCTTATGCCAGAGAAGGCTATCCTGTGAGTTTTGGAGCCCTCGGCCAAGGTGGCCGAAGGCATCCCAGTGTGCATTCTGAGCTACTTTGAGGCTTGGGCCGCTGCATTTGGGCCTGAGTTGTTCTCTGGGCTCAACGGACTTGTGTAGGAGAAGTAGGAGTCTATGGGCCGGGGGGTGCTGGGCCATATACTCCATCAGGAGTCCCTCACTCCTTTTGCCGAAAGGTACTTGAGGGAAAAGGAGTAGATGTGTTGATTCTTCCGGGGGCTCCATCATTTAGTTGGGCGCCTTTGCTTGAGAACTTGCTTTCTGCTGATTGCCGAAGGCTTCCCTCAGTCCCTCATATGTCGAGGGTCTTCTGAGGAAAGCGTGCCTGCAAGTGTCGTAAATCATGAGGAATTTTGTCCTGTATGATTCCCGAGGGGTGTCTCCCAGTCCCCCACTCCTTTAGGCCGAAGGCGAGTTCGGGCTGAAGGAGTTATGATGAGTTGATGAGCCCCCCGAGGGGTGGCTACATTGATAACCCGAAGGCCTATGTTGCTATGGGCTCGAAGGCGTTTGGTGGAATTCGTTGCCTGAGGGCTGCGGTGAGTGATAGCCGGAGGCTATCATTCGGGGGCATCCCAGTGTTTCTGAAATATAGCCGTTGGGAGAGGGGTTGACGTGGCCAGCTGGCGCTGGCTGGCGGTGGGCGGGAATCGCCCATTGGCTGATCCGGCGGCCCGTAATGATGGGCTTTCAAATCGAGGCCCATATATCGAGGCCCAGTTGCCTATAAATACCCTGAGCCTGAGCTCATTTGTGCTTGCGCGATTTTGAGAGACAGCGAAGCTCTGGCAATTTGATTCTAGAGAGAGAAAGTTTTCCTCGGTCAACCCAAGCTTCCTGAGGTCAGTTCCTCTTCTGTTGCTTTCTTCCTTAACACACTTTGCTACTCCTCGCTTTGATCCAGCGTTAGCGATTTTTAGGGCCTTCGGCTGAGATTGAATAGCCTCCTCTTTTAGAATCCTCCCCCCCTCTTAGTATCAGAATGTCCTCCGGTAGCGACTCCCAAAATATCTCAAAGGAGCCATCCTTGGGACCCGAAAGCTATTCCGAAGTGGAGTCTTCGACCGAGCAGTCGTCGGCCGGCAACGATGCAGTCGTTGCTGAGGAGATCCAGGGAGCCCTCCGGACAGAGATGGAGGCAGAAGAGTTCGAGCAGGTGGTAGAAGACGAGGAGATGGCCCTCGCGCTCCAAGTCGCCGAGGAGGAGGAGGAAAAAGAAAGGCAGCAAGTGACTGTCGCTGTCCTGCCCCCACGTGGTACTGGGGAGGCTAGCAGCTCCCGGCCGCTGAATCCGGAGCCTCTGAGGGTGGCTCCGGGTAAGAAGAAGAGGAAGCTGAGGGCGGTCCCAAAGAAAAAGCAGGCCGCTGTCGACGCTGGGCGACCAGTTGGGATACCCGAGGGGCATTCTTATTTGAACACTGCCGCGCTTGAAGTGACAACAAAAGCCGGGGAGGCCGAGTATCTTAAGACTCAGCTTCTAGTTGGGCCGTCGGCACAAGTGGTAGAGCCGGGTCCGAACGACGTGTTACTGCATCCCCCGGAAGGTTGTTTTGCTGTGCACATCCTTTCGGTGGAGTTAGGGCTCCGGTTTCCCCTCCACCCGTTTGTCATGGAGTATCTCCGCTTCGTGAAACTTGCCCCCTGCCAGCTGACGCCGAATAGTCACTCCTATTTGTCGGGGTTCCTCTCCTTATGCCGGAGCCGAGGGGTGAAACCAACGTTAGATCAGTTCTTCTTATCTTTCAACCTATGCCGAGGGGGACATTCACATGCTGGGGGCTTCGCCAACCTTCAACAGGTTCCGGAGTGGAGATTATTCTCGGAGGTTCCTTCCTCCCACAAGAATTGGAAAGATCGCTTCTGCTTTATAAGGATGGCGGAGAACCCTTTCCCCGCTCCCCTTCGGGACCACTTTCAAAGGCACCCGAAGGTGGGGAATGCGGCCCTTGATAAAGAGGGAAAGAAGTTGATAGCTAAGCCGGAGGGGTCCGATAAGGTGACGAAGATAAAAGACGCCATCCTTCCGGACGAGTTATATCGGCTTGACTTTAGGCGTTATCGCTTAATCGGAGAGAAGGATGAGAGATATCCTCCCATCGACCGGGGCTATGAAAGCGCCGGAGGTTGTTGCCGAAGGCCCTTTTGCTTTGGTACTTAGCATTTTTTTTTTTTTTGTCGTATCCTGACACTCGTGTGTTGTTGCAGGCCAAATTATGGACGTCAGATCCTTCGCCCATCTGAAGAAGAAGCTAACTAAGGAGCCCTCGAAGAAGAAGGAGACGGGCGTTCAAAAACCCGTTGACGGTTTTTTCAAGAAGGATGGGGCCGCTCAAGTCCCGGAGGGTGAGGGACCCTCCCAGAATGCTGTTGCGGGCACCGACGCCGAGGAGCTGAAGAAGAAGAGAGCCGGGAAGGGCACGGTGCTCCCCGAAGGGAAGAAGCAAAGGAAGGGGGCCACCGAGGAGAAAAACGCCCCCGTCGTCATTGTCGAAGAACACTCCTCCTCCGAGGCCCCGGGTCAAACAGCCGAGATATCGTGGCCCCGGGAGAATGTGCAGTTCTCCATTCCCAAGGGAACCGCCATTATGCACGGCACCCTCAGCCCGAGGGAGTTCCTAAAGGGTGCCATGCCCCCGACTGACAAGTCGGTGCTTTCGAGGGCCAAGGATGACGCCCTCAGCGCAAAGGTTCTCCAAGCTTCTGTCACGGTAAGTCTTTTTTTCTTCCTTTTCCTTGAGTTGTTTGGGCTTAGCAGGTCCTTATCTTGATAACTTAGCCCTCGTTATATGATTGTCTTGGTTTGTAGGCTGCCTTCGGTCTCGGAGAACTGATGCAGAGGATGGAGCGATACCAGCTGCAGAAGCTGCAAGCCGATGAGGCCCTGACGGAGTCCCGGCGACAGCTCCAGGAGGTCCGAGAGTCCCTCCGGCGGGAGACGGAGGCGTTCAACTCCATCCTCGAGAATAACAAAATAATCGCCAGGGCCGAGGGCAAGGCCGATGCTGAGAGGGTTGCAGCCGAAGCCTCCAAGGTTGCTGCGGAGGTAGCCGAGGCCACGAAGAAGGAGGCTGTTGCTCGGGCAGAGAAAGATGCCATCGCCGCCTTCGTCGCCGAGGGGTGGAAGGCTGAAGAGCACAAACAATGGCTGTCTTCGGTGGTGGAGGCCTCGGTTGATGATTGGGTAAAGGACCCCGGGGCTTTATGGTTGGCCCGCAAGGGCAAAGACTACTATGATGGTGGGGAATTCTTTACCCAGAAGCTTATCTACCGACGGCTGGCCAGGCACTTCAATATTGAACCCCAAGACTTTGATCCAGCGGCATATGGGCTCCCTCCTCTGCAACCAGACGTAAGAGCTCCACTTCCCGAGGGCGTAGAGAGGCCAGACTTGGAGGATTCCGAGCTCATGAAAGAGGGTGAGGATGATGAAGAGGCCGGAGAAGACGCTGTCTCCAAACCGAGAGGAGATGCAACCGAAGAACCCCATGCTTAGAAATTTCCTCAATTGGCTTTTGGCTTCGGCTAATTGTATTGTAAACAAACACTTGTTTTGTAGCAATCTTTTTTATGAACGTGTCATGCCTTCGGGCTTCTTGTATGAATGATATGCCCTATTTTTTTTCAAATTATTTCTGCCCTCGTTCTTTCCTTTCATGAACGTGTGCCTACCTTTGTTTGAATGAATGTCCGTTTCTTTCTTTCTGTCTGCCTGTTCGAGGGCCAGGGATTGGTGGACTTAGAAAATTTTCTAAGTGCAATCTCTTGCCAGCCCCCGGTTGTATTGTAAGATCACCGGGGGGTTGTTGTTGCGAACCCAATCACGAGCCCCCAGTCGTATATTGAGGTTGCCGGGGGCTTGTCGTTGTGGACTTAGAATTTTTTGTAAGCAAACTTTCGTCAAAACCCTTCGGGTGTAGCGCAAAACCTCAGAAAATAATCAAAGTAAAGCTCTATTGGCAACCTCCGGTAAAGAATCCTTGTAGTTGCTTCCGGGGTGAAGTTTTAGGACCGAGGGCTAAAATGAATTAGACTCAGGAAATTCTCCAAGTAAAATTGTATCTTACGCCCCCGGAAATGCTTAGCCTTCGTTTGGTAGCGTAGCTTTAGGTCATTGCCAAGTAGATCAGGGGGCCATCGGCTGTAAGCCTGTTTCTAGGTGGCATTCCGGTTTTCTCCCGAAGGGTCTCCAATTGTGGACTTAGTCAAATTTCCACAATATTCCAATAGTAGTTGTAGTGAACCTTCCGGTATGGGAACTGCTCTGAGCCCCCGGTACATATGGTTGCCGAGGGGTTCGAGATTATGGACTTAGTGGCATTCTGAGATTTGTCTTCCATAGAGTGACCCTTCGGTTGATGAGTCTGCTTCGAAGGGCACCAAATTGTCATCATTGAGTGAGTTTGGTAGTATTCCGCCTTCGTCGGTATGAACCCTCCGGTTTGTGCAGGTATAGATTTAGCTTGCCTTAGATCCTTGTGGAGCCTTCGGCATGTCACATAGTTGACTTTGATCCAACCTAAATTCGGCCTTAGCCAAATTTCGGTGAAGTTTTTGCTTAGTGAGCTCTCTTCTTGGGCTTCCGGGGAAACCGTTGTACTCCAAGGCTTTATGTAGTGAAGCTTTCGGCTATGTAGCCAGATGACTCGATGTTGAGAGATTTTCTTGTTCATTTGTAGCAGCTTTCGGTAATGTTTATCCGAAGTGTTGAGCCTCCGGGGAGAATAGTATCCGGGGAGTTCCTTCCCCCCCTACACATCTTTTTTTTTTTTTTTTTTTTTTTTTTTTTTTTTTTTAGGATGGTGTAGGAGGGGCATCTAGAAACTTGGTTTCTAGGAAAGGCTTGGCCTATATGGGAGGCAACGGAATAAACCGTTGGCTCCCCCTTCGGGAATGACCTTCCGATATCCCGAAGGGTTTGAGGGTCGTTTCCTCGGCCCGAGACATCGTCTGTTGCCTGCTTCCCCTTGGGAGATAGCACGGAAAGCGCCTCGGTTTTGAAAGTCGTCCCCTCAGCCCGAGACATGGTCTGTTGCCTGCTTCCCCTTGGGGGATAGCGCGGGGAGCGTTTCGTTTGTGGAAGTCGAATCCTGGGCCCGGGACATGGTCCGTTGCCTGCCTCCCCTTGGGGGACGGCGCGGAAAGCGTTCCTGGGAAGGGTTTTATTTGTGTGTGGAACACAAATAGCCGGGGGCACTTGGTACCAGCCGGAGCCGAGGGGTGTTGCACCCCCCGGTTTTTTTTTTTTTTTTTTTTTTTTTTTTTTTTTTTTTTTTTTTTTTTGAGAGCATGTATAATATGCATGACGTATGCATGATTGCGTCCTCGTGGGGTACGGCTTACTGAGAAAACACTTAGTGTTTTCAAAAAGTGATGGGGGTGACCCGTGCACTTGGTACTTGGTACCTAGATTGTTGTTCCTCCTTCATCAGAGGGAGGGGCCTTGGGCCTATTTTGGTGGAGAAATGAGGGCTTGGCCACTCATGTGTAGGAGAGAAGGGGGGGCCTTGGGCCGCTTGTACAATATGTAGGTGATGAAGGCTTGGCCTTTTGATTATTCTTCAAAAACAGATGGGGCCTTGGGCCATTGATGTTTACACTTGCTGAGGATGAGGGCTTGGCCGCTCATGCCTTATTGATAGAATTTGACAAGGTGGTGCACATTCCAATGTCTAGGGACCTCCGTCCCATTGGGGCGTTTAAGCTTGTATGTCCCTGGTTTGATGATGGCTGAGACAATGTAGGGGCCTTCGAACTTAGGCGCCATCTTGCCGCCTTCGGTGGGTAGACTGGCCTCCCTTCGCCGGAGGACGTAGTCTCCCACCTGGAATTCCCGGGAGCGGACCTTGGCGTCGATGTATCCTTTGACTTGTCTCCTATAGTTTTCGGCCTTGAGGAAAGATTGCTCTCGGCGTTCCGAGATGAGATGAAGGTCGAGGGCCATGTTGGCGTCGTTGGCCTCGGGCTCATATTGTTCCACCCTTCGGGTGGGAAGGGTCACTTCTGTTGGAGCCTTTGCCTCAAAGCCATAGCATAGGGAGAAAGGGGTCTCACCTGTTGCACGCCGAGGGGTGGTGCGGTAGGCCCATAGGATGTTATGAAGCTCTTCTACCCAGCCTCCCCCTTCGGCTTCCAGTTTCTTCTTCAACCCCTCGAGGAGGGTGCGGTTGGCATTCTCTACTTGCCCGTTGCCCTGAGGGTAGGCAACGGAAGAGAATGTGTGCTTGATGCCCCAAGCTTCAAGAAGGGCGCAGAAGGGGGCTGCCTCGAATTGAGTCCCATTGTCGGAGATGATTTGTTGGGGGACGCCAAACCTTGTGAGAATATTTTTGAGGACAAAGTGGCGGCACCGGGCCTCGGTAATGCTGGCGAGGGGCTCGGCCTCTACCCATTTGGTGAAGTAGTCGATGGCCACAATAATGTACCTGTTGTTGGAGGTACCCCTCGGCAGAGGGCCTACTAAGTCAATCCCCCATCTGGAGAAGGGTATAGCGGTGCTGATGGGGGCATAGTTAACCGCCGGTCTGCCGGGGGCTTTCTGAAAGTGTTGGCAAGCGGTGCACCTCCGGGCTAGATCAGCACAATCTCTAGCCATCGTGGGCCAGAAGTAGCCTTGAACTATGAGCCTTCGGGACATGGAGAAAGGTCCCTGGTGAGCTGAGCAAGTGCCACTGTGCACTTCCTCCATGGCGACTTCGGCCTCATCTTGATGAAGGCACCGAAGGAGGGTGCCGTTGTAAGATCTTTTGTAAAGCCTCCCATTCTCGAGGGTATAGCTGGGAGCCCTCAGCTTTGCTAACTTGGCGCGGGCTTCGTCTTGGGGCAGTTGCCCCGTGGTGATGAAGGCGATGACGTCAGAGATCCAGTCCTCCGGCCTTAGGTTAATGTTCATGACGGGGCTTGCGTGGATACTTGAGAGGCTGAGCTCCTCAATTCTTGCAATCTTCGAGAGGTGCTCGGGGGATTCATCCGAGAGCTTGGATAGAATGTCGGCCTCGGAGTTTTGAGCCCTCGGTATTTGGGTGAGAGAATGCGCCTCAAACACCTTGAGCAACTCTTTAGCCGCTTCTTTGTATTGTTTCATCCTCCCTTCTTTGGCTTCGTACTCCCCGGAAATTTGACCCACAACAAGTTTGGAGTCACACTTGATGTGGATCATCTTAGCCTTCAGATTTGCTGCCAGCCGAAGGCCACAGAGGAGGGCTTCGTACTCGGCTTCGTTGTTGGAGACTTTGAAGGAGAAGCGGATGGCATAATAGGCGCGGAAGCCTTCGGGTGTGATTAGGACTACTCCCCCTCCGCATGCTTTGGTGGCCGAGGAGCCGTCGGTATAGAGGGTCCACCATTCATCGAGGGGTGCCGAGGGCTCCTCGTCAGTCGCTGACCTTGCGGTGCATTCCGTCACGAAGTCTGCCAAGGCTTGGCCCTTAATGGCAGGCCTCGGACGAATGTCTATATTGTATTGACTGAGGAATATGGCCCATTTCACCATCCGAGAGGAGCTAGTGGGACTCCTCATGAGGGCGCCGAGGGGTTGATGAGTGAGCACCTGGACTGGATGAGCTTGAAAGTAGTGGCCAAGCTTCTTGACGGTCCAAACGATCGCTAGCACTGTCTTCTCGACGGGAGAATACCTGAGTTCGGCCTCCCGGAGGGTTTTGCTGACGTAGAAGATGGCATGTTGGATGCCGTCTTCCTCTCGGATCAGTACTGAGCTGATAGCCGCAGGGCTAACACCGAGGTATAAGTATAAAGTCTCCCCCACCTTCGGTTTGGAGAGCACTGGGGGAGAAGAGAGGTATTTCTTGAGTTCGTCGAAGGCCTCCTGACACTCAGCTGTCCATTGGAAACCCGCCGTCTTCCTCATGATTTGGAAGAAGGGGAGGGCCCTCTCGGCTGACTTAGAGAGGAATCGGTTGAGGGCCGCCAGGCGACCCGTCAGCCGCTGAACTTCTTTGACGTTGCGTGGAGGCTCCATGTCGACGATGGCCTGGATCTTCTCGGGGTTGGCCTCAATACCCCTTCGGCTGACCATGTAGCCTAAGAACTTCCCTCCTTGGACGCCGAAGGTGCACTTCTTCGGATTTAGCCGGAGATTGAATTTTTGCATGATGGCAAAGATTTCCCGGAGGTCGTCGGCGTGGGTGTCTGCCTTCTTGCTTTTGACGATCATGTCGTCAACGTAAGCCTCCATGGTGCGTCCTAGGACAGCTTGAAAAACCCTAGCCACCATGCGTGTGTAGGTGGCGCCTGAATTCTTGAGGCCGAAGGCCATCACAAGATAGCAGAAGATGCCTTCGGGTGTCATGAAGGCTGTTTTTTCAGCGTCTCCCTCATGCATGTAGATCTGATGATATCCGCGGAATGCATCGAGGAATGACATGATTTCACATCCCGCGGTCTCATCTACCAGTTGATCAATGTTTGGCAAGGGGAAGGGGTCCATGGGGCATGCCTTATTCAGATCCGTGTAGTCCACGCACATACGGAAGGTAGGAGGCTTTTGTGCGAGGACTACGTTCGCCAACCAAGAAGGGTATTTCACCTCCTTAATGTGTTTGATGGAGAGGAGCATGGATACCTCCTTCTTCACGAACTCCCTTCTCTCGGCCGAGAGGGGCCTTCTTCGTTGTTGTATTGGTTTGGCCGAAGGGTCCACCGCTAGGCGGTGGGTGATAACCCTTCGGTCGATTCCTGGCATATCCTCCGGCCCCCATGCAAAAACAATGGAGTAGGCGCGGAGGGCCTCGGTGATGCCAGCCTTCAGGTCTTCGTGGAGCTTGGCTCCGATCTTCAGGACTCTCTCCGGCTTGGCCGGATTGAGTATCAGGTCTTCAGTCTCCTCGGCAGGCTCAGCCCTCGGCCTACTTTCTTCCTCCTCCAAGGCCTTGGTGGTGATGGTGTCAACTCGAAATTCAGTTTTGCTAACCTTCTTGGTAAGCTGAAGGTAGCATGCCCTGGAGAGCTTTTGGTTCCCCCTCGAGTAGCCGACGCCAGTGGGTGTGGGGAACTTGAGGCAGAGATGCCTCATAGAGATTACGGCCTCCAAATCCTCGAGGGCGGGCCGGCCGAGGATGATGTTGTGTGCGCAGTCGAGGTTGACGACGACGAATTCCACTTCGAGCTTGGCCCTATGGGATCCGTCGCCGAACTCGACCATGAGGGTGATGACGCCTTCGGCGTCTATGCTGTCCCCCGTAAATCCGGAGAGGGGGGTGTTGATGTGTCGAAGGGACCCCCTGTCGAGTCCCAACTCTTGAAAAGTGCTGAGGTACATGACGTTGACAGAACTCCCCGTGTCAACATAAGTCCGGTGAATGATGGCGTCATTGATTTCAGTGCGGATGACGAGGGCGTCCCTATGCGGCAGGGAGCCCGAGGGGAGGTCCGCATCTGTGAAGAAGATGGGATCCGCCCTCGGCCTTTTAGTAGGGGGCATGTGATTGACCTCCCCAATGTAGAGGGACTGTGCCCACTTCTTCCTTTGGCTCGTTGAATCGCCTCCGGTGTTGCCGCCGTTGATCATATGAATATGGCGCTTGTATTGTTGATGGGAGCCCTCTCCCTCGTCGTCGAGGCCCCCAATTTCACGTTTCTTCCCCTGTGGGTTCCCCAAGGGGATGGTGTTGGGGTTTACCCACTTGTTTGCCTTCGGCGGAGGCCCTTGATGATGAGGGGGGCCCTGGGGAGGAGGGCCCCTGATGAACTGAGACAAGTGGCCCGCCTGTATCAACCTCTCAATTGCGTTCTTCAGCTGATGGCAGTCGTCGGTTTTGTGTCCATGGTGGCGGTGGAAGCGGCAATATGGCTCATCAGGGCCGATGGCATAGATCTCGAGGGGTGTACGGGAGTCTCGCTCAACGAGCCCCCGCTCTTCTGCATGATCAAGGATGACGCTGACGGGATGCGTCAAGGGAGTGCGTGGGTGCTCAAGGAGGACGGGTTGCGCCCATGCCTTCGGATTATTCTTGTAACCGCCCCCGGTTCGGGCTTGGCCACCTCGGGGGCGATCGTTGTATTGTGCCTCTCGATTGACCGGAGGGGGAGGCCCTCCAGGCCGATTCCTGCCTTCATTTCTCTGGGAAGGATCCGTGTTGCGGCGGTCCTTCTCGATTTCCTCCGCTTCAGCATATCGGTCCCCCCGCTGAAGGGCCTTTGTATAATCGCGGGGGGGGATCAGTAATGAGGCTCCGGGAGAAGTTACCGTTGCGGAGGACGGTGTGGAAGAGGGCCATCAGTGTCCTGTCATCAGCGCCCTCGACCTCGAGGGAGGCCTGCCTCCAGCGTTCCAGGAAACTCCGAAGGGTTTCTTCTCTCTGTTGCCTCACATTCAGAAGGTGGGAGAAGTGCTTCTTTGAGCGATGCCTCCCAGCAAATTGCGTAAGGAAGCGGTGGGCAAGTTCTTGCCAAGAATCAATGCTGCCTTCGGGCAACCGGTTGAACCACTCATACGCTGGTCCCTCCAAGGTGGAGAGGAACCAACGGCATAAGTATTCATCCGAGGCCCCCATCATCATCATGCTATTTTGATAGCGGCTGTAGTGTTCTTGGGGATCCGTCTTCCCCTCATATGGCTTGATGGGTTGCCCCCGATATTTGTGGGGGATTTTGGCCGCCAACACCCTTGGGGTGAAGGGTGTTCTAGTACGGAGTTGAATGAGGGGCTCGCCTGAGCCTTCGGCAAGTTTACGTTTCATTTCCTCCACCTGTGCCCGGAGGTCAGCGTACTCCGGATCTGGCCTAGCTGTGGAAGCCGTCGGCGGTGCCTGACGATTCTCCTCAAGTTGGCGGAGGAGGGCCTCGATAATTTCGTCCTTGGGATCCTTCGGGGCATTCCCTTGGGAGTTGGCCCGGAAGGATTGCGCCTGATTGATTTGGTGCCTGGCGTCATCGGCGTGGAGGAGGGCTTTGCCTTTGCTCCGGGGGGGAGGCACGCCCTCGGCACCCGAAGCGGAGGCACCACTCTCCTGTGGCCTGCTGAACTCTTGTTTGCCGAGGCGGTCTTGGACCCCTCGGCGTCCGGGAGCTCCCCCAAGCCTCTCGAGTGCAGAGGTCCGGGGCTTCTCCTTTATCAAGGGACGTTTATCCCTGGATTGGACCTCTTGGGAGGCGGTGTCCTGTGCCATGATGCCTTCGGCGTTCCCAATCCCCGGGGGAGGATTGTTGAACAGAGGAGGGAGCGGCGGTAATTGAACAACATTCCCTCCAGCGTGGGGCTGAAGGGGCGCCTGAGAGGCGAGGGCTCCAGAATTGAGAGCCATGTTTTGAACAAAGGCCGCAAAGGCAGCCTGAAGATCGATGGCCGGGGCCGGAGGAGGAACTTGGTTCTCACTCCGATCCCTCCTTCGATTATCAAGGCCAATACGGGCATCGGGGGTGTTCTTCTGCAGCTGCTGACGTAGGTCAGCGGTGGCTTGCTCTAATTCGAGGATGACACCACCTTCGGGTACTAAGAGCCTGTTGGAGGCCTCAGCCCCGTTGGTTTCGCCGGGGGCTACGTAGTTCTCCTCAAGGGTTTTGGATTGGGCTCGGGTGGTCCTTCCCATTTTTGGTGAGGGTTTGTGTTTGGTAGAGGGGGAGGGTTTCTTACTTGATAGTTCAGACCTCTCAACGAGAGCACCAAATGATGGACAATCTACCCGGGGGGTATCTTATCCGAGGGGTTATTGCGGGAATAACTAGAGAGAAGTCAGAGCAAATAGGAGGAGAGAGAGTTGATTTTATTAAATGAACTCAGCGTGGTCTTGAGATGTAGATTGTGTTTATTACAAGGAGAAATGGGCTGCTATTTATAGCAGCAATAAATGCGATGAGAGTACACGTGTCAGCAATCCAACGGCCGAAGGGTCACATCAGCCTGGTGGCACCGGCAGTGGTACGTCAACCGCATTGAATGCGGTTGGCGGATGTGACATGGCATTAAATGCGGTGGTTGGCTGTCTCTAAAAGGAATCTTCGATGATTGAGCCTGTTCAGCCGAAGGCTCTCTGTGTAGCCGAGGGCTCCTTGTGCAGCCGAGGGCTCCTTGTGTAGCCGAAGGCTTGGTTCAGCCGAAGGCTTCCCCTGGTGCCGAGGGCATGGGAATGCCGAAGGCTCATGTCTTCGCCTGTTTTCTCCCAGCAGCTTCTTATGCCAGAGAAGGCTATCCTGTGAGTTTTGGAGCCCTCGGCCAAGGTGGCCGAAGGCATCCCAGTGTGCATTCTGAGCTACTTTGAGGCTTGGGCCGCTGCATTTGGGCCTGAGTTGTTCTCTGGGCTCAACGGACTTGTGTAGGAGAAGTAGGAGTCTATGGGCCGGGGGGTGCTGGGCCATATACTCCATCAGGGGTCTTGGCGTAATAAATCCCAGGCAGACTTACACACACACGTGGAATCAAATAAACCCAAATAACTACTAGAAGTTTCTTATTTAGTTAGTTCTGTTAGAATGGCAGTTAGTTGACTTTTCTTCATTGTAATTGTATATATATAAGAGTATAAGATTGTATGCTGTACATTTTTTATACACATCAATATTATATCTTCCGAAAGCATTGTTCATTTTATATCTCTTCCTTAATGAATGAAGTATTTTCATCTCTCTGTGAATCAAGTATATGATTTCTTCAACTCCAACTCTCTGTATATCGCGAACTAACAAAGTGGGCGATTGGGAGAACGACAAAACACGGAACACGGTGCCTGTCTCTCTGCTGAGAACGGAGAGTCGGTGACCGACGAGGAGATTGAGCTACTGGAGGCTGCTGTCCGCAGGTCACCTGTGAGTCACTATGATTTCTCTTACGGGGTTTAATTTCTCTCCTATTTTTTAAACTCTAAAGATAAAAGCTTAAATGAGTTTATGAGTGATGAGTATTGTCAGGAGTATTAATGTATTACTCTGTAAATGGCAGTGTGGTACTACTGCTACGGTGCTCTATGAGTCTATGGCAGAATGGTTAAAGCAAAGGCTAAGAATAATTGAGAAATTGACTATTTATAATGTGCATGGGCATTAGGGCATATCATATATGGCAGTATGGCAGTAATTGGCACTATAAGTTGATTTGTTTGTGATTATTTTTACTTTGTATTAACTATAAATTATGAATATTGACTGATTGACTCGGGGTCTTAGCATGGCGGGAAAGCGAAAATTTGACTCGGGTTGTACAAAGAGAAAGAATAAGTTGAGAAGAGGTTTGGTTAAACAATCGTGTGCCGGCTTTATAGATCGGTAGGTAAAGAAAACCCCTCCTCAAATATTGTTGACAATGACAATACAAATGTTATTTGTGAGAATGAGAATAAGAATATTATTGCAAACATAGGCGAGGAAAAAATTGTAGGTCAAGTCACTACACCTGAGATATTAGATGATTCCTTTGAAACAGGAAATTGAAAAGCATTCATCTAAAAATGAAAGAGATTTGTTAGTAAAGAGAGGTTCTATAAGAATGAGTGGTCTTGAATATCACGTTGAGAGGTTATATGGTGTTTTTTTATTCAATTTATCTGTTTTCAATATGATTTTTGTGTCATAAGTATTTTTCTGTCTAGGGCCTCCAAAATGCTAAAGACGCCCCTCCTAAGCACAACCCCACAAACAATTAGTGTGTTGGCACATGGGAACTGCATGTGCGTATAAAGAAGGGTTGTTTGTTCACAAACAACTTTTATATGTGTTCACAGACATTAATTTTCATGTCAAATGTACATTGGCAGTCGTCAGACATAACACTGGCATGCAAACCAATCTATGTGTATGCAATGCCTGTGTGCACAAGCAATAATTTTCTGTTTACAGACAATTATTCTATTTGATCAAAATGTGCATTTTTCATATGAAATTTATCACACATACAATATGCATGGAGCTCACAGACAATAGTTTTCTCTGTGGTCATTTTTAATTGTATTTGTTCATAAATATTTTATTACCTGAACAATAACTATGGTGCTCACTGACCATAGTTGTCTGGGTGATCAACTTTATTTGTATGTGATATTAATTATAATTGTCTTGGTGAACATAATATTTAATTGTCTATATACGTACACATGAATGTTGTAGTTGTATGTGTGCTCAATTTACAAGTAATTTGAAACAAAATGAAAAGATAATAATAATAGATGGAAATAGATAAATAATTTGATTTTAATTTCTGTAAGTAATGGAAAAATTGGATGTAAAAAACTAGAGATGAAAAGAATGGAGAGGGCAAGAGGGGGTGGAGTAGAGAAGACGATGATCCAATCTTCTTTTGAATATTCGAATGGGCTAGAGAGAGAGAGAGAGAGAGAGAGAAAGAGAGAGAGAGAGAGAGAGAGAGAGAGAGAGAGAGAGAGATGGAAGATAGAAGATAGAAGGGAGAGGAAAATGGGAGAATGAGTGATAAATTTTTAGATTTATTTATTGTGTACAAGTTATGTACAACTTGTGTACAAATGTATTTTCCTAATTTAAATAAGTTGCTAGTGGTAGCAACTCATTGCCCCTCATAGATGTAAATATTAATTTTGTCAATATGAAAGTAATGCATAAATTTGGTTAATATAATCATGATATCTTATAATGTAATTGAGCCTATTCATCAACTATTTTTATCCTTTAAGTTCATTAGAAATGAATTTAGGGAAATGAATGTTGAGTATCAACCGTCTTAGAGCTATCTTGTTGTGGTAAGGATTTTCTCCTAAAATATTGGATACTTATCTTAGCTAGAAAATTTACATATCAAATTTTCATATCTAAATTTACTCAAATTTACATATCAAATTTACGTATGTAAATTTACGCAAGAAAATTTACATATCAAATTTTCTCATTATTTTATTTGTGGATTTTAATTTGTCTTAGCTCAAAGTATGCTGAATTGGCTTTGCCTTAGGCCGTAAATCTTAGGTACTAGTTTTATGGAATATGGATAATACAACCGATGGGGAAATAAGGGTTGATAAGAATTTAAACGAAGTGATATAGAGTAAATAAGGGAGCATGTTGTCACGGGCATAGAGTCTGGCGCAGCCCACAGCGCCCGTGCGGCGTCCCGGGGTCCCTCTCATCCCCGCGGACCAGCCTCGCTCTCATACGGAACCGGACTGGTTTCGCCCTGCCTTGGGCTCATCAGGGGAACGGCAATAGCTCCCGACAAGTTGTGCCTTCAGACACGCCTCCGTCTCCTTCATAGTCAAGCCCCATGCCCAACTCGGCCAGACCTGAGCGTCTAAGGCAGAACCCTCCTTGACGCTATTGCCTCCCACATGCCTCACCCGACATGCTAGCCAGTCGGTCTGTCCCATTCATTGAGCCTAACACGGTCACGACCAACGGTCCGTGACATTCTCCCCCACCCAAAATCTAGCACGTCCTCGTGCTAGGGGAGACGACTCTGCCCGAGGATCGCCATGCTTAATATTGTCAACGCGTCTCATCACCAGGCCGCCTCTCTCTCTCAAGCAGCCCGGCCGAGCTGGTGGCCACCCGAGTTCCCATTCCCTCAGGAACCCATCCGCCCCTGCGGACCATCAGGAGTGGAGCCGTCATCAGCACGTACCGGCCCTAGAGCCACCATGCTCGCATAGTCCTCATCGCTCACGAGGACCCCACCATAACACGCGACAATATAAGCATGACCCGCTCTGATACCACTTGTCACGGGCATAGAGTCTGGCGCAGCCCACAGCGCCCGTGCGGCGTCCCGGGGTCCCTCTCATCCCCGCGGACCAGCCTCGCTCTCATACGGAACCGGACTGGTTTCGCCCTGCCTTGGGCTCATCAGGGGAACGGCAATAGCTCCCGACCAGTTGTGCCTTCAGACACGCCTCCGTCTCCTTCATAGTCAAGCCCCATGCCCAACTCGGCCAGACCTGAGCGTCTAAGGCAGAACCCTCCTTGACGCTATTGCCTCCCACATGCCTCACCCGACATGCTAGCCAGTCGGTCCGTCCCATTCATTGAGCCTAACACGGTCACGACCAACGGTCCGTGACAATGTGGAGACTAAAGAGCGGAGGAACACTAGATTTGAGTAGGCCATTTAACTAACATTGAGACTATTGATAAAAATCAAGTGACAAATGGTAAACCAAACGCTGACAATGACAAATCAATGCCAAAGAGTGGCAAATATAATGTTTTAAAGGGAACTCATATTACAATTCATAAACCTATTTTACTATATCTATATATATATATAAAAACGGAAAAGTGGAGCAAAGGTTTGAGCGGGAAGTGTGAACACATTTGGCCTACCCCAGTTTAGTTCTTTTAGAAAAACATTGTGTTAATGCTCTACGCGGCCTATATCATTTTAATTAAAATTAAAATATTACTAATCCCTAAGTGTTGCAACATCAATACGAGACATCTCTTGAGGTGTATTTTGACATTCCCAATTCGATGTGCTAGCATTAATGGTGGAATATTTGTTGAGCCATCATTACTGATTTTTTAATTATTTGTTTTAACAAATGCATTTGTCTGTCTTTTATATTCCAATTCAAGTTTGAAATAAATAAATACTACGTAAATGTTAAGCTGTTTCAGCCTGTTCGCATATCCCTAGGAAAAAATGAATACCAATGCAATCACACATGTTATATACGAAGTATAAACAAGTTCATTGCAATCCTCAATTGTCATCATGCTTGATGCTTCTGAAAATTACGACAACAATACAAATATACTACCAACTACAAGCTTCACAAACATGATTGCTTTTTAGTATATGTTCAGGACCGAGCCTCAGCGCGAAGAGCCATTCTTCCTCAGATTTATTTATCAGCAATAATTAAAGGTAAGAGAAGTGCATGGACGCTAATGAAGTCTTTGCATTCAAGAAGAGTACAATTAATCTAGAGGTTAGGTTTTCTTTTACATATTGGGACCCAAATGAAAAACTTTTTATGTTTTGAACATAACAATAATGAAACAACCAGAAAACATGTGCATATGATATATGAAGCTACGAGTACTTACTACACGGGCCAGAAATATTGAATAGCTGATGCTATGGCTAATTTTTTATTAATTTATTGGCTTTGTACATTAGCAGATTAATGATTATTTTGTTCTAATGTCTTTGCTCAATGATTCTATGGTGGCTATTGTCTAATCCAGTACGAAACTAGGTTTATGATTTTGTTCTTTTGATGTTCTGAAAAATAAATATGTAGGATAAAACATCAATGCAAGAATATTCAACATATAATAACAAAAGAATAGAAGTTTGGGCTGGAAAATTAGGTGTTTATCAAACCAAATTATGAAAACAAATTTTAAAAGGACAATCAAAACTGAGATGCTCATATCACTTGGAGCTATTTATTGGTTCAATGACTATCATTTTAGTGGTGGCATGACCTACAAGGCTACAAAATTGTACGAAGTATTATTCAACATTTTAGTTACTCCGTATAAAAAGTCAAATTAAAGTTTTCCATATGGCATTTCAATTTGTTTAAAGAGAAGCCATTACGACAGATAAAAAAATCGAAGTTCAACATTTGGGAATAGTATACAATTTGTCACATACTCTGTATTTTGTATATACTAAATAAACAAACAAAATTACTTGATCAATATATAGGGAATTGCATCTAATTTTAGAATAGAATAATAAAATATGGGTAGGTTTGGAGTCAAGGTTAATTAATAAATTCCAACTAAAAATCTTAGTAAAAATGTCCCTAATTTACATCACTATTTAAGCTAAATCTCATAAAAGAAAGGCCGATAAGAAAAAAGATAAATAGTACTCCATAGGAAAAATAAATTACCTTTGAATGCAAAGGTTAATTGCAGCATGGCATTGTTTAGCATGAGAGTAAAAAATGAGGAAGAAGCATGTGCGTGTTGTCATGATATTGTGATAAGATCATTACCTGGAATCTCATTCACCTTACACGTGTAATCCTAGGTTTAATAGATATACTAAAATATTTTAATAGTTGTGTGTCGGCCCAAAAGGGATGCACCCAGAACTGAAGGAAAAACTGGACGGGCTCAATTAAAAGAAAAATAATAATTGGGCCACCAGAAAAATTTTATTTATTTATTTATTTACTTGCCGATTTATCGCATTTGTTAAGGAGGTTGAATTCTTTGCAGAGAATATTCTCAATATTAATTAAGTGTTCCATTTGTACAAAATTCATTTTTAATGGTGTTTAATACTACGTAATTCTTTGTAAGCTTATTTGACCATGACTGCTTATGCAATTACGCGGATCGTGGTGATGGCAAAGAAGAAACTGAAATAAGCACAACCATAAATAACTTTTTTTTTGGTGAAAGGTTATTGTTTCAACAATATTGTTGAATCATTTTAGATTGGTTTTTCACAATTTCAAAATTATAGGTTCTATAGTTTCAAATGTAAGATTTGATAATATTGAAACTCACCTTTTTAAATGTACTCTTTTTCATATTAATTTTTTTGATTAATTCAAAATCCCAAATTATTTCTTTTATTTTATACTCCGTAATTTTTAACGGGTCTTCTTTTTTCACATTTTAAATACAAAATAAATACATATATAATTTAATATTGCGATATATCCCGTGCATCGCACGGGTACTATACTAGTAGTGAGTGATAACTCAATAAAGCAAAAGTAAAATGGAGACAAAGATGGTATGTTTGGTGTAGGTGGGGGTTGATCGAGGTGACAAATGTTCTACTTGTGTTTTGTGAGTGTGTTATCCTTAAATGTGAGAGATGTGGATAGGGTCTCCAAACACTTCAAGAAAATGGGGCTTTTGCCCACACATATATGTGTGGATAATAACATTTACCCACATATATAATAAGTCTAGTGATGTGTGGGTGAAACTCTATCCTAACATAAAAGGAACTAAAAGCGAATGAAAGTAATATACAATCTTATTGATAATGAGTAAAAATCAAAAAAATATTTAAATAATATGCAATCTTACTGATTTTGTCTGTATTTTACTTAATAAAAATAAAAATAAAATACTAATCTTATACGAAGTATATATTTTAAACACAATTTTAAACTATTCAATTAATAATAATAATAATAATAATAAGACACTTAACAGAGTTATTTCTTCTATCATACTACGACATTTGTCCCGTTTAAAGGTTCTCATGAAAAAATTGTATAATTATTTAGACAATTACGGAGTGTTAAATGAGGCAATTCAGGTATTTTTGGAGAAATAGTTATGATGTGTATATAATATAGTGGGGTTCATGTTACTATGATATTATAAACGTATAATTTTTAATATTTACGTAGTAATTATTAAATTGTCATTTAAGAATGTTAATTGTTACCAAAAAATTGAAATGGAAATCTTTATATGAGGCGTCGGAAAAAAGAAAGTGACAAGATCAGAATGGGACAGAGTATATGATAAAGATATCGAGGAAAGTATATCTAACGTGAGTGTTAGATAAAAAGTTTCAATGCCAAGACTTTAAGTAACACCTTATATTGTTAGGCTTTTATTAGGAGACCATTTGGTAATAATGAAATTGACTAATTCGGCAGAATCTGCTAAAATTGATGAACATTTGGCTAAACCGGTTGAATTGACTGAATTTGCTTGATTATGAAAAATTATATTTAAAATATCTTTTAGGGAAAATGATCAAATAAACTCTTCCGATTATTTGCAATCCATCACCTAAGCCCTTTTACTTAGAAAAGCATCATATAAGCTGTTATAGGCTTATAGCAGGTTATTTTTTTATAAAACAATTAGGGCTATTGATAAATCTTATAAAAAATTGTATATATTTAAAAACTAATGTAATAATAATATAAAATTAGTATAAATTTAAAAATAGATAAATAATTTAAAATGTTAAAATAAAAATAATAAAATAAGAAAATAAAAATGTAATTGAAAACACGAAAAAATTTAAATAGATGTAGAATATAAAAATAATTTCTTGACATTCTGATTTTTTTCACAAGTTTTATATACGCATCTTCAAATTTTAACACATAGTTTTAGAGTTTTTCAATATAAATACCTACTATTACAGGTCAAAAATTGATGAAATGGCTAAATTGATCTATTTTTTTTTAAGTAAATGTATTTATATAACACTTTTTTAGTATAGGGCTTAAGTGTCTGCTTGGAAATAGTAGAAAGTCTTATTTGACCCCTTTTCCTATAATTTATTTTGAAAATAAAAGAAATAATTATATAAAAATATCTAAAATGGTCAGCTGCATTAACTTTAGGAAAATAGTAGAAGGTCATATTTGACCCCATTTAGCCTGGAAAATAATTTAAAACTTTAATTATTTTCACTATTATACAATCCAACACGTGAAATTAAAAATTATGTGTTTAATTTGA
Organism: Cuscuta epithymum; assembly: GCA_945859915.1. Taxonomy (NCBI): domain Eukaryota; kingdom Viridiplantae; phylum Streptophyta; class Magnoliopsida; order Solanales; family Convolvulaceae; genus Cuscuta; species Cuscuta epithymum. Next base: position 4,501,325 of record CAMAPF010000006.1, read on the forward strand.
TGGGCAGAAAAAGATTGTTGATAAAGTCGATAAGCCGAAAAACATGATTACCAAACAAGTCCATAGATTTCGAAGGCGACAATATTTGATAATGACTTCTTCTGCATCAATATTAAAAAAATCAAGATCCATTACTATCTCATATTGATCTCTTAATAAAGAAATCTATTTTTAGTCATATCACGGGTTAACTTTGAAGTGCCAAATCACATGAAATATCTTAAATAAAAAATTTGATTTGGCTCTTTGGAAATTGGAACACCACTGATGCTTCTGCATAATATTGACCACTCACTCTTTCTATGTAACGGAACAAGACTCATCATAACAAATAGGCGTGATCACATCTTGGAGAGTAGGGTTCTGAATGGTACGAGTGTAGGATAGAAAGTTACGTTGTAATACCGTGATTATCTTTCACACCGTCTGATGTTCAGTTGCCATTTAGATTTCAAAGGAGACAATTTCCAATTATGATTTCTTATGCAATGACCATCAATAAAAGTCAAGATCAGTCGCTCACTCATGTTGATCTTACTGAGAAAAACAGTTTTCAGGCATGGACAGTTATATTTTGTTGTGTCAAGAGTTACCAATCGTGCAGGTCTAAAAATCCCCATTCAAAATAAAGATGATTGTCTAAAGGATAAAGCAACATAATCACATTACACCTTACAACAAACTTATGTATTACACTTTTAGGTCTTAATTGTCTAATGTATGATATTAATTTTATAACCAATTGAATTTTCATGTCTAACGGTGTTTATACCCCATCCAAAAACTCACACACCGTGCATCGCACGGGAGGAATACTAGAAACCCGTATGAACTTGAGAGATAGGGCCATTCTTGCTCCAACTCTTGAAGTTGTTGATTCTGTGAATGACTATATGATAAGTTTGAATTCCAAAGAAGTTGCTAGAACATATCTTAGTTTAGACAGTGTTTGCAAATCGGATTTAACTCATGATCTAATAGCAGAGTTGCAAACTCCAGAATTCTTGAACAATATTAAACTCTCTGGAGTGCCAAACCACAAGTTAACTTTGAAGATTGGTACTCCGATCCAGTCATGCTTCTACGTAATATTGATCACTCATTGGGTTTGTGTAACGGGACAAGGCACATAATAACAAGGATGTGTGATCTCATCTTAGAGGGGAGGATTCTTAATGGAACGAGCACAGGACAGAAAGTTTTAATACCGGGACTATCCTTGACCCCATCGGATGCTAGGCTGCCATTTAGGTTTCAAAGGAGACAATTCCCGATTATGGTTTCTCATGCAATAACCATCAATAAAAGTCAAGGTCAATCGCTCAGTCATGTTGGTCTCATATTGAAAAAACCAGTTTTCAGTCATGGACAACCATATGTTGCTGTGTCAAGAGTAACCAATCGTGCTGGTCTTAAAATTATCATTCTTAATGAAGATGGTTGCGCAAAGAATGAGACGGTGAACGTTGTCTACAAAGAAGTGTTCCATAATTTGTAATGATTTAGAATGTATGATTATCACGTTACACATTGCAACAATCTCACGCTTTTACACTTTTGCTAAAGAATGGTGCAATGGATGATGTTTAATTTTATAACCAATTAAATTTTATGTTTGATGATGTTATAAACCACCCCAAACTCATGCACCGTGCAACGCACGGGTACAATACTAGTTTAACTAACAATGAGACTATTGATAAAAATCAAGTGACAAATGGTAAACCAAACGCTGACAATGACAAATCGATGCCAAAGAGTGGCAAATATAATGTTTTAAAGGGAACTCATATTACAATTCATAAACCTATTTTACTATATAGTGAGTGATAACTCAATAAAGCAAAAGTAAAATGGAGACAAATGGTATGTTTGGTGTAGGTGGGGGTTGATCGAGGTGACAAATGTTCTACTTGTGTTTTGTGATCGTGTTATCCTTAAATGTGAGAGATGTGGATAGGATAGCCTGGATAGGGTCTCCAATAACACTTCAAGAAAATGGGGCTTTTGCCCACACATATGTGTGGGTAATAACATTTACCCACATATATAATTAGTGATGTGTGGGTAAAACTCTATCCTAACATAAAAGGAACTGAAAGCGAATGAAAGTAATATGCAATCTTATTGATAATGAGTAAAAATAAAAAAAATAAAAAAATTACCTCGTGGCAGATTGCACTTCAATCCGCCTTAGATTTGTAGGTGTTGCTGCCTTTATGCGCTTAGATGGAGAAGTATCGGCAAAGAGTATCAAAGTCGGCGGTTCACCTGCGTAAAGAAGGCCCAAGGGTTTCCTAGTTGGAAGGATTGTGGCTTACGTGTGATTCTAATATGGTTTTCTTTTTGTCTTTTAAAATAAAAAGGTAAATCATTCTTCAGTTTTAGCTACGCTTTTACAATATGACGTAATTATGTGTGTAAAAAAAACCCTTATCACCTACACATGGTTTATTGTGTGGGTAAATTAAAATAAAAAAATCCCACTTAATTCAAATGTCACAAAATATTTTTACCCACACATAACACTTTGACTAAGGATGTTTTCTTTTGGACTGAAATTTGCTGGTCTAGTCTGGTCTGGTTTGGTCTGGTCTGGTAAACGTCTGGTTTCTGTGTATTTTATAACTGTCCAAGTCTGATCTGGTCTGGTCTTGTCTGTTTAGGTCTGGTCTAGTCTGATCTGGTCTGGTCTGGGACTGAAAACAGTCTAAAAGAAAACATCCTAATTCGATATACTAATTGCCCACACATAGTTAAATTATGTGTAGCTAAATAACAGTGGCGGACCCACTAAGGGTCCCACGGGGTCCTGGGATCCCGTGGACCTCCAAAACAATACCTATATATATTTATATATTTGTTATAAACTACTTATTGTATATATACAAAAAACACTGAATTACAACACCAAGGTCAAAGTAGTGGACTGGGAGCAAGTACGAGCTGGATGCACTATGTCTTGAGGAGGTGTAGGGGATCAATTCCCCTGGTCATCTACTTTTTGCAACAAGAGATTTTAGACCCTCTTGTTATCATGCACTTCTTTGTAGCTCCAAATTTCAGCTTATACTCCGTATGTTTATCATTCATTTATCTGTGTCATTATATGAATGGAAACCTACTACCCATAGTATAATTGTAACAATACACAAGTCACAAACTTAACATACTCCCTCCGTCCCAAATTGTTTTGCAAAGTCAACATTTTTTGGTCAACCAATAATAAAAGTCAATGCTCCCTATCGATAATTAATTCAATTTTTAATAATTAAAATTTATATATTCGGAAACTACATTAAAATCTCTTCAAAGTTGTAAACTCCAAATTAGAATATAATTAAAAATTGACATTTTAATTAAGCAAATAAAATGAAACTGTTTGACCAAGAAAAGTCAAATTTGCAAATCAATTTGGGACGGAGGTAGTATCTTTTATGTTAAAGTTAGATTAAATTATTTTGCTACTGAATAAATTTATAGAAAGGGTTGAAAAATATTTGGTGCGGCCAATTAAATATAAGTGTAAAACATCCAAACATTAAGTCTAAATAAACATTTAACCTTTACGTAATTAATGTGCGCCTTTATTCAAGAAAAATAAAGTTTATACGTAGTATTACATTTGTAAAAATAAGACAAGATTAAATTATCTTGAACTTTTAAAAGAGTATTTTTCAAAATTCCAAATATAGAATATCGGTGTCACATGAAAGATCAAACAAATTATTTACTTTGATATATTTTTTTACAAAACTGAGCACACATAAAAAGGTGTAATATTTTTAATAAAAAAAATAGTTAGCCACATGTAATATCTTTCATTATGTACTTCAAAAAATGTACATTAATTATGGAACATTATGCTACTTTAATATTTTACTTCTTTTTTATTAATTTTTTTATTGATTAGAGTTACATTAGAGTAGGGACCCCGTGGCTCTGATTTTCTGGGTCAGCCACTGCTAAATAACCACGAATAGTATGTGTAGCTATTTTATGTGTGGGCAAAACACTTGGATTTGTGTAGTGTAAACAAGATACGAGTCCTAATTTATAAGAAATTGTATTATTTTAACTAAATTTATTGAAGAAGTTAAGTTGGGTGATTTGTCAACAATAAATTGATGGGTATAACTTCAATGGAAATTCTTATTATATTGATGAAGTAGGATGACCTATTCTTTTTCTCTTTTTTCTGCCTTCACCATACTAACGGTCATTTGAGATACTAAGATACTTTGTGGATAACATCATGTATCCCAGTTGTGGACTCTAGAACAATAACATGTGAAATTTAAAAATAAATCATTGTGTTTGTATTTTGAGCAAGTTACCAATATAATGAAAACAAAACATTACAAAGTGTATCAGCAATTCGGAAACATTGTGGCATAAGCGCTCTTCATTTTGTTCGTTAATATGGTAAGTACGAGATTTGTTAACATCGGGTGATTCTAACTTTGCCAGACTATTACTTGACTCAAGAACTCACCCAAACCCAAAGACGCTCGAACAATTCGCTAGGTTCCCAAATCCCATCTACATGTCACTGGATAAATGATTGCTCTTATCTAATTGGACTTCACGTGCCCCCAGGTTTCCAACACGGCTTCCAAGAGAAACGTCACTGATTGGACAAACACCGACACGTTCAAGCATGAACTTTGCTCTCACATTGTCACTTGAATCGAGATGAAAAACTGAATGCGTGATCATTCAAGCTAGGCTCCGAGGGGCTAAATGATCATCATTCGAGAAAATATCTTCCCAAAATTTCATCTCTCCCATGAGGAGAATTTAAGTGTAAAATGTGGTACATTTGGACTATCCCACTAATCAAAGGAAATATTTTATTACTCTACCATCTAGAAAAGTGTAGCATGGCTGCATGGACATCCTCTTCGTCACCTTTTTCAATATTTTGTACGTAGTATATTTTTTATATACTACGTAGATCTTAATTCTTCATCACATATACAATTATTTAGGGAGTTGTTTCCATCACATATAAAATGTGTTTTAAAAGTTTAGTTTTAGAAAAGTTAAAAAGTGTTTTCAAATAATTACTTTGAATTTAGAAACAACTAACTTTGCTCAAATTAAATACCTTAAAGCTAAAATCTATACCTAGGTGGATATGCACTTTAAATTAATTTTCACTTTTGTTATTACTGACTCCGTATCAAATTAATTGACCCACTTTCCCTTTTGGGACGTATCAAAATAAATGTCTCATTTCCTTTTTTGGAAATAAACCCACCCAAAAAGCAGTTACAGTACCGCCACAGTACTGCTACAGGACCACTACAGTACCAAAAACCTCCTTCTTTACATATATTTGCCTTAAACTACATGAAAAAGCATACGAGTCAATTAATTTGATACGGAGGGAGTACATAGAAATACTTATTGTACCATACACTCTTACTTTTACTTTAAATAAATCATTTTCCTTCTCAAATATTATTAACTTTTATTATTGATCACATTTTATATAACATTGAAGATTATACTTATACATACAAATAAATCATATATACTATTTGTACTTTATGTTTCTCATTTTATTAGTTTTTTCTCCTTTCACAAACATTTTTACTTCTTATTTTACTATCAATTAAAATTTTAAATAAAATAATAAATATAAATAAATAGCTAAATATAATGTGTATAGATATTTATTTATGAAATAATTACATATATGATTAAAAATAGCGGCGTACACACTACGTGCGACAAGTGCCCAATGCAGCTAGTATATTATAAATATGTATAAGATATATTAAAAAAGTTAAGGAATTGAAATGATATGGCCATTTTTTTATATGTTAGAATATGGTAAATGTTAGGGCTGGCCGCAGTCGGAACATTCCGATAAATTAGAAAAACATATCATGTATCATATCAGTGAGATTTTTAACGGTTCGGAAAAGTTTGGTTATAAGGATGGAACCATTCGTGCCATGTTGTTTCGAAACGATACAAAACGGTACGATACAATATCAAATTAATGCTAAATTTTTTTAACAGAACTTGCAATTGGTATATAGATACCTACATACTGTCAGTTCATATGAAATATCGATAAAAATAAAAGAAACATCATACTAAATGATTGAAGATTCAAGAGGCTTACATATTTGTCTTTATGTTTGCAAATACTCAAGTCGTGCAACACTACAAAGAAAAAGTATACGGAGTAACAAAATTATGATACATTAGATAGATATAATATTTACTAAATTCATGTGGAAAAAACTGTATCATCAAATTGTTGAATATAAAAGAAAATCTAACATTGTTCTTCTTTGTTCTAGATTGAATATTAGTTCTTATTTACAATTGCACCATGAGAGCTATGATTTAAACCATATGAAACAAGTTGTAAGACTACACATAAATATGATACAACAAATACTCTTATATATATACTACATTACTGGAAATTAATATTCATTAATGAATTTTAAAACTTTAGCATTCTTTGGATAATAACACAAAATATAACGTAAATTCTCCAAAAGTAACGAATAATAGAATTTATTTAAACATGTACACACTTAGCAATTATAGGACGAATGAATACATCGAGGGCTATAAAACTGTTTTTCTTTCCCTTTGTTTTTGGTAGTTACCACAAAAACCTTAGTGACTGACTGACTGTGCAAGTTGAGCCCGTTGTCATGAGATTCATTCCCCTCTGCAAGAATGAGCTCTTACTTCGCTTTTGTGTTTTAGATCTCCACATCGGTATAAGTAGCATCCTTAAGTGGCAGTTTTGTTAGCACAGATCGAAAGACATAGTAGAGGTGGGCTACAGAAAATGAGGTACATAATATTAATAACAAATTTCGAACACAAGTTTTGAGATATGAATACAATACCTGAATCCTAATATCTCGTATTTGCATATGTAACAAATATAATATTGCATATTTAAAAAAAAAATCAGTTTTAATTTATAAACGAAATGCTAAGTTAAAGGTAGGCTACACAAAATGAGGTACATGATACTAAAAGCAAGTTGTTAATTAACCGAAATAATGTGCTGTAGCGATAAGCTTTTAAACCCTGTAAAAATGAAATCACACAAGGCCATTAAATAGAGAAAATGACAATTTTTGGAGAATACACTGTGTTATGAGCAAGCACTGGAGTTTGAGACTTAGGTATGACTACTATCTAGAAGGTAATTTAAAAGTATAACATAGGAATGTGTATTGTTCTGTTTCAAAAAATTCCATGTTACCTAGAATAAGTGAAATATTATCGAGATAATATTACAATAGATAAAATAATAAGAAGTCCCAGATAGTCAGATTAGCTATGTAGTAGAAAGTTTATTGTCTTAAAGTTATTAGCATTTGTGAGAGGAAAAAAAGACTATTTTTTTTGGGTGGCCTATCTTAGTTCTATGTTTTTAGTATACCAACTACACAATTACGGAGTATTTCTTTAACAGTACAATCAAGTTTAGTCATTGGCAGGTTGCTATTTGCACTTCTCAATTTGAGTCACTATTAACATTGCTATTTTTAAAGTACCACAATTTATTTAGAAAGTAAACATTACACAAGAGAGAGATCGAGCTAAACAGCAACATTGTTTTCCACTACGTGATGTATGACATAAGGGATTATAGCTATCTATAGGAATCAACTTCGATTCAACACCTTTATTGTTGTAATTCAAACCTTTACTTTTAGGATCTATTTGTAGTTAATATTTAGTATTAAATAGAAAGTAGCTCATTTGCAACGGACTAATTTAAGTCAACCAAATTAATAGTTCATATATGTGTGTGTAAAATATAAGAAATTTTAAATTGTGGGCCCTAAATTTTAAGCATTCCTATGGGCCCTGAGGCCTCTGCCTCATCAGCCTCAAAGGAAGCACGGCCCTGGGTTGAAGACATGCTCCAATTGACACTTTGAAACTGTACGTACGAACTGTTAGACGGAGACGAAGAGCTATTGAGAGAGCGGCAAAAACACGTCACGGAATTGACGGAAAAAAGACTATTTTAACGTTAGTTGGCGTTTATAACACTCCCTTCAGTTCTTAATTAAGTTCGTAGTTTGACTTCACACATATTAAGAAATAAATTTGATTTTACTGTGGAGTGCACTGTTTGAACACTGTTTGACACTGCTTGAACACTGTTTGGCACTGTTTGACACTGTTTTGGTGTAAATCATTTGTCAAATAAGGAAAGGTTTGAAGTAGGGACTTTAATATGGACCATCCCAAAAAAGAAAGTAGGAACTTAATTACGGGACGGAGGGAGTATAAGCAAAGATAATACCGAGTATTTATTTGCAAACTTTGACCTCGTAAATGTAATGATTGTGATAGTAATTTTAGTCATAATAACTTGTATCCAATTTTTTCACTTAATTGGGTATTAGACAATATAATGTATAGATATAAGATGTTTACTTATGAAATAATTACATACATAACTAAAATATAAGTTGTTAACAAAAATGTGACCTCGTAAATGTAGTTACTATAGTAGTACTTTAGCCATAGTAAACCTACATTAAACTTTTACACTTAAGTGACTAGAATACTATACTACGAAGTATAATACTATTAATCATATTTTTGTAAATAAGACTCCCTTCATTAAAATTTATTTATTTATTTGTTTATCTAAAATCTAAAATCTTATAATAGTCAATGAAAGTTAGGGCGTTTAAGGAATGCATAAAATGTTGGTGTAATCATCTAGCTTAAATGGGCGGTACACTATGTTTTGTCGTGTGTACTTGAGGTACTTCATTATCAAAGGACTTAACTCCCCGTTTTATTTCCATCCGTTCCATCTCCCTGTCTTTCTCGCCTTCAATACACCATCCGTTCTCTCCTCTCGTAGCTCCAACGTTGCTAATTGCTATCATCCAGCTGCTCCAATCCACGCCTACAAACTCACCCGCTAACCCTCCAGGTATGTTGCCTTTCCGTCTTCTCCACTTGGTAGTGAACTTTGGTGACCTCTTTCCTGAACAATACCTTGCAATTGATTTCTATCAGGATGGTGGAGAAGCTTACACTCTATGCTTCAATACCTCAGAATTCAGAAGTCTACTACCACGCATCCTCGCGGTCTCTGCACGGTAAACACCTCCTCTGTCCAATTAGCTTCTCTTAAGACAAAAAACAGACCCTTGAGCTACCTGAAACCGTTTGCATTTCCTTCGCCAAAATACTCCACCTTCCTTGATACCCATCTCGAAGAATATAAATGGCCTTTTGTGAATCCAACTCCACCTAGAAATCAACATGTTTAGTCTTCTGTTGTTTGGAGTTTATCAATCAGATTAGTTTTGTTCAACTTTTCTGAAACTGGTTGAGGTTTTCATTGTTACTCATTTTAAACTCTATTCAAATTTAGGATTTTTGCATTACATTTATATATCTAAATATGATGTTATATAGAAAAAGTTATAATCTGCTCTATACATAGCCGTGTTTTTTATGTCCCATTTTGTGAGGATTAATACGGAGTATACCTCTTGAGTTAATGTGGTTTTCTAATGAAATGATAATGTGCTGTATAATTTCATTATAGTAGTTGTTACTGTTTGGGAATATTATTCTAATGTTTTTGTCATCTTTATTCAGGAAAACGAGCATGATAGCTCCATGGCAGTGTAAAAATGTTAGTTTCACATATACTCTAATTTCTGGATGTTTTTATTAAAAAAATATCAGCTAAAATGCTACTTTGTTGAGGCAAACTTATGTTATCAGTGTCAATTCTACTCTAATGTGTCATAGATTTTAATTGTAATGCTCATCATGATACAACAAATACCGAGTGGCTTAGACAACCGCTTTCAAAATGTCCAAAATCATCAAGTGTTACTTGAAGGAGGTTTTGGTCATTTATTTATGAGCTAAATTATCTTCACCTGACCATGTTGCACATTTGTTGAATTATGCAAGGTTTATTATTCACTGAAATGTAAAGACTATTTTTCTGATTGATCAGTACTAATTTTTCACATGCTAAATACTAAAAACAATCATATCAAGATACAACGTGCAAGTATTTAACAAAAATCATTGGGCATTTGTTAAATCGCGCAACGCGCGACCATAACTAGTTTATTTATAAATATGTATAATTCGTGAACCAACAAGTTAAAATTGGTTGGCTTGATCTCAATTCGACTGTGTAACGAGTTGGTTCGAATTCGATTATAATTCAAATTTGATCAAACTCGATTCAAGTTTTAATGTGACTCGTTAGACCCTACATATACCAGGACGGTAGTATCCAGCAGGGTAAAATTGTGAAACATGATAAAAAACAAATTTGCAATCATCAATTTACTCGCTTTTCACCTCAAAGAAATGCTCCAACAGTCCAACCCAAAGTATTGTGGGGTGCAAAGTGTATTGGGACGAAAAATGCTTGGTGCACAGAAGATGTATACACCATTTTTGTACACTTGTCTGTCTCAGACAGACAAATTATCTGTGTCACAGACAACTCATATATAAATTGTCTGTGACGGACAACTTATTTGCCTGAGACAAACAAGTGTACAAAAATGGTGTACACATAGCAAAACCCGTATTGGGACACCTTTGAAGTGGGAATTGAATGGGATTTTGATGGAAGAGAGAAGCAAAAATGCGCCTGGGAATGTTGAGTTGTTGACGACATGTGGCAAAAATAAGTGGGCCATTCAAAATATAATATCCCAATTATATTTAAAGTGTTATGTAATATAAGTTTTTCATTTCTATTCTAATTTTTACAAAAAAAAGTATCAAAATTGGTAACTTATAATGATCCTTTATATGACATCAATATTGAATATATAAAATTAAAATAAAGTTTTGACTTTTTACTCTCGGGGGTTTTCAGACTCAAATTTTTTCTTAAATAAAGTTAAGTGCTAAAACTAATACTTCACGACTAAAACATTTCTCTTTTTATATTATTGTAATCAATATTATGTGTATTTCTTGTATTATGTTGTTAATATTTAAATTCAACAAGTTGTGCTTCAGTGTATGTACATGTACATACTACTAAAATTTAAAAGTAGTAACATAAAAATATAGTAAATAACGTAATATTGTATGTAGTATATAGTAGTACATATTTTGATAGGAAACTACAATTTAATTGAAGTTAAGATCAAATGTGCATATTTTAATACCTTTGAAAAAAAATATTGGTACTAATTATTGGTAAAAACAAATTGTCACATAATTGATGTGTGATAATGAAAGTAATAATTTATACATTTATTTTAAAAATTATAGTGAGTAAATATATATTGATGGTGTTGAATTGTAGAAAAAAATTAATTGATTGAGAGCCCGTTTGGCCGTATGGTGACACTTTTTTTTCGACTTATTAGGCTTATCGATCGGTCAGCTTTTTCACCAAACACATACTTTTTACTTCCGTGTGCTGAATTTTGTAATAATAAGTAAATGTAAGGTTGAAGTTACTTTTCTGGCTTTATTGACAGAAGTCACTGTAGAAGATCATTTTAACTATTTTTCATATAATTTTTTATTTGCATTTATTAGTAACAATATTTAAAATATAATTTTTTCATTGTAGTCCGAATTTCACAAAAGGCGCGTGGAGTGTTGTTGATGGACTCTTTTTTGGCCGCAAAAATTCCTTTTGTACACGTTTTTGTACCCATCAGTACACGCATGTGTCTGTGAGAGTTTTTTTTTGTCTGTGAAGTGCGGTCCACAGACAAAAGCTGGTTTGTTTTGTCTTTGAAATTTTCCACAGACAAAACAAGCGAACTTATGTCTGTGGACCGCGCTTCACAGACAAAAAAAACTCTCACAGACACATGCGTGTACTGATGGATACAAAAACGTGTACACCAAGAATGGTTGTTTTGGCAGGTTTGCTTATTCTTTACCGAGCAAAAAAGTTACGAGATCAATTACAGTACCTTTCGTCTTAGCTGTTGCGCCCTGAAAATAATTGTACGGCTCCTTGGAGTAAACCAAAAGGTAGGTAGACGAAATAAACAGAGCAAAGGGATCTAGCAATTCCAAGCCACTTCTCGGAAGGATCAGCGGATCAAACGTTCATATTCACCCGCCACAATACATCGACCCGTCCCGTCCGTTCTCAATCATTTTCTCCTACGCCTACTTGAAGATTCTAGCATTGCAATTCTTTGAAAGCTTCATCTGCGAAGAAATTGGCCGTAGCCAGAACTGACGGCCCTGAAATCCAACTGCTTCGACCAATTTCCTCACTCATGTGTCGAAACCCTAGTCCTGTATCTCATTTACGCTAGGGTTGGAGCTTTATCGGCTCCGTAATCAGGGACTCCAAATTGATGTGTATGTGTTAAATAATGAGGGGATTGAATTTAGTTTACACCAGAAGAAGTCCCCGATTTCGTGGCTTAGCTAATGGATTGTGTTTATTCGCTCTAATTTTCCTACTTTACATCCGGGGAGATGTCTTGAGGAATCCGCATCCTCTGCAATCATTACCTTCAACCGAGTGGACGTCTAGAAGCGGTCACGATGCTTGGTCAAACCATATGAGAGTGATCCGTCGCGGGATGGTAGAAGTCGATGGTAGTGTAAATGGGTCGGATCCTGTTGATATATCTATTATGAAACCTGAGGTCTGTAGTGGAGTTTATGAACATAGGGGGTACAGTAGTGGTTGTGACTTCTTGAAAGCTCACCCAAAGTGCATGTCTGGAGGGTTCTTTGATTACATAAAGTTCTATTACTGCAGTTGCAGCGAAAGCGGATGGGCTTACGTAGCATTTGCTCTCTGGCTAGCTACGCTCTTCTATCTGTTGGGTAACACCGCGGCAGATTACTTCTGTTGTTCCTTAGAGAAACTCGCCAGTTTGCTGAAGCTATCACCCACTGTTGCAGGCGTAGCTTTGCTACCCCTGGGGAATGGGGCTCCGGATGTCTTTGCAAGTATTGTTTCTTTTGTGGGGACAGGTGCCGGTGAAGTCGGCCTTAATAGTATTCTAGGCGGGGCTGTATTTGTAACTTGCATTGTAGTTGGGGCTGTTTCTCTTTGTGTGGCTGATCAGTATGCTCAGATTGACCAAAAATGCTTTATTAGGGATATTGTGTTTTTCATTGTGACCCTTTTTTCGCTTTTATTGATCTTGGTTTTCGGTCGGGTAAGCTTTATAGCTGCGGTTGCATTTTTGTCAATTTACATTATTTATGCTTTTGCTGTTGCTGCTAATGAGATTTTGAGAAAACATGCCCGCAGACTGAAGTTGGATTCAATCACTCCACTTCTTCCCGTGAGAGGAAATGTGTTTTCTCAAGGAGCAGAAGAGGATTACTCCATATATACCCCTTTTATTGACCTTGAAACAGAAACCAGTGATGGTGAGCAGTCACACAGCTCACTCCCACAGTGGATGTGGTCATCAAATCTGGCGATATATTCAAACCAGACCATTAGGGTGCCCGACAGCGAGTGGCCTTTATGGGGATGGAATGACCAAGACTTTGAAGTTGATGAACACACCACCTCATTCAACTGGTCAAAGTTATGGTCTCTACTCGAGCTTCCCGCGGCATTGCCAAGACGGTTAACGATTCCCTTAGTTTCAGGAGAGACTTGGTCAAAGTTTTATGCTGTTTCCAGTGCTTCTCTGGCCCCAGTTCTTCTGGCATTTCTCTGGTGCAATCAAGACAATGTCAGTAATAACAGCAAACTCATATCATTTATCATTGGGGTTTCAGCTGGATGCACTCTTGGTCTTCTTGCTTACATGTTCACAAGATCAGACCATCCACCTCACAAGTTTTTGTTCCCATGGGTCATGGGAGGTTTTTTTATGAGCATTGTGTGGTTCTATATTATTGCGAATGAGCTTGTCGGCTTGTTGGTTGGACTAGGGGTGATGATGGGAGTGAATCCTTCAATCCTCGGTTTGACCGTACTCGCATGGGGAAACTCGATGGGTGATTTGGTTTCAAATGTTGCCTTGGCAATGAATGGTGGGGATGGTGTGCAGATGGCCTTTTCCGGATGTTACGCTGGTCCAATGTTTAATATACTGATTGGTTTGGGAGTATCAATGTTGATTGGAGCCTGGTCAGAGAAACCCAATTCCTATACTCTCCCACTGGACAAAAGCTTGTATTCCACAATGGCTTTCCTTATGCTCGGACTACTATGGTCCCTGGTCGTCCTTCCTAGAAACGAGATGCGGCCTAACAGAATGCTAGGTGGTGGTCTTTTGCTCATCTATTTGGTATTTCTGTCTGTTAGGCTGAGCAGTGCTATGGGAATCCTGGGGTTATCTGGTCTTCAATGACTGGTTATAGGCTTATAGCTATAACATGTATGAAGAAATATTGCAATATATACTAGCTGTTCTTCGAATTGCCTTGATGTATGTATTTTATCGCAATGAGATCAGGTACAAAATTTCTAGCGAACAAATACAGCTCATTCTAACCACTCTAAGTGAACTTTTTGCTGGAGAAATGTGTATATGTCTAGTATTATTGTTCTATCTGTGATGTAATTATATTCTTCTCTATAGGAATAAATACACGTTTAATGCTGTGTTTGGTTTAATATAGTCATATATTTCCACTTGAGTCCCAAGTCCTAACATATTGATATTTTCAATATTTAAAATGTATTCTTTCTTTGGAAGATTAAAGTGTATTCTGTTATCAAATGGAGTTGCATTTTAATTTAGAAAATCATTTTTATGGGGTAAGCTTCTTCTTAAGATATTTCTATCGATGGGGTAATTTTTCTTAAATCTCTGGATGATACATTTCACAGTTTCACTTCATTATTGTAATAATGAAACAATAAGCAGGTGACTACCCGGCTCAGTCACAATGAGATTTTCCTCGTGATTTCTTCTATAGTTCTATCTACAAACATACAAAAGTTCGTCTACTTTTATCTATCAATTTTATGTGTGCTTAGAATTGCTTTTCGGTTGAGTTCAATTGGCCCCCAACCAGAACGCCACCCTTTTCTCTTATTCTAAAAAATTCTCTCTTAGGACATGTTTACTTGGGAGGCTAATAAGCACTGCTTATTAAACCTCCCCTTAATAAGCAATTCTTAATAAGACACGTTTAGTACGCATGTGTTTACTTCAATATGATTTCATGCGTAGAAACACAAATATGTGTGTACTTAATTAGGTTTAAAATATGTGTTAAATGTAAAAAGTCAAAAATAGCCTTCAACTTATCATCTTCATTACTGTATTAGCTAATAAAAACCTAGCAGGCTTTGTTGCTCTTTATCCTCACCGGAGGAACCCCTCTGTCCCTCTCTGTAGTTTCGGCTAATAATTTATCTACACAAACTCCAAAATCCGCCAATTTCCATTGCAAAGCTATGAAGAATGAGGAGTTCATGAGAATAGAATGGGTAAACTCCAAAATTCACACTCTATAATTCGTTAGTTTGTGTTCTCGTGGGTTTTGAACAGATACTATGATATTACTATCCGATATAGTTCAGTAATGGAGAATAATTTTTTGGTTGAATTCACCATTGATTTCTATTTTCTATTCTAATTGACCGAAGGTAATTTAATTCAAAGATGTGATTAAATATTGACTAAATTGAAAAATAAACAAATAAGAACTAACATAAACGAAGAGATTCACTCCATATAAAACAGCAGTGCAGATGCATAACAAATATAGAACAGAGCCATATCTCCGATGGCGTAGCATAGGCGGGAGGAAGAAGATTGATGGCAACATGGTGTGTCGGCAAATGGTTGCAGGTTATACGTTGCGTGTTTGAAAGGATAATAATGTAAATAATTTTTAATGTGCGTTATAAAGTAGGGTTACGATGGCCAATATAAAAAAGGGTAAAACGTTGGCTATTTAATACATTGGGGGTGTGGGAGTTTAGTACGCAGCTACATAAGCGGCCAAAGTCCTTATTAAGGACATGTTTACTTCACCGGTTATTAAACGGTGCTTATTAAGACCCGTGTTAATAAGCGGCGCATAAAATAAACAATGTTGTAAGACCGTGTTTACTTCAAACGGTTTAAAACACCGCTTAACATTAAAATGTCCAAAATAACCCTACACATATATATATACACAAACATTCATGAACACAAGTATATAATATAATATGTGTACCCATACCCCTAACCCCTTACCCACCCTACCTTACCCCGACCCCCTACCCCTACCCTACCTACCTGACCCCACCCTACCTACCCGACCCCACCCTAACCTGTCCCCACCCTACCCTACCCCCGACCCCATAGGCCCCTACCCCCATAGGCCCGTAGGGGTAGGGGTAAGGTGGGGTCGGGTAGGGGTAAGGGTAGGGGTGGGGTGGGGTGGGGTAGGGTAGGTGGGGTGGGGTCGGGGTAGTGGGGTAAGGGTAGGGTGGGGGTCGGTTAGGTAGGGTAGGGGTGGGGTAGGTAGGGTCGGGGTGGGGTAGGGTGGGGTCAGGGTAGGTGGGGGTAAGGGTAGGGTGGGGGGTCGGTTAGGTAGGGTAGGGGTGGGGTAGGTAGGGTGGGGGTAGGGTAGGTGGGATGGGGTCGGGGTAGGTGGGGGTAAGGGTAGGGTGGGGGGTCGGTTAGGTAGGGTAGGGGTCGGGGTGGGGTAGGGTAGGTGGGGGTAGGGTGGGGTCGAGTTAGGGTGGGGTCAGGGTAGGTGGGGTAAGGGTAGGGTGGGGTCGGTTAGGTAGGGTAGGGGTGGGGTAGGTAGGGTGGGGTCGGGGTAGGGTAGGTGGGGTAAGGGTAGGGGTGGGGTCGGGGTAGGTGGGGTAAGGGTAGGGTGGGGGTCGGTTAGGTAGGGTAGGGGTGGGGTAGGTAGGGTGGGGTCGAGGTAGGGTGGGGTAAGGGTAGGTGGGGTAAGGGTAGGTGGGGTAAGGATAGGGTGGGGTCGGGGTAGGGTGGGGTTGGGGTCGAGGTGGGGCAGGGATAACAATAGGTTACGGGCAAGGGGTAAATTCGGAAACTGAAAAAGCTTAAAGTGCCGCTTAATTAATACATGGGGGGTGATATGCTTAATAAGCGGCACTTTAAGCACCTCTTTCGGTTAGTAAGCGGCTTTTTAAGCAGTGTGCGTGTTTACTTCACCTGTCTTACTAACCTAACTGTGACTTTAGCAGTGAAGTAAACACCTCCTAAGTGTCGCTTTATCCGTGTGAATTGTTGACTTCACTTGTATAAGTAACCTAATAGTAAAATAAACAATGAAGTAAACATGTCCTTATTCTAAAAGAGGATGACATCCTATCTTT
The DNA here is from genome assembly GCA_945859915.1 of Cuscuta epithymum. Classification (NCBI taxonomy): domain Eukaryota; kingdom Viridiplantae; phylum Streptophyta; class Magnoliopsida; order Solanales; family Convolvulaceae; genus Cuscuta; species Cuscuta epithymum. The sequence continues at coordinate 4,518,585 of CAMAPF010000006.1, forward strand.
GAGAGGCTCAACATCGGACGGATAGTTAATTAATAGGATGTTAATTAGATTTTAATCACAAGCTGGCAGATAGCGAGTAAGGTTTGACTCAGGTACTTGTAGAGACTTACCTCTTGTAGTACCCCATATCTACCATTTGAGCTACGCCCACTGGCCCCTTTTCTCTTATTCTTATTTTGGACCCCAAATATAAGTAGGCATGTCAAATCCTTTTTTATTTGCACTACCTAAGAACACCTATAATGCAAGCCTGTGAACGGTGCACATGTGACATGAGAGAGATAGACACAAGAATTAATAAGTAGGATATCTCTCTCCTTATTTGAACAATCATATATGTTTTCTTAAGTTCTCTTCACAATGTCAAGCACAATGTCTACATATAGACATTGTGATTGAAAAACTACATTATTTAGAAAAACTTGTCAAAAATGCATCTTGTGGAAAGAAGAAGAGAAAATGTCATGATATATTCTTTTGTGTATATCTTTCTTATGCTACATATGCAGCATGAACATTGTAGCATTGAAGATGCTCCAATGCTTCGCATAAACTATTTTAGTTATCTACCTTTCAATCTTTCATAAATAACTTTGAACATAAAATCATGTGCACATTTATGAAGACGAGTCTATCAAAGGTAGGGGCAGAACCAAGACACAGAACCGGACTTGACCGGTACAAAGAATATTTTTGAAATTTTTTACACGGAATTTATTACTTCAAAAGTTAAGACATTTTTAGATTTGGGGTGAGTCAGGACTTAGGTTAGCCCCTAGCTCAGCCCCTGATCAAAGGGTAAGATTTGGATCAAAATGAGCTAAGTCCAAACATGTAACTTTTTGAAAAACAAAATTACCACACTTGTATGATTGTATTTGAGACAAGTGAGGTCTATCTTTTGTACCTCTAGACCCGTTCTCATTTGAAAATGGTACCGTACAAAATTGAATTTGGGCCTTAGGGTTTCAAAGATTTCCAATACATTTTTATTCGAATTTATATACTCCCATTCTTATTAGATTCTTGGATTGAAGATTGAAAATATTTTGCTTTTGACTTTTCTAAAATACCCTTTATTGTAGTGTTTTTACCCCTACACATGGTAAAGATCTGGAACATTACTATCGAGAGAGAGCAAGTTGGCGTAATTTACGGAACGAGATCCTCTGCCACACGGCAGAGTGCCTTGCGCGTAGAGGTCCGTCCGATGGAGAAGAGAGGATTTCGAGATCTGTGCGTTAAAATCTTCGACCGTCCACGTTTTGATCGGGCGGTTCCCGAGAGCCGGGCACGGTGCCTTGCTTTGAAGTATTGCAGAGGCTACGGATCGGTAATTTACATCCACAAAAGCCAAAAGAACAAGCTGGAGTAATTTACAACCACATATCCTAATGTACTTACCCCCAAATAATGCAAAGCATAGAAAACTTTCAGATTCCCCCGAGTTCGTACCTACTCCGTATATTAAAGAAATCGGATTGGGAAGAGATCTGGCCGCGTGACCTGGTCACGGGTCAACCCAGATCCGGTCGGATCAACCCGGTCAACGCTATAAAACCGGTCAACCATTTAACAATAATAAACATAATTCATAATTGTATATAAAATTAAAATAAAAGGAAGTTATTTCATAATAATCAACTAATAATAATACTTACTATACACTTTCTTTTTTGGAAGAATACTTACTATAAACTTAAAAGTTAAAAAAGTCTCATAATATTCCAAAATACCAATTTGATCTTAATAAAATATAGTGATACATTGATACCCCATATTTGTTATTTTTATTGGACATGATTTTTATTATTAGACAAATAAATAGTACTCCGTATATAAATATATTGCATATTTTTTCTTTTTAGGGTATTGGAATTGTAATTTTATTGGTTAAAAATGCTTTATTTTTTTTAAAAGAAGAAAAACAACCAAAACCGGGATTTTCCGGGTTTATCAGATTTTTCAGGTCCGGATTTTTCCGGTTTTTGACCATTTCCGGATTTTTAATTAACCGAACCGAGTTTAGGTTCGGGTCGACCCGGCTGAGTTGGGTCGGTTTTTTAAACAGGTTCGTACTTCGTACCACTTCCCTCTTTTTTCATATTACATCCAAAGTCTCCTAAAATATACTCCGTACAAAATGTATGGGGTATAGATTTCACATATCACATTATGTGAAATTATTGAAATTTCACATAACTAATTATTAGTTATAAAAATAGTTTTTTTAGATTTTCTTGTTTGCATAATCTTATCACTTACCAGATGTTCTTTTTTAAAATATTGAAATTATTAAGTAAAAAATTTGTAGAATAGAAACGTAAGGTCGGTTTGGAATTAGTACTACGGAGTCTGGTTTCCTGGAATTTGCTATTGGGAACCACCAACACACTTCTAGTTCGGTTCGAAACCGGGGATGTGTTTTACTAGACTAGTAGACTTTGTCTTAAAGAAATGAATTTGTGGTTTTGTTCAATTCTCTTTTATGCATCAATCTTAACCATATAATTTTGCTTGTTTTATTAATACAGTTTTACTTTTCTAAATTCACATTCAATATCAAGTTGGCAAAATTAATTAAGTGAGACTGAGGTAATATAAATTTTCCAATGCTACACTTTTTTTACCCTTTCAATCGAAGAAAGCTCTTTTATTCATAATTTGTTTTACTCCCTCGTTCTCATTAGAATCTACTACGTAAATAGTTTGCTATTTTATCTCTCCCAAGAAACATGGCTTTCTTCTATGATCATATTTTGTGGTTCATATTATTTTGGGAAAACTGTCAAATAGGTCCTTGAACTTTCATAAAAAGGTCAAATAAGACCTTATATAGGAGGCTCTGTCCGGCCGTCGCGATTTGTGGCGGTTGCCGGTGGAATTTTTTGATGAAATTTTTTAGCATCTTATTCATCAAGTCTAGTTTACTCATACCAAATTTAAGCTAAAACTTCAATCGGGAACGCATTCAAATTAAGGGGGTGTTTGGATCTGATTCTTAAAACTGCTTCTGCTCCTCCAAGGAGGAGAATCAGAAGATAGAGTGTTTGGGTGAAAGTGCAGAAGTGATTCTGGAGCTCTAATTTGCTCCTAGAATCAGTTTTTTTAGAAGCTGGGGGAGACCAGCTTCTGGAAACTGATTCTGATTTTGCTTCTACTTCAAAAAAGAAGCAGAATCAGAATCAGTTCCAAACACCCCCTAACTCTTCAAAATAATTGTGCAGTTAAATGCACAGTTATCTTCAAGAATTCATTTGAATGTGTTCCCGATTGAAGTTTCAGCAGAAATTTGATATGAGTAAACTAGACTTGATGAATAAAATGCTCAAAAAAATTCATCAAAAAATTCTATCGGGAACCGCCCTAAATCGCAACGGCAGGATAGAGCCTCCTATATTAGGACTTATTTGACATTTTTATGAAAGTCCGATGACCTATTTGACAGTTTTTCCTATTATTTTTGTATCATTCAAAGAAATTTGATCATATAACATCCATTTTTTAATTAGAGTAGTCATGGAGAAATGGAGTACCTTTTTGACTTCCAAATTCCGAAATGTCTTTTGTATATTATTCTTCTATCATTGTCAAATTTACTTATCAAATCTCTATTTATATTTATAATAAGCTTTACAAATAATTGTTCTACTCTTTCTTAATGGTTCTTTTTATTATTATTCCCATATATGACATGGCTCCTAATCCCAAAACTATAGGGAATAATAATTTTTTATTAAGGGATTGAATCGAATAAATTTTTATAACTTTCCAAAACGTATGCCGCATTGCCGGGTGTCTTTTAATTTTTTTCTTTGAAATTGTTTGTGCACTTTAGGAGAGTATAATCATTTGGTGAGTGTTCGTGGGAAATAGAAGTACGATTTTCAATTGCTTTCCACTACTTTTGAGAAATCAAATTTTGACAAAAGAGAGAGGATATTTGACTATTTTTTTAATGGAAAATGTTTATATTAAACTCGTAAAACAAACAACCAAACATACTATCTAAACATTTCGTCTAGACTCTCTCATTCTTTGATTGAGCATAGAATAGACTGCTCAACAATGAGCACGTCAAATCGCTGAACATGTAGGAGATTCGAAGCTATTATCGGCCAAACTTGTCAATTGCTTCATCCCAAACTAAAAACCATATAACATAAATTATAGTGTTTGACCTTAAATGCAACAAAATAAATAAAAACAAGGTACTGAACTAAAATCCTTAAATTAGTGCGGATAAAACTAAATAAAGTAAAGTAAACTTGACTCATCTTCTTCCAAAGCCTAAATTCTCTTTCACTCAATGGCGGAGGTTCAGGAGAGGGATGGGTCAATCCCCCTCCTGAACTATCGATAGCAAAGCATCACTGGAATCGTAGTTGCGCCCTCAACTCCTTGCATCTAGTGATGGACCCGGGCCGGGCCAAGGCCCGGTCGGGCCTCGGGTCTGATATAGGTTGGCCCGGGACCGGCCTGGGCTATGGCCGGTTCCGGTTCGGGCCGGGCCACCCGGCCGGGTCACGGGTCGGGCCACCCGCCGGGCCGGTTCAAAATATTTTTTTTTAAATAATTATATATTATACAAATTCCTATTAAAAACAAAGTTCAAGTGCATTTATTTGAAATAGGAACTACATTTGAGAATTGAGAAAAAATAACAATACGAAATACATTTTCTAATAAATATCAATTGGGATTTCCGCCACCGTTGGATGTTGTTTTCCCTTTGTCACAGGACTTCATATGTTTTATTGGCATCCCGTATCCGAGTGAACGCCCCAAGCAACACTCTTTCTTGCACCAATTGCAAGTTGCCCACCACAGTCCGGTCTTCGGGTCCTTCCACTTATCAAAATTGTTTTGCATAAGGTAAGATGTACTTTGCATCTTTAAAATGATATATGTATAATAAGTAGGAATGTAGGATAATAAGAGAAGATGAAGATGGAGAAGAGTTGGAGAAGATGTGTAGAAAATTTTAGAAAATAGATGTATTTATAGATGTTTTTGAACCCCACTCCCCACACCACCACCCCCGGGACCCCGCTGCCCCCCACCCAAAGCCTCAACGGCTATATAGCCGTTTGGGAGGTTTTAAAAAAAAATCAATTTTTTTTTTAAAGTTAAACATATTGTAAAATAAGTTAATTAATTTAATGAATCAAGTAAAGCTATTTGTACTTAGAAAAGTGGTTTGATTTATAATTTAAAAATGTTACAAAAATAGGTGTATAAGTATTTAAACAAATTACATATTGTAAATGTATTTTTAATTGAAAAACCGGCTTTAGATTTTAGAAAAATAATTTTAAGTCGTAAGTTTGTAACCAATTAATTAATTTGAGAAGTGCTACATATGAAAAAATGAACGCATATTTATTTGAAATATGAAGTACAAGTTTACAAATTAATTTGAAGTACAACTACAAATTTACAATTTTGAAATATGAAGTACAAGTTTACAATTTTGAAACATGAAGTACAAGTATAAATTAATTTGACAAGTGCTACAAAATACATTTTATAATAAATTCTAAAATACTAATCAATCGGAATCTCCGGCATAGGTAGCCATCATCGGTTGTTGAGTCATCCATAAAATCTTGGGAGGGGGTGATGCTCATTTCTTGAGTTCTACGTGCGGCCTTCAACCAATCGTGGTAGCATATAAGCGTCTCAAGAGACTCCGCGCTCAATCTCGATCTAGATGCCGTTAGGACGTTGCCGGCCGAACTAAATTCTTGTTCCACAACAACTGTTGAAACCGGCATTGATAGTACTTGCTTAGCCATCCGTGCTAAAATCGGGAACATTCTTTCTTTTGACTTCCACCAGTTTAGAACGTCAAAGTCATCATTTTCTTCAAAATCAACTTCATATGTTAAATACAAAGTAATCTCATTCAATGCGCTTTGTTCAGTGACGTGAGTTGTTTTACTTTTTTTCATAAGATTGCCAAATGCAGATTTAAAAATCGATTTTCTTTTAGATGAAGATGTTCGTGACGGGGGAGGGGGAGCGTTGCTATATTGTGCACGAAACTCATTAAATAAGGCATAAAATAAAGCACTAACCTCGCAGTATTCCGTTTTCGGATCCATGGGGTTATCGTCGTTGGAAATTCACCAAAAAAAGCAAGATAATAGAAGTTGAAACAATCTTCCAAATTAGCAAGTCTTAAACGAGGATCGAGAATAAATGCAATACCATAAATATGGGGAATATGCGCATAATATTTTAAAAACTTTTCCTTCATATAATCACAAAAATAACTCACGAAAACGGCATTCTCGAATTCTTTAAAAGCACCGGCGAGATTAACAGCTTCACGAATAAATTGGTTTGCGGTAGGTTTATAAACATGACTAAAAGTTTCAATTGCATTAAAAAAAAAACATTACAAATTTTTTCGCAAGTGTCGATCTCAGCCGAGTTTATGATATAGTTATCATGTTGTTTTAAAAAAGCAGGAAAATGTTCTTTATATCTAAGAACAACTTTAAGTAATTTATAAGTACTATTCCAACAATACTCAAATCTTTAGGAAAATCAACACATCTCACACCTCTTTCAGTCAAATAAGTTTGCCATTTTAATCTAAGTTGACCATTACCCCAAATACGTCTAATCCCCCCCTTCACTACCTCCATAGCATCTCCTAACGCTTTTAGACCGTCTTGCACACATAAATTTATAACATGGCATGCACAGCATTGATGAAAAAATCTACCCATCAAAGTATTGGCACCACACAATTCACGCAATCTAGGTATAGCAGCAGTATTATTAGTAGCATTATCGAAACCAATAGCAAACAACTTATCAATCAAATTATACTCAATTAAAATACGCTCAATCAAAATATAAATATGTTCAGCGGTGTGACGATCATTAAATTCACGAAAAGCAAGAACACGTTTATGCATATTCCAATCCTCATCAATATAATGTGCAGTCAGACCCAAATAATATAAATGATGAAAATCATCCTCCCATATGTCAGAACAAATAGTAACACGCCCATCAAAGTTTGCAAAAAAAATTTGTAACCTTGCCTTTTCCGCATTATAAAGCCTTATAATTTCTTTCTTAACAGTTTTGCGACTATAATTTCTAAATTGAGGATTTAAACTACCTTGTGCATAATCTCTTAAAGCAAGACTTTCAGAAAACATATAAGGCAAATTTTCTTCACAAATTAAGTTAGCCATACCAGTCAAATTTTGTGCATCATTGTAGGAGAAATTACCAAAAGGTTGAGAATTCGCAAACCTCGATATTTGAGTTTGCTTCCTCGTTCCGCCGCCTAATTTTGCATACTCCACGGGGTGCATGCTTTGCCTTAAGATGCCTTGCGGTGGATCCGTATCCGCCGGAGGTCCCCAGACTATAATTGTTGTTGCACCACTTGCAAGTTGCGTGCCAATAGCCGGTTTGTGGGTCCTTCCACTTATCAAAATTATTTTGCATTAGTTCAAATTTACTTTTTTTATTACCGGTACGTGGCGGTTTGGGATGAGGCAGGCTCGTCGGCGTCGTGGCTGCCGGCACCCTCCTCCTCGGCCGTCTCCAGTTCCATTTCCTCCGCATCTTCATCCAAAAGCTCCTCTTCGTCAATGGTCGTCGGGATTTGTTGTTGTTGTAGAAAGCGGTTATTATGTCGGGCCAATTCTTGTTGTAGTTGTTCTTCGGACATCGCATCTCCATCTCGCCTTTGGTAACCCGTTTCAAAATCATCTCGGCTTTGAGATGAAGAGCCGGCAAGTTCTTTACCTTTGCGGGATTTCTTCCTCCCAATCGCGTTCCTTCGATTGCGTTGGAGGTTACCCAAATCAACCGAATATCTACCACCTTTCATCTTAAAAATGTAACAAATATTAATTCGCAACAAATATAATAATGAATACAAAACTAATGCAACTAATTAAAACTATTTTAATTAATACTTCAAACTAATTTAGTGCAAAGTAGAATTAATGTGTGACTCTAAAATTAAAACTATAGCAACTTTTCAAGTACTTTAATTTAGTAAAAACTACTTAAATAAAATGTTAAGTACTTTAATTAAATGATTGAACTACTATTTTTTCATTCAAATATAAATTGAAAATATTATAATGTGACTTTAACTATAATGACAATTAACTAGTTTTTTGAAGTAGAGTTGTTTTAGCAATTAATGGGAATACTAATGAACTAATTAACTAGTATAATGAAAAATGTAACAAGAATGCTAATGAACTAATTAACTAGTATAATGAAAAATGTAACAAGAATACTAATTAACTAATTAACTAGTATAATGAAAAATGTAACAAGAATACTAATTAACTAATTAACTAGTATAATGAAAAATGTAACAAGAATGCTAATGAACTAATTAACTAGTATAATGAAAAATGTAACAAGAATACTAATTAACTAATTAACTAGTATAATGAAAAATGTAACAAGAATACTAATTAACTTATTTACTAGTTTAATACTAGTTATAGTAACTAATATATAATATAATGTTTATAGTATATAATAGGCTAAAGGGTCAAATAGGTACATGAACTAACTTAAAGTGTTCAATTAGCCCCTTATATACGAGGTTCTTCCCCGACGTCGCCATTTGGGGCGGTTCCCGGTGGATTTTTTTGATGAAATTTTCTGAGCATCTTCTTCATTAAGTCTAGTTTACCCATACCAAATTTCAGCTAAAAATTCAACCGGGAAGGCAGTCAAATGATTTGTTGAAGATAACTTCATAGTTAAACAACGCAGTACATTTCGGAAAATCATTTGACTGCCTTTCCGATTTAATTTTTAGCTGAAATTTGATATGGGTAAACTAGACTTAATGAAGAAGATGCTCAAAAAATTTCATCAAAAATTCAACCGGGAACCTCCCCAATTGACGACGGCCGGACAGAACCTCCTATATAAGGGGCTAATTGAACACTTTAAGTTAGTTCATGTACCTATTTGATGAGTAATACACTTATATTTTATACTTTAATATATAAACTATATATTAAGTAGATGTAGAATGTATGTATTAAGTGGATATAATAATTGTATAAGAAATAAATATTAGAGTATAATGGAGAATTGGAGATTGGAGAATAAGAAAATAAGTATATATGAAATATATACTTGAGAAGTAGATATTATTATGTATTAAGTATATAGTAATAGTTTATAAAGTATATTTAATACTTTAATATATAAAGTATATATTAAGTAGTTGTAGTATGTATGTATGTAATAAGAGATATAAGTAGAGATTAAGTAGATAAAAAATATAAGTAATATAGTATATGTATTTATAAGTAGATAATTAATATATAAGTAGATATAATAATTGCATAAGTATTAAATAGTAAAATAAAATATAATGGAGAATAAGAGAATTTGAGAAGATGAATATGGAGATGAGTAGAGAGTAGGATTTAGGAAGAGTTGGAGAAGAGGTGTGAAAAAATATTTAAAATTAGGAGTATTTATAGTTTTTTTTAACCCCCACCCCCCCCACCCCCCCCACCCCCCAAAGGCCCCGGACGCCCCTGGTACCCACCCAACGGCTATATAGCCGTTTGGGAAGTGGGTCAAGTGCCCAAAAGAGTTTTTTAAATTAAAAGGAAAAAAAAATTAAAAAAATCGGACCATTAGGCCCGGGCCCGGCCGCCAAAAACAACACCCGAGCCTGGCACCGAACCGGACCCGAGAACCGGACCGGTTCCGGGCCGCACAGTAACGGTCCGGGCCGGTCCTGGGCCGGGCGGCCCGAACCGGGTCCACCACTACTTGCATCTATCATGATTAATTGGCCTTCGTCTCCATCACAAAGAGGATTCACAACCGCTTAGATTGCACCGCATCAAACAATACTTGTACGGTTGCTAGATTTCTGAGTTCGCGGTCGTTCCAGCTGACAATTCCCATTGGACGACTCTCTTTCAGGCATCCATTCCAAAAGCTAGGACATAACGCATCACCGTGGACGATAGCACCGACCCCTCAATCTTGCCCTAGATGATCACTTGGCCCGTCCGCAATTTCTTTTTCTTTTTGTAAATATTACTTGCCCTGTCCGCTTTTGTTATAAAATACAATAACAAATATAAAATATAAATATAAGTATAAGTATAAATATAAATATAAATATAAATATAAATATAAATATAAATATAAATATAAATATAAATATAAATATAAATATAAATGTAAATATAAATGTAAATATAAATGTAAATATAAATATAAATATAAATATAAATATAAATATAAATATAAATATAAATATAAATATAAATATAAATATAAATATAAATATAAATATAAATATAAATATAAATATAAATATAAATATAAATATAAATATAAATATAAATATAAATATAAATATAAATATAAATATAAATATAAATATAAATATAAATATCGTGGGGTTGATATTCATGAGGAAATGGAACGATTGCATCTTAGGATTGTTCATTGCTATAGAGACGAGAACCAAGTTGCACATTCTGAGTAGATGTTCTCTGACATCTATCTCAACAAATCGATTCACATTTTTTAGTCTGGAAAGTGAACTTTCCTCTTTCGTTAAGAGGCCGTTAGGCATTTTCGGCTTATCAACCAATCTTTTCATCAAATACGTAACTTTTTTTTCGCGCGCTGAATTGTGTAATAAGCAGAATAAATAAGGTTAGAGTTACTTTTCTGGCTGTATTGGCTGAATTTACCGTAGATGACCATTTTAGCTATTTTTACATATAATTTTTTCTTTATTTTATTAATAAAATATATTTTAAAAATACTTTTTTCTTAAATCAGCAATAAATTTCACCGATACAGTCACTTCCCCCGGAACTTCATAAATTTCAGCAGAATTGCCAAATTAGCCGATTTTCGTGCTACCAAACAGGCTCTAAAGCTCTTATCCGGTTAGATGCTGATGTTGTCCCAGTTTTGCGTTATTAATTTATTTTCTTTATTCATTCATTTTATGGTCATTAATATATTTGTCAATTTGTGGATTATTTGCATTGTGGAGAGGTTTAGGTCCATGCCCCCCTCTCTTTTTTTAGTATTTGGGCTTTTTTTTAAAAAATAAAATCTGAGTAGATGTTCTCCGACATCTATCTCAATGATTTTGGTGGTTTGCCTACCGGGACAAATATATATATATATATATATATATATATATATAAAGAAAAAAAATTCATAATTGTTACTCCCTCTGTCCCATTTTACCTGTCTTACTTATCTTTTTAGGTTGTCCCAACATAGGTGTCATATTTCTAGGGGTGGGCACGGTCCGGTCCGGTCCAATATTTGGCCGAACCCGTACCCGTACCGTTACTATTGAAACGGTTCGGTACGGTTCGGTCTTAGACCCAAACCCGTTCGGTACGGTCCATTTTCAAACGAGACGGTACCATGCCATACCATTACCAAACAATGCCACTTTTTCCAGGTATTTAAGAAAAAATTAAAGTTTAGACATCCTCCAAAAATCCACACAATTTATCAATTTTCATATTTCATACTACCTTCGTTCAAATAGATTTGCAAAGTCAATCTTTTTTGGTCAAACAATTTCTTTTTATTCACTTAATTAGAATTTCACTTTTTAATTATATTCTAACTTGGCCTTTCAAAAAAACTACTCCGTACTTCGTATATTCTAATTTGGATTTTGCAACTTTAGAGAAATTTTAATGTGGTTTCTAAATATGTAAATTTTTTAATTATTAAAAATTGTATTAATTATCAAGAACTTAACATTAACTTTGACAAAAAAATGTTGGCTTTGCAAATCAATTTGAGACGGATGAGGTAATTAATATATTTTAGATAAACTATAGTAGTACAAATTTAATAAACCATGCTTCGGTCCGGTACCGGTTCTCATTTTATGAGAACCGGTCATGGCATTGTTTGGAACCGGTTCGGGACAAAAAATTCTGAGATCCGTTTCAAACCCCGTTTATCGGTCCGGTACCATACCGGTCCGGTTCGGTACTATGCCGGTTCGGTATTTTTGCCCACCCCTACATATTTCCCTTTTTGAAAAGAATTATGTGGTCCACAACATTTTACTTTATTATACTCAAATTTCAATCACAACTTTTACGCTTTCAATTACTTTATTAATAACTGTGCCAAAATCAAATAAGACACATAAAATGGACGAAGGTAGTACTTTTTAAATTGTGATGAACAAAAATTTTACTCCGTACTTAGTACTCGTAACTATTGATGACTATAACTGTGTTCAAAATTTACATCATACCCCGTAGTAATTAAATGTAACTTACTGTGATGTAAACTTTGAACACAATGATATTATTCACTGATAGTTACAAAATTACATTCTTTTCCATGATCGTGCTGGGACAAGGGTAAACAGGCCGGGGCTGGTGGTCTGATACGAAATGATAAAGGAGAATGGGTGAGTGGTTTCATCCTTAATATTGGTAAAACAGACAGCTTTAAGGCAGAGTTGTGGGGTCTAAGGCAGGGACTGCTTTTAGCTCGTGATCTTGACCTTAAGAAGGTAGTTGTGGAAGTCGACTGTGACAGTGTGCTTAAAGCTATTCAGACTGGAGAAGTACAAAGTGCTAAGAAATTGGGAGTACTGGTTCGGGATTGTCAGATGCTTTTGGCAGAACAAAGATTTATTAAGATACAACATACTTATCGAGAAGGCAATAAGTGCGCAGACATCTTAGCAAATGCGGCACATCAAGCACCTAAAGGGTTGACTATATTACAAGAGGCTCCTAGTTGGATTAAACGTCTACTTTGGGAAGACGAGAATGGGTTAGAAACTATCAGATTTTAACTCTTTTTGTTTCTTTCTTTTCCGATGTATCAAAAAAAAATCTGTATTAGTACTCTCTCCGTCTCGCTAAGATTGTCTCATTTTACCTTTTCAGGAAGTCCCACTAAGATTGTCCCATACCAAATTTAATAAAGTTTGTGTGGCTCTAAATCATTCTTACTTTATTTTTACTTTTTCAATTCAATATCAACCACATAAACCCACTTTTCTTAATAACCGTGCCACCTTCTTCCGTCCCAATGTTAGCGGGACGGACGTAGTATTATTTAAGGAAAAACACCAAGTATAAATATAGATTCTTTAAAAAAAAGTATAAATATAGATGATGTCTTAAGTTTTCATTTGCATTTTAATTTGTTCAGTGGATAATGGATAAGTGTGAGAAGATATGAATGTCCTTATTTGTAAATATCTACCTCATATTTTTTCATGTACAGGCAATTCAAGTTTTCAAAACAATCTTAATGTTATTGCTATTGTTTACGGAGTATTGTTTATGCAAGGTTTATATATTAGAAATTTGTCATGTAATCTACGTTATTCAGAACATGAAATAGTTCAAATATATTTTCAAAACATGGTATGTGAATAAATATATGACTTAGTAACTTTTAGCGATCATAAATATGTTCAAATATGGCATTTAAGTGACTAATGTTCATAATCACTTTTATCACATTTAAATATGAGGAAATTTACCGCAATTATTACTAAAAGAAAAAAAATCATTAATGATGAGTAGGATAACTGAAAAAAAGTAAGAGAAATATTCGCATATGGAACGTGAGTACCATATATCATTCTCCCACCAAATTAGGAAAAATGACTAGATAATAGATTGTGAAATAGATACTATTTTAGTCATATCAAAAACAATTTTCTCTTTAAATATTATTCTGTATTTTTTGTTATATCTTAGGAAAAACCAAAAACCCACATTTAAAATTTTATTTTGATCAACTATCAAGTGAAATATAGAAATATTTCATAATACACAAGTTATCCAAACTAATTCGCTACGTCAAAGAGAAAAATTAATACCTGACACTCTTGCATAATCACTTTTATTCAAGTTCTACTTTTACGTTTTTGCTCACTCAATTCCAAATACCATCATGTTAAAATTCCATTTTACTAACCCTCCGGCCTCCACATCACATTCCTTTATTAAATACGGGGTATTAGAGAATAGAGAGTACAACTCAACAATCATAAATAACAAATCAAATACTACCTCCGTCCCAATTTAGTTAGCCAATCTTGACTTTTCCGATCAAAGGTGGTACACTTTGACCAATTATTTTAACTAATATATTTATAAAAAAATTAATAATTTTATACTTTTATAATAGTATTTTCAACAAAGAACATTTTCATATAATTTTTATATTATTAATTTTTTTTTCTATATAGATATATAATCAGTCAAAGTTAGGTACCATTGACTTCAAAAAACAAGTTTGGCTAAGTAAATTGGGACGGAGGGAGTAGTTAAAAAGTACGGAGTACTTTTTAATTAATATTAATGAAATAGAGTAATGATTGCCTTCCTCAAGTTGCGATTCGTTTTTTTAGTTTTCATTTCGGTTTGATTTGAAACGAATTAAAAGAATTATTATCTAACAGAAGTCACTTTAAAAAAACAAAAGTCATATTAGTTTTAGTTTTGTTTGATTCTGCTTGACTCTTTTTTTAAATATAAGTAGTATTAAGATTTTATTAAACTTTATAGTCTGGTTCAATTTTATCCAATATGTCACGGTTTGAAAAGAATTAAGAAAAACGGAGTATATGATTCAACTAGTATAGTACCCGTGCATACGCACGGGATACATCGGTTGTTGCATATATTTTTACTCATGATCTAATCAAATATTAAAATAAAAACAACTTATTAGGATTCTACATTTACAAAAAAAATAGTAGTTCAATAAGCTAATCCCATGAAATATAAGCCCATAGAATATATATTCAATGGAGAGTATATTAGGATAAGTTAATTGACACTACTCATTAGAATTTGCTACTTATTCATTTTCATGATTAGATTAATTTTAAAATTGAATAATATTCTAAAAAAGTGAATTCAATAAGTGAGTGACGTAAAGTTTAAGTGAACACAATAAATATTAAAATTAACGAATATTAGTTAAATAATAACTTGCCATTCATTAGTAAATTAGTGCTAATATGTGTGAGAGAAAACTATCCTTCTCAATTCTTAGTCGGCTTATCTTGTTATACCTAAAAAAACTACATATGAGAAAAAATTCTCCCACCCAATTGTTAGCCAGACTATCTTATCTTATACCTAAAAGCACTATGTATGAGAGAAAAAATTATACTCTTTAATGGTTAGTCGGCTTATCTTATAGTAAAAACAACTACATATATGATGATTCTCCTGCTCAATTGTTAGCAACTTTATCTTCTAATAACTAAAAACACTACATATAAGAGAGAGAATTTTTTCGCTTAATTATTAGCAAGCAAGCTTATCTTATTATATCTAAAAAAACTAAATATGAGAGAGAAAATCCCCCCCCCCCCCCCCGTTCAATTATTAGTCGGTTTATGTTATACCTAAAACACTACATATGGAAGAGAAAATTTTAACGCTCAACGGTTAACTGAATTATCTTATATACAGAGTACTTAAGAAGATGTACCCGTGAGAGTGAAAGTTCTCTCACTCAATTGTTAGCAACTTTATCTTCTTAGCTTCTTCTTATGCCTAAAAGCACTACATATGAGAGAGAAAATTATCCGGCTCAATTGTTTAGTCTTCTTATTTTATTCTTAAAACTACATATGAGGGAGAAAGTTATTCCGCTCAATTGTTAGCAAGCTTATCTTCTACTACGTAATACCTAAAAGCACTATATATGAGCAATAAAATTCTCCCGCTCAATTCTCCTTCTTAACTGTTAGCAATCTTATCTTCTATCTTCTAATACCCAAAAACACTACATGTGAAAGAAAAAATCTTCCGGCTTAATTATTAGTAAGCTTATATTTTTTTATATCTAAAACTCTTACATATGAGAGAGAAAGTTCTCCCGCTCAATTGTTAGCTGGTTTACCTCATACCTAAAAACACTACATATGAGAGAGAGAAATTATTACACTCAATTGCTAATTGGATTATCTTATACTTAAAAGAACTATATATGAGAGATAAAGTTCTTTCGCTCAATTGTTAGCAAGTTTATCTTCTAATAACTAAAAGTAGTACATATGAGATAAAAAATTATCCCTCTCATTTGTTAGTTGGCTTGTCTTATACCCAAAAACACTATATATGATACAAAAAATCTCTCTCAATTGTTAGTTGGATTATGTTATAGTTAAAAGCACTTCTTATTGAGAGAGTAATATCTTGTTCAATTGTTAGACGGCTATGACTTAATCTTGCTTATATCTAAAAGCACCACATATGAAAGAACACATTTTCCCGCTCAATTGTTAGTTGGCTTATCTTACTTTCTTACTAAAAAGCACTACAAATGAGAAAGTTATCCCGCTCAAGTGTTAGACAACTTATCTTATACTTAAAAGAACAAATTATGAGAGAGCAAGTTATCCCGCTCAAGTGTTAGACAACTTATCTTATACTTAAAAGAACAAATTATGAGAGAGAAAGTTATCCCGCTCAATTGTTAGCCGGTTTATCTTCTTATACCTAAAATTACTACATATGAGAGAGAAATTTTGGCCGCTCAGTTGTTAGCCGACTTATCTTATACTTAAGGGAAAAATAATCAAAATACCTCAAACTTTGATGGGGTGTGAGGTAAGCACCCCAAACTTGCATATGTAATTTAAATACCCCAAACTTTATATAAAAAGTTATTTTAGCACCATGGTAATGTATTATTGCTTTCAAAAATGTCAATTTTTGGTGTTTATTTCATAATTTGAATATTTTTAGCATTCATAAAGATACAATTAACATCCTAAACTTCCATTGTAAAATAAATAGTATTAACCCCACTATATATAATTGCAACATTTTCAATTTGTTATTTTAAATGATGCAATTAACATAATAAATTTATATGTTTGAAAGAAATAATGCATGACCATGGTGTTAAAATAAATTTTTATATAAAGTTTGGGGTATTTAAATTACATATGAAAGTTTGGGTTTTTATCTCACACCCTTCAAAGTTTGGGGTATTTTAATTATTTTCCCCTATACTTAAAAACACCACATATGAGAGAGAAAATTATACCACTCAATTGTTAACCGACTTATCTTATACTTAAAAACATTATATATAAGAGAGAAAACTATCCCACATCCTCCACAAATGTGTAATGATTCACCTAATAACAATTTTATTTCACCGTCTTCCATATTTTCATTATTTAATTACATAATTCCATTTTGATTAACTTGTTGTCTATTAATCTAACATAACTTTCCACCATTAGATTGTTAGTTCTTTGAGTTTTTTTCATATCGAGTACTACCTCCGTTCTTTAATTCTTGCAATGTTCTGTTTTTTGCACTATTCACAGATCTTACTTTGATCACGACTTTCTACTAATATACATAATCAAACTAATACATATAAAATGTTATTGAATTCCTATCAATGTGAATTTCCAAAATATCAACTTTTTATAATGTTTACTAATACGTAATGATATATAATTACAGTCAAAGTTGTGCATTGGCAAACATGAAAGTCAAACTGTTGCAAGAATTAAAGAACGGAGGATAGTATATCTTTTCGATTGCAAGAACTTCTACTATGCAGGTTTATTATCATGAATAGTGTGTGCTTTTGATTTGCAAGTTTATTTTCATTTGGCTTCTTATTGGAGTTGATAATCTACTTTAGTGCTTCTTTCATGGTCCATTGACTCGTGAACAAATAAATTTTATGTAAGAACCATATCATTTCGTCATATATTGACAAATCAACTTTGATTCTCTCTCACCCAAAACTATGATACTATGAACATGATTTAAAAACGTGAGGTCGTGGGAATAAATTGAAAATGTGAGGTTGTGGTTGAGTAAAAAACGTAAATGAATCTTAGTCAGTTGCTACATCAGGAATCACCTGAAACTCTAGCCTTTTGTAAGTCTATCTCGTTTGCCTGTACATATTTGGAAGTCCACATAATAACCAAATTCAAGTATACTTATATTTTTGAACCAATTACATATTACTATTATAAAGACATTATTTCAACATGTTGATTTTTAATTAAATATGATTCTATACGATTCTCATTTATTTACTTTTAATAAAAAAAATTCTTTCAAAAAGTCCCTTTTTATTAGCCACTGATCTATTGTTACTTTCATGTTCTAATTTTGATATGTGGAGTCAGTTCAGTAACACTGAAATTGGCTACTTCACCCGATTCTTTAGAAATTGATGAAATTTTGATAGAAGTGTCTGAATTGATTTAATTTAAATTGATTCTTTTGATTTATGGATGAAATTAGTTTAAATTATATTTAATTAATGAAGTAAATAAAAGATTATATGAAAAGTAGTTAAAATGATTATGTACAGTAACTTTGGCCGAATAAGTCAAAAAAATAATTTTTAATAAAACTAAAATTAAATAGATCAAATATGTTTAAAACAAACAAATAATGATAAATATATATTTTCATATTTTTCCCCTTTTCCTTAAAAATAAAGAATAATAAATTGAACTAAATTTAGAAGTTTTGTTTTATTAGCACTTGATGTGTTTATTATTTTCATTTGCTAATCTTTTATTCTCGAGTGACATTATAATAGAAAGAAATAAGGTTTGTAATAGTTTGACGAAGGGAGTAGAATAAAAATGAAAATAACATTAGATTTTTATTAATCATAGAGTTGATGAATTCAAATCACTCATCGTTTTCAATTTAGACCAACTCAAAACAAAACTAAATAGACCAACTCGATTTTTTTTATTAGAACTAATTAGATTTTCATATATTTGCAGATTTTTTATATATCAAACCAGTGCACATCAAATTATAAAATACTTTAAGAAAGTTTTCTTAATTAAATTTAGTATTTTTATATTTTTCCTTTCATGTTCTGATTTTGATTTTAGAGACCGTTTAGTAGTACAGAAATTAGTTGAATCTGTTGAAATGGATGAAATTCTGAGAGAAGTAATTGAATTATGTTGAATCTTTTGGTGTATGGATAAATTTAATTTAAATTACTTGTATTAATGAAATAAAGAAAAATAATATATGAAATGTAGCTAAAAATGATCAACCACAATAACTTCCACAATTCAGACAGCAAAATAGATCAGAAAATGTATATAAATAATTTTAAACATAATTATGGAGACCGTTAATAAAGTATATTTTTATATATTGAATATTGATCTCATATGAAAGATTACAAAAAATTATGAATTTTGATATATTTTTTGTAAAATTGGATTAAAAATGAAAAAGTTATAACACATTAAAGAAAATTGTGGTTTTTTTATATTTGGGCCCCACCAACTACATCCCCCGCGGCTGCTCCATTCTATACCGTGGGAGAATTCGGTACTTTTGAAGAAAAATGGCCACATTGCATTGCTATACCAAATGAGAGAATTAAGAAGAGCTAGACACATAAGATTCATTAAGGGTAGAATTGTATTCTTATGAGCTATTTCTTTTCTTATATATAAATAGATAGATTGCTACTTTGTTAGGTAGTTAGATTGAGTTGTAGCAATTAAAAAAATTATGATATATTGTACCACTTAAATTACAGGAGCCTATGGAAATGGAATAGCAAGTCTCTAATATTATAAAAAATGGCCTGAGTATGGTTTTAGTAATGTGATAGTAGAATTTATTTAGTCTCTTCCAGTCTTCCTTAATGTGGTATGCTAATTTCATTTCGTATCTAGTAATCTTTCAAGTTTACAAATCAAACAACATTACAACATCTCTACATTGTCATTCTTTATTCAGCTTGATAAGGATAACCAAACATTTCATATTAAGGAAAAACTTTGCTTGCACTCTTTGCAAAACCAGATACTTATCTTTCATCATCACCCGTATTTGATACAAAATTTTAGCTATGACTGTTTCATCTCGGGGATTCCGGGAGTGACTTCGTGTGACCATGGGATGTGGTATAACCCACCTCATAGTAGAGTAGCTATGAATATTAAAATGAAGTACAATTGGAAAATGTAATATATTTCATGATAATATTTGGATGTCATCATGCTTGCTCCTCTCCATGACTCCATTCATAATCTTATGAAAGAATTGATGTTATATTACAAAATCTCTTATATCTCCAACACCCGAATAGGAAGAGCACGAACCCTTCTGATTTTCTGAATTTCTTGGACAACTAATTAAGAATCAGTTTCCAAATCTATGAGGTCTCATTGTTGATTTTAAGTCCAGCTTAGTGCCACCCTAACACTCATTAGCTCAGCTTCAAGGGGAGTAAACTGGCCGCTACCTGCTATGCTGCCTCCTACCAAGAATGATCCGCAGCTGTCCCGAGCAACCCATCCAAATCCACAGTTCTCTCCCCCGGTCGAGGCATCGACAATGATTTTCCACCGCCCTGCAGCCGGTGTCTGCCACTTTGAAATCCCACCTGCGTTTTTATCCCCAGAAGAAGCCACCTTTTACAGGGGTTTATATATCACTCCTCTATGTCTATAGTAACTCTACCTTGAATTGAGGCTCGCATTATACACTTAGTAATTCTAACTCATCAATTACTATTTCATGTTAGATTTTAACATTTTGAATTCCCAAATAGTTAGAGCAGAGAATCTGATCTAAAAGCAGGACATAAGAAGAATCTGTTTATAGCTTCCAATTGTGTAAAAGATTATCTGTAAAATAAAGTACGAAACTTCATTCACATGAAACTTGAAATTAAGTGATAGGTAAGTGCAATATTTCATGAAATCAAGTTCTAAGGAGGCAATAAGCATTGCATTGATTATTCAAAATCATTGTATACAACTTAGATGCCTATTTCAAATTAAACAATGAAAACTAAGAATACATCTAAAATGATCACTTCAAATGCACTTCACTTTTCGTTTCAATGTTAAAGCACTTTTGGAACATAATGCACAGTAAAAACAATATAGTACACTGTAGTATTGGGAGTATATTTGTAGTTAATTTGGGAGAAGTTATCAGCATATTTTGCCCTACTACGGCCAAAGTTTCTACTTTTATAGAAGATCTGCATTTTATTGTTGTAACTTGTAAGAAGTATGATTTTTGGGGAGTCGTAAATTCTCTGATTTCTCTATAAGTGAAGCTCGAATGTGAATATAGGAGCCCATCCTTGATATTACTATAGTAGATATCCAAAGACCCAAACACCTTATATGCACCTAAAACTCATGTAAAATCTGAAAAATAAATTCATCAATAAAGGGAAGAACATGGAATAAGGAGAAGAGGCAGCGTGCGTAGTACCTATATGGTTAGAGCACCGACATAGCTAGATTGGAACTAATGAGAGATTATCTCTGCTACTTGGGAGGTGACAGTATATATAGTGACGGTAAAGTAGGAGTAGTGATCATTTGGAGGTGTCCTAGAATCCTAGATTGGGTGAAGAGCTGGATGCAGTAATCTCTCATACAGAGAGATGAAGAATTCTAATTAGTATCAAACAGCTTTAGTAATGCTCAATTTCGTAGGCCATAATTGAGGGAGAAGATGTGATCTTCGGGTGGTGAGTGAGATGAGAAAAGTCTGACTGCAAATTTCATGAGCTAGAAGA
Source organism: Cuscuta epithymum (assembly GCA_945859915.1). Lineage (NCBI taxonomy): Eukaryota > Viridiplantae > Streptophyta > Magnoliopsida > Solanales > Convolvulaceae > Cuscuta > Cuscuta epithymum. The sequence goes on from CAMAPF010000006.1 coordinate 4,540,182, forward strand.
TAAACATCGAAAGCTTTCGTAGGGTTTTTTTGGCGAGTACAAAAATGTGCTAAGTAAGCCACGTGGCAATACAATATGAAAGGAGAGAAACGTGGAAAAATAAACACGTAGGATTATGTTGGGGTAAAATGGTCTTTTTATGAGCTATTTCTTTTCTTATATATAAATGGATTTGAGATCCATCTAATTCAATTGTGTATAATTCATTCATTTGAGTCCAAATAATTAGGATGCTTATACTTGAATTGTTTTCCGTCCAAGATCAAATCAGATCAGACAGTTCAAATCAGACCCGAGTAGACTTTCATTGTTATAAACCACACAGAGACCAGACATTTACCAGATCAGATCAGATCAGATTTAAACAGATCAGATCAGACCAGATCAGTAAATTTCAATATAAGGGAGTGTTTGCTAAAGATTAAAATAAGTGCTTTGGAGCTTTTTGCTTAAAAAAGCTGAAATGAATGTTTTCAAATGACAACTTCTACTTAACTAATCACTTAAAAGCCAAAAGTTGGAAGCAAGTTGAGAGGTGTTTTAAACTGTTTTTTACCTTTTCTATTACACAAAGATCACTTATTCTATCAAACACTATCAACATTTACTTATTTTTCCCAAAATCACTTTAAAATATCACTTTTTTAAACTAGAAACAATCTCAACCACTCCCAAAGTAAAAACACCCTTACACTCGCTTCAAGCCGCCCTAGGCGAAAATTTAAGAATGACCGGCCACAGTGAAATGAAATCTCATAAAAGTAAACCTTAGATGGGCAAGGCCGAGCTTTCCCGGAAAACAAATGGACGGAGCGGTCAATATAGTGTTGAGTGTTGACCTAGAAATATAAATAATTCAGTGGTTTTACGGGATAGTGGAGTTGGTACAAAACCCATTCCAGCTTTGACTTGCCAATTAGTGGGGAGTTCGGGTTGAGTCGCCATCAGTTCTACACACGCAACTACCATTCCAGTTTTTTACTCCCTCCGGTTTTTATTAAACTTCACACTTTGACTTCACACAAAATAAGGAAAGAAATTTGACTTTACTGTAGAGTACACTGTTGAAGCACTGTTTGGCACTGTTGAGGCACTGTTTGGCACTGTTGAGACACTGTTTGGCACTGTTTGACACTGTTTTGATGTAGATTTCTTTGCCAAAAAAGGAAATAAGGAAGTGTGAAGTTTATTTTAGACCGTCCCAAAAAGGAAAGTGTGAAGTTTAATAAAAACCGGAGGGAGTATCATTCATCTTCTACTTCCTATGAAGACTTGCTTTTCGGGCTGAGCACAGGTCCAAGACCGGACCGGAACCGGTTCGGCCGGAACCGGAATTCTAGAAAAAAGTGGACCGAAGACCGGACCTATATAATTCCGGTCCAAGACCGGACCGGACCGGATTATTCCGGTTCAGACCGGTATTGGACCGGATTTTTTTATTTTATTATTTTTATAATAATCTTTTGAAAAAATAGTTTTAACTTTCCAAAAAATTTACTTATTAGCTCGTTATTTATTCTTTCTCTAAAAAAAATCTAATTTATTCTTGTATATGTATTATTTGCATTATTATGTGTTTTAATCTATATTATATACATTATAATATATGAAATAAATAGAAATAAACACATGAACTATGCCTAGTGAAAATATGAAATTTATGTGATTCAACTTTGACTCTATAAAATTTTATGAATGATCATATTAGTACGCGAAAATAATGTTCTTACTCCATTAATTTATTGAATGATTTGACTGAATGATTTAACAAAAAAGAATTCAATTAATCACACTATGTGTTATGATTAAAACAAGTAAACATAAGTAAATATAATGTGCCACTATATTCCTACTCCTAATGTTTTTATTCTACAAAATTTTACTAGTGTAAATATGTAAATAATACTAAGTACGGAGTATGTAACTTGCGTTAATGTCTAAGGTATTAATTAATGTACTACGGAGCACGTGTTTGTGTATACAAAATTAATACATATATAAATAAATATATAGTTATCTTTAGTAATTAAATTCCGGTCTAACCGGTCTGGACCGGAATATTCCGGGTTTTGGACCGGACCAGAACCAGAATTGGTAAAACCCTTGGACCGAAGACCGGACCGGTATCTATCCGGTCCGGGTCCGGTCTCGACCGACCGGTCCGGTTTGGTCCGGTTTTCCGGTCCGGACCGGATTATGCTCAGCCCAGCTTGCTTTAATTAATTATGGTAACTAAATAGAGAAAAAACAGTGGATACACACAATTGAAAAGTAATCACCGTTATATGGTGATAACAACAATTTCATGAACATGTTAGTTATTTTTAGTTTCTCCATAGGGTGAGATCTTATCATCGGCTCACTCTCTTATATGGGATTTCTCGGGCGAAAGTCCATGAACGGACTTCGAGCTCTATCTTCGTACAAAAAATAATGGTATGAATAAATAAAATTCGTGTGTGAAGTGTGAACATAAAATATTGTTGCAAAAAGATACCGTACAAATTGGTTATAAATAAACATTCTTCAAGAAAGAAAGAAAGAAAATAATAACCAAAAACGAGTGGCCGGTGAGATCCTTTATAACCGTATGCTCTGTCAGAACATATATTCCTATAAATCAAACCTCTGTTTCACAATGGCTATCAACAGCTAATCCTTAGACTAATCAAAAACCCTCCTTAACTCCCTCTCTCTTTTTCTCTCCTTGTCCAACAACAACAAAAAGAACTATCTGTCTCTTAGAAGAATAACCTCAAAGAACAGGGAGGAAACATCCATCTAGCCTAGCTACCCTTGATACAGTACTTAGTAAACATGGCTCTGGCAAATGAAATGTTGGGGCTCACAGTATCTAGACCAGGTGTTCCATTCATGAGCTCATCGAACCAGTCAGTGGATCTTGACGGCTGGTTCGGCCTGAACCCGGAAAGGAGAAGGGGTTTGTGGGTGAAGAGGGTAAAACCAGCAGTGGCAGCCATTAGCAGCGAGCAGAAATGGGTCCAAGTTGTTGTGCCTCAGAAACCAGCTGTGGGTGTTGAAGTCAGAGCTGTGGTGACTGTGAAGAACAAAGACTATGAGGATTTTAAGGAAACTCTGGTGAAGCATCTTGATAATCTGTCTGAAAACATTGGCAGAAATGTTGTGTTGGAGCTCATCAGCTCTCAGATTGATCCAAGTCAGTAACTTTTTTTTCTTTGAAATTTTTTCCATCTTCTTTGCAGTTGCATATTTGACCATATATTATCACCTGTTTGAATGGACAAATTACAGCTTCTGTCCATTTTAGTATACTTTCATTGATCTAACTATATCTTATTTCTCAGCTCATTTTTCTTTAAAATTTCATGCAATTAAATAGCCAATTACTTTATACCATTTCTAATACTCTATCCATAAGTTTTTGCCAACTTTTCATTTTCTTTCTTCTCAAAACTTGGTCATTTTCCATTTAAAGTAATGAATTTGTGATTCGATTTATTTCTTTCTTTTGCGCAAACTTCAAACATACAATTTCTATTATTCTTATTTCATACACAATTCAAAGTTAAGGTCAGAAATAGTTGTTATTTTAACATACAACCTAAAAAAGAAGAGAAATTAATATAGATTTGACCCATAAAAATAAAAGATGAAAGGATAGAATGAAAAAAATCAGTGGAATTCAAGAGGAAAGTCTCATCATAATTAGGGATGGAAAGAAAGAAAGTTTATGTCGTAAAGAGACGTACTTTAAATTTACTTTTTCAAAAAAGTGAAAGCTCACATTTTATTACAGTAATATTAAATTATTACGGAGGATAAAATACGGAGTATAAAATTGACAATCTGTTTATTAGCACGAGTGCACACAGTAATACTACGTATAGTCATATATGTTGTACTTTTTCTGTTGGTGCTAAATTTGGTTAATGTGTAATTACAGAAACAAAGGGGCCATACAAGAGCAGCAAGGCAGTGTTAAAGGACTGGTCAAAGAAGTCAAACCTAAAGACAGAGAGAGTGAATTACATAGCAGAGTTTGTGGTGGATTCCAACTTTGGGATCCCTGGTGCAATAAGTGTCACCAACAAGCATCAACAAGAGTTCTTCTTGGAAAGTATCACTCTTGAAGGCTTTCCATGTGGTACTGTCCATTTCCCTTGCAATTCTTGGGTTCAATCCAAGAAAAATCACCCTAAAAGCAGGATCTTCTTCTCTAATCAGGTTTATCTCCCTAATCCCCTTCATCTAATGCTTTCCCAATTTTTTTTACCATTTCTAATCACAATATACAGATCAAGGCCTTTAAAAGTAATACCCCTAAATAATGGATGTTTGATATGTTTCTGTTCACCCTTTTTGAAATTCATTCTCTTCCAAAAGAATCATTTTTTGCCTTTTTGGATCGAGTGTCAAATGCTTTTGAGCTGGATAATAAGAAAATCTGTACGGCATCAACTTTTTAATTTTACATGTGAGTGATTGGAATAAAAAAGTTCTGCAAACATGCTAAAAAGGTCAAAATAAAAAGAATAAGCTAAAAATGGAGATATTTTGAAGTGACATAATTTAAAGTAACCATCATATGCAAATGAGCAGTGTGTAAAAACGAATCGGTTGGAAGAAAAATAACATTCACCTTCATGAAAGTGGCAAAAATGTCCAGATATCAACATAACTTGTGTTCATTTATTTTAATCACAAACAACATGTATGAGTTTTGCATGTTTATTGAGAAAACTTGTTCATTCTTGAGCAGCCATATCTGCCTAATCAGACACCTGCGGGACTAAAAGCTTTAAGGGAGAAAGAGCTTAGACATTTGAGGGGTGATGGAACTGGAGTTAGAAAATTGTCGGATAGGATATACGATTTCGACGTTTATAATGATCTTGGCAACCCTGATAAGGGGATCGATTTTGCTCGTCCGAAACTAGGTGGCAAAAGTATTCCTTATCCAAGGCGTTGCCGTACTGGTCGTGTTCCAACGGACACTGGTCAGTCTCTTGCTTTTTACACATTGTTACTGCAATGTTGTGAATATGATGTCTTGTTTTAATGCCACCTGACACTGTTTTCATTTCTGTCCAAAAGATATACATGCTGAGAGCAGAGTGGAGAAGCCATCGCCAATGTATGTGCCGAGAGATGAGCAATTCGAGGAATCTAAGCGGGATGCATTCTCCACTGGAAGGCTTAAAGCTGTGCTCCACAACTTACTCCCGGGGTTGCAGGCTAAGATCTCAGAGAAAAACGTTGACCTCAAAGGATACCAAGACCTTGATAAACTTTATAGTGAAGGGCTCCTTTTGAAACTCGGGATTAAGGATGATGTCTTGAACAAACTCAAACTCCCAAAAATTGTCACCAAGTTCAAAGATGGAGACCTCCTCAAATTCGACATTCCTAAGATCATATCAAGTAAAACTCATTCCTTAGCTATTCCTATACTCTGCCCCTTTGTTGTTGTACTTAATTTTGGATGAAACCGATATACTTCTGAATTGAGTTGAGGGCCGAACAAAAAAAATTGAGAAACCAAAACCACGCAAAGCTGAAATCGGCAAAATCGACCAATCTGTTGGTGCTTACACATACAACAGGAGATTTTCGTTTCAAAAACCAATCGGACCAACCAAAACACACAAAATCCGACCAAAACCGACACAAAATGACTAAAAGTTCCAAACTGAAACTGACCTTATATACTTGGTTCAGATACCAGTTTTATGAAAACCGACTAGAACCATGAACTACCAAAAACCGGACCCATAAAAACCTCTCATCGGTAGACATTTGGTTCAAGCTTTATTAACACATTATTCTGTCTTCGTTTTTCCAATGTGAGACTATAACAGAAACTCAAAGTTTTAATACTTTCTGTCAGTACAAACCAATATACCTTAACGCATCTAGTGTTTACACTAATCATGGACTAATATATGATTATGTAGAGGATAAGCTGGCCTGGCTGCGTGATGATGAGTTCGGTAGGCAAGTACTAGCAGGAATTAATCCTGTTTCCGTTGAGAGGCTAACGGTTTTTCCTCCCGTGAGCAAGCTTGACCCACAAGTCTACGGCTCCTTGGACTCTGCCCTCAAAGAAGAACACATTCTTGGATATCTCAATGGCATGTCTGTACATGAGGTAATCAATCCGAGTTCTGAAAGAAACGTCTTTCATCCTTATCATTACGTACTTCCATAACCGTTTTCATTCTATGTTTTCGCCTTCTCGGAAATCAACCAATCTACTCAATATAGGCCATGGAGTCAAACAAGCTGTACATTGTGGATTATCATGACGCCTACCTGCCATTTGTTGACCGTATCAATGCTCTGGACGGTCGTGCAACGTATGCTACTCGCACCATTTTCTTTCTGACTGATATGGGCACCTTGAAACCAATAGCCATTGAGCTTAGCCTGCCGTCAAGCTTTCCAAGCTCGCGGTCCAAGCGCGTGGTCACCCCGCCGGTGGACGGAACCTCTTACTGGATGTGGCAGCTCGCCAAAGCTCACGTCTGTTCCAACGACGCCGGCGTTCATCAACTTGTTCACCACTGGTAATTTAAAACCTAATTCTTATATCTGGAGTCTGGACAGAATTTATCTTAGGTTTTTCTCTGTAATGCGAGCGGCTTGTTTGGATTCATTCTTATTAGGTTGCGGACACACGCTTCGATGGAGCCTTTTATATTGGCGGCTCACAGGCAGTTGAGCGTGATGCATCCGATCTATAAGCTTCTGGATCCGCACATGAGATACACACTGGAGATAAACGCGCTGGCTCGGCAGGGATTGATCAACGCTGATGGCGTGATCGAGTTGTGCTTCACTCCTGGTCGGTACGCCATGGAGATCAGTGCTGCTGCTTATAAGAACTGGCGATTCGACCTGGAAAATCTCCCTGCTGACTTAATCAGAAGGTAATTTCCTCTTCATACCTCCATTGTTGTAAAAATAAAACCCTAGGTTGTCTAGGCACAATTTCATTTCATCCAGCCTGATGAATCCATGCCAAGCATCAGAATGGAATCCCATAATGTTATTTAGAATGAATTCATTACTCAAATGTGACTTCTGAGTTACTTCTGCTACCAGATTTCGTATGAAATTTCAAGTTTAATCTTCTCTAAGTTATAAGATTAGTGTGCTCTAAGAAGGCACTAGCTTGAAGCACATATTTGGTTATCTAATGTTGGCCAAATATAAAGACAGACATTCTTTAAGAATTAAGACTACTCCTTCAATACCCTTTAGGATGAACTCTACATTTCTAAGTTCTTAGTTATGTTTGATGCTGAGGACTTTCTAAAGCAATGCAGTTGGACATAATTTAGTTCATTTTCTTTTTTTGTTTTTGAAATATTGCAGAGGAGTAGCAGTGGCAGACTCAACACAGCCTCATGGAGTTAAGCTGCTGATTGAGGACTATCCATACGCGGCAGATGGGCTTTTGATTTGGGGTGCGATCGAGAATTGGGTGAAAACATATGTGAACCACTACTACGCGGACTCGGACGCAGTGTGCAATGACAGGGAGCTTCAGGCATGGTATGCGGAGTCGATCAATGTGGGGCACGCTGATCTTCGTCATGCGGAGTGGTGGCCAACTCTAGCCACGCCACACGACCTCATCTCCATTTTGACGACCATCATCTGGCTATCGTCTGCCCAACATGCTGCTCTCAACTTCGGGCAGTACTCATACGGTGGGTACATCCCGAATAGGCCAACCCTCATGCGTAGGTTAATCCCCGAAGAGAACGACCCTGAGTATGCCGTTTTCACAGCGGACCCGCAGAAGTACTTCTTCTCTTCGCTGCCGAGCTTGTTGCAGGCTACTAAACTCATGGCTGTGGTGGACACATTGTCAACTCATTCCCCTGATGAGGAATACCTTGGGGAAAGGCCTCAACAGTCGACGTGGACGGGAGATAGGGGTATGGTCAATGCATTCTACGACTTCTCAGCTGAGATTCAAGAGGCTGAGAAGGAAATCGAGAGGCGGAATGAAGATGCCAGTTTGAGGAACAGGTGTGGTGCAGGGGTGATACCCTATGAGCTTCTTGCTCCTAGCTCTTCCCATGGTGTGACATGTAGAGGTGTTCCCAACAGTGTGTCAATATGATATCTGAATAATTGAAGACTTATAAGTTTGTGCATGGCCGGCAGTTGAATATGTGTATGCATAAACGGATTGCACTTTTCCAGCTATTCCTCAAAGAAATTTGGAATTACTAATGTAGATCAATTAATATATTACAATTAGTTGATTTAATTTAAACATAGAGAAGTGATAAAATGGAAACATGAATCAATGAAGCATATCCTTCCTACAATATTGCACTTTTACTTGGTTAAAATCGGAAATTTAGATAACCGCTATCAAGCACATTCATTATTTGACATGTATCAACTATCAACCAACTTTTGCCATTTTGGCCGTCAATTGATCTAATTGTGCACACCTCTAATGGTAGAGACGTCGAATGAGCATGAAATCACTATTGTAGTTTTAGTTACTCTTCGTTCCATAAAATTCTTTTTTATTTGACTTGGATCAAAGTTTTGAAAAGTGAAAATAAAGTATAATTGTATGATTGTTGTTGAGTAAAAAAATAAATGAATTTTAGCTTCATAGAGCTTTCAAAAAAGGGAAATGAGAAAAATTTCGAGATGCTCTAAAAAGGTAAGTGAAAATAATTTAATTGGACGGAGGCAGTATTATTTAAATGCTTGTTCAATACTCATAAGAGAATAAAGTGAAAAATACACATTAAGAGCATGTTTGATAATCACATTTTTAGTTTATTGCCTTATTAGAAGTAATTTTATGGAACCACATGTGACTCCCTTATGGAATCACATGAGTGTTGTGGCATGATCTCTACCATTTATTTTTTAGCGGGGTATCCCACTAAAAAAATAAATTGTAGAGATCATGCCACAACTTGCCATGTGACTCCATAAGAGGATCACATATGGCTCTTTAAAGTTTTTGGTCTTATAATTCACTTTTTATCAAATACGTACAAGTAATTTTTAAATTCGCGCACTAAATTGTGTAATCATCAAAATAAGTACAATTATAAAAAGATAATTTTAATTATTCTTTCATATATTTTTCTTTTTTTAATAAAATTTTAAATATAATTTTTTCGTAATATTTTATTGATTCAGCCAGTGGATTTAATTAATTTCAATATTATCAAACATGATTTAAATCTTTAATCCATGCAATAACCTATGATTTATAAAGACCCTCTAGAATTCTACATCGCTAAGGGGGGGATTTAATTAATCTCAATACCAAAGCCAAACTCAAAGCTATTTTAAGTTATGATTTCCTTTCAAATAAGGTTGAGTTCTTAAGGGAGTAGTTAAGGCTACTTTAATAAAAAAAAACTGTTAAATGTCCCACACCGGAAAAGTTTGGATGTACAAAGTGTTATATTAACACACGGGCTACTCCTCCTATCAGGTTGATCTTTTATGATGGAACTCCGGATCTTAACATGGTATCAGAGCCAAATCAATCCATGGTGTGGGAGCCCCTTATGAAAAATGATGACACGATTATAAAAACGGCCGGATGAGAAAAAATGGACCGATGAAAAAAAAATGAATGATGACACGATCCAGACGAAGTGTCTGGTCGTGAGGAGGGGTGTTAAATGTCCCACACCGGAAAAGTTTGGATGAACAAAGTGCTATATTAACACACGGGCTACTCCTCCTATCAGGTTGACCTTTTAGGATGGAACTCCGGATCTTAACAAAAACTTTAGATGGGATTTTAAAAAATTAAGGGCCTGTTTACTAACAGAGATATTTTCCGGTTTTCTACTTCTGTTTTTTGTTCTCCAATTTTCTGTTTTTATTTTTCAGTTTTTCTATCTCCAATTTTCTGTTTCTATTTTTTAGTTTTCCATTTTCAAATCTGAAAATATGTTCATCAATTTTTTCACCCAGTCTCCATTCCACACCCTTGACCCTTACCGCTACCCTTATCACGATCTTACACTCTACCCATACTCCCTCACAACCCTTCATACCCACCCATACCTACTCGTAGGTGTCGGGGTAGCGGGTGGAGGTGGGGTATGGTCGGGGTGGGTGGTAAGGTCTAGGGGTAGGGGGGGTTGGGTGGGGGTAGGGGGTAGGGGGTTAGGGTCGTGGTTAGGGATAAGGGTGTGGTAGGGGTAAGGTAGGGGTAGGAGTTGGGATAGGATGGCGGTAGGGTGGGGCCGGGACTAGGGTGGGACCGAGGTAGGAGAAGGGGTAGGGGGGTAGGATGGCGGTAAGGGTGGGGGTAGTGGGTAGGGTTGGGGTAAGGTAGGGGTAGGGTAGGGAGTTGGGATAGGATGGCGGTAGGGTGGGCCAGGGATCCGGGTGGGGTAGAGGTAGGAGATGGGTAGGGTGGGGGGTAGGATGGCGGTGGGCGTAGGATGGCAGTGGGGTGGGGCCGAGGTAGGGGGAATGTCGTAAGGGGTAAGGTAGGGGTGGGGGTAGGGTGGGTCGGGGTGGGGTCGAGGTGGTAGGGGGGTGGCGGTTAGGGTAGGGTGGGTCGAGGTGGGGCCGAGGTAGGGGCATGTGGTAGGGGGTGGGGTAGGGTCATTATAGGGAAAATGGGTACGCGGGGTGGGGGTTGGGTGGGTACGGTAGGGGTAAGGGGTAAGGTACGAGGATGGATGGACAGGAATGGAATCGATATCGGAGCGGGACCGGACCCACCACTAGGTGTAAATATGCAAATTTAATGCAGCGACACTGTAGCATCTGCGTTTTTCAAATTTGGAAAACTAGTAAAAGTCACTTCTCCAAATCATTAAGGAAAAGAGAGACATGTCTCATTTTTTCGTTTTTAGAAAACGATTTGGTAAACATGTTTTTCTTTTTTCCTTTCTCCAGTTTTCCAGGAATTTCTTTGGTAAACACGTTTTCAGTTTTCTGTTTTCCAGTTTTCCAGTTTTCTGGAAAACTGGAAAATATCTCTGTTAGTAAACAGGCCCTAAGTTTTACCGATTCATTGAGAACACAGCTCATCTATTAATCCAATTTAGTTTTACTTTGTCATTGCTTTTCCCATTTCCATTCTTCTTCATGCCATTTTCTTCTCCTCTTTCTTTTCAGACGCTAACCGGCCATTCTCCTCGTTTTTTCCATTTTCCACACTAACAATACAATAATGCCAATTGTTTACAATGATTTGATACGGTGACAATGAAGATTACATGATGACAATTTTGTTGGTGAAAGTTTAGATAATTGGAGTTCACATTGTAACATTTTTTTACTAGTATTTGCATTATTTAACCCAAACAATTTGCTTTTATCATTTTCATTGTTGTGGCTTGTTTTTACTACTTTGACAAAAAATGCTTAATTATGTCTTTATCATTGTAATATGTCCTACATTTGGGACATAGATTATAGATTAATGAAAAAAAGGTGTCAGCTAGTTAGAGCCCCGAGTTGGCCGTAGGGTCAAGGGCGGAGGTAAAAGAGTCGACTTAGGTCCCTACTCATCTCAGATTTTTTTCATTTATTATTGTAAAAAGTGGTGTAAATATTTGTTAAAAAAATGCTTAATCCATGCTCAAATGCAGGGGCGGAACTAGCAATGGGCTCGGAGGAGCTTGAGCCCCTGCAGTTGTTTTTATTTTATTATATATATATCAAATATAAAATTGTAAATTGTAAATATTCAAACAATATGTGTATTATACATTAATAACCACTATGTTCATAAAAAGACACTGCTGCGGAATGGAGGAGGCATTGCAGTTGTGGTCTGGGATATGAGAGGTGTAGGGATCGAATCCTAGCTTGATTTCTTTATATTTTGCTTTACTCGTGTCTTTTTTAACCTCTAAATTAATTTAAAATGGCTTTAAATACCTATATTCAATTTTGGATGATATACCATTAAGCTCTCTAGTGCATGGGTAGGAATCACAATTTTGCTATGGTAGCTTTTTCATCAAATTTAATTTCTTGCTTTTTGGTTTCATAGAAAATCTCATTTGATCTTGTACTACGTGTGTAATTAAAATTGTGATTTCTCAATTTACTTTTCAAAATATTATATTCTAGAATAAAATATATATGTAGTGTATTCTAGATGGTGGATGAAACATCTTTCGGAGACCTTCTCTTTCCCATTAAGAGGCCGTTTGGCAGCACTGGTTTTTGGCTTATCAGGCTTATCAGCCAACTTTTTCACCAAACGCGTAATTTTTACTTTTGCGCGCTGAGTTGTGTAATAAGCAGAAAAAGTAAGGTTGAAGTTACTTTTCTGGCTGTTTTGGCTGAAGTTACTGTAGATGACCATTTTAGCTATTTTTACATATAATTTTTTCTTTATTTTATTAATAAAATATATTTTAAAAATAATTGTTTCTTAAATCAGCAGAATCAGCCAATGCAGCCACTTCAACCAGAACTTCAGAAATTTCAGCAGAAACAGCCAAAACAGCCGATTTGCGTGCTACCAAACGGGCTCTAAGTGCCCCTCGAGAGTCCTCGAGCTTGTTCCGCCACTGCTCAAATGTGTCTTAATGACTTCTTCTTAAAAGTTAGAAAACACATACTACGTACTACGTATTACCTGATATGTTAACACTAGTTGATAAACGCGCCATGCGCGTTTGCCAAGATGCCCAAGCATTTTATTGACGGTGTACAATTCATTTGTAACGCTAACGCATATTCAGGGGCGGACCCAGAAACCTCATGTTGGGGCAAATTATTTTTTGAAGAGGAAAAATTATTTTTTGAGGGTGTGAAAATTAATTTTTTATGTACTCCCTCCGTACGTCCCGCAAAGAAGTTCCCGCTTTTCTTTTTAGCAGTCCCAAAAAGAAGTTCTTATTTCCTTAAATGACAACTTATCTACATCAAAACAGTGTCAAACAGTACAAAACAGTGTCAAATAGTGCCAAACAGTGTTGAAACATGGTCAAAACAATAAAATTTACTCTTTGGTAAGTTTATTTCCTTAATATGTGTGTATAGGTCAAACCGGGAACTTCTTTGCGGGACGGAGGAAATATATACACTAAAAATAAATTTTGTTGGAGGGGCGGTAACCCCCGAGGTCTTTACTACGGTCCGCCCCTGCACATATCTAAAGTACTCCCTCCGTCCCGACAAATTTCCTTCTTTGAATGTCTAAAAAGATTTGTCATTTCCATTTAAAGTAAAGAATATGTGGCTAAAGTTAATTCTCTCTCCTCTGCAAAAATTGTATTTCGTATTTTTTTGGGTTCAAAAAACCTTCAACAGTTAATTCTTCAAAAACAAAATTCATTTTATATGTTACATACTGGTGTCATATGAAAGATCATAAAAATTCATAAATTTTGATATATTTTTTGAAAAATTTGGAGAACAAATAAAAAAGTTATAAGAATTTAAAATTAATTGGGGTTTCAATGACGTCTGCGTGACATCATGGTGACATCAGCAGAATGCATGAACAACCCCAGGAGCAGCTGTTTTTTCTTCTTTTTTCTTTTTCCCTTTTCTTTTACCCTATCAATCCAACCTTCTACTTTTGGACTCCTCCACTCCTCTTCCCACTTTTTCTCCCCCTTTTAATCTATCATTACACTCAATTAAGAGTCTAAAAGTTCCATTTTTTATCTTTTGACTCCTAATCTTCAACCACTACAAATGGTCTTTAAAGAGATCGAGCTTCAACAATAAAATAAGAGAATGGATAATACAAATCTGATTCATAGGAGGTATTGTCTATGCTTCATCCAAATCTGACATACTACGTATATTAATTTGAGTAACATTTGCATGGTGCGTGTCAATATATATTACTATTCCAAATTAATACTACTCCGGACTCTATACCAAGTATTTTCATGCAATCTGCTTTTTTTACCTGCTTCGATACATTGACACCGATGACTTTTTTCAGGTCAACTGCTTTTCAAGTAAATCTGGAACACACAACACGAAGGACCACCGTTTTGAAATTGCCAAATATTTTGGTAATATATAGGGGAAAAATGTTGTTTTTATATTCAGAAAAGAAAAATCACAATAAAAAAGACAGATTTAACAAGGGGCCGGGGCTGAACATTATACTGTTACAATTATATGGAGTATAAGGTAAAGTAGGTATTTTTGAGAATGCTTATAAACATTAATTTGAATCTGATTGCTCATAATTTATATGTACATGTTTTTACCTTGTTTGTCTTTCTCAAATTGTTCATACTAAATTTGGCAAAATTTCCGTGACACTAAATTATTCTTGTTTTATTCTTAATTTATCAATTTAATATCATCTAAATAAACCACTTTTTATCAGTTTGTGTGTCACTTCCTCTTGTTCCAATGTTAGTGGGACGGAGGGAGTAGAAAATTTCTTGTGGATAAATAAACAAAAACACAGCCACCATACTCATATCAGGTAGTAAAGTTTAATACTCCTTTTGTCCCAAAAATATCTTCTCACTTTCCTTTTTAGGTCGTTCCAAAAAAATCTTCTCACTTTCCTTTTTGGACAATTTGTGTGGTTCACATTCATTTTCCATTTTCTTAACTTACACAACCACAACCATACATTTTCACTTTATTCCACTTTCTTAATCTCCGTGCCAAGTCAAAGTAGGAAGAATTTTCTGGAATAGAGGGAATAAAGAATAAGTTAAATATGATACCCACACCCTCTCCCCCATCAGGCTATGAAAAAGTTCTGACATCTTAGAAAAAAGTGAGAAACGAAAAAAATGAAATTCAACCAGAGTTTTGAAATCAACATTTTACCCATTGTACTAATCTTGTGTGCAGGCGCTCTCGAAGAAAATTCATTAGGAATCTTGAAAAATACGGAGTACTTGAAAGGAAAAGTAACGGAAAGCTACAGTAATAAGATGCATAACCAGCAGCCGTTAAAATGAAAACTTTAATTAAGTTATATCGTTAAAAGTACAAGAAAATATACTTGGTGTACAATAACTTTATGCATAAAGAACCACCAACACTTTTTCTATGCCCGTTATATCCCTAACAATATTCACTCTTATAGTATTGTAGAGACAAGATGTTCACTACTAATGATATGTTTACTAACATGTTATCTTTTTAATACTACGTATCTAATACCACTGGTAATTGACTAATTGTACGAACATAAATCAACAAGCATTCACCAATGCAAAAACTTCTAAAAATCATGATTTAATTTTGAAAATTCACTCAACCTTTTTTGTAGGGGTGGGTGCGGTCCGGAATGGTACGGTAAATTAGTAAAACTCGTAATGTATCTGTAAGATTTTTAACGGTCCGATTCCAAGGATGGAATCGTTCGGTACCATGTCGTTTCGGAATGGTACAAAACGGTACGGTACAATGCCAAATACATGCTAAAAATTTTGAACGAATCTTGCAATTAGTAGATATCATCACACCAACCAACTCACATGAAAATGTTGATATAAATACAAGAAATTGCATACGTTAATACGTAGTACTAAAATTCAAAAATATACAAATAGTGCAACGCAACTAAGAAAAAGTATAGCAAAAGGATGACGCACGAGATAAGTATCATCTTTAATTACTAAGTTCATGTGAAAATATAAAAAAGAATATCATTGAGTATAATAGAAATCTCCAACGTTCTTCTTCATTCTAGGTTAAGTATTACTTTGTAGTTCTAATTTAATTTATAGTTGAACCTTGAGGTAAGATTTAAACCATATTAATTAAGTTGTAAGATTGCACAAACATGATACTCCGTACAACAAAAAGTCATTTACACTGAATTACTAGAAATGAATAGTCATTAAAGATTTCTAAAATTTTAATATTCTTTCAATACATACAAAAATATAACATAAATATCTAAAAAAGAAAAATAACAATATATATATAAACACATACATTTAGCTATTTTAGGGACGCATGAATACATACTTAGGCTATAAAATTGTTGGTTTATAAAAGAGATCTAATGGTATAGAAAAACTATAAAAAATTCAAATACATGATTTTCGAACGGTCCGGTCCGGTATTTTTCGGTTCTCAAAATCTAGAACCGGTCCCGTACCCATTTCAAACGGTACCGTTTCGGTACGGGACAAAAATCTATAGAACCGTTTACATACCCGATATTCGGTTCGGTACCATTACGGGACGGTTCGGTACCGGTTCGATACCGGTTCGTTCGGTTCGGGTTTTATGCCCACCCCTACTTTTTTGTGTTGCGTATACCCGGATTACAATGCTAGTGGTGCCCAAATGTGAGCAATAATGAAAAGGGTAGGCCCTAGAATAATGACATTAATGTATAGGGCCCGAAATTAGAATCTCATAATTAGGGAGTGTCTTTTGAATATTTACATTTTGTAATTGATTATCTAAGCTTTAAATGTTTTTGTATCTTTAATTCTCTGTGTTTTTTCTTTTACTCTGTGGAATGATAGTTTTTTGTTTAATCATTGTGTAGGAATCTAGAAGAATAAGTTTTTTTTAAAGAAGAATCTAGGAGAATAATATTAAAATTTTAATAACTGCCATTTAAACGTATTTTTTATGAATTACTCGGTATTAGTCAGGTGGAATTTGCAAATATATAAATGCTCATTACAGTAACAAACACTAGCTAATAAAATATTGGATCGATCAACAGGAAACTATTTGTTTTGTAAAGTTTTGGATTTGAAATCCAAATTATTAAATGGCATGAAAGAGGAGGAAATAATAATCCCTATATTACTATCCATGTTTTCATTTCCAAAAATATGATACCATTTATTTTTTCCAAAAAAGTGTCACCTTTTAAATAAATGGCCTCAACCTTAAAACCATCTAATACGGAGTATGCCGTTGCCGCCTCAATCTCTCCCGCCAGACGCCGTCTCAGATCTCACCCGCTGATCGCCTCTGTTTCTCATCTCACTTGTCATCATATTTGCTTCACTGTCGTCGCTTGGTCTCTCGATCGCCATCGCCGTCTATTCATCTCCAAGCACCATCGCGACGATGGCGATGGTGAAGTTGGTTGTCGCTGTGACCGGAGATGGTCACTGGGCGGTGTGACTGTGACCGGAGATGGTCACTGGGCGGTTGTCGCTATGACCGGAAATGGTCACTGGCCGGTGGCCACTGTGATGGAGATGGTCACTGGGCAGCGGTGGCCCACCGGCGGTTGCTGTGAGCAGTTAGAGAATATTGACTAATGATTAATTATAAAAAGGTCCCACAATAATTAATGCAATATTAAATAAAGGGAATACATGAATGACTAGTCACTTTTTTGTAAATTTTTAAAACAAGTCAAAGTTTTATATTTTTACTTATTTTGGTAATATTGATTTTAAAAAAGGTGAAAGAGGAGGGTTTTCTTGAATGATGTTAAATACGGAGTATATAAATAAAATGACCAAGACAACGGATTCTCATCGATTTCTTTTAACAATTCTTATGAATATGATGTCACTCACAGCTCAATCAACTAAGACAAAAGACATGAATTTTCTTACATGTGATTTTCATCCGCTCACATTTAAGAAGACATACCTTATTAAGTAGACATAGCTTATACAAAGTATGATATTTTTCTATTTCCAATACTTATATGTTTATTTCTTAAAATATTTCCTAAATAGTAGTAAAAACAATGTGAAATTCCAAAAAAGGAGTATTTTGTTTTTGCCAAAAAAGGAGTATTTTGTTTTTCCATGCTTACTGTCATGCTTGAAAAGCTTTGCCTTGCCAATTATGACATGAATATTGTAATGTCAATGCCAATAAAGCCAATTATGCACTATGGTTTCAAGATAACAATTATCTATTCATATTTTGAGGGGAATACAGTACATCCATTTTGAAATATGACATTGTTTTTATTCATATTTTAGTGCTATGAAGTACCCATATTTGGATAACCAGTCTACCACCACCAAAATCGATGTGTGCCTAATTAGGTTGGAGATGGGTAAGGGCTACAGCAGTCTGACTGATGACATCGCTTCACATTTGGCTTTTTGAAAAACTAAACACGAGCCACATAATCCTACACCTAGCTGAAATACCCCTCCAAAACACATTCATGGTTAACCTTCGGTAGGTGCGATAAGCAACCACATGTCCTCCTGTCGACGTGTCATGAAATTCCTTCAGCAAGCGAGGAATCCACTTAGAATCTAAAGCCAGCACCAAACGACCTTTAAAGAACAAACACCATCACTTCATACCAGAACTTGCGAAGACTTGTCTCGTTTTTGTTCTTCCTTCACATTAGCCATTCCTAACCACTCTGTCCCACTGACAGCTGCCAATGTGGCCTTCTCTACCCGTTGAGTGAGAAGACAATTGAGGTTGCGGTGATCAGTACGAACCACAAACCACCGCCCAATCAAATACGGTCACCAATGTTGAACTGGAAAAGCTAACCTCATCATCTCTCTTTCGTAAGTTGACTTGGTAAGGGTTCTGTCCTCCCAGGGTTTGCTGAAATACCCAATCATCTCTCTTTTGTAGGCTGACTTGGTAAAGGTTCTGTCCTCCCAGGGTTCGCTAAAATACGGCATAAGCCACAACTTTATTTCATGATCCTTGGTTTCCCTATTACGATTGTTAAAAACCGAAAACTAACAATCAACGGAAGAATCATTCCCCAAGCTTAATAGCTGAAAATTTAAATATAATAATGCCAGGTTTGAATGGTCCTCAGTAGGGATTTAAATGACTCTTAAATCAAACCAGAATATGAGACAAAATAAACTACGATACACAATCTAGGAAACATAATAGAATTCCTAATTAAACCACAATAAGAAACATATTAAAAGGAAACAATAGAATTGAAGGTAATTAAAATTAATAAAACTAGCCCACCAAGGTGGTATCCGACCTGTCCCCTCCTACAGTAAACCAATAGGGGCCTAGGTCTTGGACCCCCTCCGCCTCGGCTCCCTGCTCTGCAAGCCATAACTTTATTTCTTCATCCTTGCATCGGTTCCTTTACAATTAAACCCACAAAAGACTGGGAGATTCAGGGTGCAGTTGGGAGATGGTCATAGAAAGGAGTCGGAGGGTGTGTGTGTGTAAACGACTTCATATCGCATTACCAATGTGTGATATGCTGGCGGATTGTTTTGTGTTCGCCTTAGTCAAGGTGGATATCATTTTGGGAGCGGATAGACCAGCAAGTAGCAACCCTGGGAGAGGTCAGGACAAATTGGAAGAAGTTAACTATGAACTTTGTGTTGGGAGGCAGACAAGTTGAACTAAGGCACTATTTGTTTAAAAACACTGACGTTTTTTAGCATAAACTTCTAAATGCACCCAATAATAAACATAGAAACCGACTAACCGTACTACTTTCTCGTACGCCATTTGTCACTTTGATGAAAATAATGAGTTTAATTTGAGCGTTATTGGATTATCATATGAAGATGATGATGTTAACTTTGTCTCATTCTATCATTATTATGTCTAATTTTTTTGACATAATTTTGCAGAACTATGTCTTGAACTTAATTACTATTTCTATTTTTGTTATTGACATATGCAATTGCAAAACATTCTTTGATGTAGTAATATAATTTGCTACGTGAATATGTGTATAAATTTATTTCTTTTTAATATGGTATTTTCATATTTTGTGATGTATATAATTTAAATATTCAAAATAAGATCCGTATTTTTTATTCAAAATTTTGAAAAAGATCGGCATTGTACACGTTTATGTGTTTACACATTTTTTTAAGTTAACGTTTTTTACCATTTTTTAGTTAAGTTTACCGAATAAATATTTTACAATTTTTTAATTCACCTTTTGTTAAAGTTAACTTTTTTTAAAGGTTAACGTTTTTTAATCTTGTTTAATTTCCGTATTGTATTTATTTAAATAACCAAGAGATTAGTACATACGAAGTATTAATGTATTGTTTAAAAATGGTCTGCTGTAATAATTCCTGTAAATCATTACGGGAAAGTTGGAAACGCAAACCACATATTTTCTCTTTGTCACACAGAAACTTCTGAAAATCTAACCGAAGCAACCTTATATGTGTTGATTTCTTCTTTCACAAAAAAAGGATAATACTTGTTCTAGACTTTGCTTTCGCATTAAGGGTTGGTTTGTAACTGCTTTTAAAAAAGCACTTCTCAACTTCTGACTTTTAAAAATCACTTATTTTCCCAAACACTACAATTTTTATTTTTCTCGGCTTCCGCGTCAAAAGTGCTTTTACTTTTTCTATTACACAAAAAGCACTTATTTTACCAAACGCTACCCACTTTTACTTTTCAAAATCACTTTTTTCTCAAACACTATCAACTTTTATTTAATCATTTCTCCCCATTTCATTTAAAAAAGAACTTTTTTAAAAGCAGAATCTGTTGCAAACAAACCCTAAATTTGTTTTCAGTGTTTATTGGGCCCGGATTTATGATTCAAAGTCTTGTTGGGCGTTGATGTGTGTTGGGCCGAGGTATCGGCCTTCTGCACTCACGAGGGGCCGGCCACACAAGAGCAGCCCGCCGGGCAATGTCAAAGGACTACTTCGTGGTCAACGAGTCAACTGTAAAGAGAGTGAGTGAGTACACACTAACACACCACACCTCCCCTGATTATTATCCAGTAGCAAAAGCGTCTAAATTCGCCAAAATGGCTTCTACCGATCGCCGCCTCAAATTCGTCGCCGGAGCCGATTCCTTCGGCAGCGATCTCAAGGATACTCTGGTCGCTCAGCTCCGCGCTTTGAACGTCGACGTTGAAGACCTCGGCACCGACAAGTACTACTCTGTCGGAGAAGAGATTGGGCGCCGCGTAAGCCAAGCCGCCGCCAATTCATCGGTCGAGGTTCGAGGCCTCGTCGCCTGCGGAACCGGCGTCGGAGTCGCCATCTTCGCCAACAAGTTCCCCGGCGTCTACGCCGCCACCTGCCTCACCCCCGAGGAGGCGATCAACGCTCGTTCGATCAACAATTGCAACGTCCTTGCTGTTTCCGGCATGAACACTTCCCCTGAAATGGCTTCACAAATTCTAGATTCATTTCTCCGCACTCCTTTCAAATCTCCCTGCCCTGCCTCCGGCTCGAACCCCTGGCCTTCAGAGATCGAATCGTTTCTCGACAGCTCCGTCACGGAGATGTCGAAAATCGGAACCCTAGCACAACCATCCCAATCCTCAACCGGAGATCTCAATCGATCACCTTGCAATCTTTGCTCGCTCGTGAAGAGCCGGGAGTTCATCCCGGTCGAGATCATTCCGGGCGGATCAATGACGATAGTGAGGGAGACGCCGACATCGGCTTTTGTGAAGTTCAAAGCCGGGAGCGTGGAACCAGCTCATCACCACACATTTGGGCATGATCTGGTTGTGCTGAGCGGGAGCAAGAGCGTGTGGAACCTGAGCAAAGGGGAGAAGTACGATTTGGAGGCGGGGGATTACTTGTTCACGCCGGCCGGGGATGTTCACAGAGTGAAGTATTTTGAGGACACAGAGTTCTTCATCAAATGGGAGGGGCAATGGGATATATTCCTGGATGAAGATCTAGCTGCTGCCAATGTTGCCATTGGTAACTAGGGATGAAGATCATTAAAACCTGTTGTAATTTTATTAGCCTTGGTGTTCGCTTTAATGGTTACTTGTGTTTATATTTCTCTGTTATTGTAAGATCTTTGTGCCATTGTATTTATGATTTCATAGGTGAGAATGATATGGTCTTTGGTTTGAGTATGTACAATGGGTTGAATAACACCAAGTAATAATGTGTTGAGATTTGAATCCCCAAATTTGGATCTTTTCATTTCAAAGTTTGTTTTACTGCGGTCCAATTAGACAGTATCAAATTTGTGTAAGGTGTGAAATAAGGGTGAAGGCGGTTAGAGGGATCTATGTAAAATGAAGGGTAAAGTCGGGCTGGAACTCAGACAAATCCCAGAATTCATCATTGTTGTGATGCTAGCCAAACAAGCTTGGAGCCTGGTGAGGTATGTAAAGTTTGGTGGGATGAATACTTTACATACAGGTACTTCTTTTGTGGAGCTCCAAGTAAGAACCAATCCTCATTTATTTGGCGAAACTTATTAGAAACTCAACAAGCGATTTCAGAAAACGTTCGCAAGAGATGGGTTATGGGTAACAGGGTAGAAGTCAACTTTCATGTTTAAAGAATATGAAAGTTGCATTCCTTCGATCGAACGACGATAAAAATTGGATTACAAACCGGGTGTAATCGGTATTCTCACCAGAAGAGGCTAAGAGAATATTAAGCGTTAAAATGATGACTTCAATCCTAAAAGGTCAACCTGATAAAAGAAGTAACTCATAACATGCAATTGTAAGAAAGCTTGAAAGAAAGTTGGATTCATCCCATCCGATCCCGGTGCCTTCTCCGGGTGCATACCAAATATAGCTTCCTTAACTTCCTTAATTTGAATTGAACTCAAATAATCTGGAATGGTTCATTTAAAATTGATTTTATTTGATTTGATCTGTTAATATAAATTTGATTTGATCTAATCTATTAAACATTTAAACATAATTTGGTCTATCATGGTCAGAACTTATCTTGTTGATTTTGTGATATACGATTCTAATGATTTGAAAATATCTCATTGTAATCTTAAACTATTCCATTTGCTTGTGTACTGATCATTTTTGTTTTTTATCATTAATAAATAGAGGTTTGTCCTAAATAATACTCCATACTAAAATAAATGTTATGGACAAAAATAAGACTACTTTTAAAAAGTTCCAAAAAAGAGACTAAGGTGACTTTTATACCCCTGAACCACAATGACCATGACCAAATGCCCCAGTGACCAAACGCCTAGTGACCAAATACCGCAGTGACCAAGGCCCAGTGACAAAAAGCCATCAGTGACCTACCATCACTAGTGATAGTGACCAAATGCCTCCACCTCCGGTGAGAGTTACCCTGCTAATGACATTCGTCCTCCAACCAGTTACAACTGTCACCCCTACCAGTGACCAACGCCGCTGCCTATCAGTGACCAACACAGCCGCCTAGTGACAACCGCCGCCCTGATCAGTGACCAACATCGCCCTGACGAGTAACCAACTTCGTACCAAACCAGCATCTCCGCCAACCACCGCCCCACCATGGTCCACAGCTTACAACCCCACCTGCCCAGCCTCAACTCGCCCCTGCCCCCTCCCCTGCTTCCCAGCCCCTTTCCCAGCCACCTCTACCCGTCCCCTGCAACTGCCGCACTTGCAGCCCCAATCGACGGCCAGTGTACCACCATAGAAGTTAACTGCAGCCGCGACCACAACGCCGAGCGCAATCCGCCATCGCAACCCCAACCATCGTCGTTTCCCCAGCCCCAACCCTAGTTATCGTCATTCTAAATCTAGATCTAGTTTGTTGCTCGACACCAATCGCCCATTGAAATTTAATATATAACCGTCTGCCGCCTCCCTCCGATGGCGATTACAACATCTGCGATGGCGAAATCGAGGAGCGGAAAAGAAGAGAATGAAGAAGAGTTGATTGGTTGTTGCCGTTGTTGCTAGTCACCTTCGCCGATATGGAGTCGCCTCCTTCGACGTGAATCTCCACCATCTGATGTCGCACGGTTGCACCAGTGGATGAGTGGAGTTAGGAGCTCCGTCCTCGCCTTATGCGAAGAAGAAGCCCTCTCCTGACGCAAAGAAGAAGTTCACGCAGGGGAACAAAATGTCGATGGGGCAGAATTTTGCAATGTGCATTTTAGACTTTTCATTTTATTTTAGTCATATATCTGTCCTAAATAAAAATTGCTCCTACTTTTTTCCAACTAGAAGCCAGGAGTTCTACTTCGGTCATTATTTCTAATAAATAAGTGTTTTTCTTACAACAAATAGATATACTAGTCGATTTTCTATGACATGAGTTACACATTAGAAAGCATGAAATAGACGGTCACTCCCGCCACAATAGTAAGAGCATCTCCAATGCTACAATGTGCACGGTGCACATGTGACATGAGAGAGATAGACATAAAATATTAATTTTATGACATTTCTCTCTCCTTCTTCCACGGTCTTATGTGTTTTTGGTAAGTTTTTCTCTGCAATGTCAACCACAATGTCTACATCTAGACATTATGCTTGACATTGTGAAGAAAAACTTACCAAAATGATGTAAGATCCTTCAAATAAGTAGAGAGATATTCTATTTATTGTTTTTTAATTGGTTATTTCTCATGACACGTATGCACCGTTAACATTTTAGCATTGAAGATGCTCTAACATTTCTCGAGTAGACAAGGGCATAAATAGAGGAGTCAATGCCATTTTAAGCCCTGATCCACCTCAAATCTGAAAAAGCCATCATTTACCGTGTAAAAATCTTAAACTACTACACGTATAAGAATATTTTGGAAAATTGTTAATAAGAAGGCCAAAATCTATTTGATACTACTATACCAAAGACTTAGACTTTTTTGGGACAACCTAACAGACTTTTGGGTTAAAGTCATACTAAAAAATATTAAGTAATTGTTCCAAATAGGACTAAAACATAGACAAAAACTCAAATTACGACTTGATATGTTTTATCCTCAATATAGGAGTCATCCGCTCCTATTATCATTTTTTACGTTTTTCGCAAAGTCTAAAATGTCCCTGTGCGTATCATTGTCTCCGCCTCCAGCATCGATCTTCTTCTGCGTCATGCTCTTCTCCTGTAACTCCAACATCAATCCTCTTACCTGCAACCTAAAATCAATCCTCTCCCCTGCGATTCGAGTAACGATCACCTTCTCCTGCATCTTAACAATCGATCTTTTTCTACGATGTCCAGTCCAAAACTCCATGTTGTCTACTACTTCCCTTTCTCTCCTTCCTTTTCTATCTTCCTCTTCACATTCGAACATTATCTCCCAAATTCCTCTTCCTCATTTGATTTCTTCTTCATCTTACTCTGTTTTGTAAAATTTCATCTTTGTCCCCAAAATGTCATGGAGATGACATTTCCATATATAAAAACATGGCAGCCGTGGAAAATGTCAAGTTGGTGTCATTTTTACTCTTTAGAAATGTCAAATAAAAACTGTCATTTTGATAAATGTAATGTCAAGACAGTGACATTTTTTTAAATCAGTGTTCAATAACATAGGAATTATGCCATTTTCAGGTCTAATTGGTGAGAAAAGTGGAAAATGTCAGGTTGGTGTCATTTTTACTCTTTAGAAATGTCAAATAAAAACTGTCACCTTGGTAAATGTAATGTCAAGACAGTGACATTTTTTTCAAATCAGCGTCCAGTAACATAGCAATTATGCCATTTTCAGGTCCAATTGGTGAGAAAAATAGTATGAATTATTTAAAGTGAATTAGATGGAATTTATAAAAAATGAATATCCAAATTAGCTTTAAAGAAGAAGAAGAAGAAAAAGAATAGAAGAAGAAGAAGAAGAAGCTTACCTGGGAAAGTTGCAGACGCATTGCAGAGACATCCTTCAGCGCAATTTTGGTAGTTGCAGCAACATTCACAAGTCACGAATGGAAGAAGAGTGGCTTTGCAGGGCAGTTTTGGTATTCCATCTATATTTTAGTCCTATGCATTTAAACGGAAAAGTGATAGTCCTAAGATGGGGGTTTTTCATAAGTTTTAGTCCTATTTAGGCAAATCTCTCTAAAATATTACTCAAAGTCTTATTATTAACGCAACTTCATTCTATTTTTTATGATTCTTTGATGCGGTCCACCTTCCTAATGTGTAAATTATCATCAAGACGCAGATCAAATGTTCAGATAGTAGCTACTAGCTAGAACCTTTTGGCTTTCAACGTACTGCCTTCAGCGTAAATTTGAACGTTTAATAGTTATTTTTGCATTTCGGTAATCAACAGTTAATGTTCAAAGTCGTCAACACTTTTAAAGTCAAAATTATTATAAAAATGCCATCTTCTAAAAATAAAAATTTGAAAGATAATTATTTAAAAAAATGTGGGTATGCTCTCTCTAGGGTTTCGCTAGAGTAGTCTTCTCCTTTTCCGTTTTCGTCATTGGACGAAGAACGGTGCTTCGGCGGCTCCCTGGGCTTGCGTGCTTAGGCAGGCTTCGGTGTAGACAAAGGCTTGGTGTCGCAGGTGACTCCGGTTGTGATTCTTGGCAAATAAGTTTCGTGAATCGACAAAGTGAAGGTTGACGGTAAGCTTCGTTTTCTCCAATTTTTGTAGAATTGATTTGGCTTTTGGAGGAAGGTGGGTATCAATATAGAAAGATGGCTATTGGGGAAGAAAACAGCAACTTGAATTTTGATGATGAGGAGGACGGAGAGATTGTTTCATCCGAGAAGGGAGCTAAATTTCCGATGGTGGGAGTTGTTCTCACGGATCGGGAAGAAGCTACAGTTCTGCTGGATCATCCCCCTTCTGAACCGCCGCCGTGGAGTGCTGGAGAGTCTAGGGTTTAGAAGCATCTTTTTAATTTTATTGTTTGCTTGCAATTTATTTTTCATGATCAGACTGCTTATTTTTCTGTTGGTTACTTTTATTATTGTAAAACTTTTGCATTAGGAGTGGGTGATGAGGGTTCTACGGTGACCGTCATTGGCTCAATTATGCCCAATTTAGGATCAGCGAGTTGTATTGCTTTGTCAAAGGTGATTAACTCTAAGTCTGCCCCAAAGGCGGATGGTTACTTGTGGTTCTTTTGTTATTTTTATCCCCCTCTGAATGCCATGATTTTAATCTAAGCCCCCTTCTTCAAAAAAAATGTGTGTATTGAGAGTGAAGAGAGACAGAGAGAGATTATTTCGGGTAGGACTACATTTAAAAAAGAAAGTGAAAACTTATTTAAATTTGATCTTATATGATGTAATTAGATTTAGCCTGGTCTAATCTGTCACGCGGTCACGCCCCGGACCTACCCGGACACGTCAACAACCCGCCGTACAACACGAATAGTCAACCAAAGTCAACCACATCCATATTATACAAGGCGTCATGAATATCATTCACACATAAGTCATCCATAAACATGCATAGTAAACAATTCAATACGCAGCAGAAACATAGTTTGGAATCAAATGCCACACGGGGCAAACATGAGCACGCAGACTCTAAAGTAAAATATCCATGAGCATGTTTATTAATGAGTGGAGGAAACACGAACCAAGTCTTCTCTCCGGGGAAATCACTCGAGCAACGAGCACAGGAACAAGCTCTAACCTCAACCTTAAATGGTGGTGGGACGCCCCCGAAGGGGTCAGTACTCTATAGGGCTATAAAGTACAGGTGTGGATGACATCTAATAGATATACAACAAGTATTTCAAACACAAGACCCTCAAATAGGGTGATAGTACAATATGGTTGTAACCCTAAGTTACCCCGTTTGAAAATATACTTACTTTATATAAAAGTCAAGTAGTCGGCCCGTAGGCCCATGTTCATTTAGAAATCACCATTCCCATTCCCCGTGACTATAAGCCACGACAACTCATAGAGTCCAACCCTAATACATGACCTTGTATTCTAGAGCTCCGCTCTATCACATCACCATACAATTCATGTCACTTGGGTCAATTTCCTTACCTTGCATTCTAGAGCTCGGCTCTATCACATCACCATGCACTCCTTAGAGCTCCAACCCTAATACATGAAATTGTATTCTAGAGCTCCGCTCTATCACATCACCATACAATTCATAACATTTGGGTCAATTTCCTCACCTTGCACTAAAGTCCAATTCCTAAGCAAACATATGCTTAGAATTGACATATCGATAAACTACCTTGGGTCATCCTTAAAGACTGCCCATAACATAACCTTAGCTTCATACTAAGTCATTATATACACTTGAAGTATATTCAAGTGTATTGCATACAATCCAATCCCTAGGATCAATGCTATCAACCATTTCCAATAATCACTAACTAGTATTTCAATACTATTAAGATTATTGTTATCATACAAATATTCTCATTTTGTAATTCTCTACATATTTACAATTATGTAGCAGCAACTTAAGTATTGAATCTCAATACATAAATATTCATTTATGTATCCACATAATTCATACATGAGTGAAATGCCTATTTCACAAAATAGTTCATTTATAACTCATTTAATCTCATATTATTCATACAACCTCAATTCATTTCCAATTTCATTCTTTGGCAACTATATCAATATTTAATCAGCACAATCCATGAAAAATTATGATTTAGACATTTAGGTAATCTCATGCTTAACCTACAAGTTGTAAGCAATTAGATGTTGATCCTCACCTTAATTAAGCTTTAAACTTTTCCTTCTTGATCCAATGGTCAAAGCTTCGGTCAAGGTGGATTAAGAACTGGTTCCTTGCTTAAATATGAGTGTTAAACAGCCTCCTCAAAGTGCTAGCTCAACCCCTAAACGTCGATACGAAAACAGCCCCTAGAATGGGTGTTTTCCGGCAAACTCTTTCCTAGTTTTTCCAAAATTTGCTCTAGGTTAGCATCTAACCTTTACAATCAATAAAGTAACTTTATAAGGACATATTATACACTTGGAGTAGTGTATAATAGCTCCACCAATCGTTCATATCATTTGGAAAATGAAAGGAAAAGTTTTGGGGTTAAAACTCACTTTAGAAGAGTAAATCTGTTTCTGCAAGATTGTGTTTTGTCCGGACGATTTGGAAGCCTTCCACTACTCCGATTGATGCAAAACAGACCTTCACGGATTCCTAGTCTTGAGATATTTCTTTTGGTATCTTATACGACTTATGTGTATTAGTATAACTCGAGATATGAACCAAACAATACCAACACTCCCACTGCTCGAGTTTGTACGCAGCAGTTCACTCAACCTCGATTATTGTCGGTAAAGCTCTCTCTTCTTGATCAGAAACCATTCAATAATGAAAGTAGACTTCAAAGTCTATCCAGGGACACTTCATTCACATTATTTGGTCGAGTATAACTTCACTTATGGAGGGAGAAAAACATCACTCCCTTATTGTGCGAAAATAGACTAGGTGGGGTTCCCTCTTTGCTTCCTTTGTCAAGTTCAGCCCCTAAAGTCAGCTGTGGCCGACCTCTAATATTATTTTTCTTGTCTTGCAGGTAGAAGGAAGAGATGGGCGTAGCATGGTGTTCCCCAATTATTTTGGGAACAAAATATCAATTAATACATCCAAAAATGGAAAAATGGGTCCTATTGTTTTATCTCTTGTCAAAAGATGTCTTTTTGTACTCATTGTAATTTATATAGACCAAGTCAACTCCCTACATCATATTATTGATCTCCAATATGTGTAGGATCATCCCAATAATTTACATGATGAGTACTATAGAAGGAAAAACCTACTCTCATTATTTAGCTCAATAATGTCAAAGGTGGGACCATAGGTGTTTGTATTATTCTCAAATCATCCTATCACTTATTTTGACATTATTATACACATTGTTGGGCTACAAGTCGTGTGGGTCACCCTCGAGTGGGCCTAGGACGCCATCCTTGAATACTTAGTATTTTTAGCAGGTTGGGCCCAAAATAATGTTTGGGCTGCCCAGCCTTTCTCAACATGTCTTGAAAGGTTATGTATCATTATTTAGATAATGTTGGGCTATTTTATTCATTAATAAGGCCCAAATAAGTATTTGCAAGCCCGACACTAATATACGAGTTCTAACAGTACAATAATCAATCATGCACTACGTAAAACATTAATCGTTTTACAATCGTTTGATAATCGGAAATTCAATACATAAACTTTGAATTTTAAATTGAATTTTCAAGGACGTTCGGGTGCGGTGTCACATAATCTATTATGATTTGGCCAAAAACATCAGCTCGCGTTGCATTTTCTCTAATGTAACAGCTTGTAACTGTAAGGAATAATTGTACTTAGATTTTGATGATGCTAGGATAGATTAGAATTTTAAAGTACCCCTATAGAAATTTTGTATTAGAAAATTTTCTTTGTAAGTATTAGCATAGTCGACGGGCCAGAGATCCTCTTGGTACTTCTGATCAGAGCTGCCAGGAGAACTGCTTCATGAGAGTTGCTCTTCTGAGAAGCATCAGAGCTGCTATGAGAACTGCTCCAAGAGAAGTGCTAGCAGAGTTGCTCCTTTAACCAGCTATGAGAGTTGCCTGCAGAGCTGCTGTTCAGAGGAATCATCAGAGCTGCTGCCAGAGCTGCCCTCATATAGCTATCAGAGAACCATCAGAGCCCGACTTGAGAACTGCTAATCGGAGAGTCTCATCAGACATCAAACACTTAGAAGAATTCGATGCTACCTTTCAACGGCCGTATAACTAACGGGAAATTCCCTAACGGCTAGGAGATATTTCACGAAAGGAAAGCATTTAATGCTCATTTAATGAACCTGATACGTTGTGGAGTAATTGCAGATGATTGACCGAGATTCCTGGAGAATATTATACAAAAATAGAAACCTGCCAAATATGCGGGTCCAACCGGTCAACTCAACAGTACGCGCATTCAATGCAGTTGTCTCCTCCTCCAACGGGTAGACAACTTCAGTATAAAAGGATACTCGATGAAGAACAAAAAGAAGAGAATTTTGCTACAATCCTTGCTAACACCTTCTTGAGATTCAAATTCTAACTCCATCAACAAGAAAAGCAAACGTTGGGAAGATCTTCAGTTCATATCCTTTCATCCAACAAGAGCAAAGTTCCTCCTGTTCTTCAACAACTTCAAGCACCTCATCTACAATTCTATTGTGACGAAGCTAGTTGGAGAAAAACTCTGTTTTTCGAAACATCTTCTGCAAAGAAGAACGTCCAATTAACTGGAGTAGTGAAGTAGGGATACTTCTGGGAAGCTCAGTGAATGGACCAGCCATCAGGAAGCAGGACTGCATCCCGGGTGGCAACTAGACTTGAAGAAGACGTGGAGAGCTTCTTAAGTTCTAGGGACTAAGGCGTTGTAACTGTCGTTTTACAAGCTTAGTGGAACAGTGGACTAGAGGAACGCGTTGTTCCTTGAACCACTATAAAAATCCCCGGTGTCATTTACTTTTCTGCTTTTAATTCTTGCACCTAAGATTTTAACTGTGTAACTCTAAAGAACTTGGAATCTGTGTTCAGCAGATCTTGTTCTAAGAGTCATCAGAAAGGCAAATTGCCTTAATGTTTTCTTGAGGTTACCCAGACAGACTTTAATCCGCTGTCTGGTCCAGTTCTGCCATCAGAACTCGACCATCTCTGTCATCAGATTTGGACCACCTCTCATAAGTCAGTATTGACTTTGAGTAAAAATCTGAAAAATCAGAGCAGTCTATTCACCCCCCCCCCCCCTCTAGACTGCTTCATACTTAAACGGGACCAACAGTAACAAAATTTACGATCAACTGTAATAATGGTCTTCATAGCATACCACAAATGTTACAACAGATGGAGCACAAATGTAATAGCTCTAAACTTGCACAGATGTAACGATTTTATAATGTAACATCACAGCGTAAACAGAGAAAATACACATATCTGATTAATTTTATAATGTAACACTTTGTGCAAACTATGAGCCACACAAATATCTATTTCTTTAATTCATATACAGATACATACGTAAACAAAGAAATCTGGATACAAATATATCGAATATATAATCAATGTAACAATCATTAAATACCTCGTTTAAATTTAACATATATCTATCAAACATTTGTTAATTACACCAATTGATCACGTAACTAGCAAATAACTAAGTATCTCATTAACATGACATTCAATGTTGTTCAACCAGGCTGAAACCCTTCATGGTTGCCGATACCGAGACAGTGAGACTATACTAATAGATGTCAAGTCCACTCTCGATCCCGAGAGCGATACAAATCTAGACAACATATAAATTAAAAGTGGATGTCCATGACGCTAGTCCTCACCCGACCTATAGACAAGATCTTGAAGGCTAAGCTATATGATTATTAAAACTAAAATATGTGTTAAAAAACATGTTCATCATTCGAAGAAGCGTTCTTGAGAAAATATCATTCAACATTCATCACATGGCATCATTCCTTCATTCATTCAGTGTCCCCTCATGATCATATAGAGCATAGTATGTTGGGAAATCAGCCTGATTTTGTTTTGTCGTAAAACCAACAATTATACTAAATCAACAAAACATTTGTCACTTGACTGATAATACAATAAGGGATAAAGCAAGAAACAAACGACAAAAAGTCTTATGTCTGTCGTTCTTCCTTGAACCAGACTTGGAATCTATCACCCCTGTAGAAGCAATAATATTTATTGATCCTGTAATGGGCTTAACTGAGCCAATGACAGGCAAATCAGACTTCTCATCACCTGACTTAAAATCTAGAATCTTACTGTTAGGAAATAAGAACACACCCACAACAACATGTCATTTGAAAGAAAAACACAAGCAAAATAAAACGGAATTAAAAGTTTAAAACAGAGTTCACTCATCTTCTTACAAACCATAGTCTATTGCACTCTACAACGGCGGCTCGAGGGGGGATGAACCCCTGAAACGATTGCTCCATGCGGTCTGCAGTGTCCTCCTCATCGAGCACCAGTTCGTCATCCTCAGTCCTGCTCTCCCAATCGTAGCACTGCCTGATCAACTTTTTCTAACTATCTTGCACCGGAATTACCTCATCCCCATCCAGCCGCGACCCGCCAGCCTTGGCCTTGTTTGCGATCTCCGCCATATATGTGTTGCGGACTGCCGAAGAAAGAAAGCCGCACAAGAATGGCGCTCGGAAAATTAACCCACCTACTCGACCGAACAGCCTTGGAGTCTTGGAGACTCATCATTGTCCTTCTACTTGAATTGCCTCGAGCCGCACTTCATCGAAGATGAAAGCAGAGATTACGACCCCTAAACCTAGTGGAGACGGCCGCACTTTACTTAGTAAATCAAACGATGAGTCAGGAAATCAGCCCAATTAAAAACTTCAAAGTGATTAAATAATTGAATTAAAAACTTCGTGATGTTCTTTTGAATTAAATTGAGGCTCTGTTTGCAATCACTTAATTTAAGTGATTGTGGTTTTTTTTAAAGAAAAAAGCACTTATTTTATCAAACACTACCAACTTTTACTGTTTCGTCTTCTGTGTAGAATTTACTTTTTACTTTTTCTATTACACAAAAAGCACTTATTTTACCAAACACTACCAACTTTTACTACTAACCACTTTTTCCCAAAAAGTGTTTTTATTTAAGCACAATCACTTGCAAACAAAGCCTGAATTAATGGCGTTGGGACGCGCATGAGGTTTTCTTAAAGTCAATATAAACGTAGTACTCCGTACGTGTATTTAATTTTCCCAACTTATCAAACTTCTATACTCCGTATATATTCGACTTTTGGCTTCCGACCAAAAAATCAAACTCGAGATTGTTATTTGAGGAACGCATTAAATTTAATTGTTGAAAAACCTCTCGTAATGGAAGAGTCAACATGGAATATTGCCTATGCAGCTGCGTGGGTATGTGCCGCTGCACTCATTCTGCTAGCAAAACATCTCCGCCGGAGAAAGCTTAATCTGCCGCCGGGGCCAAAACCGTGGCCGATCATCGGAAACTTGGACCTCATTGGCACCTTACCCCATCGCTCCATCCACGACTTGTCGTTAAGGTACGGCCCTATCATGCAGCTCCGGTTCGGGTCCTTCCCGGTGGTTGTCGGATCCTCCGTCGAAATGGCCAAGATCTTCCTCAAAACCATGGACATCAACTTCGTTGGCAGGTATGTATTAAATTACTACTTTTTGGTCTAAATAAGTTGGTGGTGCTACTCGTATATACTCCCTCCCCTCCCTATTTTAAAGTTCTCTACAATAAGGTTGAACACAACATTTACGGGTGAAATAAATAGTACGGGTAATGAATTGTGTAGAAAAAGTATGAGAGAAAATGAAAAAGTGTGAAAGAGAAGATAAAAAGTAAGAAAAAATAAGAGTGATTTAGTATTTTTAAAGAAAAAGACTTGCCAAAAATGGAAAGTGTAACAAACTTTTAAATACATCCAAAACGGAAAGTGTAACAAACTTTAAAATACAGAGGGAGTACTATGTATTTCTCATATACACTGCCTAGTTGTTTATGTACACATCAGTTTCTGAACGAACCATTTGTGTACACAAAGTCACAAACAACTCGAGGGTATACAAGAAATATGTACATGTCATGTGTACAAACAACTTTTTCCAAATAATTTAGCTACATATGTGATTTCCTATTGAATTGATTTGAACATATCGCCATGTAATTTCATATGAATGATATAAATAAATAATTTAAATACACATATTTTTAGGAGTGTACATCAATTTGATGTTACTAAGTCAAATGATATTACAAGAATTTCAAATGACATCATGAGCTTAAAAATTTGAATGTACTTTAAAGTACTCTTTGTTACTTATAGAGCCCGTTTGCTAGCACGAAAATCGGTTGATTTGGCTGATTCTGCTGAAATTTATGAAGTTCTAGCTGAAGTGTCTGCATTGGCTGATTTAAGAAAAAATTATTTTTAAAATATATTTTATTAATAAAATAAAGAAAAAATTATATGTAAAATAGCTAAAATGATCATCTACAGTAACTTCAGCCAATACAGCCAGAAAAGTAATTTCAACCTTACTTTTTCTGCGTATTACACAATTCAGCGCGCGAAAGCAAAAATTACGTGTTTGGTGAAAAAGTTGCCTGATAAGCCTGATAAAAAATGTGTTGCCAAACGGCACCATAGTATGTGAGATAATAATATGTACTGCAAATCTGCAATGCACAAATAAGGGATGTTAGGCTTAATACAATTTAACTATTTAAGGATTTCACGAGTCAACTGATGTTACGATTAAACTATTTCAATAACTGATACGATAGTATACTTTATGAATTTTTGCCCGAAATAATTAGTTGTGTAATGATTAGATTTGCTACATGCCAATTCGTTAAAAATGAGTTTTATTTGGACCAATTCGTTAATATGAGTTTTATCCACAATGTTTGGGACGATGTTTTTTATTTGGACTGTTTTCACCAGACTAGAACAAAACAAATTGATCTATACAGACCCCAATCAGACCAGACCAGACCAAACTTAAATAGAGAATACATGTCATACCAGACTTGCATAGTTATAAATACTACACATGGACGAGACATTTATCAAAACATATCAGTTCAGACTAGATCAAACCTAATCAGACTTAAATAGACCGGACCATATCAGATTTAAACAGATCAAACCTGATTTAAATATACATTGCAAATCATACCAAACTTCCATAGTTATAAAATAGAAATAATGACAGGAGTAGTACGCGTGACTTTTAGGTGGACAATTGTAAGACCTATTCTGAAATAGGACAATAAACAGATTAATTAAAAGGAAAGGTCTGTAATAACCCTACCCTTTCTTCCTCCGCTACATCTGCTTCACACAACGCACCAGGCTTCAAACCTTCATCTCTTTCTACTCCCAATCGGGCAACTAGGAGCGCTGCCGCTCCATCTCGATTTTCGCCTTCTTCGGTTCGTCCCTGCCACGCCCAAGTCACCGCTTCCGCCACACAGAAGTCGCCACCCGCCACTGCTCAGATGTCGCTGCAACTGTTCATCTGCTCCGATATGGCTTGGAGGATGGCGATGACACCTCGCCTCTGCAGCTTCCTTTCTTCGCCCGATCTCCGCTGTCGTGGTGGGGTGGAATCTCTTGATCTTCTTCTCCTCCTTTCTTTTGTCCTCAAAAATCCGCTACAATCTCGATACTAAATCCCAACCAGAGACAAAGATCGTTCTGAAGCTTCTAATTTTATTCGTGCTTGCATCTAGGGTTTCCGATTGAGGGTTGGTGGCGGTTCAAAAATAGTTGTGAAGGCCAGGGAGGGGGTGGGACAGTAGGGCGCGGTCGTTCGAGACTGGTAATTGCAGCGATGGGTTGGTGGAGCATGTGTGTTGATATTGGGGGTAGTGGCTTCGCCGTGGCTGGTGGTAGAATCGGGTGGTGGGGATGTATCGAGCTTTGGGGGCTGGATCTAGGCTGGTGGAGGCTAGGAGGGGAGTCGGGAACAGGGGCGGGCGACGACGATGACGGTTGCCAGGAGGGGCGGTCGCAGTAACTTGCATGGCAGTAGAAGGGAGGGAATGGGGCGTGGTAGTGCAGGGGGTGTCTCAGGGGAGGGGCTGCCGGGGTTGGGTGTAGTTTTGGCGGCGGCGGTTGCTAGCGGTGGCTGAAGGTGGGTGTAGCTGGCAGTGGTGGTCGCCAGCGATGGTGGTCTGTGGTAGTCGCCGCCGGCGGGGTGGTGGTCGCCAGCGGTAATTATTATCAAACGCGGGGTAATTGTGAATGGTCAAACCCGATAATTGTAACTGTAAGAGCGGATCGAGTAATTCTAATTGAACGAGTTGGGTAACTCTAACCGGATGAAATGGGTTGATTAACTCTAACCGGATCAAAGTGGTAAATGTAACTGGGCGGGGTAGGGTAACTGTAACTGGACGAGTTGAGTAATTGTAATTAGATGAAACGGGTAACTGTAACTGGACGGATCGGGTAACTTTAAATGGACAGATCGGGTAACTGTAACTGGGGAGTCGGGTAACTGTAACTGGACAGATCGGGTAACTGTAACTGGACGGATCAAGTAATTGGTAGGATCGAATAACGTTAATTGATCGGATTGGGTAATTCCGTAATTGTAATTGTTCGAGCTACGAGTAGAGTAACTGTAATTGATTGAATCATGTAATTGCAATTGATCGGATTAAGTAACTATAATTGGTCAACCAATATTTGTAATTGTTCGAACATCAGATCAGTAATTAATTTATTCGATCGGATAAATCATAACCACATAATTCTATGAGGTAAGATGTAAAATCAAACGACACTTTTACTGGGCGGCACTTGAGGCGTGGGAAATGAGGAGGACTATTACGTAGGATTACGGTTTGAGTTTCTTGTGTAAGGATACCCGTAAGGGTATACATGGTATTTCCTTCCCAATGTTTTAAAAGATGTTAGCGGAAGGTCTGTTGTTTGGAATTTATTGAAACAAGCCCTATGTTTGTCCAAATCATCTTAATTAGTATTATTATTAACCTTACCCCTATAAAATACACATGGACGAGACATTTAGTAAACTAGACCAAACCAGTTCAGACTAGACCAAACCAGATCAGACATAAATAGATCAGATCAGATCATATTTAGGGGGTGTTTGGTTAACAACCCATCAGCCAATTTTTGGCTGTTTTGACTGCTAATTGGCTGTTTGACCACTTTAATCGGCTATTGAAGTGTTTGGTTAAGGACTTGCTAACTTGGTTGTTTGTTGTAAACAGCCAAAATTTCAAAACGCCATAATATGTAGCGTTTCCTCTCGGCCATTTCTTTATCCACCATATTATTCCTATTTGCCCATAGTCTGTCACTTCCCTTCTCACATTTTCCTCGCTTGACATCTTCGATCTACCATAACAGGAGGCGGTGGGCAAACGTCATCATCACAATTCCTGTTAATCAAATCTCTAGTGTTAATTGCATTTTTATTGATCAAATCTTTTTTGAGCCCGTGTCCAAAAAATACTCTGTATGATTTTGTAATGATGCAGTGAGAAACATGAAAACCCATCTTGTAATACAATTCGTCTATAAATTATTTTCATTAAAAAATTGTTTCTTGTATGATGATTTTTTTTATTAATTAACAACAATCTGTTTTAAAAATCGGTCTAGGCGCCCGATTAGTCCCCGCATAGACGCTAGCCGGTGGTCGGGCGCCCCGATTTTCGTCTAGGCGAATCCGACTAATTGGTTTGCAGTTTAGGTGAATTAGTCGGCCACCTATAGCGCGTAGTTGCCCGCCTAGAGCGCCTAATCGGCCGCCTGGGCCGCCTAGGTCTTCTAGATTCGCCAAACATTACTTTACTTTTTAATTTTAATTTTCTAAACAATATACATACTTTAAGTTTAGCCATGGATATAAAGAAATGAAGTTGTTACTTAAGATAAAACTATATATGTTTGTATATATACCTACATTTTATCATTATTTATATTTATTTATAATATAATGAAGTTAAGTGATTAGTTATCATATACTACGTATGATTAAATGTGATTATTCTATCATTCATGTTTGTTAATGTATATGTATATATGTATTTTATACACACAAAAATACAACATTACTTATCATATTTATGCAAAAATATAGATAAAAATGCAATTTCTATGTCTCCAACTACTCCCCGACTAGCGCCTAGCGTCTTTTAGAACATTGACAACAATGGTGTAAGTTCTTGTTCTAATTATTAACATGGTTGACATGTACGAAGTACTTCTAAAAACCAAAACCTTATATTTGAGAATGAGGGTTGGTACCCCTTATTTATGTCAACATAAGGTATGCACAATGAATTGTACATTGTTGTTAAAAAGTTGGACCTCACTTATCACATGTACTTATATAACCTTACACATTGTTAAAGCTTCATCCTTCCATTAAGTGATTCAATTAAATGGAAGAACTTTAAGTAACATGTTACTCTGTACTATTTTAGTCGGCACTCCTTCAAATCTGGGTGATTGAAGAAACGGCAATAGCGCAACAGTAAAAAGCCTAAAAGTTTTGCTCTATTTGCTTATAAATTCTCCAAGTCCGTAGATTGTCATCAATTCAAGCAAAAAACAATTTTCTCTTTACTTTTAATGGCAGGTTGCATTTGAAATTCAAAACCTGTTTGGTAATACTGAAATTGGCCGAATCAACCGATTTTGCTAAAATCTATGAAGTTCTAGCTGAAGTGGCTGATTCTTCTAATTTATGAAAAAAATTATATTTAAGATAGATTTTATTACTAAGATAAAGGAAAAAATTCTATGAAAAATATATAAATGACACTGTACAGTAACTTCAGCTAATTTAACAAAAAATAACTCAAGCGTTACTTATTTTGATTATTAGCTAATTTGAGGAAAAATCACATGTTTTATGAGAAAAAAATGTCACCAAATGGGCTCTTAATTTGAAGAATTTAGCTCCCTTACTAGATTATAGAGGGAGTGGCTCCGGGTACAACCGACCTCGCACGTAAAAAAAAATTAACATCTTATGCGTGACTCAGGACCTCATCAGATTCTAAAATACAAGCTACTTAAAGATTACCCTATCTACAAGCAATCTCCTATTTACAAGGATGCACTTATTGAAGCTCAACTCTAGGAGGAGGATGCTTTCACCTCTATTGTCTCCAGAAGAGACAAAAAGTGTATTGTCCCTCAGATAGGACAGTGCAATCCCTCAGATAGGACAATGCAATCTCGACAACAATTTAAACGGGCTTAGGATGCTTTTGGGAGTTTATCAAGGATCTTTTAAAAGCGATGTGGGTTGTTCTTCCAACGCTCGGTGGTTTCTAAAGCTTGAGGATTTTCAATAGAACCAGCTCTAAATCTTATTTTATTAACCAGCTCTAAATCTTATTTTCTTTTGCACTACTTTTCTTTTCATTAATTATTGACTTGATTAGCTCTTGTTTCTCATTATTGTCGTCTGGCCTGTCGGGGTTCACTCCCATGTGGCTGAATTCACTATTGTGATTGTACTTTAACTTCTCTTCTTTTGAAAGAAAAAAAAACCCTAACTTCTCTTTTATTAATAAATCCTTTCCTATTTGATTTTTTTTGAGGAATTTGGCTATAACCATGGACACATAATTTGAGGGAAAATCGCATAACAATTACACATGTACTAGTTCTCCACAAAAAAAAACATTACTTCAATATTGGACAAATATTTTCGCGCCTTGCGCGAGTAAATGCTAGTGTATAATATACGTATGTAAAAGTAGTTTGTAAAAAAAATATTCATGTCCTTAAAAGTCATATAACAATTTATCAGCTAATTTTAAATAGCCATTTAACCAAACATTATTATATAAACCGCTAAGATTATCAGCTAATCAGAGCAGCCAACAGAATCAGCCAACATCAAACAGCTAACACAATCAGCAACAGCCAACCGCCAACAGCTAGTTGCCAAACACCCTCTTAAACAGATCAAACCAAATCAGACCACAAAATTTAAGTCTAATTAAAAACATTCTTAGTTCAAGGCAAAAAATAAGAATAATTGGATTGTGCAATGTGTATTGAAGTAGCAAGTGTAAAATGATTGTAAAATGTAGCACAAACCATATATGCGAATATGTAATAATTGTATGATTTTAATTAGAACTTGAGATAATATTACTCGTGGAGACAATTAGGAAAACTTGAATAAGAATAATAATTTGGGGAGCATTAAATCTTTTGTGTTTTCTGAAATAGTAATTAATTTAGGTGACAACTCCGGTACCCTTCTAAAAAATGGAGTATCGTACTTGTCATTCATGTGATTGGATCACACCAATTTAGATTTAAATAATTCAACTGCTACATTCTCATTAGTCCATGGTATAAATTTATTAATTTATAACTCCGTACGTAGTAATAAGGGAGTCACTACTTGTTGTACAGTTGTACCCTGTATCACTTTAACACATCAATCTATTCAGGCCACAAACCGCCGCCGGAAAGTACACAACATACAACTATCGTGATATCACTTGGAGTCAGTACGGCCCGTACTGGCAGCAAGCACGACGGATGTGCACGACGGAGCTTTTCAGCTCAAAGCGTCTCAACTCGTATGAATACATCCGAACGGAGGAGCTGAAATCCATCCTCTCTGAGCTGCACAAAAAGTCATCATCAGACCCAGGACAACCGCTAATATTGAAGGACTACCTGTCCACCCTGAGCTTGAATGTGATCAGCCGGATGGTGTTGGGGAAGAGTTACCTCAATGAGTTAGAAGGAGCTGTGGTGAGCCCTAATGAATTTAAGAAGATGATAGACGAACTATTCTTGCTCAATGGGGTGCTGGATATTGGAGATTCCATCCCCTGGATCGCTTTCTTGGACTTACAGGGGAACATAAAGAGGATGAAGGCATTGAGCAAGAAATTTGACAGGTTTCTGGAGCATGTTCTTGATGAACATGATGGTAGGAGGGAAGCAGAGGGGGAGGAGTTCGAGGCCATGGATATGGTGGATGTTTTGCTCGAGCTTGCTGATGACCCTAACAATGAAGTTAAGCTCGAGAGGAATGGAATCAAGGGATTCACACAGGTTTTTAAAGAAAATATTATATATTTTGCTTCTGTTGTTGCCCATACACGATATCTCTATAACAATTGAACACTGCATTAAGATCTTCAGCTACTATCAAATTGAGATTTTAGGATGAAACTGTAATATTAACGGATTGTGATAATAATTAGAACTCTCTCTCTCTCAAATACACGTAGTATTAATTTCATTGGAGTATTTAGGAAAGTGACAACTATTTGGCCAAATTTCCTTCCAGAATATAGCACATTTGAGTAATAAAGTCATATTTTAGATTTTATTGAAAGTAGATGATTAAGAGAACTTTTTGTCAAGCTGCAGGACATATTGGCTGGCGGAACAGAGAGCTCTGCAGTGACTGTGGAATGGGCGGTCTCAGAGTTGCTGAAGAAGCCGAAGATATTAGAAAAGGCAACAGAAGAATTAGATCGGGTGATCGGGCGAGAGAGATGGGTAGGAGAAACAGACATGCCAAAACTCCCTTACATTCAAGCAATTGTGAAAGAGACAATGCGATTGCACCCCGTGGCACCTATGTTGGTTCCACGCCAATGCCGCGAGGAATCAAAGGTCGCTGGCTACGACATTCCCAAAGGCACCCGAGTCCTCGTCAGCGTCTGGGCTATCGGAAGGGACCCTGCGCTGTGGGACAATCCTAACGACTTCATTCCTGATAGGTTCATCGGGAAGGATATCGATGTAAA
This sequence comes from Cuscuta epithymum, assembly GCA_945859915.1. Taxonomy (NCBI): domain Eukaryota; kingdom Viridiplantae; phylum Streptophyta; class Magnoliopsida; order Solanales; family Convolvulaceae; genus Cuscuta; species Cuscuta epithymum. The sequence goes on from CAMAPF010000006.1 coordinate 4,581,984, forward strand.
AGGCCGAGACTTTGAGTTACTCCCATTTGGTGCAGGGAGAAGAATGTGTCCTGGATACAGTCTCGGGCTTAAGGTCATTCAAGCTACTTTGGCTAACCTCTTGCATGGATTTAAGTGGAGATTGCCCGATGGTTTGACACCTGATGAGCTCAACATGGAAGAGATTTTTGGGCTTTCGACACCAAAAAAGTTCCCTCTTTCTGTTATTATTGAGCCAAGGATTTAGGTGCATTTATACTTGTCCTCGCTTTTATGTGGTGTGAAGCTCTTGTAGAATATACCAATAATTATAAGGAGCAGTTCAATTAAAACAAATATGGACATACTATGTACTCGCTCCATCTCATTCAAAGGTTCTCACTTTCCTTTTTTGGACGTCCCGTATAAAAGTTCTCATTTCTACTTTAGGAAACAATTAACATTATAAAATGACAATTTAATCGTCAAATATTAAAAGTAATACATCTTTAATGTCATAGTTATCATCTTTAATATATTTGAGGTTGTGTTATTGGACTTGGTTATTTTGGGCTTGAGAATTTGGGTGGCACTAAGTGCTAATTTGTAAAGTGTGAATTTGGGTTGTCTGATTAACTTAGGATTTATTGTTTTGATCGGTGGCAAGGGCTTTTGGATTACATTCACTTGGTTTTTCTTTTGGGATAATTTCACTAATAACCTTAAAAGTTAAAATAATATCACTTTCGTCACCTCTTAAAAAAACTAGTTTTCAAAATATATTCAAATAACCTTATTTAATTATTATCTAATTAACCGTGCCATTTCACAATGGTAACCTTCCAGCGGGATGGAGGTATTATTAGTTTTGCATAATGAAGATAAAAGATAATATCAAGAAATCTAATCACCTTACTTGTGAAAATAATAATACTAGTATGTGATAAATGGTGTGTGTGTGTTTTTAACCCGGTTTGTAATCCAAAACCCGAGGGTTTTAGGGTGAGGGCCAGGAAACACCCGACCTATTTGTTGATTAAAAAGTGAAAGTACAAAGAGTAGGAGGGCCAAATTAAACCAAAGCCTACTCATAAGTTAGAGTACATATGGATAACTAATTGCATCAAATTTTAGTATACCAACAAAATGATTAAAATGATGATTCGTGGTATTAATAGAGGTGCTATAATGGGCTAAGTAGTCAGTCGATTTGTTGATCTCCGCTTGGATATGCTTTATTGACCAGTTTAGACATTGAAGCTTTTTCTTGTAAGGAGTGACCTATTATACCTTCATAAACATCTGCACTATCAACCTAAAAAATAATATTATTATAAGTGTTAGTATTGATGTGAGGGATAGTTTTAAGAATGACATCATAAAGGGCAATTGTGTTGTCAAGATGTTTATCAATCTGGGAGATATGACCAACATACTAGCTGGCATCATTCCGGATCAGTGCTACATTGAGAATGAGGCCGCGATTAAGATTACAAGAGGCGAGGTTGATTTTAAGACAATTTTTGGGAGGTCTATGCCAATATTTGTGCTCGGGGGAATGCCTTTTTTTAGGTTTGGTGGTGAGGATGTTTATCGGAGGATTAGGGTTATCCGAAATAAAGGGTTTGGCAACCGAGTAGGCAAAAAGATCATTTTAATAGTATTAATCGCCTCAGGAATATGACCTTTATTGTCATCATAAAGATAGGTGTTACGAATTTTCCAAATCTGCCAAATAATGGTGTTGGGAAGGGCGTAATTTAAATCGTTGAGATGTATATTAAAATTAATGTACCTGCGCTCCATAAAGATATTTAGGTTGGTATCATGGTTGGGCCAAAAACCAAAAAGATTTTCAAAATGATTCCAAATTTTTTTGTTGAAATTGCATCTTAGGAAGAAATGATCACCAGTGTCATGAGTATGACAGTAGGGACATTTAAAAAGGGCCAGAGATACCCATTTAGTTAAGGTTTTTTCCAAAAGGAAGGATATTATTGTCAAGACGCCACAGAAAAAAAGATATTTTTTTGGAGTACAATTGTTCCAAATATATTTAGCATTGGCCTTAATATTCATCATAGTTCGTGTAGCATCATAGGCACTAATGCACTATTAAAATTGAAATTGTCATTTGTACTCGGTTGCCAAACAAAATTATCATCGAGGTCGGAAAAATGAATCGGTTTCTCATGAATTTTGTCAACAATGTGTCAACAATGACATCAAGGATAAGCCTTTGGTTTTGGAAAGCTTCATTAATGGTCAAATTGGTAAGGTGAGTAGGAAGTTTTCCTGGAATTGATGAACGGGACCAGTAACACTCCAGTTAGAAAACCAGAAAGAGCTGGAACCATTGTCAACTTGAACCCTACAATTAGTTTAAAAAATGGGTCGAATCATGTTCATAGATTTGGACATAATGGACCGGGTGTCATCCTTTAGGGAATTAACCCAAAAGGCCCACAAGCCAATATTAGTTTCGAGCTTCCACATTAATTTTAGAAAGAAAGCCTGCTGGATATGGTATAGCTAGGTTCCTGAAGCCCAAACCATTCTCATTAGTTGGGTAACAAACATTGGCCCAACTGCGTCAAATCCTCTTGTTGTGATCATCGGTTTTGTTCCAAAGGAAATCAGAGAGTTTCCTCTCCATTTTTTAAATTACATACTTGGGGAGGGGGGAGACAACCATATGATAAAGAGGTATAGAACCAAGCACATGTTTAATCAATATCATCCTACCACCAAAAGAGAGGAGCTTATGTTTCTAACCCGCCAGTTTTTTGTCAAACTTAGTCAAAATATTTTCAAAATAGGCATTGAGGCTTCTGCAATGATAAATATTAGCACCCAAATAGATAAAAGGAAAAGAGCCTCTACTGATTGTGAAAATGTCATTAATAATTTTGCAATTATGCATAGTTGCATGTTTGGAAATGAGGTAAAAACTTTTATCAGTACTAACAACCTGCCCCGAAAAATTCTTGTAATCAGAAATCACCTTGTGGAGAGCACGAAGCGTATTTTTGCTAGCATTAGAAAAGAAAACAAGATCATCTGCAAAGGAAAGATGGCTAATAATAGGCATATCAATAAAAGTATTATAAGCATTGCCCTTACCAGAATGAAACAGATGGTTAAGGTTCTTTGTCACAACCTCAGCCACAATAATAAACAAGATAAGGGAAAGAGGATCCCCCTCTTTGACCCCACGCGAAGCATTGGGAAATAGGAAACCCAACTCATTCAACACATTTAGATTAAAGGACCAGGATAATCTGTCAAACACCTTAACCATGTCAACCTCAGACACTTTTTTTCAATGTTTATGTATTCCATTTTTCCTTCTTTTTCGTCTTCCCATTTATTATTTCATTTTCATTTTTATATATTTTTTCGAATTAGTTTTCTTATAAAAGATCTTTTTTTCACCGTACTAACTTTTTACTTACACTTATTTATTTCCTTTTTCCTTTTCTTACCCTTATTCTACCACTAATATATACGGAGTATTTGAGATAATAGCCCCAAAATGGGACTAAACTAATCCCTAAATGCACAAATAGAACTACGTTATTTATCTTCCCAAAATAGGACTAAAGTACCGTCTATCTTCTTATTCTACATTTCTACTTTTGCCATAACTTAATAGGATAATCACATTTTACATTATAATAAAAAGTAAATATAACAAAAGATATTTCAATTTATAAAAATATTGTAAGAAAATAAAAAGAAAGTTAAAACAATTTTTAAAAAGATCAAAAAGGGTAAAAAAAATTTCAATAATAAGGATAAAAAGAAAGAAAAATGGAATACATAAACATTGAAAAAAATGAAAAGTAATAAAAATAAGAATACGAAGACTAAAAAGGAGAATAAAAGAGTCAAGATGATAAAAGTAAAAAAGGAATAGTTTTAATTAGGAATAAAAAATGATATGTGGGACCGCTTTGAGAAGATTTGTGAAAGGTGAGATTTATGGTTGAACAATTTGCAAAGAAAATGAAAAAACTTGGAATAGCTGGTCATCTACCAGTCAGGGACCAGCGAATGAAGCTGGGGTGCAAAGGTTGGATTATTCATGAATAACGATAAGGTGAGACTATTGTAAGAATACCGCTAAAAGGTTAGATTATTAATTCTCATTGAATTGATATGGAACTAAATCAAACTTTAATGGTTCGGTTCTATTCAAATTTTAGTTCCTAATTTTTTTTAAATCTCTTCCAAATCACGTCTAAGTTTGTATGACATAAAGATATTCAACCATTTCAACGTTTGACATTATAAGAAATAAAAATACATTCAAGGTTATTATCGTTTCAAACTTCAAAAGTTAAGTTTAAAACTAAGCACATAACAAACTAAAAATTTAGTAAATAAAAAAAGACATTCACTATAAAAGGAGTCGGTTAAATACTAATCAAGTTATCAACTCTATTAAATAAACTAAATTAGTGTATTTAATATATAAATAAATATTAAAATTTAGATATCATTCCATGATAAGTAATTGTATACTCAAAAACTTAATTATTATATAACGGTTCCACGTGCATATTATTTAACATGATAAATCGTTAATTAAAAATATGAACCGAACTAGTGAGATTATGTGTAAGATTATTTTAAAGATTATCATTGTGAGTGATAAATTATTTAGTGAGATTATTGAAGAAGAAAATCCAGTATCAAGAATCCCGGATTATTTCAGGTTGTAGTTAAATAACATTTAATGCATGTCCGGAAAAAACTGATTATTTGAGTATTATTGTTGATGAAGAGTTTTAAGTTATGGGATTATTTAAAATTTATTGAATAAAGGTGATGTGACAATGATGTGTGATAAAAAAATCGTTTATTTAGAGAGCATGAATGGAAATGCTCTAACTATTCAATCAGGTTAATTTTGCTGATTCATGGTTCCAAAGTGCTGCCCATTTTGCTAATTGTGCCCAAATTTTGGTGAAAAGAATGTGTCCCGATGCGTAGCGGGCCGGGAAATTCGTTAAGATAGTCAAAAGCAAACAATAACAAATGCACTGAGTTGCGTTATTACTTACTCCGTATTACGTACGTTTGTGGTTGAATATGACAGGAATTGCTGAAATTTTTTAATTCAAGACGTTAATTATCATGAGTTTTTTGTTCTGTTTTTTTTTTTTAATTTTAATTATAATTTTATTTCATTGCAATAATCAATTTTTGTGAAGAAAGTTTAAAAAAAAATTAATATTGAAATTAATAAAAAAATTAAATAAATCAAAACTTATGTAATTTTAGCACTTTGTTTAATAGTTTTCTATTATTCAGTGTTATATACCGACACATTTTATCTTTCAAGTCTCATATAATTCATCTATCATTCGAGTACTAAATTGATAAAATTCTTATTTTATTTTATTTTATTTTATTATATTTTATTATAGAGTACTCCATGTTTTTTTGAACAAAAGTCATAGTTGGACAAACAGTCCAAAAGAAAAATCAATCATAAATACATCTGATAATGATTAAATGTGCCCAAATTTTTTGACAAACAGAGAGCTTTAATTTCGCCTTACTAATATGCCAGCTCAGCCAGTGTTCACATGAATAAATTTTTTAAAAACATACCACAAAACTTTAGGGTGTAGCTCCGATTTTTCCTAGGGCGTGAGCCGCTAGGTTCGTTTTCTTCCGATTTCGATCTCATCGATCGAAGATCGGTTTTCTTGTTTGCTTTGACGCTTTCATACCGAGAAAACAAGTGACCGGCGTGAGTTTGAGGGTTGGGTCGTGGTGTGAGTGATCGGAGTCTACTGCTTCGGTTCAGCTGAGGACAAACAAAGTGAAGAGTCCGAGACGGAGGTAGTCGATGGAAGATATTGTCAACAATTATAGGAAAATGGCTATTGGGGAGGCAGGGAATGAACTGAATTTTGACGTAGAAGATGCAGGGGAAGAGGACGAATCTGAAGAGCAGTTGGGGTTCCCGGTGACTGGAGTCGGTAAGCGGGGGATTGGAGATCAATTTCACGCAGCTGAGGAGAGCCGATCGAGCAGTGCAATGTACGGACAAATTCCAAGAGCAGATCAGCAGTGAACAAAAGGACAAGAACGAATTAGCGATTGATCAGGGCCGGTCCTGGGGCATGCGCCCAGGGCCCTTTGCTCCAGTAGGGCCCATAAATTTCTCATGTGTGTGTGTCTATGTACATAAATATTTTAATAATATATACATTATAAATCTATAAAAATTAAAAAATAAAATCAAACTTATATTTTTAGATGTTTCTAATTTGTTACTCCCTCCGTCCCCCTAACTTTGTCCCGTTTTACCTTTTTCGTCCGTCCCATTAAGTTTGTCTCATATCATATTTGGCAATATTGGGTGGTTACAATTCATTCTTACTTTATTCACACTTTATCAATTTAACATCAACCACACAATTCCACTTTTTCTTAAAATTTGTGCCACACTTCTTTGTCCCAAACATAGTGGGACAGAGGTAGTATTTACTATCTACACAGTACAAGTCTATAATTTGGAAACATCCACATTAGAATTCATTGGGACATATTTCACCATTTCTTTTGAATCATTAAGGATTATGACATTAATATTAATCTTTTGGTTTACATGTCTTATGTATATCCAAAATTCATTGATATATTTCACAAATTTTCTCCGATTCTCTCATTTAGTGAAAGATTGAACTTTAGTGTATGTCCATAATTTAGAAACTTAGAATTTTCTTTTGTCTAGTGAAAATGTGATTTATAATATGAAAAGTTACTCCTTATACAAGATATAACGTTCACATCTTTCCTTAATTCAAAATTTTTATTGCGCCTAATAGTTGCACTACTTGTTTCACTCGGCTGTTAGGTACAATGTATCCTTGAATGTCACTTATCAATATACTCCATATATTTTCTAACCATATGCTTTGTTAGTTGTTTTGGTGTGTTATACTAGTATTTTGACGCTAAAAATGTATAATTTTAAATTATAGATTTTTATAGCAACAAGAACATTATAAACATTCCCGCGCTATCCCTGAGGCCTAGTCTTTTTGTATTGTCCCGGGCCCTTAAAATGTCAGGACCGAGCCTGCGATTGATGATGATGAAGAAGAGGCGGTCGAGTCGGAGGAAAACCGCTCTGGTGCAACAACAATCGTTACAAGGGTCCGGCCTCCTCCAGAACCTCCGCCAAGGGTTGATCGACGCATTTTGGAGTTTGCTTATTTATCTTTTCTGCATTTTAATTTCCAAGTTAAGACAATTGTGTGTTGTTTTTATTTTATTTTATGCTGTAAGATTCTTGCATTAGTTTTGGGGATGAGAGGTCTACGGTAATCGTCGTTTGCTTTATATTGCCCAAGTTATATTGCTTTGTCAAATGTGATTAACTCAGAGTCTCGGCCAAGGGCGGATGGTTACATGTGATCCTTTCACGTTCTTGTACCCTGCTGAATGCTATTTTAATGATATATAAGCATCTTAGGATAAAAAAACATACCACATATGACGAGGCATACAACCAAATTTATAAATTATTATAATACATCTAATTATTACGTTTTTTCTTTATAAAGTGATTGACTTAAATTTGATAAATTGAACTCTAGACATTATATATCTAGCTAGTGGTTTATACTTCCTCCGTTTTTTTTAATATCAACTATCAACTTTTCACGTTTACCAACACACAAGTTTGACTATTAATAGATTTATTCCTCTTTAGTAAAAAATATGAAAAATTCAGAATTTGAATATTTAAAACGAGGGGAATTTAATAATATTTTTCAAAAAATTAGTTTATAATGTATTAGTAAATAAATTACAATCAAAGTAGCATATGTGAATAGTGCAAATTCTTCAATGTTGCAATTAAAAGAGACCTGAGCTAGTATATATTAACAATAGATGTTTTGGGAGTTTACACCTCATAAAAGAGACTCCCAACTTATCAAGAAGATTGCTTTGATTAGAGATCAAATCCTGACTCACTTTAATAGCACCCATGAGGCCATTAACCATCTTAATGGCTTTCAGATTAATGGCAAACTCTCCTCAGCCAAGGTGTATGACCTTCTCAGAATTAAGGGGGGTTCTCACATGTGGATGTCTTTCATTTGGAAGAACTACATCCCTCCTAAATTCTCTTTCACGGCTTGGTTAGCCTTTCGTAACCGACTTGCTACTTTAGATAATTTGCATAGATTGGATGTTGTTAATATCTGCCCTTTTTGTAAGGGTGGTCCGGAAACGGTACCACACCTATTTTTTGCTTGTTCTTTTTCAGGTAAAGTGTGGCATAAGGTGAAAGATTGGCTGGACATTCCGAGGGAGATGGGGACTTTGCAGAGCTCGCTGAAATGGATTAAAAGGAAGAGACAAGGATCAAGCATCAGAGCTAAGGCGGCTAGGATTGCTTTTTGCTACTCCATCTATTGGATTTGGAGGACCCGAAATGCTGTGTGTTTTGATGGACTTATCCCGAAGGAAGATGATGTTTTTGTTAGGATCCAATACATTGTTTATAAGATCCTGTATAGCATTTATCCCCATGAACTTGTAAACTTTTGAGTTGTTTGTGCTTGACCATCACTTTGTTTGGTGTTGGCCTTAGCTTTCGCTTTTCTTTTTAGGTTGGGGAGAGGGTGTCCTTGTTGGATAACCTGCTTTTTTTGTTTCCCTTTTGATTGTACATTCTGAACCTTTGTTTTCTTGGTTGTTTTCTTTATAATATACTTACAGTTCATCCAAAAAAAATATTAACAACAGATGCTAATGGACGAAATATAAGGCAATTAGATATTTTCTGATATTCTCCTGAAGCGTCTCTGAAATAGATTAATTATGTGAAAAAAGCCAAAAAGTGATTATACTTAAAAAGAAATTGCTTGAAATAAATAGGGGAAAAGGAAAACTGTCAAATAGGTCCTCGAACTTTCATAAAAAAGTCAATTAAGTCCTATAAGAGACTCTGTCCGGTGGTCGCGATTTGGGGTGGTTCCCGGTTGATGTTTTTGATGAATTTTTTTGAGCATCTTATTCATCAAGTTTAGTTTACGCATACCAAATTTCAGCTAAAAAATTAATCGGAAGGGCATTCAAATTATTTCGAGAACGCAAAAATGCGCAGTTATCTTCAAGAATTAATTTGAATGTGTTCCCAATTGAATTTTTAGTTGAAATTTGGTATGAGTAAACTAGACTTGGTGAATAAGATGCTCAAAAAATTTCATCAAAAATTTCCACCGGGAACTACCCCAAATCGCGACGGCCGGGCAGAACCTCCTATAGAAGGACTTAATTGACATTTTTATGAAAGTTCGAGGACCTATTTGACAGTTTTCCCTAGGGGGAAATAATTCAAATACCCCAAACTTTGAATGGTTGTGAGATAAACAGTCCAAACTTACATATGTAATATAAATATCTCGAACTTTATATAAAAAGTTATGTTATCATAATGCTAAATAGTTTAAATTGTGTACCTAACAACAAAAATTTACATTTTTGAAAGACAAAATATATGGTCATGGTACTAAGATAAGTTTTTATATAAAGTTCCGGATATTTATATTACATATGTAAGTTTGGGGTATTTACCTTGCATCCCTTTAAAATTTGGGGTATTTAAATTATTTTCTCCAAATAAAAATAAAAACAATAGAAATTTTTGAAATAAGAGTATATATTATGTTTTTTATTCGCTATATATTAGTAATATTCTAATGGTTGGAAAATATTACCAATTACTCCGTATGTCACTAATAGTATCATAACGAATGTCTGCCAAGATATGGCAAATTGGCAAGCATATACTTTCAAAATTGCAGCAAGGAAAAGTACTCCAATATTGGAATTTCGTATTGTTTTTAGGTGACAACTCCGGTACCCATTTAAAAAATGGGATACCGTACCTACCATTCATTTGATTGGTCCAAATCATTAAATCCCTTTTAATTTAGATTTAAATAATTCAACTGCATGATTCTGGTTGGTCCATGTGGACAAATGTACGGTACCTTATGGGTACCATAGAATCTACCTTGTTTTTACTCAAAATTTTGAGAATTATTTCACTTCATACATCGTCACTGGGATGGTGTATAGTAAGCGTATAAAACTTAAAATATGTACCTAAAATTTTGTCAACTTTCCTTTTTTGATTGTCGCATTCCTTTTTTGGTGTATCAAATTTTGTTTTAAAATATGTCACTTTTCTTTTTAAGTAAAGAATTTATGGTTTCAGTTAATTCTCTCCTCTGCACAAACCTAACCATGCACGTTTTATTTTATTAATTCTCGTGCTGGTCAAACTTGGTTAAGTTTAAAGGAACGGAGGGGGTAATATTTAAATACTTATGATTAAAACAAGTTTTAAAAAATGTGACATCTTAAAGGTAGCGAGTATAGTAGTAACTTTAGATAAAGTAACTCATGTTCAAATTTTACACTAATGCGATTACACATTGTGGCCATAGTAATTCTAGTTAGAGAGTATATTTTTTTTTCATCATCAAACAGGCCTCTATTCATATCAAAAGATTCAAGATCATTACATCAAGCAAAAGGAAAATAAAACTGACACCAACTGAAACTTCAACAACTACGACTGTAACCCTATGGTGAGACTTTGAGACGGTCACCCCTGAGAGAGCAACACGAATCGCTAACCATGTAGTGGACTTGACACAGCCAAACCTATTCTCATAGATCCAATCATACCCAATGACATAAAGAGAGGCAAAAAAACTCAAACAAACTGTCAAAACTAACAACAAAAGTGGACACAAGAAAACAAATAATAAATAGATAAAAACTACAAGAAAAGCGTTCACGAACTCTAGCACCTCGTACATCCCATGGTGGTGGTTCAGGAGGACGTCTTACCACCGGTACCATGCTAATTGATACTCCGTGACCTTTGTCTGCCAAAGGCCATGCATCAATCCTCCGTCCCTGCATAACCAAACTCATCCCTGCTTCATGCATGCAACCAGAGTAAACGGATAGGCGGCGCCGATCTTCTCCAACGACGACAGCAATACATCATCCTCGAACCTTGACCACAACGCCGATCTCCTCGAGCCATGACAGCAAATCCGCCCTTCGAGTATGAAGCACAAACAACAACAACCGTCCTTCGATTAAAATCGAAGACGGAAATAGGAGCCGTCCTTCGATTAAAATCGAAGACGGAAAAAGCGGCCGTCCTTCGATTAAAATCAAAGACGGAAAAAAACTCCAAGCGGCCGAAGCCCTTTAGAGAGTATATTTTTAAAACCGAATTTTATTTCATTAATTATGTTTCATAACTATTCTATGTACATGATCAAAAAAACTATTCTATGTACTATTTCCTCTGTCGGATTGTCTCATATTTCCTTTTTTGTTCGTTCCACTAAAATTATCTTATACCGAAATTGAAAAGTTTGTGTGATTATAAATCATTCTTATTTTATTCTTAGTTTATCAATTCATTTGGGTCTGTTTGTTTTTTGGCGGTTTATTTCACACCAAATCGCTGCAAAGAGCCGCGTTTCCCTTTGTAAAAAGTTGGTGGTTTGGCCTAAGCTCCTGATATCCAAACGGGGGCTTAGTGTGTACTGTGTAGTATATATGTCGAACCCAAATAATACCTCAACTTAGTTAAGGCCTTGATCATGGCAAATTCAACATAATAATTTTAACTAAAATTGGTAATTTGATTGCTACCTATAAAAAATGATTATCTATATACAATAGTTGCCGTGAGGTTAACGGCTCGGTAAACGGTCCTCGAACGACATTCATGAGGATGAGGTGATCCATTCTCTTTCTATAAATTAAATAGCATTACAGACTAAAATAAGTAATTAACAAGAGTAGTTTGAGTAATTACCTTAATTTCAAACTTGCGTTGCAGGATTATTTCTTGTAATTAAGTATTGAATAGACATCTAAATCATTTTTTCTGCCTCCTACATTCGACCAAATAAAACTCCACCGCAATATTTCAACTAATTCCTTCCCCATCCATTATCTGATATACTATCGTATAATGGAAGAGTCAAGATGGTATATTGCCTATGCAACTGCGTGGCTATGTGCCGCTGCACTCATTCTGCTAGCAAAGCATCTCCGCCGGAGAAAGCTTAATCTGCCCCCGGGGCCAAAACCGTGGCCGATCATCGGAAACTTGGACCTCATTGGTAGTTTACCCCATCGGTCCATCCACGACTTGTCGTTAAGGTACGGCCCCATAATGCAGCTCCGGTTCGGGTCCTTCCCGGTGGTTGTCGGATCCTCCGTCGAAATGGCCAAGACCTTCCTCAAAACCATGGACATCAACTTCGTTGGCAGGTACCATTAGTGGAGTAATTCATATTAGTACTACATGTTAGTTCTATTCTTTAATAAGTACTCCCTCCGTCTCATTAGGAGGTTCCAATTGCTTGATTGGCGATAAAATAATTTAATCTCTATTCACACTCTGATTATTTTTTGTAAATAAAATTTACATATTCAGAAACTATATTAAAACCGCTACAAAGCCTGATAAAAAATGCAAGTTTGATAAAATTTGATATATAAAATAAAAGATTAAGAATGATTTAAGTTGACCATGTGAATAGTAGACGGGAACATTTAAATGGGACGGAGGGAGGATAATATGTTGACTTTTACACTAATCACACGTCCTAGTTTGACTATGTTTTATTTATTAATGTATAAATAAATTATTTTTAAAAAATTATTAAGTTTGTCTCATTTGTGAATCTTCAAAATCTGAATTTTAATAGTTTTACTAAAAGAGATTACAGACATAAATATCCTAATACTCAAAATTTGATTGTGCATTTTAAACGGTGCACTTATTTAAAATGGAGATAGTAAGACTATAAAACATACTAGTACGAAGTAATACATCGATTATTTCTTAAAACGTTTTCGAATCTTTGATCAATAATGGAAAACTTTGGAAAATGGTTTTAATTAGTACGGAGTATAAATTTATGAAAGTTATTAATTTATACTTTTATGAATGTTTTTCTAACAAAACTATATATTTCTATATCACTTTTTGTTATACATAGAAAATAACTTCTTAGAAAAATATGAACTCTATTGTTAGTCAAAGTTTAACTTATTTTTGAAAAATTGATATAAAAACCCTCGACATCTTGTTCTCTCGCATTATGTGTAGATAGAATAGCTAGAACATGTATAATGTTTTTAAATGGACTTAAGTTTGTTGTCTGATGGTCTAGTTTGTTTAGATCTGGTCAGAACTGGTCTGGTCTAGTAAATGTCTGATTTATGTGTATTTTATAACTATGAGAGTTTGGTTTGATCTGAACTGATGTGATCTAATCTGGTCTGATCTGTGACTGAAAACAGTTAAAAACATCCAATTTATGTACTCCGTATTGAGTTAATGGGCCAGCCCTAAAAATCTAATTCGTCCAATTTATAGGAGTTTGCCTAATGGGATTGGGATGACAACTATCCTAAAAATAGATAGGAATCAGTAGTATGTTCTACTCTAGGATATGATGTTTTGAATTAGTTGTTTTATTTTTTAGATAAAGGGTAATTATATATATCATCCCAAAGAGTTTATGTACAAGTAAAGCAAAGAAGAGAACAAAATTGGGGCTATCTTGAATTAGTTCTTTTAAAAGATACCTATTGCATGTTTGGCTAGCATAAGCTCATGTCTTCTGGCTTTTGTACTATATATTTAAAAAGTCTCCAAAAACTATTAGTTGTATGTTTGGTAGGGTCATTTTTAAGAGCTTTTTACAAAATAGAAGATCTTCTTTGATATGCTACATTGGGTAGCATCTGGAAAAAGACAGTTACTTTTAGCATTAATTAGTCACAACAGTTTGTTATATCAAACAGAACTAAATAGAATAGTCATCTTTTTATCGAACAGCTACAACATTTTCGTTTTAATATTTTTTCTTTCACTAAAAGCTAACAGTTATTAAAAGCTCATAAAAGTATCTTTTCAGTTAGTTGTGCCAAACACATCCGTAGTACAAGCAATAAAAACTTTTCAAGTTAAGAGTGATTAATGACATTTGAGGTTCCTTAAAAAAATGACATTTGAGGTTACTTTATGCTAAAAAAAGTATAATGTGACTCTTAAAATATATAAAAATACCTTTAATTTTTAACTCGGGAGCAAATAGTTAGTGTACTAGTACTATTCAAGTATTCAATTTTGCTTAGGCCTATATAAAAAACCTTTAATTTTTTAAAACCATGATGAAATAATTAATGTACCATTCAATTCTGTTTAGGCCTAAAACTGCTGCTGGGAAGTACACAACGTACAACTACTCCGATATAACTTGGTCCCAGTACGGCCCTTACTGGCGGCAAGCACGGCGGATGTGCACGACGGAGCTGTTCAGTGCAAAGCGCCTCGACTCTTTCGAATACATCAGGAGCGAGGAGGTGAAATCCATCCTCTCCGACCTGCACAAAAAGTCATCATCGGATCGAGGACAGCCGCTAATATTGAAGGACTACCTCTTCACCCTTAGCTTGAATGTGATCAGCCGGATGGTGTTGGGGAAGAGTTACTTGAATGAGTCAGAAGGGGATGTGGTGAGCCCTACTGAGTTCAAGAAGATGATAGATGAACTGTTCTTGCTCAATGGGGTACTGGACATTGGAGATTCCATCCCATGGATTGCATTCTTGGATTTACAGGGGAACATAAAGAGGATGAAGGCATTGAGCAAGAAGTTTGATAGGTTTCTGGAGCATGTTCTTGATGAACATGATGGTAGGCGGGAAGCCGAGGGGGAGGGGTTCGAGGCCATGGATATGGTGGATGTTTTGCTCCAGCTTGCTGATGATCCTCACAATGAAGTGAAGCTCGGGAGGAACGGAATCAAGGGCTTCATACAGGTTTTTATTAATCCTTTTAAACTAAACTCATATTACAAGCGATCATTGGACGGGTGGTGTGGTCACTAGTCAAGAGGTCACTGGACAAACAAGTCATGGCGGTCGGTTAATTACTGATGGCAATCACTGGCCGTGATCACTATAAAGTGGTGATCGCTACTTGGTAGCTGTCAAAATAAAACAACATGTTCAGTAACTATTTTGATGCAAAAGATAATTAGTAGTATAAAAAATGTACAACACAGAGTACATAACATATTCAGTTGAGTCAAGTGTCTTGTGGTTTGATGGCATCACTACTTCCAAAGAGGTGGTCACAAGTTCAAATCTCATCCCTATTCAAGGATGTTGACCTTAACGTGCAACATATACTATAATACTCTGTAGATTAAGAAGATTTGTCAAAAACATATTCAGTTGTATAACTTGTATTTTATAACTTCGAATTGTAGGACTTGTTAGCTGGTGGGACAGAGAGCACTACAGTGACGGTGGAATGGGCAATCTCAGAGCTGTTAAGGAAGCCCGGGATATTTAAGAAGGCAACAGAAGAACTAGATCAAGTGATTGGGAAGGAGAGATGGGTAGAAGAAAAGGACATGTCAAATCTTCCTTACATCCAAGCAATTGTGAAAGAAACAATGCGATTGCACCCCGTGGCACCTATGTTAGCACCACGGGAATGCCGCGTTGACTCAAAGGTCGCAGGCTATGACATTCTCAAAGGCACCCGAATCCTGGTCAACGTCGGGACTATCGGAAGGGACCCCACCCTGTGGGACCACCCGAATGAGTTTATCCCCGACAGGTTCATCGGGAAGGAAATCGATGTGAAAGGCAGGGACTTTGAGCTATTGCCCTTCGGTGCAGGGAGAAGAATGTGCCCTGGATACAATCTCGGACTTAAAGTCATTCAGGCTAGCTTGGCTAACCTCTTGCATGGCTTCAATTGGAGCTTGCCCGATGGTTTGAGGCCCGAGGAACTCAACATGGAAGAGATTTTCGGGCTCTCTATCCCAAAGAAATTCCCGCTTTCAGTTATTGTTGAACCAAGGCTTCAGGTGCATTTCTATTCGTCCTAGGCTCCTAGCCATATATCTCTTATACGATTTGAAAACATCTGGAAATATATTCAATTATATAGTGTGGAGTAGTGCACAATTATTGGACATTATAATGGATATTAATCATGGATATTAATGGACACATTAGTTTTAGTAGGAAAACCTAATATCATTACCGGGGATGATCTATGTATGGGCTAAGAAGGGCTGGTGTTTAAGAGTAAATTAACTTTTTTTAATATTTTAATGTAAAATTATAAATTTCCATATTTAGCCAGTTAATTGATAACGTTTAAGTGTAGTATAATTGATCTTCCGCCCAGGACATCCCAGAATCCTAGATCCTATACATTTGACCTATGGGATTAGGAGCCCGTTTGGTAATACTAAAATCGGCCGAATCGGTTTATTCTGCTGAAATTAATGAAGTTCAATCTGAAGTGGTTGGATTGGTTTTTCTTCTCATTTATGAAAAAATGATACTTCGTATTTAAAATATAATTTATTAGTAAAATAAAGAAAAAAATATATGAAAAATAGCTAAAATGAACTTCTACATTAACTTTAGTCAATACAGTCAGAAAATTAACTTCAACCTAATTTTTTCTTATTATTACACAATTCAGCATGCAGAATCAAAAGTTACATGTTTGGTGAAAAAGTTAGTTGATAAATCGAAAAACGGGACACCAACCGATTTATAGGCCAACTCGATCACTTTTTTGGTAATGAAGAAGAATGTTGATATTCCGTATCTAAGAAACATAGACATCTAGTTTAGGGGTGGGTCGGTGAAACCGAAAACCGAAAATCGAATCGGAAAAAACCCGAACCGCAACCAAAACAACTGAACCGCAAGAAAACCGAAATCGAACTCAAAAAACCGAACCAATAATTTTGTTTAGTTCTTAATTTTAAATTCTATAAAATTAATATTTGCTACTAGATTTATTATGATTTGTAAGATATTGACATTTAATATTTACGATTTATAATATGCTGATATTTTAAATTGTAATTTACATTTTACTTGTTGTTGCATGATAATGATATTTTGGTGATATAATATTTGTTATGTATGTTTGTTATCACATAATTTTTATATTGAACAAATAGTATTAAAATAAACTATATACACTTTAAACAACATAGCAAAAAACGTGAAACTTTAGAGCATAAATAACTTTGTTTGTAAAGAAAGTAGAATAAGTTATTTACTATTAAAAAAAAGTCTTTTAGTAAAAAAGAAAAAGAATTGGTGGTCAGAACATTTACAAATACAATTTTAACTTGAAAATAAACTATATAACTCACAAATAAACTCATACGATTAATTAATTTAAAAAATGTTTAAATTGGTATTCACATACTCTCTAATTCATTGCTTGAATTGTAAGTGCATTTGTTTCATCTCTCCTTTTTTATTAGGGATAAGGGTCAGTTTGGTCCTCGAAGTTGCAAAAAAGGGGTCAAATAAGTTCTTATATAGAAGATTCTGTCCGGACGTGCCATTTGAGGTGGCTCCCGGTGGAATTTTTTGATGAAATTTTTTGAGCATCTTATTCATCAAGTCTAGTTTAATCATACCAAATTTCAGATAAAAATTCAATCGGGAAGACATTCAAATAAATTCTTGAAGATAACAGTGCCGTTAAAAGCGTTGTTATCTTCAAGAATTCATTTGAATGTCTCCCCGATTGAATTTTTAGCTGAAATTTGATATGAGTAAACTAGACTTAATGAATAAGATGCTCAAAAAATTTAATCAAAAAATTCTACCAGGAGCCACCTCAAATGGCACGTCAGGACAAAATCTTCTATATAAGGACTTATTTGACCCCTTTTTTGCAACTTCGAGGACCAAACTGACCTTTTACTCTTTTTTATTATGTTTTTTTATTGTATTAAAAATAATTATAATTTTTTTTTTGTTTTCCAATTACTATTTTTTAAATCAACAAAAATATTTTGGTAAAAACCGAAAAACCCCGTAACCGAACCGAAATAAACCGAACCAAACGAACCATTGTTCCAAATTTTTTAGCATATAACTGAACCGAACTGAACTTTGTACTTTGATTCGTCATTTGGTTTTAGGTGAAAACCGAACCGTTTGAACCGAACTCACCCCTAATATAGTTTTCTGCACCTGCCAATAATATTCTACATTGGGTATTATTATATATTATTATATGATGCATAAGATAGTCAAATGTATAGATTTTGGATGAAGCCATGACATATGATTTGTACCACTAGCACTAAAAATGTTAACATTCTGAAATATAGGGATCTTTGGTACTTGGTGCATGGTTGACACGATTAGTTGAATAAATATTTTTAACCTTTTAATAATTGTTAGCTTTTATTAAACTAAATGTTAGCTTTTATTAAGTTTAATTTTATTAAATTAAAAGAAACGAACTTTTTCTAAGTAGCTTCTAAAAAAATTAGAGAATGATATAATTATTATACAAATAAAGATTACAGAATGATTACAAAATGAGTTATTTACTGTTTAGACATGTAAGAAAGGATTCAAAATCTTGATTCAATTTTAAAATTATGAATATTTATTAGTTTTATGTACAAGGACTTTTTTTACTTATTAGTTTTATTCTTTTATATAAAATTTAATCCATATTAATGAATATTAGAAATCTTTAATAATCATTAGTAAATTTATAAAACCGCACTAAAAATGATTAAATATTAAGATATACTATCTTCGTCCCTTTTTATTTAGTCATCTTTGACTTTTTTGGTCAAAGATGGTAAATTTTGATCCATTATTTTAATAATGTATTAATGTGATACTTAATAAATTTATACTCTTATGATACTATTTTGAGAAATTACCCTAAATAGGACTAAACACGTTTGTAACATCCAAAATAGGACTATCATGTTTTTTTCCAAAAAATAGGACTAGTTACTGTCATGTTTTGGCAGTATCAGACTTTAAACATGACAGTATTTTCCAAACTTGGGAGTAATTACTCTTATTTTGAAAATAAAACATGGCAATCCAATTTTGAAATTTTGAAATTTTTTACTCCTATTTCGGGAATTTTCCCTGATATAAGACGAAAACATAAGGAAAGTGCAAAAATAGGACTAAATATGTTTTATTCCCCAATTAGGACTTATTTAGTCATATTAAAAGAATAAGTTAATTAGAAGTTCCTAAAATAGGATTGAATGAGTCATATATTAGGAATAAAACAATGATAGTCCTATTTGTGAACTCTGTCATTATTTTAGTCCTATTGTTTTAACAAAAAAAACATTTTTCATATTATTTGCATATTATTAATATTACTGTATAATAAATACATAGTATATAATCATTCAAAGTTTAACTTCTTTGACTTGAAAAGTCAAATTTGGCTTAATAAAAGTGGTCGGAGGTAGTATATAATTTATTCCTATAATTTATAAGTTATCGAAATGCTCGAGTCCGGATCGAACTAATTAAACATGAGTATGCTCGAATTCGGCTTGAATAACTATTCAAACTCAAATTATAACCCGTATTCGAGTTCGAAGCTTATTAAGCTGGGTCATTAAATTAGATTTGAAATCACGCTCGAACCTTTGAAAAAAAAGGTCATTTCAATAACAATCCTAAGCTAAACTTTTTGTGTGCAGTAACAAAAAGTTTACTGCTTAGCCCACCCCAACCCTCATTCTTGGATCTATCCGACTATCCCTGTGTATAAGGCAGTCACTTATGTCTACAAATTATGAACTTATAGTAATGTTGTTAACGTACATTACGTACCAATGCATAGTTGCATCCTTTAATTGTTTAATTAAATAAGTGAAAAGGAAGCAAGAAAGCTAGTGTAAAATCGGTGGAAGATGGATGATCCGATGAAATCAATTCCATCGAGTTAGGCATCAACTATTCCATTGTTGATATGTCCCGCGTGATTTCATATGTAACGCCTCACTTCACATAAACTTATTTTAATTCTCTATAGTGAGTGTGTATGTGAACATGTTTACATGCATTTAGATATTGCAACTCATATACTTTAAGGTTGAGAAACACCTAATGTTATGAAAATTTCTTGTATGATATGCCTAATGATTATTGCCTCACCCCCTCATGCTATGAAATGTGTGTTAAAGTCTCGCAACCTCATCCCTCATGACATCTAATTATGGTGGCACGTCAAATACGCATTCAAGAATAGACAAATCTCCGATTAAAATTTCTAATCTTAAGTTATACATTAACCGAGACACTCAACTAGAGTTCTAATTTTAGTATGTAAATGCATCATCATGATTACTATATGTTCTAGCCTTCGAGGTGCAGGACTCTACAATTTCAAAGTTATTTTTAGAAATCGTGTACCTTCGGTGTTTACAAATTACAATTCGTTTTTAGTGTGATAATAATATATTTAGAACATATATGGGTGTTGACCCGTGTTTGAGATAGGTGTGTGTAGCCCATTATATATCCTTATCTCGTATTTTAAGTCTTAGCTTAGTACATTCTTCGGAATTGGGCTTATATATGAATTAAAGAACTACTATTCTTTTTTCTACAACGCCGTGCATATTTTTAATTAAATACAATCTTGAAGGCAAGAAAGACATATGATTATGATATTTATATCTGATTGTGCCTGTATATTGTGCATCTGATTTTATTTATGCATACCAATTACCAATAAACTTTTTCTCGATATGTGATTTTTTCAATAGGTACGTTGATTTGTGAGTAGACGAATCCGGCCTGTTGGGCTACCAAGGCGACTTAGAACTTCATGAATAAAACCCACTTTACTTTGTATCTAAAACCCATTCAAATTGGTCTCGTGGAGATCCGAGTGGACTGATTCCTTTAAATCAGGTGGGCTGGTGGGGTGGCCTTTAGAATGTATTGTAATAAAAAATTGATAAAAGTAATATTCTCGTTTAGCTCTACTCTTATTGGCATAGATGATCCAAAATGTATGGTTAAGAGTGACTTTTTTTCACTATTAAAATTATTTATATAAGTTCATTTTCCATAGCACTAACATTTAAAGTACCATAAGTTCACAACTTAACATAGCACAACCACGAAAAAATAAGTTACCCTTCATTATAGCATTGGTCTACGAACACCTTATTTGATAATCAAAAGTTGCTTTCAAGGTTATTAGTGTATAATGGATGTACATATCTTCAATTTTTAAAATAACTTTTATATTGCTAAACTCGTGTTCGCCACAAAATATTCTTATAGTACTCCGTATGATAAAGTAGGCATATGATTATTAACTTTGAATTCATTACTATATTATACTTTGTATATTTACAATATTCTGTTAATTTATATAATATGGTATATACTCCCTCCGTAACATTCATATCTTCCCACTTTCCTTTTTTGGACGTAACATTTATATCTTCCCATTTCTAAATCTTCCCATCATACCCTCAATAATTTAAAAAATAATACACTACTACACCTCTTTTTTTTGGATTTATCCTTCATTCCATCACATTATTTCACCATCTTCCCATCATACCTTCAATAATTCATACTCCATTTCACTATTCTTAATCTCACCCACTTTGGAAGTGGGAAGATATATCTGATACGGAGGGAGTATGTAATTTGTACTCCGATTAATAATACAAGGTTTGAAAAAAAATACTTATTAAATACATCTTATATTTAAGAAAAAAGTGAGAAATCAGATTATTTTGCTTCAATAGTAATATTACTTGATACTTATAACTTATCTACGAACCGGTTTGCTATCAAATTTTAATATTACTTGATACTTAACGAAATCATGAAATCTTTTTATCCACGCACTAAGAAACTTAGAAGTGTAACTGTATGTGTGGAAATACAATGGTTCCAAAAAAAATCTTCGGAAAAGGTGCAAATAGGCCCATGTACTAACCAAAAAGGTCAAATAAGCCTTTATTTAGGAGACTCTGTCTGGCGGTCGTCATTTGGGGTGGTTCCCGCTGGAATTTTTTGATGAAATTTTTTTAGCATCTTATTCATCAAGTCTAGCTAGTTTACTCATACCAAATTTCAGCTAAAACTTCAATCGGGAAAGCATTCAAATGAATTCTTGAAGATAACTGCGCTTCTAACTGCGCAGTTATTTTCAAAAATTCATTTGAATGTCTTCCCGATTGAAGTTTTAGCTGAAATTTGGTATGAGTAAACTAGACTTAATGAATAAGATGCTCAAAACAATTCATCAAAAAATTCCAACGGGAACCACCTCAAATGGCGACAGCCGGACAGAACCTCCTAAATAAGGGCTTATTTGACCTATTTGCACCTTTTCCCAAATATCTTAAAATCTCTTGTGTTATGATGAGTCTCTACTTTTGCATAAAATAGAAGTATTTGCTTTTTATATTAGATATCTAGGAAAATTTATTTGCATGTATAATCATAATACTTAGAAATGGATTCTCTGTGTTTTAGTTCGCCTTCCCGGTCTAGGATGTGATGCGTGTGATCAATTAAAATGTAAAAGGGTTTGACACATTGTTTATGTTGAATTATATATAATGACACATAAATATCTAATGGAATATATATTACTCCCTCCGTTCACAAAAACACTTCTAACTTTCCCTTTTTGAGCAATTTGTTTGGCTCACATTCATTTTACTTTTTTTACACAATCACAATCATAAATTTCCACTTTATTCCACTTTCTTAATTAATAAGCGTGTCAAGTCAAACCGCGAAGGATACAATATAGGTTCCTATTTATAGGATACAAAAGAACGGAAAGCACCTAAGAGTTTAGATGTGGGATAAATGACAACAAGCAAAATAAATACAATAGAATAAACAATTATAAATATTAACAGTTTAAATCAAAATGGGGTTATTGTATAATTTATATATTAAGAAGGCTATCAATATTCACAAAATTTAAGAAATATTTATAATTATATACGAGTAATAAAATCGTATATGGAGATTTCAGTACAAAGACTAACTCGGCCACGCCTGAACAAAATATTACGGAGTACTCCGTATATTAGTTACTTATTATAAAGCACATATACTTAATTATTTCTATGATAAAATTAATTGGATTTTATTGGTGTTGGACATGACAAACGTACGGCTATAAAAGTAGACATGGCGGAGTCAGGGCACTAGGTCGGTTGCTGTGTATTTTGGCTGGGCCTGGGCCTAGGCCAGGGTTACTACCAGAACGAATATTACACAACGCCAAACCTGGGACCCCAGTGAATGCAGGTGCCCGCGGCTGCTATGGAACTGGCTGAGCCGGATACACTCCATGGGGCGGAGGTGCAGGATACACACCATACTGTTGAGGTGCTGCCCCATATGGTTGCTGATAATACCCCCGGCCACCTCGGCCTCGACCCCCTCTAGCTCACCCTCCTCGCTGACCGCGACCAGCAGGACCACGCGGTGGACCACCACCACCCCGAGGAGCACCCCCTCGGACTGCATGAATCTGAGGTGCTGCGAATGCCTGATGCACAGGTGTTGCCTCCTGCGATTGAAGCAGGGAATTTCACTGCTCTTGTGCGGCCAGTATGGGACGAAGATCCTCCAGGGAAGGAACCCACGACATGTAATCAATGGTTGTGATAAGAGATTCATACCCGCGTCCCAAACCAAGAATGGCATACTCAATTAAATCACGAGCACTGACTGGAGAGTTAATGGATGCTAAATTATCTGCTAAAATTTTAATTTCTAACAGATCGATATTGATCCATAGTTTGAGAGTTCTTCTTTTTCTTATGAGATAACAAGCGTTTCAGTTCTATGGATTGAGAGATGCAAGCAGACATAAATCGTTTTTTGGAGTATCTCCCAAATAAGATGTGAAAATTTGAAATCATAAACTTCCATGAGAACATCTCGGCCAAGAGTAGCAAAGAGCCATGACCGCACAGTTTGATCAATTTTTAGCCAGTAACTATACTCAATATTGGGAATTTCACGACGAGATAAATCATATGTAGTAGGGAAAGGGGCCGAAATTGACCCACCGATAATACCCAATAAACTGTGAGAAACTAATAAGAATGATTCAAACTGGGTCCTCCAAGGCAAATAATCTTCAACTGAAGATAACCGGGTGGTCACAATATTGAGATGCCAGAGAAGATAATGCAGTAGAGGAATTATTAAAACCTGGCAGATTATGTGACCCGAGCTGCGGCAGAAGAGATACATCCGGTTCGCCAGAAAAGGTAGGGCCGGTGAATGGTGTTGATGTACTGCCAATTTCCGGAAAAACAGGAGGCGGCGGGAGAGTCGTCGTTGGTGTCCAGGCGAAGGGCGCTGGCATGTTAAATAAGCGGGAGGAATCGAGAGGTGGGATTCCTTGAACTCGCTGCAGCAGAGAAGGAGACAGCGGTGTACGTGGCTGCATGCTGGATGACGGTTGAGAAGGAGACGGTGTACCAGGGACGGAGCCAAACTGTAATATCAGCGGTGTCAACAATTAAAGTAATATTATAAAAACAATAAAGCATAAAAATATTAATACATAAGTAAATTTTATATTTTAACTTTTAAAAATACGACCCCTTTATAGTTTTGTGGGAATTAGTTAGAACATCGGCATTAATTAAATTTCTCGTGTTCATTTTACTCAATCATTCAATAATATTGAATTCATGTTTAGTATTTATAAATCAACTAAATCAACACAAAGAAATATACTCCCTCCGTCCCTAATAACTTTGCCATGTTTGACCGGCACGAGGAATAATAAAGTAAAAATTGTGTGGTTGTGTCACGCCCCGGACCTCCCCGGACACGTCAACAACCCGCCGTACAATACGAATAGTCAACCGCAATCCAACACATTCCTATTATACAAGGCGTCATGAATATCATTCACACATAAGTCATCCATAAACATACATAATAAACAATTGAATACGCAGCGGAAACATTGTTTAAAACAAAAGGGCCACACAGGGCAAACACGAACACGCAGGCTCTAAAGTAAAATATCCATGAGCATGTTTATTAATGTTCTAAAACAGAATGGAGGAAGCACGAACCAAGTCTTCTCTCCGGGGAAATCACTCGGGCAACGAGCACAGGAAGCAAGCTCTAGCCTCAACCTGAAATGGTGGTGGGACGCCCCCGAAGGGGTCAGTACTCTATACGGCTATAAAGTACTGGTGTGGCAGGCATCTAATAGATATACAACAAGTATTTCAAACACAAGACCCTCAAGTAGGGTGATAGTACATTATGATTGTAACCCTAAGTTACCCCGTTTAAAAATATACCTACTTTATATAAAAGTCAAGTAGTCGGCCCGTGGGCCCGTTTTCATTTGGAAATCACCATTCCCAACCCCGTGGCTATAAGCCACGACAACTCCTAGAGTCCAACCCTAGTACATGACATTGTATTCTAGAGCTCGGCTCTACTACATCACCATACAATTCATATACCTCGGGTCAATTTCCTTACCTTGCGTTCTAGAGCTCGGCTCTATTACATCACCACGCAAGTCCTAGAGCTCGGCTCTAGCTATACAATACATAGACTCCAAGTCTACACTTTACATGCATTCTAGAGCTCGGCTCTATTACATCACCATGCATTAAGGTCCAATTCTCAAGCAACCCTATGCCTAGAATTGACATATCATTAAACTACTTTGGGTCATCCTTAAAGACTTCCCATAACTTAACCTTAGTTCCAAACTAAGTTATTATATACACTTGAACTATATTCAAGTACCTTTCATACAATCCAATCCCTAGGATCAATTTAATCAACAAGTTCCAATAATCACTAACTAGTATTTCAATACTATTAAGATTATTGTTATCATACCATTATCCTCATTATTTGTAATTCTCTACATATTTATAATTATGTAGCAGCAACTTAAGTATTCAATCTCAATACACAAATATTTATTTATGTATCCACATAATTCATACATGAGCAAAATGCCCATTTTCACAAAATAGTTCATTTATACTCATTTAATCTCATATTATTCATACCTTCTCAAATCATTTCAAATTTCATTCCTTGGCAACTATATCAATATTTCATCAATATATAATCATCATAATCCATGAAAAATCATGATTTAAGCATTTAGGTAATCTCATGCTTAACCTACAAGTTGTAAGCAATTAGATGTCAATCCTCACCTCAATTGAGCTTTAAACTTTCCCTTCTTGGTCCAATGGTCAAAGCTTTGGTCAAGGTGGATTTGGAACTGATTCCTTGCTCAAATATGAGTGTTAAACAGCCTCCTCAAAGTGCTAGTTCAACCCTTAATCGTTGATACGAAAACAGCCCCTAGAACGGGTGTTTTCCGGCTAACTCGATTCCTAGTTTTCCAATATTTGCATCTAGGTTAGTATCTAACCTTTACATCAATAAAATAACTTTATAAGGACATATTATACACTTGGATTAGTGTATAATAGTCTCACCAATCGTTCATATCATTTGGAGAATGAAAAGTAAAGCTTTGGGGTTTAAAACTCACTTTAGAGGATTAAATCCTCTCCTGCGAGGTTGCGTTTTTCTCGGACGATTTGGTAGCCTTCCACAACTCCGATTCCTGCAAACCAGACCTTCACGGATTCCTCGTCTTGAGAGCTTTCTGTGGGTATCTCACACGCCTTAATTGGATTTGTAAAACTCGAGATATCGACCAAACAGTCTCAGCACTCTCACAGCTCGAGTTCACAGACCTCTGCTCGTTCCAGCTCGATTTTTGTAAGATAAGCCTTCTCTCCTCGAACAAAGACCACTCAATTGAGATAATAGACTTCAAAGGCTATCCAAGGACATATTATTCACGTTTTTTGGTCGAGTATAGCTTCTATAATGAGAGGAGACAAACAGCACACCAATTTGTGCGAAAATAAGGATGGTGGCCCAAGTTTTGATTCCTATCAAGTCATGTGCATGACCTTCTCAGAATTAAGGGGGGTTCTCACATGTGGATGTCTTTCATTTGGAAGAACTACATCCCTCCTAAATTCTCTTTCACGGCTTGGTTAGCCTTTCGTAACCGACTTGCTACTTTAGATAATTTGCATAGATTGGATGTTGTTAATATCTGCCCTTTTTGTAAGGGTGGTCCGGAAACGGTACCACACCTATTTTTTGCTTGTTCTTTTTCAGGTAAAGTGTGGCATAAGGTGAAAGATTGGCTGGACATTCCGAGGGAGATGGGGACTTTGCAGAGCTCGCTGAAATGGATTAAAAGGAAGAGACAAGGATCAAGCATCAGAGCTAAGGCGGCTAGGATTGCTTTTTGCTACTCCATCTATTGGATTTGGAGGACCCGAAATGCTGTGTGTTTTGATGGACTTATCCCGAAGGAAGATGATGTTTTTGTTAGGATCCAATACATTGTTTATAAGATCCTGTATAGCATTTATCCCCATGAACTTGTAAACTTTTGAGTTGTTTGTGCTTGACCATCACTTTGTTTGGTGTTGGCCTTAGCTTTCGCTTTTCTTTTTAGGTTGGGGAGAGGGTGTCCTTGTTGGATAACCTGCTTTTTTTGTTTCCCTTTTGATTGTACATTCTGAACCTTTGTTTTCTTGGTTGTTTTCTTTATAATATACTTACAGTTCATCCAAAAAAAATATTAACAACAGATGCTAATGGACGAAATATAAGGCAATTAGATATTTTCTGATATTCTCCTGAAGCGTCTCTGAAATAGATTAATTATGTGAAAAAAGCCAAAAAGTGATTATACTTAAAAAGAAATTGCTTGAAATAAATAGGGGAAAAGGAAAACTGTCAAATAGGTCCTCGAACTTTCATAAAAAAGTCAATTAAGTCCTATAAGAGACTCTGTCCGGTGGTCGCGATTTGGGGTGGTTCCCGGTTGATGTTTTTGATGAATTTTTTTGAGCATCTTATTCATCAAGTTTAGTTTACGCATACCAAATTTCAGCTAAAAAATTAATCGGAAGGGCATTCAAATTATTTCGAGAACGCAAAAATGCGCAGTTATCTTCAAGAATTAATTTGAATGTGTTCCCAATTGAATTTTTAGTTGAAATTTGGTATGAGTAAACTAGACTTGGTGAATAAGATGCTCAAAAAATTTCATCAAAAATTTCCACCGGGAACTACCCCAAATCGCGACGGCCGGGCAGAACCTCCTATAGAAGGACTTAATTGACATTTTTATGAAAGTTCGAGGACCTATTTGACAGTTTTCCCTAGGGGGAAATAATTCAAATACCCCAAACTTTGAATGGTTGTGAGATAAACAGTCCAAACTTACATATGTAATATAAATATCTCGAACTTTATATAAAAAGTTATGTTATCATAATGCTAAATAGTTTAAATTGTGTACCTAACAACAAAAATTTACATTTTTGAAAGACAAAATATATGGTCATGGTACTAAGATAAGTTTTTATATAAAGTTCCGGATATTTATATTACATATGTAAGTTTGGGGTATTTACCTTGCATCCCTTTAAAATTTGGGGTATTTAAATTATTTTCTCCAAATAAAAATAAAAACAATAGAAATTTTTGAAATAAGAGTATATATTATGTTTTTTATTCGCTATATATTAGTAATATTCTAATGGTTGGAAAATATTACCAATTACTCCGTATGTCACTAATAGTATCATAACGAATGTCTGCCAAGATATGGCAAATTGGCAAGCATATACTTTCAAAATTGCAGCAAGGAAAAGTACTCCAATATTGGAATTTCGTATTGTTTTTAGGTGACAACTCCGGTACCCATTTAAAAAATGGGATACCGTACCTACCATTCATTTGATTGGTCCAAATCATTAAATCCCTTTTAATTTAGATTTAAATAATTCAACTGCATGATTCTGGTTGGTCCATGTGGACAAATGTACGGTACCTTATGGGTACCATAGAATCTACCTTGTTTTTACTCAAAATTTTGAGAATTATTTCACTTCATACATCGTCACTGGGATGGTGTATAGTAAGCGTATAAAACTTAAAATATGTACCTAAAATTTTGTCAACTTTCCTTTTTTGATTGTCGCATTCCTTTTTTGGTGTATCAAATTTTGTTTTAAAATATGTCACTTTTCTTTTTAAGTAAAGAATTTATGGTTTCAGTTAATTCTCTCCTCTGCACAAACCTAACCATGCACGTTTTATTTTATTAATTCTCGTGCTGGTCAAACTTGGTTAAGTTTAAAGGAACGGAGGGGGTAATATTTAAATACTTATGATTAAAACAAGTTTTAAAAAATGTGACATCTTAAAGGTAGCGAGTATAGTAGTAACTTTAGATAAAGTAACTCATGTTCAAATTTTACACTAATGCGATTACACATTGTGGCCATAGTAATTCTAGTTAGAGAGTATATTTTTTTTTCATCATCAAACAGGCCTCTATTCATATCAAAAGATTCAAGATCATTACATCAAGCAAAAGGAAAATAAAACTGACACCAACTGAAACTTCAACAACTACGACTGTAACCCTATGGTGAGACTTTGAGACGGTCACCCCTGAGAGAGCAACACGAATCGCTAACCATGTAGTGGACTTGACACAGCCAAACCTATTCTCATAGATCCAATCATACCCAATGACATAAAGAGAGGCAAAAAAACTCAAACAAACTGTCAAAACTAACAACAAAAGTGGACACAAGAAAACAAATAATAAATAGATAAAAACTACAAGAAAAGCGTTCACGAACTCTAGCACCTCGTACATCCCATGGTGGTGGTTCAGGAGGACGTCTTACCACCGGTACCATGCTAATTGATACTCCGTGACCTTTGTCTGCCAAAGGCCATGCATCAATCCTCCGTCCCTGCATAACCAAACTCATCCCTGCTTCATGCATGCAACCAGAGTAAACGGATAGGCGGCGCCGATCTTCTCCAACGACGACAGCAATACATCATCCTCGAACCTTGACCACAACGCCGATCTCCTCGAGCCATGACAGCAAATCCGCCCTTCGAGTATGAAGCACAAACAACAACAACCGTCCTTCGATTAAAATCGAAGACGGAAATAGGAGCCGTCCTTCGATTAAAATCGAAGACGGAAAAAGCGGCCGTCCTTCGATTAAAATCAAAGACGGAAAAAAACTCCAAGCGGCCGAAGCCCTTTAGAGAGTATATTTTTAAAACCGAATTTTATTTCATTAATTATGTTTCATAACTATTCTATGTACATGATCAAAAAAACTATTCTATGTACTATTTCCTCTGTCGGATTGTCTCATATTTCCTTTTTTGTTCGTTCCACTAAAATTATCTTATACCGAAATTGAAAAGTTTGTGTGATTATAAATCATTCTTATTTTATTCTTAGTTTATCAATTCATTTGGGTCTGTTTGTTTTTTGGCGGTTTATTTCACACCAAATCGCTGCAAAGAGCCGCGTTTCCCTTTGTAAAAAGTTGGTGGTTTGGCCTAAGCTCCTGATATCCAAACGGGGGCTTAGTGTGTACTGTGTAGTATATATGTCGAACCCAAATAATACCTCAACTTAGTTAAGGCCTTGATCATGGCAAATTCAACATAATAATTTTAACTAAAATTGGTAATTTGATTGCTACCTATAAAAAATGATTATCTATATACAATAGTTGCCGTGAGGTTAACGGCTCGGTAAACGGTCCTCGAACGACATTCATGAGGATGAGGTGATCCATTCTCTTTCTATAAATTAAATAGCATTACAGACTAAAATAAGTAATTAACAAGAGTAGTTTGAGTAATTACCTTAATTTCAAACTTGCGTTGCAGGATTATTTCTTGTAATTAAGTATTGAATAGACATCTAAATCATTTTTTCTGCCTCCTACATTCGACCAAATAAAACTCCACCGCAATATTTCAACTAATTCCTTCCCCATCCATTATCTGATATACTATCGTATAATGGAAGAGTCAAGATGGTATATTGCCTATGCAACTGCGTGGCTATGTGCCGCTGCACTCATTCTGCTAGCAAAGCATCTCCGCCGGAGAAAGCTTAATCTGCCCCCGGGGCCAAAACCGTGGCCGATCATCGGAAACTTGGACCTCATTGGTAGTTTACCCCATCGGTCCATCCACGACTTGTCGTTAAGGTACGGCCCCATAATGCAGCTCCGGTTCGGGTCCTTCCCGGTGGTTGTCGGATCCTCCGTCGAAATGGCCAAGACCTTCCTCAAAACCATGGACATCAACTTCGTTGGCAGGTACCATTAGTGGAGTAATTCATATTAGTACTACATGTTAGTTCTATTCTTTAATAAGTACTCCCTCCGTCTCATTAGGAGGTTCCAATTGCTTGATTGGCGATAAAATAATTTAATCTCTATTCACACTCTGATTATTTTTTGTAAATAAAATTTACATATTCAGAAACTATATTAAAACCGCTACAAAGCCTGATAAAAAATGCAAGTTTGATAAAATTTGATATATAAAATAAAAGATTAAGAATGATTTAAGTTGACCATGTGAATAGTAGACGGGAACATTTAAATGGGACGGAGGGAGGATAATATGTTGACTTTTACACTAATCACACGTCCTAGTTTGACTATGTTTTATTTATTAATGTATAAATAAATTATTTTTAAAAAATTATTAAGTTTGTCTCATTTGTGAATCTTCAAAATCTGAATTTTAATAGTTTTACTAAAAGAGATTACAGACATAAATATCCTAATACTCAAAATTTGATTGTGCATTTTAAACGGTGCACTTATTTAAAATGGAGATAGTAAGACTATAAAACATACTAGTACGAAGTAATACATCGATTTCTTAAAACGTTTTCGAATCTTTGATCAATAATGGAAAACTTTGGAAAATGGTTTTAATTAGTACGGAGTATAAATTTATGAAAGTTATTAATTTATACTTTTATGAATGTTTTTCTAACAAAACTATATATTTCTATATCACTTTTTGTTATACATAGAAAATAACTTCTTAGAAAAATATGAACTCTATTGTTAGTCAAAGTTTAACTTATTTTTGAAAAATTGATATAAAAACCCTCGACATCTTGTTCTCTCGCATTATGTGTAGATAGAATAGCTAGAACATGTATAATGTTTTTAAATGGACTTAAGTTTGTTGTCTGATGGTCTAGTTTGTTTAGATCTGGTCAGAACTGGTCTGGTCTAGTAAATGTCTGATTTATGTGTATTTTATAACTATGAGAGTTTGGTTTGATCTGAACTGATGTGATCTAATCTGGTCTGATCTGTGACTGAAAACAGTTAAAAACATCCAATTTATGTACTCCGTATTGAGTTAATGGGCCAGCCCTAAAAATCTAATTCGTCCAATTTATAGGAGTTTGCCTAATGGGATTGGGATGACAACTATCCTAAAAATAGATAGGAATCAGTAGTATGTTCTACTCTAGGATATGATGTTTTGAATTAGTTGTTTTATTTTTTAGATAAAGGGTAATTATATATATCATCCCAAAGAGTTTATGTACAAGTAAAGCAAAGAAGAGAACAAAATTGGGGCTATCTTGAATTAGTTCTTTTAAAAGATACCTATTGCATGTTTGGCTAGCATAAGCTCATGTCTTCTGGCTTTTGTACTATATATTTAAAAAGTCTCCAAAAACTATTAGTTGTATGTTTGGTAGGGTCATTTTTAAGAGCTTTTTACAAAATAGAAGATCTTCTTTGATATGCTACATTGGGTAGCATCTGGAAAAAGACAGTTACTTTTAGCATTAATTAGTCACAACAGTTTGTTATATCAAACAGAACTAAATAGAATAGTCATCTTTTTATCGAACAGCTACAACATTTTCGTTTTAATATTTTTTCTTTCACTAAAAGCTAACAGTTATTAAAAGCTCATAAAAGTATCTTTTCAGTTAGTTGTGCCAAACACATCCGTAGTACAAGCAATAAAAACTTTTCAAGTTAAGAGTGATTAATGACATTTGAGGTTCCTTAAAAAAATGACATTTGAGGTTACTTTATGCTAAAAAAAGTATAATGTGACTCTTAAAATATATAAAAATACCTTTAATTTTTAACTCGGGAGCAAATAGTTAGTGTACTAGTACTATTCAAGTATTCAATTTTGCTTAGGCCTATATAAAAAACCTTTAATTTTTTAAAACCATGATGAAATAATTAATGTACCATTCAATTCTGTTTAGGCCTAAAACTGCTGCTGGGAAGTACACAACGTACAACTACTCCGATATAACTTGGTCCCAGTACGGCCCTTACTGGCGGCAAGCACGGCGGATGTGCACGACGGAGCTGTTCAGTGCAAAGCGCCTCGACTCTTTCGAATACATCAGGAGCGAGGAGGTGAAATCCATCCTCTCCGACCTGCACAAAAAGTCATCATCGGATCGAGGACAGCCGCTAATATTGAAGGACTACCTCTTCACCCTTAGCTTGAATGTGATCAGCCGGATGGTGTTGGGGAAGAGTTACTTGAATGAGTCAGAAGGGGATGTGGTGAGCCCTACTGAGTTCAAGAAGATGATAGATGAACTGTTCTTGCTCAATGGGGTACTGGACATTGGAGATTCCATCCCATGGATTGCATTCTTGGATTTACAGGGGAACATAAAGAGGATGAAGGCATTGAGCAAGAAGTTTGATAGGTTTCTGGAGCATGTTCTTGATGAACATGATGGTAGGCGGGAAGCCGAGGGGGAGGGGTTCGAGGCCATGGATATGGTGGATGTTTTGCTCCAGCTTGCTGATGATCCTCACAATGAAGTGAAGCTCGGGAGGAACGGAATCAAGGGCTTCATACAGGTTTTTATTAATCCTTTTAAACTAAACTCATATTACAAGCGATCATTGGACGGGTGGTGTGGTCACTAGTCAAGAGGTCACTGGACAAACAAGTCATGGCGGTCGGTTAATTACTGATGGCAATCACTGGCCGTGATCACTATAAAGTGGTGATCGCTACTTGGTAGCTGTCAAAATAAAACAACATGTTCAGTAACTATTTTGATGCAAAAGATAATTAGTAGTATAAAAAATGTACAACACAGAGTACATAACATATTCAGTTGAGTCAAGTGTCTTGTGGTTTGATGGCATCACTACTTCCAAAGAGGTGGTCACAAGTTCAAATCTCATCCCTATTCAAGGATGTTGACCTTAACGTGCAACATATACTATAATACTCTGTAGATTAAGAAGATTTGTCAAAAACATATTCAGTTGTATAACTTGTATTTTATAACTTCGAATTGTAGGACTTGTTAGCTGGTGGGACAGAGAGCACTACAGTGACGGTGGAATGGGCAATCTCAGAGCTGTTAAGGAAGCCCGGGATATTTAAGAAGGCAACAGAAGAACTAGATCAAGTGATTGGGAAGGAGAGATGGGTAGAAGAAAAGGACATGTCAAATCTTCCTTACATCCAAGCAATTGTGAAAGAAACAATGCGATTGCACCCCGTGGCACCTATGTTAGCACCACGGGAATGCCGCGTTGACTCAAAGGTCGCAGGCTATGACATTCTCAAAGGCACCCGAATCCTGGTCAACGTCGGGACTATCGGAAGGGACCCCACCCTGTGGGACCACCCGAATGAGTTTATCCCCGACAGGTTCATCGGGAAGGAAATCGATGTGAAAGGCAGGGACTTTGAGCTATTGCCCTTCGGTGCAGGGAGAAGAATGTGCCCTGGATACAATCTCGGACTTAAAGTCATTCAGGCTAGCTTGGCTAACCTCTTGCATGGCTTCAATTGGAGCTTGCCCGATGGTTTGAGGCCCGAGGAACTCAACATGGAAGAGATTTTCGGGCTCTCTATCCCAAAGAAATTCCCGCTTTCAGTTATTGTTGAACCAAGGCTTCAGGTGCATTTCTATTCGTCCTAGGCTCCTAGCCATATATCTCTTATACGATTTGAAAACATCTGGAAATATATTCAATTATATAGTGTGGAGTAGTGCACAATTATTGGACATTATAATGGATATTAATCATGGATATTAATGGACACATTAGTTTTAGTAGGAAAACCTAATATCATTACCGGGGATGATCTATGTATGGGCTAAGAAGGGCTGGTGTTTAAGAGTAAATTAACTTTTTTTAATATTTTAATGTAAAATTATAAATTTCCATATTTAGCCAGTTAATTGATAACGTTTAAGTGTAGTATAATTGATCTTCCGCCCAGGACATCCCAGAATCCTAGATCCTATACATTTGACCTATGGGATTAGGAGCCCGTTTGGTAATACTAAAATCGGCCGAATCGGTTTATTCTGCTGAAATTAATGAAGTTCAATCTGAAGTGGTTGGATTGGTTTTTCTTCTCATTTATGAAAAAATGATACTTCGTATTTAAAATATAATTTATTAGTAAAATAAAGAAAAAAATATATGAAAAATAGCTAAAATGAACTTCTACATTAACTTTAGTCAATACAGTCAGAAAATTAACTTCAACCTAATTTTTTCTTATTATTACACAATTCAGCATGCAGAATCAAAAGTTACATGTTTGGTGAAAAAGTTAGTTGATAAATCGAAAAACGGGACACCAACCGATTTATAGGCCAACTCGATCACTTTTTTGGTAATGAAGAAGAATGTTGATATTCCGTATCTAAGAAACATAGACATCTAGTTTAGGGGTGGGTCGGTGAAACCGAAAACCGAAAATCGAATCGGAAAAAACCCGAACCGCAACCAAAACAACTGAACCGCAAGAAAACCGAAATCGAACTCAAAAAACCGAACCAATAATTTTGTTTAGTTCTTAATTTTAAATTCTATAAAATTAATATTTGCTACTAGATTTATTATGATTTGTAAGATATTGACATTTAATATTTACGATTTATAATATGCTGATATTTTAAATTGTAATTTACATTTTACTTGTTGTTGCATGATAATGATATTTTGGTGATATAATATTTGTTATGTATGTTTGTTATCACATAATTTTTATATTGAACAAATAGTATTAAAATAAACTATATACACTTTAAACAACATAGCAAAAAACGTGAAACTTTAGAGCATAAATAACTTTGTTTGTAAAGAAAGTAGAATAAGTTATTTACTATTAAAAAAAAGTCTTTTAGTAAAAAAGAAAAAGAATTGGTGGTCAGAACATTTACAAATACAATTTTAACTTGAAAATAAACTATATAACTCACAAATAAACTCATACGATTAATTAATTTAAAAAATGTTTAAATTGGTATTCACATACTCTCTAATTCATTGCTTGAATTGTAAGTGCATTTGTTTCATCTCTCCTTTTTTATTAGGGATAAGGGTCAGTTTGGTCCTCGAAGTTGCAAAAAAGGGGTCAAATAAGTTCTTATATAGAAGATTCTGTCCGGACGTGCCATTTGAGGTGGCTCCCGGTGGAATTTTTTGATGAAATTTTTTGAGCATCTTATTCATCAAGTCTAGTTTAATCATACCAAATTTCAGATAAAAATTCAATCGGGAAGACATTCAAATAAATTCTTGAAGATAACAGTGCCGTTAAAAGCGTTGTTATCTTCAAGAATTCATTTGAATGTCTCCCCGATTGAATTTTTAGCTGAAATTTGATATGAGTAAACTAGACTTAATGAATAAGATGCTCAAAAAATTTAATCAAAAAATTCTACCAGGAGCCACCTCAAATGGCACGTCAGGACAAAATCTTCTATATAAGGACTTATTTGACCCCTTTTTTGCAACTTCGAGGACCAAACTGACCTTTTACTCTTTTTTATTATGTTTTTTTATTGTATTAAAAATAATTATAATTTTTTTTTTGTTTTCCAATTACTATTTTTTAAATCAACAAAAATATTTTGGTAAAAACCGAAAAACCCCGTAACCGAACCGAAATAAACCGAACCAAACGAACCATTGTTCCAAATTTTTTAGCATATAACTGAACCGAACTGAACTTTGTACTTTGATTCGTCATTTGGTTTTAGGTGAAAACCGAACCGTTTGAACCGAACTCACCCCTAATATAGTTTTCTGCACCTGCCAATAATATTCTACATTGGGTATTATTATATATTATTATATGATGCATAAGATAGTCAAATGTATAGATTTTGGATGAAGCCATGACATATGATTTGTACCACTAGCACTAAAAATGTTAACATTCTGAAATATAGGGATCTTTGGTACTTGGTGCATGGTTGACACGATTAGTTGAATAAATATTTTTAACCTTTTAATAATTGTTAGCTTTTATTAAACTAAATGTTAGCTTTTATTAAGTTTAATTTTATTAAATTAAAAGAAACGAACTTTTTCTAAGTAGCTTCTAAAAAAATTAGAGAATGATATAATTATTATACAAATAAAGATTACAGAATGATTACAAAATGAGTTATTTACTGTTTAGACATGTAAGAAAGGATTCAAAATCTTGATTCAATTTTAAAATTATGAATATTTATTAGTTTTATGTACAAGGACTTTTTTTACTTATTAGTTTTATTCTTTTATATAAAATTTAATCCATATTAATGAATATTAGAAATCTTTAATAATCATTAGTAAATTTATAAAACCGCACTAAAAATGATTAAATATTAAGATATACTATCTTCGTCCCTTTTTATTTAGTCATCTTTGACTTTTTTGGTCAAAGATGGTAAATTTTGATCCATTATTTTAATAATGTATTAATGTGATACTTAATAAATTTATACTCTTATGATACTATTTTGAGAAATTACCCTAAATAGGACTAAACACGTTTGTAACATCCAAAATAGGACTATCATGTTTTTTTCCAAAAAATAGGACTAGTTACTGTCATGTTTTGGCAGTATCAGACTTTAAACATGACAGTATTTTCCAAACTTGGGAGTAATTACTCTTATTTTGGAAATAAAACATGGCAATCCAATTTTGAAATTTTGAAATTTTTTACTCCTATTTCGGGAATTTTCCCTGATATAAGACGAAAACATAAGGAAAGTGCAAAAATAGGACTAAATATGTTTTATTCCCCAATTAGGACTTATTTAGTCATATTAAAAGAATAAGTTAATTAGAAGTTCCTAAAATAGGATTGAATGAGTCATATATTAGGAATAAAACAATGATAGTCCTATTTGTGAACTCTGTCATTATTTTAGTCCTATTGTTTTAACAAAAAAAACATTTTTCATATTATTTGCATATTATTAATATTACTGTATAATAAATACATAGTATATAATCATTCAAAGTTTAACTTCTTTGACTTGAAAAGTCAAATTTGGCTTAATAAAAGTGGTCGGAGGTAGTATATAATTTATTCCTATAATTTATAAGTTATCGAAATGCTCGAGTCCGGATCGAACTAATTAAACATGAGTATGCTCGAATT
Organism: Cuscuta epithymum; assembly: GCA_945859915.1. Lineage (NCBI taxonomy): Eukaryota > Viridiplantae > Streptophyta > Magnoliopsida > Solanales > Convolvulaceae > Cuscuta > Cuscuta epithymum. The sequence continues at coordinate 4,620,252 of CAMAPF010000006.1, forward strand.
CGGCTTGAATAACTATTCAAACTCAAATTATAACCCGTATTCGAGTTCGAAGCTTATTAAGCTGGGTCATTAAATTAGATTTGAAATCACGCTCGAACCTTTGAAAAAAAAGGTCATTTCAATAACAATCCTAAGCTAAACTTTTTGTGTGCAGTAACAAAAAGTTTACTGCTTAGCCCACCCCAACCCTCATTCTTGGATCTATCCGACTATCCCTGTGTATAAGGCAGTCACTTATGTCTACAAATTATGAACTTATAGTAATGTTGTTAACGTACATTACGTACCAATGCATAGTTGCATCCTTTAATTGTTTAATTAAATAAGTGAAAAGGAAGCAAGAAAGCTAGTGTAAAATCGGTGGAAGATGGATGATCCGATGAAATCAATTCCATCGAGTTAGGCATCAACTATTCCATTGTTGATATGTCCCGCGTGATTTCATATGTAACGCCTCACTTCACATAAACTTATTTTAATTCTCTATAGTGAGTGTGTATGTGAACATGTTTACATGCATTTAGATATTGCAACTCATATACTTTAAGGTTGAGAAACACCTAATGTTATGAAAATTTCTTGTATGATATGCCTAATGATTATTGCCTCACCCCCTCATGCTATGAAATGTGTGTTAAAGTCTCGCAACCTCATCCCTCATGACATCTAATTATGGTGGCACGTCAAATACGCATTCAAGAATAGACAAATCTCCGATTAAAATTTCTAATCTTAAGTTATACATTAACCGAGACACTCAACTAGAGTTCTAATTTTAGTATGTAAATGCATCATCATGATTACTATATGTTCTAGCCTTCGAGGTGCAGGACTCTACAATTTCAAAGTTATTTTTAGAAATCGTGTACCTTCGGTGTTTACAAATTACAATTCGTTTTTAGTGTGATAATAATATATTTAGAACATATATGGGTGTTGACCCGTGTTTGAGATAGGTGTGTGTAGCCCATTATATATCCTTATCTCGTATTTTAAGTCTTAGCTTAGTACATTCTTCGGAATTGGGCTTATATATGAATTAAAGAACTACTATTCTTTTTTCTACAACGCCGTGCATATTTTTAATTAAATACAATCTTGAAGGCAAGAAAGACATATGATTATGATATTTATATCTGATTGTGCCTGTATATTGTGCATCTGATTTTATTTATGCATACCAATTACCAATAAACTTTTTCTCGATATGTGATTTTTTCAATAGGTACGTTGATTTGTGAGTAGACGAATCCGGCCTGTTGGGCTACCAAGGCGACTTAGAACTTCATGAATAAAACCCACTTTACTTTGTATCTAAAACCCATTCAAATTGGTCTCGTGGAGATCCGAGTGGACTGATTCCTTTAAATCAGGTGGGCTGGTGGGGTGGCCTTTAGAATGTATTGTAATAAAAAATTGATAAAAGTAATATTCTCGTTTAGCTCTACTCTTATTGGCATAGATGATCCAAAATGTATGGTTAAGAGTGACTTTTTTTCACTATTAAAATTATTTATATAAGTTCATTTTCCATAGCACTAACATTTAAAGTACCATAAGTTCACAACTTAACATAGCACAACCACGAAAAAATAAGTTACCCTTCATTATAGCATTGGTCTACGAACACCTTATTTGATAATCAAAAGTTGCTTTCAAGGTTATTAGTGTATAATGGATGTACATATCTTCAATTTTTAAAATAACTTTTATATTGCTAAACTCGTGTTCGCCACAAAATATTCTTATAGTACTCCGTATGATAAAGTAGGCATATGATTATTAACTTTGAATTCATTACTATATTATACTTTGTATATTTACAATATTCTGTTAATTTATATAATATGGTATATACTCCCTCCGTAACATTCATATCTTCCCACTTTCCTTTTTTGGACGTAACATTTATATCTTCCCATTTCTAAATCTTCCCATCATACCCTCAATAATTTAAAAAATAATACACTACTACACCTCTTTTTTTTGGATTTATCCTTCATTCCATCACATTATTTCACCATCTTCCCATCATACCTTCAATAATTCATACTCCATTTCACTATTCTTAATCTCACCCACTTTGGAAGTGGGAAGATATATCTGATACGGAGGGAGTATGTAATTTGTACTCCGATTAATAATACAAGGTTTGAAAAAAAATACTTATTAAATACATCTTATATTTAAGAAAAAAGTGAGAAATCAGATTATTTTGCTTCAATAGTAATATTACTTGATACTTATAACTTATCTACGAACCGGTTTGCTATCAAATTTTAATATTACTTGATACTTAACGAAATCATGAAATCTTTTTATCCACGCACTAAGAAACTTAGAAGTGTAACTGTATGTGTGGAAATACAATGGTTCCAAAAAAAATCTTCGGAAAAGGTGCAAATAGGCCCATGTACTAACCAAAAAGGTCAAATAAGCCTTTATTTAGGAGACTCTGTCTGGCGGTCGTCATTTGGGGTGGTTCCCGCTGGAATTTTTTGATGAAATTTTTTTAGCATCTTATTCATCAAGTCTAGCTAGTTTACTCATACCAAATTTCAGCTAAAACTTCAATCGGGAAAGCATTCAAATGAATTCTTGAAGATAACTGCGCTTCTAACTGCGCAGTTATTTTCAAAAATTCATTTGAATGTCTTCCCGATTGAAGTTTTAGCTGAAATTTGGTATGAGTAAACTAGACTTAATGAATAAGATGCTCAAAACAATTCATCAAAAAATTCCAACGGGAACCACCTCAAATGGCGACAGCCGGACAGAACCTCCTAAATAAGGGCTTATTTGACCTATTTGCACCTTTTCCCAAATATCTTAAAATCTCTTGTGTTATGATGAGTCTCTACTTTTGCATAAAATAGAAGTATTTGCTTTTTATATTAGATATCTAGGAAAATTTATTTGCATGTATAATCATAATACTTAGAAATGGATTCTCTGTGTTTTAGTTCGCCTTCCCGGTCTAGGATGTGATGCGTGTGATCAATTAAAATGTAAAAGGGTTTGACACATTGTTTATGTTGAATTATATATAATGACACATAAATATCTAATGGAATATATATTACTCCCTCCGTTCACAAAAACACTTCTAACTTTCCCTTTTTGAGCAATTTGTTTGGCTCACATTCATTTTACTTTTTTTACACAATCACAATCATAAATTTCCACTTTATTCCACTTTCTTAATTAATAAGCGTGTCAAGTCAAACCGCGAAGGATACAATATAGGTTCCTATTTATAGGATACAAAAGAACGGAAAGCACCTAAGAGTTTAGATGTGGGATAAATGACAACAAGCAAAATAAATACAATAGAATAAACAATTATAAATATTAACAGTTTAAATCAAAATGGGGTTATTGTATAATTTATATATTAAGAAGGCTATCAATATTCACAAAATTTAAGAAATATTTATAATTATATACGAGTAATAAAATCGTATATGGAGATTTCAGTACAAAGACTAACTCGGCCACGCCTGAACAAAATATTACGGAGTACTCCGTATATTAGTTACTTATTATAAAGCACATATACTTAATTATTTCTATGATAAAATTAATTGGATTTTATTGGTGTTGGACATGACAAACGTACGGCTATAAAAGTAGACATGGCGGAGTCAGGGCACTAGGTCGGTTGCTGTGTATTTTGGCTGGGCCTGGGCCTAGGCCAGGGTTACTACCAGAACGAATATTACACAACGCCAAACCTGGGACCCCAGTGAATGCAGGTGCCCGCGGCTGCTATGGAACTGGCTGAGCCGGATACACTCCATGGGGCGGAGGTGCAGGATACACACCATACTGTTGAGGTGCTGCCCCATATGGTTGCTGATAATACCCCCGGCCACCTCGGCCTCGACCCCCTCTAGCTCACCCTCCTCGCTGACCGCGACCAGCAGGACCACGCGGTGGACCACCACCACCCCGAGGAGCACCCCCTCGGACTGCATGAATCTGAGGTGCTGCGAATGCCTGATGCACAGGTGTTGCCTCCTGCGATTGAAGCAGGGAATTTCACTGCTCTTGTGCGGCCAGTATGGGACGAAGATCCTCCAGGGAAGGAACCCACGACATGTAATCAATGGTTGTGATAAGAGATTCATACCCGCGTCCCAAACCAAGAATGGCATACTCAATTAAATCACGAGCACTGACTGGAGAGTTAATGGATGCTAAATTATCTGCTAAAATTTTAATTTCTAACAGATCGATATTGATCCATAGTTTGAGAGTTCTTCTTTTTCTTATGAGATAACAAGCGTTTCAGTTCTATGGATTGAGAGATGCAAGCAGACATAAATCGTTTTTTGGAGTATCTCCCAAATAAGATGTGAAAATTTGAAATCATAAACTTCCATGAGAACATCTCGGCCAAGAGTAGCAAAGAGCCATGACCGCACAGTTTGATCAATTTTTAGCCAGTAACTATACTCAATATTGGGAATTTCACGACGAGATAAATCATATGTAGTAGGGAAAGGGGCCGAAATTGACCCACCGATAATACCCAATAAACTGTGAGAAACTAATAAGAATGATTCAAACTGGGTCCTCCAAGGCAAATAATCTTCAACTGAAGATAACCGGGTGGTCACAATATTGAGATGCCAGAGAAGATAATGCAGTAGAGGAATTATTAAAACCTGGCAGATTATGTGACCCGAGCTGCGGCAGAAGAGATACATCCGGTTCGCCAGAAAAGGTAGGGCCGGTGAATGGTGTTGATGTACTGCCAATTTCCGGAAAAACAGGAGGCGGCGGGAGAGTCGTCGTTGGTGTCCAGGCGAAGGGCGCTGGCATGTTAAATAAGCGGGAGGAATCGAGAGGTGGGATTCCTTGAACTCGCTGCAGCAGAGAAGGAGACAGCGGTGTACGTGGCTGCATGCTGGATGACGGTTGAGAAGGAGACGGTGTACCAGGGACGGAGCCAAACTGTAATATCAGCGGTGTCAACAATTAAAGTAATATTATAAAAACAATAAAGCATAAAAATATTAATACATAAGTAAATTTTATATTTTAACTTTTAAAAATACGACCCCTTTATAGTTTTGTGGGAATTAGTTAGAACATCGGCATTAATTAAATTTCTCGTGTTCATTTTACTCAATCATTCAATAATATTGAATTCATGTTTAGTATTTATAAATCAACTAAATCAACACAAAGAAATATACTCCCTCCGTCCCTAATAACTTTGCCATGTTTGACCGGCACGAGGAATAATAAAGTAAAAATTGTGTGGTTGTGTCACGCCCCGGACCTCCCCGGACACGTCAACAACCCGCCGTACAATACGAATAGTCAACCGCAATCCAACACATTCCTATTATACAAGGCGTCATGAATATCATTCACACATAAGTCATCCATAAACATACATAATAAACAATTGAATACGCAGCGGAAACATTGTTTAAAACAAAAGGGCCACACAGGGCAAACACGAACACGCAGGCTCTAAAGTAAAATATCCATGAGCATGTTTATTAATGTTCTAAAACAGAATGGAGGAAGCACGAACCAAGTCTTCTCTCCGGGGAAATCACTCGGGCAACGAGCACAGGAAGCAAGCTCTAGCCTCAACCTGAAATGGTGGTGGGACGCCCCCGAAGGGGTCAGTACTCTATACGGCTATAAAGTACTGGTGTGGCAGGCATCTAATAGATATACAACAAGTATTTCAAACACAAGACCCTCAAGTAGGGTGATAGTACATTATGATTGTAACCCTAAGTTACCCCGTTTAAAAATATACCTACTTTATATAAAAGTCAAGTAGTCGGCCCGTGGGCCCGTTTTCATTTGGAAATCACCATTCCCAACCCCGTGGCTATAAGCCACGACAACTCCTAGAGTCCAACCCTAGTACATGACATTGTATTCTAGAGCTCGGCTCTACTACATCACCATACAATTCATATACCTCGGGTCAATTTCCTTACCTTGCGTTCTAGAGCTCGGCTCTATTACATCACCACGCAAGTCCTAGAGCTCGGCTCTAGCTATACAATACATAGACTCCAAGTCTACACTTTACATGCATTCTAGAGCTCGGCTCTATTACATCACCATGCATTAAGGTCCAATTCTCAAGCAACCCTATGCCTAGAATTGACATATCATTAAACTACTTTGGGTCATCCTTAAAGACTTCCCATAACTTAACCTTAGTTCCAAACTAAGTTATTATATACACTTGAACTATATTCAAGTACCTTTCATACAATCCAATCCCTAGGATCAATTTAATCAACAAGTTCCAATAATCACTAACTAGTATTTCAATACTATTAAGATTATTGTTATCATACCATTATCCTCATTATTTGTAATTCTCTACATATTTATAATTATGTAGCAGCAACTTAAGTATTCAATCTCAATACACAAATATTTATTTATGTATCCACATAATTCATACATGAGCAAAATGCCCATTTTCACAAAATAGTTCATTTATACTCATTTAATCTCATATTATTCATACCTTCTCAAATCATTTCAAATTTCATTCCTTGGCAACTATATCAATATTTCATCAATATATAATCATCATAATCCATGAAAAATCATGATTTAAGCATTTAGGTAATCTCATGCTTAACCTACAAGTTGTAAGCAATTAGATGTCAATCCTCACCTCAATTGAGCTTTAAACTTTCCCTTCTTGGTCCAATGGTCAAAGCTTTGGTCAAGGTGGATTTGGAACTGATTCCTTGCTCAAATATGAGTGTTAAACAGCCTCCTCAAAGTGCTAGTTCAACCCTTAATCGTTGATACGAAAACAGCCCCTAGAACGGGTGTTTTCCGGCTAACTCGATTCCTAGTTTTCCAATATTTGCATCTAGGTTAGTATCTAACCTTTACATCAATAAAATAACTTTATAAGGACATATTATACACTTGGATTAGTGTATAATAGTCTCACCAATCGTTCATATCATTTGGAGAATGAAAAGTAAAGCTTTGGGGTTTAAAACTCACTTTAGAGGATTAAATCCTCTCCTGCGAGGTTGCGTTTTTCTCGGACGATTTGGTAGCCTTCCACAACTCCGATTCCTGCAAACCAGACCTTCACGGATTCCTCGTCTTGAGAGCTTTCTGTGGGTATCTCACACGCCTTAATTGGATTTGTAAAACTCGAGATATCGACCAAACAGTCTCAGCACTCTCACAGCTCGAGTTCACAGACCTCTGCTCGTTCCAGCTCGATTTTTGTAAGATAAGCCTTCTCTCCTCGAACAAAGACCACTCAATTGAGATAATAGACTTCAAAGGCTATCCAAGGACATATTATTCACGTTTTTTGGTCGAGTATAGCTTCTATAATGAGAGGAGACAAACAGCACACCAATTTGTGCGAAAATAAGGATGGTGGCCCAAGTTTTGATTCCTATCAAGTCATGTGCAGCTCCCCTCCATTATGGACGGCCAAGGTAGGTCTTCTAACCCATTTTTATTTGTTTTGCAGGTACTAATATCATGTGGAGTGGTTCCCAATTGATCCCATTAAATTTGGGGTCCAAAATATCTACCAATACTTCCAAAAATGGGAAGATGGGTCCTATTGTTTTATCTTTGTCAAGGATGTCTTCTTGTACTCATCCTAATTTATTTAGAACAAGTCAACTTCCTAAATCACATTATTGATCTCCAATATGTGTAGGCTCATCCCAATAATTTACTTGATGGATATTTTAGAAGGAAAATCCTACTCCCATTATTTAGCTCAATAATGCCAAAGATGGGGTTATAGACATTTGTATTCTCCTTTAATCATTCTTTCACTATTTTGGTAATGTTGGGCTTTTTTATTTATTAATAAGTCCCGAGTAAGTATTTGCGAAACCCGACACGAATGTACGAGTTTGAACAGTACGATATTCAACCATGCACTACGTAGAACATTGATCGTTTTACGAAATGTTTGGGAATCGGAAATCCAATACATAAGCTATGAATATTCAAATCAAATTTCCAAGGACATTCGGGTGCGGTGTCACAGGTTGAGGTTTGTGCAGAGGAGAGAAAATGAACTGGAACCACAAATTCCTTACTTAAAGGGAAAGTGGCAAAGTTAATAGGACATCCCAAAAAGAAAAGTTGGCAAAGTTATAAGGGACAGAAGGAGTATATATACTAAGTATTACTTCATATACCACGTATAAAATAACCATTTAACTGCTAACACTGTTCAAATTTGTCAGAAAAAACAGTTCTTATTTTATTGATTTTTGTTTCAATCAAACTTAAAAAAATGTTAGACAAAGAGAGTAGACGTTGAGAATATGTGGTGTCATTTCTTATATATTGATCTTATTTTTAAAAACTGTGGTGTCATTCTTTAAATTTTCAATACATATATACAAATAAAAAAAATTGATTGGTGTCAATTGACACCACAACTCCATGCTTGGCGCCGTCCCTGTGATGTACTGCTGGAACCGTCCAAGCCTGGTTGAGCGGTGGTGACGCTGGTGGAGAGCTGCACCGCGCGATGATACGACGGGCGCCATGTTTGTTGAGATGACAATGGACGGCTGCACCGAGGAGATAGGCGCCATGCTTGAGGCGGCCGAAGTTGGTTGCACCGGCCATAGTGAATGACAGATCGTGTAAAAAAAACTAATGCTCTGAAACCATATACATAACTATGACTTTTGGGAATAATCGCATACCCTCGTGGGTGCCTTTGATGTTGCATTGTATTTATACTAAAAACCAAGTTTAAAGAATTACAAAGTAATCCTTCTATAATACATTATTAGGCTCTCTCCTAGTTACGCCCCTGGAAGCTATGTTGTCAAAACCGGACCGGGAGGCGACCCGGACAAGGATTATTAAATTAGAAATAGTCATAACTATTTCTGGAAATAGTTTTGACAACATAACTAACCGGACCGGGAGGCGACCCTGGAAGAAGGCATAATTTAAGCTCATAATCATATAATAATAGAGAGAAATAGGAAATAATAGTTATTATTAGGATAATAGGATTATTAGCTTATTTTAATCCAAACTATCATCAAATTCACAAATCTATCATATTCTTTCACTTTTATCAATAAAAGACTTACAGTTCATCTTTTTCAACAATTATGCTTTTCTATTTTGTTTTTTCAAAATTACACATTTTTATCACTACTAATAAGATATAAGCAATACAAGTTTATAAACTTAAAATTAGAAAGAAGTGAAAAAATATGAAATATAAATATGATTTTCTTCTTAATTTTTAGTAATTCATCCATTGAAAATGTAATTGTGAGAAAAGTTAAATTTTGAATCTTTTTTAAAATAAAAGTGAAAGTATGGGATAGATTTGTGAATTTGATGATAGTTGGGGATATATTTAGCTAATAATCCTTATTATTATGATTACTAACTAATAATCAATCATTGGAGCCTTGGAGGTAGGGGTGGGCAAAAATACCGAACCGGAATGGTACCGAATCGGACCGGTATGGTACTGGACCGACAAACGGGGTTTGAAACGGATCTCAAAATTTTTTGTCCCGAACCGTACCGTACCGGTTCCTAGCAATGCCATGACGGGTTACACACATACAAACTAATATATAGAGTGATTACACACATACAAACTAATACACACATATATATACATAATAATATATATACATAATAATACATAAAGTGTATATCGGGTTCGGTAGGCAAAGCACAATATTTATTATTATTATTATTATTATTATTATTATTATTATTATTATTATTATTATATTCTTATCATATATGCATCATATGATTTTATATAAACTTAATTTTTAGTTTATTCTGAGTTTTCTGTGCAAGAGAAAGCGACAGAATGTGGAGTTATACGCCTATACAAGAACCGGCAATTTATTGGATAAAAAACTAATTTTTTATAAGAAACGTTGATTTTTTTTTAAAGTGAAGATATATTTTGTTTTTAGGTTTGTGCACATTGCTTTACATTCATATACATGTCTTGTTAATTTCACAAAGTTTATATTGGTGTGCATCTCATATTTGGCGGGTCCACCCCACCCGGTTCCGGGACCCGTTGGGTATGGGTCTGGGTCCAAAATTTCAAACCCACCGGGTAAACGGGTCGGGTCTGAGTCCATTATAAACTTAGCGGGTCCGTGTCTGGGTCCGTTGCGGGTTTGGCCGGGCTGCCGGTTATTTCCGGTTTTAGTCAATTAGCGGGTATACATTCGGCCGGACCGGTTTCAAGGCCGCTTGGCCGGGTTCCGGGTCGAACCGGCCGATTCGGTCCGGTTCTTATAACACAACCTGTTAGTAGATATCTTGTTGTTTGTAAAATATATAAGCAAGTAGGCAGGACGATTTATTGTTTTGGATTGGGACATATAGTTTTTTTTTTTTTACACGATTATATTTTACCTTCATAATTTAAGCAAAATTGAAATTTGGAGTGGGTAGAGATCTAGGTTTTTGGAAAAAGGCGGCTTAGGATGTTTTTACTTGGACTGTAATTCATCCCAGACCAGACCATATCAGATCAGACCAGACATGGATAGTTATAAAAATACAAAGAAACCAGACCAGACCAGCAATTTACAGTCCAAGTAAAAACATCCTTATATTGATAGTGAAACATTCAACAAGGGACAAAAGAGACAAAGGAAGCACTTCCAGCCACCGACCCTCGGACGAGCCTGAGAACCAATCACCCTAAACAGAGCAATGTGATTCGCTAATCCTATAACGGGTCTAGATGAGCCTATCGTGGGGATTCGTGGCCAGAGCAAAACCCCCATCACCCCAGTCTAATGTAAGAGTCTGACAAAACAGAACAGTGACAACAAGCAAAAAAAAGTGCGAAGTAAAAAAATAAAAACATAACGACAGTAAAACCGAGAAAATTAAACGGAATCGGTATGTGATAGGATCTAAAACAAGTACAAGAGAAATTGGTTTGCAGATAAAGTTATGTGGTGTTTGATAATGGGCGTGTTTGGCATTCAGCGGTTAGCGAATAGCGGGTAATGTTAGCGGGTTGTCAAAGCGAATTCAATCAGCGAGTTTGACTACCGGAATAAATTGGCGGATTGTCAGAACATGTTTGGTAATGTAGCTGTTTGGCCATAAAATTAGCGGAAAACGCCATTATTCAAAACGTCAACCCAAAACTCTCCTATGAGCAGCGTTTCCGGCCAAAAACGTTAGTGCCGAACAACTATTTACCAAAAACAACTTTTTCACTTGTTGAAAACGCTAAAAGTAGTCAAACTGCCATTTTTCGACCGAAATGCCATTTACCAAACACCCCCAATATGCTAAATAATTGATTTGCATGCAAAAGTATAGATGTTAAAAAATTTATATCATCTAATTGGTATTTAATATTTAAAGTAAACTTTATGGAACCGTTTTAAACATTGTGCATTATATCATATAAAATAATTTATGTGAAGGGAGGACATGCAGTAAAAGATTTTAATTATTTTTTTATAAAGCACTACAATGACGTAACATCTAATTTAAAAACATTACACGCCTAATCAAATAGTGTATTTTTATTTTGATAGTTGCTTTCCCTAAACTTTACACACAAGAAAAAATTATATACAAGCTGCTAAATAAACAAGCCCTTAAGGTTAACATTTTTGCCCCCCTATCCTCACATTCTGCCTCTGCCCTGGCTACTTTGAAATTGCACAAGTTTAAGCCAAAAATGATATTTAGTGCCACGCGAGCTGAGAGATATTGAGAAGTATCTTACTCTTATTCGGTGTATTGAATTATATTTATACTATAACGAATATATAATTACATTTTACAAATTACGTACATATATTATTACCCCCAATTAAGGATGAATTATATTGACTCATCATCAAATATTGGGATGTACTCTCCTTTGCTCCTTGTGCTTATTAGTTCCAGATTTTGGCTCTTTCCTAAAAGCTACGTATAAACTAGTATCAGAATATGTACCAGAACCCTCAATCCCAAAGGAACAACCCCTCTGCTGATTTTCTTTCTTTCTTTTATCTCCATGCATTTTTTCTGTACTAGTTGGTCCTTCTATATGATCAGAAGGGACAATGTAAACAAAAGGAGCAATTGGTATTATCTTCAAGTCCAAGACTGCCTCTAATGTCTTAACCACATGGTTCATTGTTGGTCTGGACTTCGGGCAGTGGCTCAGACACCGGTGAGCCAATGCAGCCACCATCTTGGCACCACGGAACGAGTACTCAAATTCGAGCCTCGGGTCCATGACCCTCTCGAGCTTACGCGAGTCTTTCAGCATAGGCTTAGCCCAACTCACTAAGTCCTGGTTGTTACTAAGAAGACTCCATTTGTCTGCGCTACCACATCCTGTAATGAGTTCTAATAGAACCACTCCGAAGCTGTATACATCGCTCTTAGTTGTCAATTGGCCTATGGTAAAAAGTAGAAACAATTACAAAGGAGCATTAGAGATATGTTTTAGTTTGATCATTTACATTAGTTTGATATGGATAGCTTAACATTATTTGCACCTGATTTAACATACTCCGGGGCTGCATAACCTTTGGTGCCCATGATACGAGTTGTGGCAAGTCCTTCATCTCTTCCCGGACCATCCTTTGCTAGCCCAAAATCAGAAAGTTTTGCAACATAATCCTGAAATTATTATGTGTATCAACCCGTTAAGAGCGATTTCTTATATACTGCATACATAGTATGTGTTACCTATTCCAAGATTGCACATCCTTAAATGGGGAGGGAGGAGAGATTTAGTGAAGTAAAATTACAGAGTCAAGTAAAATGTTTGCAGCTTTGAAGTCGCGATAGATGATGGGTTCTTCTTCCCCATGGAGAAAAGCCAGGCCCTTTGCAGCCCCAACTGCGATTTTGATTCGAGTCAGCCATGGCAAGCAACTGGAGTACTCTGCCATTTATATCACACAACCATGGTATCAAAAAGTATTTATAAAGAGTGCTTGGTAATATTTAGTTCTAATAGAGACTTATCTATTTAATACAAGTATCTATATAAAAATCCTATACAACAAGTAGTGATATAATATCATTTATTTGTGACTTCACGAGAAACTAAGCTAAGAACAAAGGTCTAATTTAAGGAATTAATTCCACTTTTTGTAAGGTGTTAGAGAGTGTATAACCAGGCCCATTCCGTCGATCCAACTTTCCCGAAATTTTTTGGGTCCGTTTCTGATGGGCCGCGATTTTTTTTATTCCAGACTGGGCCGCGCACGTCCTATTTGTGTTGGGGATTTGGTTTTACTCTCTATAAATACAAGCTCTCTCCTTGTAATCATTGATCCGGAATTAATAACAATATCCTGCCTTGGTAGCGCCCCCACGAACTGGGTTACCAAATTTCGTGGGTTCTTCATATTATTTTTTCGTGTTGCGTGCATTTATTTCTAACACTTTTGATCCTCTCCGAAAGTATAACCAATACAGTACTACTCCTCTATCACTATTTTTGTAACATGAGAAAGTAGCTTACATATTAAGAAAATGAGAATGATATTGTTGATAGGGAATTTGTAATGTATTCGAGTTTGACTGTTTGACTGCACAAATACTACAAATACTCCATCCGATGAAAAAAGTTCGTTATCGTTGATTTCCTTGATTAGTGATACTAATCTCTAGCCAATAATTTTAATTAAATACGCTAGTACCTAATGATCTCTCTCATTCAACCAGGCTATGAATCGGATCACCAACATCATCCCCTAACACTCTCACCTAACAATCTCATGAATTGACTCCCAAATTGGATTCTGTCAACAATAAGTTTAATAACCACAAAAACCCAAAATAGATGGTTCTTGACTTAGTTAAAGTTTATTGGGAAAATGGAAACTAATAATCCAACCTTTTAGCATTATTCTTACAATAGTCTCACATTTTCGTCATTCAAGAATAATCCAACCTTTGCACCTCATTTTCATTCGTCATTCGTTGGTCCCTGACCGGTTAATGACCTGTTATTCCAAGTTATTTTTTTATCCTTACAAAATATTATCTTTGTGAAAGGTGAGATTTATGGTATGTAGTATAATGGTTTGCAAAGATAAGAAAATAACTTGGAACAACAGGTCATCAACCGGTGGTCAGGGATCAGTGAATGAAGATGAGATGCAAAGGTTGGATTATTCATGAATAACGAAAAGGTGGGACTATTGTAAGAAGACCGCTAAAAGGTTGGATTATTATTTTCCATTTTCCCAAGTTTATTTTACCAAAAGTTTTTATGTTTGGAAGAATGAAATAAATCTCATCAATGAACTTTAAACAGGTGAAACTTAGTTGATATTGAATTTGGGGAGTATTCCTAAAGTATTACTCGAATAAAATTTATTCATAAAATGTGTAAAATAACTATAAGTATATCGCCATGACAAGTGTAAAATTGAACACTATCATAGTCATTACATTACTATTGTGATCATTGCTCATTAAAAGTCATTTTTTTAAGTACGAATGACTTAATAGAACCATACAAATATTACTAATTATACAAGTGAAATTAAATGATTAGCTTAAAGGTGAGGGATTCTGTATATAGTTATTCTTACTTTGAAATAATTGGGTCTCCAGGCTTCTTCTGGGAAGGTACTCATAAACCAAAAGCCTCTGCTCATCTTCCCAGCAATACCCAATCAATTTAACTAAATGGGGATGTTTCAATTGGCTGAGAATGACCACTTCAGCCTAAACAAATAAGGAAAATGAAACGAAATTGTTAAGTATCCCATATTACAATTAGAGCATCTTCAATGGTACAATGTGCACGGTGCACACGTGGCATGAGAGATGACCACATAAATATTAGTAAATAAATTATTTCTCTCCTTATTTGAATGATTTTATACAGTTTTGGTAAGTTATTCTCCACAATGTCAAGGAGACCGTCTAATGTTGACATTGTTGTTGACATTGCAGGGAAAAACTTACTAAAATTATATAAAATCATTCAAATAAGGAGAGAAATAATTTATTTGCTAATAATTATGTGGCTATCACTCATGACACATGTGCGTTGTGGACATTATAGCATTGAAGATGCTCTTAGACAATCACATATATTGATGGTTACAATCGTGTCTCAATAAACATGAAAGGAACAAACTATTATAGTTCGATGTGAATGTAAGAAGTTTTTTACTTAGATTGATTTCAATTTCAAACCAGATTAATCAAATTTAAATAGGTCAAATAAATTTAAACTTAAACAGATTAGATTAAACTTAAAAAAATCAAATCAAACTATTGAGTATAATTCAATAATGGCTTATTTCTCTTTGAAGTCTCCCTTGTTTTTATTGTACTCAATTTTTTAGTAAGCTATAGTATGGTAACGTTTGGTATGTATGCATTTCAGTTTGTTAAATTTAGTTTGATCTGATTTAGTTTAGTTTGATTTGGAATTCAAAACAGCTCAATTAAAAAATTCTTGGGATGTTTCTATTTAGATTGAAATTTTCTAGTCAGATTTGAGTCTGGTCTATTTAAGTTTGGAATGTTCTGAATTGGTATGATCTTTGTGTATTTCACAATTGTCAAAGTTTAAAGTCTTATCTGATTATTTAAGTCTGATATAATCTATTTAAGTATGATCTATCTTAGACTCAAGGAGTGTTTGCACTTGCTGAAAAAAAGTGTTTTTTAGCTTTTGGATTAAAAAAAAGCTGAAAAGAGTGTTTTTAAATGACAGCTTCTGCTTAAATTAATCACTTAAAAGCTAAAAGCTGGAAGCGGGTGGAAGGGTGCTTTAAACTGCTTTTGACTTTTTCTATTACACAAAAAACACTTATTTTACCAAACACTACCAATTTTTACTTTTTCAGAATCACTTTTTTCTCAAACACTACCAACTTTTACTATTAAGTACTTTCATCAAAATCACTTTAAAAAAACACTTTTTTTAAAGTAGAAGCAATCGCAAACACTCCCTCAATCAAGCCAAACAAAACAGTATTAATAGTTTGTTTGGGCGAGACTTAATTTACCTACCACTACATATTTGACTATCTTCGATATACAATACGAAGAGAGCTTATCGTGCAAAAAAAATCTATAGTACATCTTTACTTTATTTGTATCACATATTGATGTTCAAAGTGTTGGATATTATTCTTCAATGAAATAAATGGTGGCATTTTAACACTCAAAGTATTGCAACCGAAAAAGTTTAGTTTCATTATTTAGATGTCACAATGCGCGTTTTAGCCATAAGATCTTTCAAATAGTGGGTCTGTAAAAAGAGTCTTTAAATAAAATATTATTTATTTTTTGAAATGTAATAAAATATTGCTGTTATATTCCAAAAATAGAAGGCCTTTTTGCATGAATATTACTAAATTAAATTCAAAAGCAAAAATAAGACTTACTTTAAAATTTTATAAAAAAAAACTAAGACTAGTTTCTAGTGACTCATTATCTACTTGTGACTTGTCACTTTGAAACACTACATCCGTTCCACTAAACATTGGGACATGATGAAGTGACACGGTCATTAAGAAAAGTTAGTTTATGTGATTGATATTAAATTGATAAAGTAAGAATAAGGTTAGAATGATTTAAAACCACATAAGCGTTACGGAATTTGGAATGAGACAACGTTAATAATATTTTATGAAAAAAAAAATGAGACAATTTTAGCGGAACAGGAAGTGTACACTATGGTGATTCTCACTGATTCTTGTCTAGTTACTCGAACAAAAGTGACTAGTCATATTTTTTGTCTACAAATATGATATATGTAGTCATATTTTTGTCCGAGAAAACCTCAATAGTAATATTCATGCCATTTTCAAAAAATAGAACTCATTTAATTTTAGTAATAAAAGAATAAAAGTAATTAAAACTGAGAGTTGCGACGGACACAATTAATTTGAGAAATGTACGAACCAGCCATTCTCTATGACCCTGAAATCCCTCCAAATCCAAAGCCTTAACCGCAACAGGCTGGGCCACCAGACCGGGCCTGAACCCGTCAGCCACGAAACCTTTATACACTGGGCCGAACCCACCTTCGCCAAGGAGATTAACCGGCGAGAAGTCGCCGGTGATCTTCCTGAGCTCCGCCAGTGTAAACACATGAAGGTTTGAGCCGATGACAGAGTTCGAGGTCAAATCCTCGGCGCTCAACGACGAGCCGGGGTCACTGATCAGGTCGGCAATCGCCAGTCTCTGGTGGCCGGAACCTCTGATCGGCGATTCGAGGGCCGGGACGGCCTTAAAGCAATTAGGAAGCAGGCATTTGCAGGAAATAGACATATTTGCGCATTGTTGGTGGTTGTAGAAAAGGATTTTTAAACTGGTCGTGTGAAGTGTAGTGTTTGGGGAGACTTTAAAGGGGTGATGATTCAGGGGTGGACCCCGGTACAAGGGCGACAGCCTTCTAGACTCTTTGGAAAATATTATCCATGCTTTAATGGCTTGTACTGTGTGCTCTCTCAGTTGTTCATCTTCAAATTCTTGTTTTCTTATAGGATCTTCAAATTCTTCAAATTTATTACAACATGATGTGTGCTAATGACGCGTTGCGTCTTTTAAGAATATTGTCAAGGACAAAATTTTAAAATAAGATGGTTTATATTTTCCTTATGGAATACTACCTCCGTCCCAAAAAACTTTGTCATTTCCAAAAATTTGAACATTAATTTTGATTAGTATAATATTATGTAAATTATAAATTTTATACTTTTATGAAAGTGCTTTTAACAAAGAACATTTTCATATAACTTTTATATTATAAATCATTTTCAATAAAAAGATGTAGCCGGTCAAAGTTTTGAAAATGGCAAAGTTTTAGGGACGGAGGTAGTATGAAATATTATCTCTGTCCCCCAATATTCGAACAAGAAAAAAAGCTATTTGTACACATAATTTGTACACATTTGTTATACACACATCTAGTTACATGTGTATTCAGGCAATTCATACAGAAGTTTCTGCCTACTCAAGCAACTAGGTAGTGTGTACAACAAATGTGTACAAATGTGTACTGGTAGCTTCCTTCGGAAAAAATGAATTGATGCGATTATTAAGACAAGCTGAATTGTGTGGTTGGTATTAAATTGATAGTGTAAATAAAATTAGAACAAATAGTAACCACCCAAATTTTATCAAATATGGTATGAGACAAAGGTAGTGGACAGACGAAAAAAAGTTAAATGGGACAAAAATATGGGGTAGAGAGAGTAGGGTGTATTTAGTTTTATTAGAAGAATAAAAGAATAGAAACGAATTAAAAAGGAGAGGAAAAATCATACGTAGTACTACGTGTTTAGGAAAGAAAATAATGCTGTTTTTATTTGTGAAATTTTGTTACCTTTTCCTCGATCGTTTTGAATAGGGTAGACCTGAATAAATTCTCTTAAAAATTTGCTCATGACTCATGACTCATGAGTTCATCTATCAAAGTATTATGCAAATTAACTTTCTGTCAAAAAAATTATGAATATAATTCATTTTAACTTTTCTATCTGTTTGATGGAATACCCTTGGAAATTGTCAAATTGGAATGGGTGCATCTTATCTTGTTGTTTTGTAACGTTGTTTATCTAGTTATGGTCATATATTTGCAGTTTCAGACTCAAAAGCATTAAAGCATTATAAAACATATATAACCGAAGATTTGGTGGCATAATTGCTTATTAGCTTTTAGAGGGGTTTAAACTTATGTTGTGTGAAAAGAGAGAGAAAATTTCCAAATTAAACCAAACCACGAATTGAAGCAAGAGGCTTTTTATGTTCATTTGGGAGTGGTTGAGTTAGTTCTGGTTCAATATTTATTTTGCAATTAGGATTAGTTCTGGTTTATAATAGAGAAGCACGTGTAATGGCTAGGATCACGTTGTTCAAATTTGGATCTCATATAAAATGAGTAAAAGGGTCTAATATAGTATTCTGATCGATAGTAGTATTTTATTCTCACAATGTAAAATGCGTGTAGCGTATAGTTTGTATGCTTATTCTTATTTGTGTGACACTGTGACGCGTGTTTTTTCTAGGTGGAATAGATATGTAACTACAATTTTGAAAATTATATTTTTTGCATGCAATAGCGATAGACGACCGATAGCTGTGTTTTTTCAGTCCCAGACTAGACCAGACTTAAACAGACCAGACCAGACCAGACCAGACTTAAACAGACCAGACCAGACCAGACTTGGATAGTTATAAAATACACAGAGACCAGACGTTTACCAGACCAGACCAGACCAGACCAGACATAAACGGACCAGACCAGATCAGACCAGACCAGCAAATTTCAGTCCAAAAGAAAACATCCTTACTTAAAATTGTGTTGGTATATTTTTAATATTAACCACATAGTAAATTAAAAAAATACAAGTTCATTTGTTGGGTAATTTTTTTACTTTTTGGTGTCTATGATACGAGTAATGATTTTTACTCATCATCTCACTATTATTATCTCATTTATATTATTCCACTAATAAAGATGTTTTTAGATTTGGTGTGCTCTGATTTGATATGTTTAAAATGATCTAGTCTGCTAGATATTTGGTTTATATATATAAATTTTACAACTGTCCAAGACTAGACTGACTAGTCCAGTCTGATCTGTTTAAGTTTGCTCTGGTTTGATTTGTTTAAGTGAAGTTTGGGTCTAATCTGGTCCGGTTGAGTAACAAACCGCATTATAAGCAAAACCCGGAATTACCCGGTGACCTGAATCGGATCTGAACCGGACTCAAGTCACTCAACCCGTTAACACCTGGGTGAGACGAACAGCGGACCTGTTGCATACTATGTAGTATGTACTATGTACACTGTCTGACCACTGCTCTATACCAACCGTTTCGTTATATGAATACGTCGTTTATTATTATACATTACAACTCCGTATTACTAATTACTAATAAGTATACATTTTAAATCTCCTTTGTTAATAAATGATTAATAATAGTAAAATATGAAAACTAATAACACATAATATAGTTATCATATACTGCTTGATAACTGATAAGTATATAAAAGTGCAAAACATATATAGTTATGCAAGATTTTTAAGATATAGTATTTGATTAATTTTATGTTTAGTTTTTTTGTTCCTCTAATTTCAAATACATTCATGGATCATGGTTCACTTAAAAATTGTATACTAGATAATACGTATTATTTTATTAAAGAGGAAGGAAAATATTTTTTACTTTACAAATTTAACCATGTATATAAATATTATATATATAGGGAGTGGTTCGGGTAAGAACGGATCTTATGAGAGAAATGAGAACGAATCTGGACCGCTGCTCATGTCAAGTAATTAGGTGAGGCCGTGAGGGGCTTATTAGTAAAACATGGAATATAATTAAAAAGGAAGGGAGTGTTGCACGATTTGAGAGGAAGGAAAATCATTCAATACTTTCGTCCATTTTAATTACTTTGAACCACACTAAAGAGGAAAATAAACTTTCATTATTTCAAATAGTAGACCATTAATAGATACCTCTTTGTCGTTAAGGTTTAATAATTCATTACGGAAGCAGGAAAAACATAGAAATCAGTAGTGCAATGTTCAAGTTATATGGTGCACCAATTGATTAATTTAGACTGATGAACAATCAACTTAGGGCAGTGCACACTGCAGAAAGAGACGAATTTGGTGCAAAGTAGTGCCTAATTATTATTTTTTGTTTTTATATATGCAATACGGTTTCATATGAATCATAAGAAAAATTTATGAATGTTACTATATACTCCCTCCGTCCCGTAATTAAGTTCATGCTTTCCTTTTTGGGATGGTCCATATTAAAGTTCCTACTTCAAACCTTTCCTTATTTGGCAAATGATTTACACCAAAACAATGTCAAACAGTGTCAAACAGTGTCAAACAGTGTTCAAACAGTGCACTCCATAGTAAAGTCAAATTTATTACTTAATATGTGTGAAGTCAAACTAGGAACTTAATTAAGAACCGGAGGGAATATATTGTAACAATTGAAGTAAATATAAAAAGTTAAAACACTTTAAAAAATAAAAGTGTTATTGAAATTAGTAAATTATTTATTAATTTTTTAGATGCAATATAAGTGTCATATAAGAGATACTCCGTAATAAAAAGTTGTGAATTTTGATAATTGTATTGTAACAATTCGAGTAAAAATATAAAGGAAAAACTGTCAAATAGGTCCTCGAACTTTCATAAAAAGGTCAAATAAGTCTTTATATAGGAGGCTTTGTCCGGCCGTTGCGATTTGGGGCGGTTCCCGATGGAATTTTTTGAATTGATTTGAATGCGTTCCCGATTGAAGTTTTAGCTGAAATTTGGTATGAGTAAACTAAACTTGATGAATAAGATGCTCAAAAAATTTCATCAAAAATTTTCACCGGGAACCATCCCAAATTGCGATGGCCGGAAAGGACTTATTTGATCTTTTATGAAAGTTTGAGAACCTATTTGACAGTTTTCCCAAATATAAAAAGTTAAAGCATTTTAAATTAAAGAGGTGGTATTTTTTAGTGGGACCAGAGATCATCTCCTCCTCTTGTATTTTTGTGCCATTAGTTTTTTTTCCTCTTAAATTAACTCCATTTAATCCCAACAGTATTTTGGAAAATAATTTTAATTAATTTTACCCTAATTTCATAAATATTTTTCTAGCATTATTTTTTTTTTTGGGGGGGGGGCTCAAAAATCAATGAGAAAAAGGAAACTAATGATCCAACCTTTTAACGGTCTTCTTACAATAGTCTCACCTTATCGCAATTCAGGAATAATTCAACATTTGTACCCCATCTTCATTCCTTGGTTCCTGAATCCTGACCGGTTGATGACCTGCTATTCCAGGATTTTTCATTTTCTTCACAAATCATTCAACCATAAATCTCACCTTCTACAAATCTTCTCAAAACAGTCCCACATATAATTTTTATTTTTTCTTCCTAAAATTTTTCTTTCCTTTTTATGTATTCCTATTCGTTGTAGTCTCCTTTTGCAATTTTTTGCTGGCTAGCTTATAATTGTTATAATCTCAATATTTCTTAAATAGAACTAGCTTTCCAAATCTATTCTTGCTTTGTTTAGTGGAGTTCATATTTCATTAATAATTAAAACATAAAAGTAATAACATAACTTTATTTATAATAAAAAAATGAAAATAAATAATAAATAAAATTAATAAAACTAAAACATTAGAAAAATGAAATATAAAATTAAAAACTCAAAAAATTAAAATAAAAAATAAAAAAAAAAGTTAAAAAAATATGCAGGCATCTGCTACCGCTTCAACAACCTCTCAATGCCACCAACTCCAACCACTGGAACAAATGCCAACATGTGTTAGTAATGCCATATTGATGACAATTTTTTAGAAAAATTTGGGGCCTGTTTACTAACATAGATATTTTCCAGTTTTTCAGAAAACTGGAAAACTGGAAAACAGAAAACATGAAACGTGTTTACCAAAGAAATTGCTGGAAAACTGGAGAAAGGAAAAAAGAAAAATGCGTTTACCAAATCGTTTTCCAAAACAGAAAAAATGAGACATGTCTTTCTTTTCTTTAATGATTTGGAAAAGTGACTTTTACTAGTTTTCCAAATTAGGAAAACGCGGATGCTACAGTGCCACTGCAATGAATTTGCAAACTTACACCTAGTGGTGGGTCCGGTCCCGCTCCGATGTCGATTCCATTCCGGTACCTCCATCATCGTACCTTACCCCTTACCCCTACCCTACCCACCCAACACCACCCCGCGTACCCATTTTTCCCTATAATGACCCTACCCCACCCCCTACCTCGACCCCACCCCGATCCACCCCACCCGACCGCCACCCCCCTACCACCTCGACCCAACCCCGACCCACCCTACCCCCCACCCGTATATTACCCCTTACCCCTTACCACATGCCCCTACCTCGGCCCCACCCCACCGCCATCCTACCCCCACCCTCGTACCGTCATCCTACCCCCCACCCTACCCTTCCCTTACCTCGGCCCAACCCGGATCCCGGGCCCACCCTACCGCCATCTTATCTCAACTCCCTACCCTACCCGAACCCCAACCCTACCCACTACCCCCACCCTTAACCGCCATCCTACCCCTACCCATTCCCTACCTCGGCCCCACCCTGGTCCCAATCCCACCTTATCCCCCTACCCCTACCTTACCCCAACCTCAACCCTACCCACTACCCCCACCCTTAACCGCCATCCTACCCCCCCCCCCCCACCATACCCCTTCCCTACCTCGGCCCCACCCTGGTCCTGGCCCCACCCTACCGTTATCCTATCCCAACTCCCTACCCCTAACTTACCCGAACCTTAACCCTACCCACTACCCCCACCCTTAACCTCCATCCTACCTCCCACCCTACCCCTTCTCTACCTCGGCCCCACCCTACCGCCATCCTATCCCAACTTCCTACCCTCCCCAACCCTACCCACTACCCCACCCTAACCACGACCCTAACCCACCCACTACCCCCACCCAACCCCGTACCCCTAGACCTTACCACCCCACCCCGACCATACCCCTTACCCCACCCCCATCCATAACTTCCCGACCCCTACGAGTAGGTATGGGTGGGTATGAAGGGTTGTGGGGGAGTATGGGTAGAGAGTAAGTTCGTGGTAAGGGTAGGGGTAGGGGTCAAGAGTGTGGAATCGGAGAACTGGGTGAAAAAATCGATGAGCATGTTTTCATATTTGAAAATGGAAAACTAAAAAATAGAATCAGAAAATTGGAGATAGAAAAACTGAAAAATAAAAACAGAAAATTGGAGAACGAAAAACAAAAGTAGAAAACAGAAAAATATCTCTGTTAGTAAACAAGCCCTTGGCATTTTCAAAACGTAAAAATGTCATATTCATGGTATTTTCAGAGAAAAAAATGCAGTGTTTACATAAATTGACATCTTTTCGTGCATCGGAGTTTGCATTGCTAGAAGGTGTCGAGACTGCGGGAAAGGCCTCCAATTTTTAAATATTTTAACGTGTTTTATCTATTTTTATTTACTTTTAAAGTTTTCTTTAAATTATTTTTAATACTATTTATTCTTTTATTATTTTAAAAAATAGTTTTAACTTATTTTTTATTTTTTTAATGTTTTTTTATAAATTGAAAAAAAAATTAGTATTTTTCTTTTTCATTATATAGTAAAATATGATCATCATATTAAGTTATGGTAAGGATAGAATTGTAGAATAAGAAGATAATTAAAGTTGTGCTTTAATCTTATTTTGGAAAGATAAATAACATAGTCATATTCGTGCATTTAGGAATTAGTTTAGTCCTATATTGGGGCTATTTTCTCAAAAAAATATTAGTGGTGGAATAAAGTTAAGAAAACGAAAAGAGAAATAAATAAGTGTAAGTAAAAAGGAAGTAAAGTAAAAAGTTGGTACGGTGAGAAAAAGGTCATTCATAAGAAGGAAACTAATTCGAAACAATATATAAAAATGAGAATGAAATAATAAACTGGAAGAAGACAGATAAGGAAAAATTGAATACATAAACATTGAAAAAATGAAAAGAAATAAAAATAAGAATAAAAAGAAGACCAAAAAGGTGACTAAAAGAGTCAATACGATAAAAAATAAAAAGGGAAAAGTTTTAGGGAGAAATTAAAAAGAAAAATGATATGTGGGACTGCTTGGAGAACATTTGTGAAAGGTGAGATTTATCGTTGAATGATTTGCAAAGAAAATGAAAAACAAAAATTGAAATAGCAGGTCATCAACCGATCAGATCATCAGAGACCAGCGAATGAAGATGAGATGCAAAGTTTGGATTATTCCTTAATTACAATAAGGTGGGACGATTATAAGAAGACCGTTAAAAGGTTGGACTATTAGTTTTCATTTTCCCAAAATCAATTGGCCTTTCATATTGATGAAATATGCGCCTAATGCTTATTTTTATTGCACTGGCTTAAGTAACTCATAATAGGAAATAGTTTAGAAGTTAAATAAAAGAATATTACCCGAAATATGACTAAAAAGGTTTGAAAATTCCAAAATATGACTGTCATGTTTTTATTCCCAAAATAGGACTAATTACTGCCATGTTTTGGCAGTACCAGACTTCAAACATGGCAATAATTTCCAAACTTGGCAGTAATTACTCCTATTTTGGGAATAAAAAACATGACAGTCCTATTTTCGAATTTTCAAACTGCTTTAGTCCTATTTCGGGAACTTTCCCTTAAACAAATCTATTACTACGGGTAACAATGAAGTTGTGACAACCATTTTTCAAAAAAAAAAAAACGTGTGCCCTCATAGTAGATTTTGATTATAATAACTTAGAGGTGTTTATAAAAAAACATTTCAAATAACATTTCGATTTCAAATATAGGAAAATCTTCCGGTAAGGTATACCTTACCGGAGACGCCGTGCGGCCTCCACGTTTTGAGGGCCTTCCCGGTGGAATTTTTCAATGAAATTTTGTAAGCATGCTCTTCATCAAGTCTAGTAAATTCATACCAAATTTCACCAAAAAATTCAATCGGCAAGACAGTCAATCGATTTTTGGAAGATAACTGCATTTTATATGTATATAAAGGGTGCAGTTATCTTCCAAAAATCATTTGACTGCTTTCCCGATTGAATTGTTTGCTGAAATTTGGTATGGATGTACTAGACTTTATGAAGAACATGCTCAAAAACTTTCATCGAAAAATTCCACCGGGAAGGCTCTCAAAACGTGGAGGCCGCACGGCGGCTCTGGTAAAGTATACCTTACTGGAAGAGTTCCCTTCAAATATATCAACGTAACCAATATAGTTATTTTATTAAACTCAGTTATATTTGAAGTTTTGAACATAAGTTCATCGTCCTCGAGCGCAATGATGTAGCATCCTTTTTCATTTGATAGAAGGTCGCATGGTGCATGTAAAAATAATACTTTATCTATATGACTCAGTTTAAATTTTTTGTTTACATTTTTTTGAACGTTTCGTCTAAAATTTCTCATTTCCATTTGGAAAAAATAGCACTTTAAATGACTAATTAATTAATCATCAAATATTAAAAATAGTGCATCTATAACATAATAGTTCTCATCAATAATTATTATGTTATATACTCATCAAAACTACTTTTCTTAATATATTCAAATTAACATGTTTAATTATTTTAAAAATAGTTGTGTCATTATTCAATGAGAAGCTTAAGTTGGGACGAAGATAGCTAGTACTTACTACATACTATTCAAATGATGTTTTATCTTCAACCACTATATTGACACCTTTTGTAATTACTCGTACTATTTTTGAATTTTTACCACACAGTATACTAAAATGTGTGAGGCGATAAGACGTCAGAAGTCAAGTCTAAAATTTTTAAAGCCTAGCTAGATGGGGAATACGCGAACCTTAGGGACGAAAGGCATATTAGATTTCTTTTGATACATATTATGGTAGTATGGAGAACTTTTTGTGATTTACGAAAAATACAAAATTGAGCCTAATATTTTACTTTAATTTGTTCAATATATTCTCCGTATATTTTAATGTATAGTGCAAATGCAAAATTATATATATATATATATATATATAGAAATGATCCTGTCCAGCAGCCCCCGGTCCGAACAGTGTACGAACATGGCCATTTGGGGCACTTCCCGGTGGAATTTTTTGATGAAATTTTTTGAGCATGTTCCTCATCAAGTCTAGTTTGTTCATACCAAATTTCAGCTCAAAATTAAATCGGGAAGGCATTCAAATCAGTTTTTGAAGTTGACTGCGTTTTTATATGTACATTTTGACGCAGTCAACTTCAAAAAATGATTTGAATGTCTTCCCGATCGAATTTTGAGCTGAAATTTGGTATGGACAAACTACACTTGATGAGGAACATGCTCAAAAAATTTCATCAAAAAATTCCACCGGGAAGTGCCCCAAATGGCCATGTTCGGACACTGTTCGGACCGGGGGCTGCTGGACAGGATCATTTCTCTCTCTCTCTCTCTCTCTCTCTCTCTCTCTCTCTCTCTCTATATATATATATATATATATATATATAGAGGGCTCTTCTCATCAGGCCGGCCTGACGGGCTGCCCCGTCCGGCCGAGCCCGTTTGGGCACCTTCCCGGTGGAATTTTTTGATGAAATTTTTTGAGCATGTTCCTCATCAAGTCTAGTTTGTCCATACCAAATTTCAGCTCAAAATTCGATCGGGAAGGTCGTCAAATGATTTTTGCAAGTTAACTGGTCCGGAATATGTATTTTCCGGACCAGTTAACTTGCAAAAATCATTTGACGACCTTCCCGATTGAATTTTGAGCTGAAATTTGGTATGCACAAACTAAACTTGATTAGGAACATGCTCAAAAAATTTCATCAAAAAATTCCACCGGAAAGGTGCCCAAACGGGCTCGGCCGGACGGGGCAGCCCGTCAGGCCGGCCTGACATGAAGTTTTCTCTCTCTCTCTCTCTATATATATATATATATATATATATATATATGTATATATATGTATATATATTGGTTCAGGTGAGAACATTCCTTAATGTGAGATGTGAGAACAAATCCTCACCCTCCAAAATATATGCCGATCTGCGATGGAGTAAACGACACTAGAGGGTATTTAGGCCATCTCCAACAGTTAACACCATTTTTACACCAAAATGGTGTAAACATCACATCAAACAGTATTTTATCTCCAACAGTTTACATCATTTTCATCACCAAAAAGGAATATTCTCTTTTTATTCTTTTTACTAACTTTTTACCATTCTTCTATTTAAGTATCTAACTATCATATATTTATACATTAGCCCCTCATTTAATATTTTGATATTTCACACATTATTTCACACATACAAACTAAAATACATAATTTTAATATGTATTTTCACGCATTTCACTAATTAAAATACAATAATCAATATTTCACAAATACAAGCTAAAACCACATAAAATTAAATATTACAATAATATTATAATAATTAATACGTCATTAATAAAGTACTACTTAAACTTAAAGCAATAGATTAAATAAACATTCTTAGTTTAGTTTAGTTTAGATTAAATAAACATTCTTAAAGCAATAGTTTAGTTTAGTATGTACCATGTATGTTTCTAATTATGTTTTAATTTTAATTATAATGGTGTTATTAATTGTAATTTTAATTATGCAATTTCCTCAAGTACCATTTGTATTCTGTTATAATGTTGTTTGGATTTGAAACTTTATTTATAATATTGAGTGATTTAAATTTTATTATATTTTTTTCTATCAAATTAATAATTTTAATTTGTTGTTCTATAAGGATGTTTTTACTTGGACTGTAGTTTGTCTCGGGATCAGATAAGACCCGATTAGACCACACTTGGGTAGTTATACAAATACAAAGAAATCAGACCAGACCACATCATTTCAGATCAGACCAGATCAAATCAGACCAGACCAGCTGAGAGCGGACAAACCAATTTTAGTCCAAGTAAAACATCCTAATTTGTTGTTTTAAAAATGGGTCAAAACTATAATAATTAAAACTTGAAGGTCACATTTAAAAGGAAAAGAAAGCCAAAAAGTTGGATGGTGTGATATATGGTGTACGCCATATATGGCGTGAAGCCATACTCCCTCCCCCATTTTGGTGTAATGGTGTAATGTTTGGTGCCATTGTTGGAGCATTTTTTTGCCAAATACACCATTTTGGTGTTGAAAATGGTGCTTGTTGGAGATGGCCTTACGTATTATCATTTCCTTGCTGGCAGTTTAAATAACAGATCTTACACTTAATGCGTTCCACATGTTTAGGGATGGAAATGATACAGTGCATATCATATTAACTTTTTAATTTTATTTCTTACGAACCCGTTTCTCACCTCTTCCATTTAAGGAAATAAAATATCACAATTATATTTAGACTGCCCGATCGAGTTCAAGTAAATTGGAGTAAAATAAAAGAATAAACCATATATATGACAATCTTCATATTTGGGGCACATCAACCATGCATCAAGCTTAAAAACAATTGAACCAGAAGAGACATGTGTTCCTCCTCTACACAATTATGCAGCATGCATGTCCACACGTATGACTGTATGAGAAATATATATTGTAATGTAACACACGGATATATATTGAAATGTTTCTTAATAAATGGTCAATTTAAACTCTACTAAGTACGATTCCATTATTCATTCAATTATCCCTCTCCTTAATTGTTAATTATCGTATCATAGTTATATTTTTCAAAACATATTTTTTTGTCTTTTGTGTTATATATGAAATGTGAGTTAGATACAAGTTCAAGTGCATCACATAAATTGGTTGTGTGTTTGAGACCGGTTCATGTGCATTACGTATTCGGGGTTGTATGTTGGATACTAGCTAGTTTTTATACGTGACATACTTGTTGTGATTCTCTATGTCCATACTTGTTGTATACACTTCTCTAAAGTGTATACATATTGTGCTTTATATACTAGTTCATGTGTACTATATAAAATTCTTGTGTTATATTTGTTATGATGCTTTATATACAAATATTATGCGAGATACTACTTTTTTGTGCACTAAATATTGATGGTTGTGTGTTAAATATATGTTCTTGTGTGTCGGTGTGTGCGGTAGCTGGAGATGATTGGTGTGGTTTATTCTATACATTCTTTTTTAAATAAAAAATGCATATGCAATATTGGTGTCATATGAAAGATAATAAAAAATTATTTAATTTGATATAGTTTTTTTTTGAAATTGGATTATAATATAAAAAGTAATATCAAATTAAGCTAAAACCATTTTATATGATTTAATTTTTTATTTCAACCCACTTTTTCGGAAGTGGCCTCCCACCATTGCATTCAACAGAATTGAACACGGAATATTCTCGGAAAATTACCATTATGCCATATATGTATTATTTCTACATCTCTAATTCCGTTTCTAAGAGGCCGTTTAGGATGTGCGAAAGTGCATCATTGTATTTATGCACCAATTACGTAACAACCAATCATTTAATAAGATGAGTGGTTATGATTTGTTCTCACTTCTCTCGATAAGAGGTGTTCTCATTAGAACCACACATATATATATATCTTTTAGAACTCCGTATTAGATGTCATATATATAACATGTTTATAAAAAGAATGTCTTTTAAATTTAATCAATTTTCTCTTTGCAAAAAATAACTCATCAAACAAATTCAGTCTTTTCACGTCTAGGCTTCGTGTTTCTCGTCTAGCTAGGCTTTGCCCCTTTTTACGCATTTGATGGACAACTCGTCAGTTATCTGCTTTCCTAAGGACATGTTTACTTCACGGGTTACTAAACAATGCTTAGTAAGACCCGCGTTAATAAGCAGCGTATAAAATAAGCAGTGTTGTATGCTCATGTTTACTTCAAATGATTTAAAACACCGTTTAACATTAAAGTGTCTAAAACAACCCTATACATATATAGACACACAAACATTCATGAACACAAATATATAATATAATATGTGGGGGTCACCTCATACGCGTACCCATACCCTAGCTAACCCTACCCGCTCTCTATACTCGTGCCCCCCACCCCTACCATGACCTTAACCTCTACCCATACTCCTCTACAGCCCCGCATACTCGTACTCCTAACCCATAACCCCTACCCTACTCGTAGTGGTGGGGTTGGGTCGAGGTAGTGGCAGGTGGTAGGGGTAGGTTTCGGGGGAAGGGTAAGGTTGGGGGTGGGGTCGGGGTCAGGGTAGAGGCAGATGGCAGGGGGTAAAGGGGTAGGTCCAGGGTGGGTGGGGTGGGGGGTAGGAGGGGGGGTAGTGGTCAAGTCGAGGTATGGGTAGGGTACGTGTAGGGGGTCAGGTCGAGGTAGGGGTTGGGTAAGGGGTACGGGTGGGGATAAAGGGGAAGGGTCGAGGTAGGGTACGAGTGGGGGGTGGGGGTGGGTAGGGTAAGGGTAAAATGGGGTCGAGGTGGAGGTAGGGGTAAAAGGGGTACGGTCGGGGGTATGGTAGTGGTAAGTGGGTAGTAGGGAGGGTAGGGTAAGTGGCTGGGTGGGGTAGTGGGTTGGGTTGAGGTAGGGGTAGGGTTTGGGTAGGACGGGTGGGGGTAAGGGGGTATGGTCGTGGGTAGGGGTGGGTCGAGGCAGGGTAGGGTAAGGGGGGTCGTTGGGTGGGGTCGAGGTAGGGGCGGGTGGTCGGGGTATGGTGGGGGTAAAGGGGGTCGAGGTAGGGTACAAGTGGGGGTGGGGTAAGGGGTTATGGTCGGGAGGGTAAGGTAGGGTAGGGACGGGGTGGGTAGAAGTTAACAATAGGGTAAGGGTAAGGGGTAAGGGTAAATTCGGAAACGGAAAAAACTTAAAGTGCCGCTTAATTAATACATGTGGGGTGGCATGCTTAGTAAGCGCCACTTTAAGCACCTCTTTCGGTTAGTAAGCAGTTTTTTAAGTAGTTTGCGTGTTTAGTTCACTTGTCTTACTAATCTAGTTGTGACTTTAGTCGTGATGTAAACGCTTCATAAGTCTTTCTATTATGCGGAACATTTTTCGACGCTCCATACGCCTTTTAGAACACTTAGTCATTCGTGCTCCGAAATGTACGTGAAGGGAATGGATTTCCCAATGTCCTGTACCGCTTAGCTAAATGGAATATACAAAAAAAAAGGATGACACCCCATCCCTGAGGGCCCCCCAACACCGACTGGACGGCACGATGGGAGGATGTAAATTGGACTATAATCACAATCTGACAGATAAAGAGTGGGGCTCTGTCCCCGGTACTTGCAGAGGCCCTATGCATTTTTCAGCATAGTAACCCCTCATCGCAGTTGCCGGGATTCGAACCCGAGACCTAACCCTTGTGGCACTCCCTTGCTACCAGTTGAGCTACGCCCACCGGTATGGAATATACGAGATAATAAGTGGTGATGACAAATATATTATTAAGATAAAGCTAGTGGAAAAAAGTGTTACATATACTTTTTATTTAAGTGATTATAATAGTAAATTTTGTTTGTTACTAATCATGATGATGTTTTAATTTACATTGTGGTGACTATTTGTGATATATACGTAGTAACGTAATAAGTCATATTATATCACTCTTTTATTTTAAACGTAGTAACATTAATACTATTACTACTATTTTCAATTATTTGCTACAATAGAATATGATACAATATTTAATGAAAGAATATTAGGGATAACGAAATGCGTAGATAAAAAAAGGAAAGAATGTTGAAAGGCATGAAAGAAAATATAAAATGTAAAGAAAAGTAAGGATAACTGGAGGTTTGTAATGAAAAAAGATACTAAAAACAGAAAATGTACTCCCTCTGACCCTATTTAAAAGTCTTCATTTCAATATCACACAATTTAATAAAATGGCATTATTTGATATTGTTTGGCAATTGACGATATTTTGTTTACCAAATAAGAAGAGGAGGCTTTTTAGGGACGGAACGAAAAGGAAAGCGGAATATTTATTTAGATACGGACGGAGTAGTAAACAATAAAATATTATCCAAAATAAAAGTTGTACAAATAAGAAAATAGTAAAACTATATATGTAGTAATTCATATAGTATTACGGTGTAACATTATTTTACTTCATCCGTCTTTAAAACATGTCAAGTTTGATTGGCACGATAATTGACAAACTAAAATTTATGTGGTTGAAGTTTGTGCTAGAAGAGCTAATTAATTTAAACCGCAAATTCTATACTTAAAAAATGACAAAATTAGTGGAATAATTGAAAATAAATATTGGTAAAGTTTTAATGGAAAAGAATTACTCAGAAAATGAATGGTGCACGAAAGAGGAAGGATCCCGATCCGAAAACAAAAAGTGAAATAAGGTTAGTCGTGTATTAAAATTTCTTTTTTGCATATAACAAGCACGTTGACAAATGTGTCTATTTCGACGTGACTCAATGACCCCAGACCTTACTGATGAAGAGATCCTACCTCAACTCTCACCCTCACTAAATAAATTTATTTATTTATTAATAAGATTTTTCCTTTTCTCCAATCTATCGTGAGACTTTATATACTTATTTGGTTCTTTTTCATCGCAACATTTTCATTTTCATGTTTGTTAACACACAACTTTGATCATCATTATTTTTAATTTTCTATTAGTAGAAAAATATTAAAAATCATATTATGAAAATTTGTAATTAGACGGATTCAACAATATTTTCCAAAAAAATAAGTTACATACATTAATAAATAAAATATAGTCAAAGTACATCATACTCCCTCCGTCCCGTAATTAAGTTCCTACTTTCCTTTTTGGGATGGTCCATATTAAAGTTCCTACTTCAAACCTTTTCTTATTTGGCAAATGATTTACATCAAAACAGTGTCAAACAGTGTCAAACAGTGCCAAACAGTGTTCAAACAATCAAACAGTGTCAAACAGTGTTCAAACAGTGCACTCCACAGTAAAGTCAAATTTATTTCTTAATATGTGTGAAGTCAAACTAGGAACTTAATTAAGAACCGGAGGGAGTATGAATAGTGTAAGATTATTCATGTTACAACTAAAAAGAAACGGAAGATATTATCACTTATCTCATATTTTTTAATTGCATTGGTTTCAATTTTAGATCAAATCAAATTGTTTCAATTAGATCACACAGACCACACTTTAATCAACCAGTCCAAATAATATCAAACTTTGATAGTTGTAAAATACCATAAAACAAACATGTATGTCACTGAGTTTAGATCACACCAAACCACATTCAAACTAACCAGATCAGAGAATTGTATTATAACTCAATTCGATTAAAAGTATCCTTCCGAGTGTAACGTACTTTATGAGAAAAGCATTTGAGCATCCCTTCGTTCATATTCACAACAAATCAAAGAAAAGCCAACCAAAAGATTTCCTTCTAGACTAAATTTTTAGATAATAAGCAACTTCTTAGTTCAAAAAAAGGATAGCACATCATTCCTGAGGGTCTCCAGCACAGATCGGACAGTTAAATGGTAAATTAGACTTTATCCACAAACTGACAGATAATGAGTGGAGCTTTAACCGAGATACTTGCGGATGTCCTATGTATTTTTACATAATAACTTCTCACCACAGTTAAAATGTTTTCCTCCCTAGCTGTCTAGGGCTTTTGCCGATACTGTTTCCGCCGTTCACTGTTCACGTAGAGTTTGGTCGTTGTTTAACCTTTGCTTTCTACATGGCCAGCGATATGGAAGACCTGTATGCACGTTTGAGCCTTGAAGATGACGTCGAGGAAGGAGTTGACCTCGATGAAGTGTTAGCAGAAGAGTCGCCGGTAGCAGCACCCCTTTGTATGGTAGGCAGATTACTTACGCTCAAGGCTATAAAATTTCCTTTTTTCCGAGATACTATGGCTGATGTTTGGCGTCCGAGTGGCGGTGTTAATATTCGGGAGATTGGTGATCACCGATTCATGTTCCAGTTTTTCAACAAGGTGGACTTCGAGAGGGTTTGGGAAGACGGCCCGTGGTGCTTTGAAAACTCCTTACTGGTGCTTCACAGACTTGAACCGTCGGATAATCCGAAAACAGTACCCCTAGATCGAACTAGCTTTTGGATTCAAGCCTACAACTTACCATTTGATCTTTTCACGAAGAAAATTGCAAGAATTGTCGGAGATGAAGTGGGGAAATTTATCATGGTTGATGAGAGTAACTTCAAAGGCGGTTGGAAGGAGTTTATGAGGGTTCGGGTTTCACTTGAGGTGGGCGCCCCGCTCAAACGAAGGGTAAAACTAAAAAAAGAAGGCGAACCGATTTGGGTCTACTTGAAGTACGAACGGCTACCTCAGTTTTGTTTCATTTGTGGTCTCATGAACCACGTTGACAGATGGTGTGATAGACGGTTTGAATTTGCAGAAACCGGAAAAGAGAAGCCCTTTGGGGCTTGGTTGCGGGCTGGTTTTAGGCGAGGAATTGCAGGGAAGGGGAGTAAATGGCTGGCTGACGGAGAGGGCAAGTTTCTTTTCGGTAATCCTTCCCCTAGCAGTAGATCAGTTGATCTTGGCGAGGATAAGGAGACTCTGGCTGAGGGATCTTCACAGATTGAAGGAGGGGCTGCCAAAAAACGTAAGGCCCATGGTGATTCCTTTCACCAGAACTATTCAGAAAGTCAGAACATGGAGGTTACTTTTCCAAAAAACGGAGTAGCGGCGGGCTCTGGACTCCAGGCCCGCCGAGAGCCATGAGTTGTCTTAGTTGGAACTGTCGGGGGCTTGGCAACCCGGCGACAGTTCAAGCTTTAGTGGATGTTGTCCACTTGAAGAGGCCATCGGTGGTATTTTTAATGGAGACTTTTGCTAACAGTAACAAGGTGGATTTTGTTATGCGCAAAGTTGGAATGGAGTATTGTTTCGTGGTGGAGTGTGACGGTCATAGAGGAGGCTTGGCACTTATATGGGGCGGGGGAGCCCAGGTACAAATCATGGGATTTTCGAACCATTACATAGATGCTCAGGTGCGTTTGGAGACTGGTGCACCGAGTTGGCGGTTTACTGGCTTTTACGGAAGTCCGGAAAGAGGCAGACGCCGAGAGTCTTGGGACACCCTTAAATCTTTGAGTTTAAGGGGAGATCGTCCGTGGTTGGTTATGGGGGATTTTAATGACCTCATGTTTGCATCTGAGAAGAGAGGCCGAATTCCTCATCCGACATGGCTTCTTAGGGGATTTCGTGAGACTGTGTGGGAATGCGGGTTGCGGAATTTTTCATTTCAAGGATATCAGTTCACCTGGGAACGCTGGAGGGGATCCCCGAATTGGGTTGAAGAGAAACTGGATAGAATTCTAGTGTCAGAAAGCTGGTTGGATTTATTTGGCGAGGCTAAGGCGGAATCTCTTGAGGGCTCACCCAGTGATCATTTGGCGCTATTTATTAAAATGTTTCCTTCAACTCCATTCCGACGGCGGCGGAATTTTAAATTTTAAAATGTTTGGCTCCGGGAAGAAGACTGTTACGAAATTGTGTCTAGAAGTTGGGGGCTTGGACGCGATTTTGGAATAATGGGGCAGGTGGCGATTTGTGGAAAGGCAGTGGGTGATTGGGGCCATGACAAGATTGGTTCATATGGAAGACGTATTAGCTTCTGTAGGAAAAGAATGGAATATCTTAGAAGAAGGAGGGACAGTTGGGGGATGGGGGAGTTCCAGAGGGTGAAACAGGAATACCTTGAGCTTCTTGAGAAAGAAAATATTTTCTGGAGACAAAGAGCAAAAGAATTTTGGCTTCAGGGCGGGGACCTTAACACAAGGTTTTTCCACAATTCGGTTAAACAGCGACGGCGGAAGAATAAGATCGAGGGGCTTCGGCTGGATAATGGACATTGGGAGAGTGACAGGGGGGAGATGAGCAGATTAATTGGGGATTATTTTAATCATATTTTTACCGCAGGTCCAGCTAGCGATGATTTTGTTTTCAGTTGCGTGGATCAGAAGTTGGAGGACCATCATAACCAGGCTCTTTTGCGGCCTGTACGCGGGGAAGAGGTGAAAGAGGCTTTGTTTGCTATGTTTCCTGATAAATCTCCAGGGCCAGATGGTTTTAGTCCGGGGTTTTACCAGCATTATTGGGATATGGTGGGGCCTGATATTATTAATTTTTGCAAGGAGGCATTCGAATCAGGTAAGTTGCCGGATAAAATTAACCAGACTCATATCGTTCTAATCCCCAAAAAGGAGAAACCGGAGCTTATTAGTGATTGGAGGCCGATTGCACTCTGTAATGTCATTTATAAAATTTTTTCTAAGCTTCTAGCTAATCGGATGAAAAGAGTACTTCATTTGTGTATTTCTGAACAACAGAGTGCGTTTATCCCTGGTCGACATATTGTGGATAATATTATGCTTGCATTTGAATCTCAACATTTTTTGAGGAGGAAGCGACAGGGGAAGGTGGGTTTTGTGGGCCTTAAGCTAGATATGAGTAAGGCCTACGATAGGGTGGAATGGCCTTTTTTGGAGGGTATGATGAGACAATTGGGTTTTGATATGAGGTGGATACGACTGATTATGGAATGTGTCACCACAGTCTCTTACTCTATCCCGTTTGATGATTCGGAAATTTTTCTATCTTTGCCAGGGAGAGGGTTACGCCAAGGTGATCCACTATCGCCATACTTATTCTTGATTGTTGCCGAAGGGCTCAGTGCTTTACTCCGTAGACATGAGGCTACGGGTCGATTACATGGTGTTTCGGTTGCTCGTAGGGCGCCTATGATTTCACATTTGTTATTTGCAGATGATAGTTTGCTATTTTTCAGAGCCACTCACGGGGAAGCATCTTTGGTGAAGGAAACTCTATCTGATTATGAAAGGGCTTCGGGTCAGGTAATAAATTTTAATAAATCTAAAGTATTTTTTAGCTCTAATGTGGCAAGCGATTGGAGAGAGGGTTTGCTTGAACTCCTCGGAGTTGGTTTAGCCGGCAATGATGAAAAATATTTGGGGTTACCTGCTTTGGTGGGGAGGAGTAGAAGGGACATTTTGGGTTATCTGAGACATCGGGTGGTTAGTCGTATTAATAATTGGAATAATAAATTTCTTTCTAAGGCCGGGCGGGAGGTTCTTTTGAAATCTGTTATTCAGGCTATGCCGACCTATGCTATGAATGTCTTTTTACTTCCACTTGAACTTTGTCGGGAGATTGAGATTTTAATGAATGGATTTTGGTGGAAAGGGAAGGCAGGGAATGGGATCCGTTGGAAGGATTGGGCTTCTCTTTGTAAGCCAAAAAAGTTTGGCGGGTTGGGCTTTCGGAGAGTAAGAGATTTTAATTTGGCGATGTTATCTAAACAGGCATGGCGAATTTTTACTCATCCTGATTCTTTGGTGGGTAAAGTTTTTAAGGCCCGATATTTCCCCAGTGGCAATTTTCTAAATGCTAAGCCGGGAAATAACCCGTCCTTTGTTTGGCGAAGTTTAATTAGTACACAAAATCTGATTCGGGATGGATATTACTGGCGTGTAGGGGACGGGCAATCTATTAATGTTTGGGAAGATCCATGGCTGCCGGACAAAGAAAACCCCAGGGTGATTTCGGAAGTTGTGACTGGTTTAAACCGGGCTATTGTAGCCAATCTGATGGAGGAAAATAAAAGGGGGTGGGACATGGATATTCTCCAGGACATTTTTGAACATCGGGATGTTTCGCTAATCCAGGGAATTCCTATTAGCTTGCGACCAATTCCGGATAAACTTTGTTGGAGATGGGAGGAGAATGGACATTTCTCAGTGCGAAGTTGCTACCGCAAACTACTAGGGGAAATTGAGTCTTCGGGGAATTTGGAGTGGACTGTTATGTGGTCTTGGAGTCTTCCGCCTAAAATTAAAACTTTCTTTTGGCAGGTGTGCAGCGGTTGCTTACCAACAAGAGAGAATTTATTGAGTCGCCGAGTGGATTGTTCGGAGTTGTGTGGTCTGTGCGGCAAGGAAGGTGAATCGCTGCAGCATATCTTTTTAAATTGTGAAGTTGCTCGTGAAGTTTGGGCCATGATGTCGTGGTACTGGACAGGTGGAGGGGCAGTAAGCCTCTTGGACCAAATTAACCTAGAGTTCATATCTAAACGTAAGGAGTTGGTGGAGAGGATGATTTGGGGTTGCTGGGCATTATGGTGCGAGAGAAATCATCGGGTTTGGCAGGGAGTTTCATCATCAGTGCAGCAGATCATTCAGAAGGCTGAAGCTTCGGTGATAGCCTGGAAAGAAGCGCAGCAAGCTCGGATAGTAAGGGGTCAGAGAGGAGTTCAGGCTGCTTCTACTTGGAGTCGACCGCATCCGGGGAAACTCAAGCTAAATGTGGATGCCGCTGTCCGTTCTGGAAGTTGTGGGATTGGATGGTGCTTGCGAGATGATACTGGCATATTTGTGGCAGGAGTGGCTCGACCTTGGCGAGGCAATTTATCTCCTTTGGAGGCGGAGTTGCTCGGGATTAGAGAGGCTTTGTGTTGGCTTCTAGAACAAGGATGGATGGACATCGAAGTAGAAACTGATGCGGCCTGTGCTATTTCAGAAATTTCGAAGGGAATCAGTTGTTCTTCAGTGGGATTATTAGGCGATGACATTCGAGACTTGGCGAAGCTTTTTTCAAGCATCTCATTTAGTCATATTAGGCGATCAGCGAACAAGACGGCCCATGCCTTAGCAAAAGCCGCTTGTTCTGTGTCTGATTCGCGTTCTTGGTTTCATTTTCCTCCTACGTTTATTGTAGCTACTTTGGACAATGATTTGATTAATGCTAATTAAGTCTTTTCCTTGCAAAAAAAAAAACTTCTCACCACAGTTACCAGGATTCAAAGTCAAGACTTACCCCTTATGTCACCTCTATCTACTAGATGAGCTACGTTCATCCGCAACAACTTCTTAGTTCACGTTTAGTCTAGAGACTCTAGATGTTAAGATTTGGGGTTTCATCATAAAAGGTCAACCTCATAGGAGGAGTAACTCAAAACCTTATATAGTGTTTTATTATTTTATAGCTTTCCGGTGTGGGACAAATACTTTAACACGCTCCCTCAGCCTGAACCGGGTTGGAAAATATCGGGATGTACAAATGGGTAAAACAGACCCTTAACAAGCTACTTGTAATCATGGGTGCTAAACAAACATTCAAACTAATAGGTCAACCTAATAGAACGAGTAGCTCAAAGTCTTATATAGTATTTTAGTGTTTTATACTTTCCGGTTTGGGACAACCTAATCTTAGATGTGCCTTACAAACACTAAAAATGCTCCGTACGTGGTAAAAGGTATGGGCTGGGGAAGGGTTTTGTTGTTTGCCATCACCTGCAGGAGAGCCTAATTATTGTACTTTATTTGCGTTTTTGCTATGCCTATAATCCTTCCTATCCATGCATGTCCAAAAATTATGCATCTCACAGTTTCCATTTATACCATGAATTTCATCTCCTCGGATTTCCCAGTGCTTCTGTTTTTCTTTTTATATTGACAAAACTAGTCATTAGAGTTTACTAAAAGTGTATTGATCGATTACCTTTAGTCTTAATGTTCTCCAGGCCAATAATATAAAACCCATGGGAATAGTATATTACGGAGTAGTATATTCAATTCAAATTAAGGGAAAGTTCCCGAAATAGGACTAAAAAGGTTTGAAAATTCCAAAATAGGACTGTCATGTTTTTATTCCCAAAATAGTATATTAGTCCTATTTTGGGAATAAAAACATGGAAGTCCTATTTTGGAATTTTCAAACCTTTTTAGTCCCATTTTGGGTAATATCTCTTCAAATTAATTGATTAAATACGTTAATTATCTGAACCAATAAATTATTTTTTCAATTAAATCACAAGTAGACACAATTGAATCACTGAATATTTAAAGCACCTCGAAACTAAATTCATTGCCACAGTAATTAACTTATTTGTTCATTCATGCTTTACTTGTTTTGAATGTGGCCGGTAATAATGATGAAATTATTCGGTCACAGTTTTAAGAGTATGCTCTTCAATTTTAGTATTTTTTTAGAATAAAATAAATAAAAGACGGTGGTAGGATACGAAAAACATTCTAAGGGCATCTCCAATGATTTGGTTTGAGGACTTTCTTGCAATTTTAAAGCTAATAGCTTGCCATTTGAGCATTGTTTTTTCTTTTACTTGAGATAGCTAATTAGCTTAAATGAGCTACTAGCTTGAGGAAGTGAAATTATTAAATAAAGCATTACTAAGAGGAAAATGTTATAGCTGATCATTGGAGTACATTTTAATTTTGCTAGAAATGCTTATGTGGCTAGTCAAGCTACGAGAGAAATTAGCTAACCGCTGGAGATGCTCTTAATTAGAGTTATGCATAGTATATGACAGTCATATATATACAGTTCTTATAACCAATAATTTAGGAGATGAACACCTCCATTTAAATCATTATTCTATAGTTCTCAAGTCATGAAGATTAATGCCCATACAAAGCTCCAACACTAAGCGATAGATGAATATGACAAACATCATCACATGGCAATGCCAATAGATCGGACAGTTATTTCTCAAGGGTCATTCTTGATGTACATAAAAGTACATAAAATGTGTAGATTGCTTGTGTACATAAGCGATTGGGAGGTTTTGACATCATGCCACTTTTTAAACGAATTGTCTGTGTACACAGGCAAGTAAGGGAGTTTTGTGTACGCTTTGTGTACAACTCCAACTACATCCCTATACCTCTTTTTCTTTCTTTCATTATTACACCCCATGACCCACAAAACAAAAATATGCAAATTTCGATCCTAGTTTTATCTCGACTAATCTACATAGGTTTTATACTACAAACTTCATCGCCAGGATGTATAGTAACTACAAGTCTACAACGTAACAAATTTTTTAAATAAATTGATGAAAAGATGATGGAAGAAATTGAATCAATGGTATTAACTGGCATCGTAGCTAAGGCTTAAGGATGATTTACACTTATTTAGCCCCACATCAGACCAGAACAGATCTTACTTAAATGGATCAAAATAGATCAGATCAGGCTTAGACAGACTAGACCAGACTTCAAAAATTATAAAATACCAATGCAGACCGGGCGAAACCAAACATAAACAGGGCAGATCAAACCAATTTAAACAAACTAGACTTAAACAAGTCATATCAAACTTAAGCATATCAAACCAAACCAAAAAAATTCAGACCACTTAAAAACATTCGAGTACACAAAAAATAAAGTTTACCGTTTTACACTGGGAAAAAACTGCGAAAAACACTGTAGAACGTAGGAAAAATTACCATTTATAGGCAAAACATCTTAACATTTCAACAAAACATACTTCGTTTTATATGTAGATATCGCGTACTTTTTACAATAATTTGGTGATTATTGGAAAGAATCTCAGCACATGCAGCAATCTACAAATTTTGGTTGCATTAGTATTCACATACACAAATATGGATAGTCTAACACGTCTTTGCCACCTGTCAGTTTCAAGATGTAAAAAAGTTGCTATGTCACTAAGTGCCGTTTTGAGCGAGATTTTTATTTATTACTCAATTTGTCTGATAAGGATATATTGTGGGACTAAGAAATCTAAAGTTTCTATGAACGTTTAATTATAGTTTGCTCTTTTCTTTGCTTTCACTTTTGTTAAATGTTGTCTTTGGTTTTGATTTTCACTTTTCTACTTTTAGAAACGAAATAAACAAATGCCAAAAAAACGAAATAAACATCAACACAAAAATATTTTATTCAAAGATATTTTTCTAGGAT
Source organism: Cuscuta epithymum (assembly GCA_945859915.1). NCBI lineage: Eukaryota > Viridiplantae > Streptophyta > Magnoliopsida > Solanales > Convolvulaceae > Cuscuta > Cuscuta epithymum. The sequence goes on from CAMAPF010000006.1 coordinate 4,662,413, forward strand.
TAAACCCTTTTCTTAACTTACCAACGATTTAATGACCTAAAGGCTAAAGATAATAAATTATCTTTAAAAACAAAAACTACGCATTAATCTTAAACTAGTTCTTGCCAAAATCCACTTCGTTTCTTCCACATGAATTTCACACACACTAAAGAGAATACTCGCAAAGTGGCAAGGCGTATACACAACAGTTTAGGTCACTAGTTGAACCAATTTAGGTCACTAGTTGAACCACCAAGGGATTTATTATGATCTTCTTTAACTAGATCCACCCCGGGCAGTTGCATAGTCAAACCGAGAGAGAAACTTTTCACCTCATTTCGCAAAAAAAACTGCTTCCGCAAATTTACAACTGTGTCACACAAGATTGTAATAAATTAGACATAGCAAAAACAAAACATATAGAAAGTATTGTAATAATCATATTACAAGCAGATTATCTATTTACCTCACTGTCCACGGACCCCTCAAAGCAATGATATTTACATGAAAAGGAAGCCTACAATAAAATTTCTTTGCATAAGTGCACAGACGTCAAAAATGCACTTAAGTAGGATGAAAGGTGAGAATATATGCACACCTTTGCGTGAACATAAACCAATCACCAAACAAATACTAAGAGTACAACTAATAGTACGTAGACGGTTTTTCTTCTCTGGATGTTATCTGAACACAACACCATTTTGTTGGAGTCTTAAATGTTCAATGATAGACTGGTAGCATGATTTTAATCCTTTCATGTCATTGCCCTGGCCATCAAGTTGAAATAATTTATAATTCAAGAAACAAGAGGAAAAAGGAAGTAGACAGAGCAATGAGTTCTAAATTTGCACAAGGGAAACCAGTTGACATCTTTGTAAAAGGGCGGGTAAACAGACGCTTACTTGCAACTTCTGACAATACTGCTGAGTCAATTGTTGAGGGCAATGAGAACTAGGAAAACCTTTAGATACAAAATGAACGAGAAAATCATTGCCAAATTTGTCATACATGACCTTCTGAGCCGATACAATCTCACCAAATAAAATAAACTGCAATACAAGAACAGACATGACAATCATTAGAAAACCAATCCCAAATTAGTTACCTTCTGCCTATACAAATCTGTTTGCTGATATACTAATTTTATCATTACGAGCATGACCATTTTTTGGAAGTTATTAGTAAAAACAGTAACAATAACATTATTAATGGGTGCAAACATCGTCATGATGCCATAGGAGTTACATGAATTATTGAATTGTCTAAGATTAGCTAACACCACATATTCATGCAAAAAGCAAAAGTACTCTGCTGAATGCCCTTCCTGTCATGCCGTTCTTACAAAGGAAGAATGAGATTAAATTCCCAAAGTCATTATCATACATAGTTTCCACTTGCAAGGAAAATATCATGAGATAATGATGAGTCAAGACAGTTTTACAGTAATGTCCCACAGTAAGATTTATATTGTATATGAATAAGTAGTTCTCCCCAATCGCCATATATTTAATAACAATAATACTATCCATAAGTGGACAGTTAGAAACATTAAGAACTTGCTTGGTAGAGCTGAATTGACCGAGTGTTGTAGTTTTTTTTAATTAAGAATATATTTTCCAAAAAATAGAAACTAATAGAGAAATTGCCGTAAATAGGAGTAAAAACGTTTGTGAATACCAATATAGGACGGTTAGGGCCTGTTTACTAACAGAGATATTTTCCAGTTTTCTAATTCTGTTTTCCGTTCTCCAATTTTTTATTCCCTAAATATGAGTTAAACCCGCCATGTTTTGGCAACGTGGCATTGTTTCCCAAGCTGGGCAATAATTACTCCTATTTAGGAAATAAAAACACACTACTCCTATTTCGGAATTTCAAAATGTTTCAATAAATGAAGATAGATGTGCCATTTCCTTTCATTAATTCAATTCACCATTTCAACCAACAAAGTAACGCGTGCGCTACTTTTTCATTATCAGTCGAAAAATATATTTTTGTGTTTAGAGAAAAATATGGCTGATAAACAGAGAACATGTTGAAAATCAATGAAACTATTAAAATTAATCTACAGGTACCGGATTAAAGAGAGAGATGTCCAATATTATGAAACTATGAATTAAGAAACAATTAGATGGATAAACTAAAGCAGGGAGGAGTAGAACCATAAAGTGTCCTCCCAAATGGACAAAAATAGAATCTGAGAGATGAGACATCGTGTTAAAAAGTTGTGTTTAGCGAATGATAGATAAATCACTTATGCTGTAATAATGCCGCATGATCCATTTGAATCATTTGGATACGTATATAGCAACTTACTGAATTTGCATCACGAAACTCAAAGGACTTGTCAAGCACACTGTACAGGCAGCAGTTCGTTGCAAAGGCCTCAATAACGAAACTTTTGAAACCAGGTACCTGATAAGAAAAATGTATGATGTACCACGGCAAAAAAATAGGTCCCCACTTCCCACTTAAGCATTGAATCTTAACGATACCTTCTCTTCGCCATATTGACTGGTGCACCAATCTTTAATCAGTCTGATGAAAATTTGCACACAGGTCTGGATCACAGCCGTTTCAAGCATTAGAACTTCCATCAACTAATTGTGATAATGAAAAAATCTGAACATTGAAATAAATCTTCAGTAAATAGTTATCACCTTCCGTATAACAATATCCTTGTGATTACAGCAGCTATGCAACAGCATCTGGATCACGGTATCCAAGTACGGCCGACTTTTGGCAGATAGAAAAACTGATGAAAGATCATGAGTGGCAATGACATGGAGAAATGTGTATAGTGTACGTTGAAGTTCTTGCAATTCACGTATTTCCTACACAAAACAATCATGAGACCGAAAGCAAACCTTGTAAAGTGCAATTTCATATTAAGCACATCACCCAAAGACTTTCCTGCAGCTTAAAAAGAAAATGACAAAAAATTCACATGTCTATGTACCTCAGTGTTGCCACCAGGTCCTGGAGGGAAATCATCTCTCGGGAGAATATGGAAAACCCTACCAGCAATAGCAGGGTACAGTTCATCCAATATGTCTCCAACTGATGTACTGAATTTGCAGATTAGCTGATTAATCAGCACCAGAAATCCCGCTAATTCCTTAGGCTGCCATGTTACAGAAGAAGGCAATTAATTCCGAAAATAATAACATAAACAAATTAGCAAAAGCCAAAAGCAACTACTTATCGTCAAATGTGTGAATAGAATCAACAGACATACATTTATACATGTTATTAGAATTGATTGAAATATCACTAACTTGAAAAAGATATTAAAAGTCAGACATAAGATGATTAGATGATAAGTTTCGTCAAGGAAGTCAGTGATTCATGACTTTGTATATATGACTACATGAACTACATATACTTATAAAGTTACCTCACTTTCTACAAGCAATTGCTCCAGCGCCTTCGGAAGATAAGGAAACACGGATGCTCCTAAAGTGTCCACCATGCGATGAACAAAAGATGTAACCTGGATAGAAGAATTTCATATATCAGATAATAAAAATGTAAATTTTAAATACTAAGATAATCAAATAACACATCAAAATCATACCTTACACCGCAGTGAATCTACTTTTGGAAATACAACAAGAATTTGTAACATGACATCCAATGTCTGAGATTAAAAAAAAAGTGAAGTAGCATTAGCATTCAGCTTAATAGAAAAACAAAACAAAACTCTGCAAATAGATTTCAAATATAAAATCAATATCACTCGGCACTTCAACAAGTTCAAAAGAATAAAAACAAGTTATATTTTTCAAAATAACTCAGGGGAGTAGCCATCCATTTTTTTCTGATCTCTTGATCAGATATGCTTTGATCCGAGTAGTCTTTTTCTTTCACTTTCCACATTTAAAGTAATTGTGAGGATAATGCTTAAAAGAGTATTGAAGAAAGATTTTATATATACACATACAAACCAATCAGATTCAGGTTTACGTGATTATTATGGTCTAAAGAGGTTAGTTGTAGGAATAATATGAATATGTATTAAGAACAAAATGTTGAATTGGATGAGAGTAGGAAGAGTAATTTCTTGAAACCACAATGAGCTGTGTGAAAAAAAATCGGAGAATTAAGCACATACAGTTTACCTACCTGCTTAAACATGAGACCAATCGCGGGACGACTAGCAGTTACAAGGCGTTCACTAAAGCCCTGAGAAACCACGAACCAAGCCAGTATGCAATTTAGAAAGTGTCTAAGAACTGAGTATGTTTAACATACAGCCATATAGTCATTAGCCAGAGTCATGGAAATGCACTAAGTATAAGAAGCAGGTATGACAGACCAATGGTTTAAAGAACAACACACCATCACTTTCATTTAAATAACACACTTTATAAGTTTTTCCCAGAAGAGACTAAGCTGAGACTCAAATCATTATGGTGTTTGTTGACGCTGTGCACCCTAATTAGTTAAATATGGCATGGGAACTAAATGACATTCAATACGTACACTTTTTATTTGGCATCATTAGTTAAATATGGCATGGGAACTAAATGAGGTTCAATACGTACACTTTTATGTGGCATAGGAACTAAATGAGATTAAATATAGCATGGGAACTAAATAAGGTTCAATTCAAAGTCACAATCAATTTCCTTTACTAAAATGAAAATCAATTATTTATGCAGACAAAATGGTAAACGTACGTGTAAACGAGCGTCTAAACTAACTGTAGAAAACTATTTTTTTAAGAAGCTAGGAATGTCGATTTCACGCTTGCCAGTGAGTTGCCACGTGTATAATGTGGTACCCTTTAGACAAACGGACAAAAAATATGGGTCTTGTTCTGAACATTTAATTGTAATACTTTTTATATCACAAAAAAACATACAGTAAAAGGAAAAGAAGCTTTGACTTTAAAAACACTAAAATATGTATATGTGTATAATGTGGTACCCTTTACAAAAAATATGGGTCTTGTTTTGAACATTTAATTGTAATACTTTTTATATCACAAAAAAAAATACAGTAAAAGGAAAAAGAATTAGACACATTCAAATAGCAAATCCCATTACTCCATAAAAAACGTAATAAAAAGAAATACTCCATAGTAATTAAGCCCAACACATAGTTCAACAAAAATTATGTCTGAATAAAGCAATACATGATGACAATAGAACAAGACGATCACATTAAACCCAAGTTCGACCCATCATCGTCATCACCATCATCATCAATGGTTAGGCAAACTGAGTAAAGACAAATTTGGACAATGGTGATGTAAGCCTGTCAGAGACTGGCCGGAGTGTCAAAGGCGGATGTCCGGCTGCAGTTCAAAAGTCTACGTGAATGATTCTGAGAGGGTAGAAGTGTAGAACTGGAGAAGCCTAGACAGGTCTAACCGTTTATCTTTAGCCCTAACGTAATAAAGTCGTTGACTGAAAAAATACTAGAAGAGTAGAAATGAAGATTAGAAGAATAAAAAAAAATTAAACTCTTCATATTCTACAGTTAGCCATTTAGGATGCCAGTTAGTAATTAGTATAGGCTGAATAGCTCCATAGTTTGTTTATTATGCATTTAAAGCTCCTTAATGTTCTGGTTTTTAAATCACGTGCAAGCCCTTCATTTTAAAATACGATCTGTCACTTTTTTGTAAAATTTGCTGAATTGCTGGGCTGGCGTTTTTCCCGTTTGAAACACAAATGCCGGCTTTTGTAGTACTAAACATGTTTTTTACTCAAATAACGGTACACGTTTAAACTAGCTAGGCCGCGTACACATATTGCATGAAATGAAATGAAATGAAATGAAATGAAATGAAATGAAATGAAATGAAATGAAATGAAATGAAATGAAATGAAATGAAATGAAATGAAATGAAATGAAATGAAATGAAATGAAATGAGGATGCTAATATGTGAGACAGAAGATGGTTCCAGTGTAAAGAATCTATCATCTATGTATAAAAAACTGTTAACATCAAAAGTGAAATTTTAAGAACTTGAAAGACGACCTTGCTAAGAGCATTAATGGCCATTATTATCTGCTGTAAATTGATCATCTTCTCAGGGGACTTTTCAGGGTTCAGAACTTTTGCGTTAACGAGCATTTCTTCCACCTGTTTAAAGTGTCCACAGTAAATATTAGTCAAGAACGCATACATAGCAGAATCTTCATACCCAGAATATGACGAGATAAGGGAACTCTACCCTACTCCACTCATCAACCCTCTCTAGCTCTCCTTCCAAAATTAAAAATAAAAGAAGAATTATGTAACACAACCCATTTCTCTATCTGTGCCATTGAACATGATTGAAATGATAAATCCTTAACAGCTCTACCACAAAATGAGCAAGTTCATGATTTGTAAAAGGAATTGTAAGAACTCTCATGCAGTCAACTTTTGTTTCACATACAAGATGAGCATACATTTGGAAAGTTAGAAATAACTTTTGAATGAACTACAAAAGACATCTAGTGCCTGCTCAAGTTTAGGGCATCATATAGGTATTCAAACTTGACCTGCTGACAAAGAGGAGTAAGCAAAGCAGAAAGATACTCCGATTGTTTTGCAAGTGGTACTTCTTCCATCCCTATCAATAAACCAATGGCCTGAGAAAACATTGCAATGTTAGAACAATAAGACATCAAGCATGGAACTGTTTACAAAATGTTATAAATCAATTGATATACTATAAACTTAGCATATACCTCAAAGATGTGACTACCATCTTCAGACCCCAATAGTTCCTTGGAAGAATAAGACATGGTTGTAAATTGAGCAACAGTATCTTGCAGGCTCTGAAGAACGGTGTAAAATTAGATATGAGGTGAAAAGTGAAACATATTCATCATACTGCACAATGACACCATTTATAGATCGTTATCTTAACCACAACCATTATAGAGAGCATAATGATGTCAAAGTAATACCTGCAAAATGGTCTCTATGTATGGGACAAGGTTTGCTTTTAGCAATCTAACAACCCTCATGAAAAGATAACTTGCTCGTCTGCTCACTTTAATATTTGCATGGTGTATGCCTCTTTCATCTAGGAATGCACTCAGAACCATGGGTATGTATTGCATACTCTGATTACTCTCCTGAACAAACTTTGTATACCTTGTTATAGTTTCCAAATACATTAATGCCACAATCCTATTGGAGTGGCAAGGAAACTTTGTTTGCAGGAGCTTCGGCACCAGCTCTCCCAAAAGACCACCTCCATTCTTCATCATCTCCTCACTAACTGATTCGCCAAACGAATAAAAAAGTGAAAGTGCAGCCTCTATCTCCTCAACGTTATAATCACCACTAGATGCAACAGCACTTTCGAAGGAGTTCCTGATAAAAATTTGTGTAACATCAGGTGCAACACGTCCAACATTGCGAAGTAGGACCAATAAATCCTTACGAAACTCAGTCATCCGGTCTTCCTCTTCCCTCCCAACTTTGTCCAGTACATCAAGATTATCACGGTACTTCGAAGAAAAGCGAATTTGGGAACGGATGACTTCCAGTATCTGACCTAAGTGATGCTGCTGTGTCTCAGTCAATCGGGCAAGGCTCTTCATCATGCCAACATACCCAGAAAGGAACTGCACAATGCTGAAAGTTTCATCAAGTTCACAATGTTGCATGGCATAAAACACTGAGGGCAGAACTTCATTTAGAAGATCCATTGAGATGGCTTTGCCACTACCAAAGTCTATCCTCTTGAAACAATCCAAAATTTCATTGGCATAAGCAGTGAGCAATGACGCGATGCTTGATACCAATTCAGAATCATTGTCACCACCCAGCAAACTAAAGGCCCTTCTTATCTGAAGATTCTGTAAGAGTGTGATCTTAGCTTTTGGATCCATACGCTTGGAAACTACTGCTTGCACACAAGCAGCAGCAGCAGCACGGAGTTGTTCTGGAAAGCCATCAACCAACATTGACTCAAATAACAACGCGAGAAATGCATCGTTGACTATTAACCCAATGTCAATCCATGAAACATACCTCCTTACAGAATCTAAAACACTAGTGCACAACTCTGGATCAGAACTCCTATACATTAACAAAACATCATACCATGCCCTAACAATCTGACCAATGCACTGCTGCCTCATAGCATCCTTAATTCGCCCTGCAATAGTCACATCATCTTGGCTCCTTGGGTAGTCCAAACTAATTATCTCCTCATCCATAGCATTTAAAATCCGACAAAACATATCAATAACAACTGCTCCTTTACTAAGATTCGGTAAGAAGTCGACAAAGACAGAAGGCCACGTTGATGGGTACTCAAAATAAATTAAAGTCACAAAAACTTGAGCAAGCTTATTCTTTATGAAGGTTGGACCATCCAGAACCCTCACCAAGTTGTTATTATCATTAGAGGTCTCATAACAGGCCATAGAAAACACGGATTTCCTAACAAGTAACTTCTCCTCTGAACTCATTGAGGAGTATCGACCCCGAAGTGCATCATAAAGGCATTGTAAGCACCAGAACTGGACCTGAACTAGCTTTGAAAAGCACAAACGATCGATACATATACTACAGATTGATGGGGAGTCCTTAATTTGCTGACAAAATGCAATCGCTTGTGATTTCAGCACACCATCGACGCCCCCAGTCTCATCAAAGCTGATCACTATGGCCTTTTCCAGATTATCCATCACCCTCCCAAAACCCTAAACCCTCACTGGGGATATATAAGACCACCCAACTTTCGCTAAAGGACTGTAATTGCTTGCATGAACTTTATCCGCTCGGAACTGTTAATTGGGAGTTCGGAACCAGTAATTAGCAACGGATGAAAGAACACAATGGAGAGATCGTAGGGGAGTTACCAGAACACTGCTGTGAATGAAGAAATTAAACAGGGAAGCAAAACTGAACAGGTTCTTCCGTTACACAAAAGGATCAGTTTGGGGGAAGTGTTTGAGACTTGGAAACAGAGAAGGCTGAGAAAGAGGGAGATTGGGAAGACGGAGGATCCAGCTAGCGCATCTTATATATAATCCTCAGAGCCCCCAACCAAAACCCATCCATTCTCTCATCTTAATGCAAAATTTCACTTTCATTGCTATATATATTAATTCATACTGATTTGCTAATTAATAAAAAAGATTAACTCCGTGGATGTTACTTAAGGCAAAAGTAGTTCTGAAATTTTATTCTCCAGACCAATATATTATGATGTTTAAAATTGTTATCTTCTGTATTAAGCAAGTACAAGGGGGTTTCCCTAAATATTACTAATAAAAAGTAGGAAAATATTATTTAATACTCCGTAACTATTAATGAATATAATTATGCTCAAATTTATATCATACGGAGTGGTAAATACATGTAAGTTACTAAAATATAAACTTTGAACACAATTAAGATCACTAATAGTTATTAAGTAATATTTTAGTTCACCACATTTTAAAGAGTAATAGTAATGCAATTTTTTCTCACAAAATGGTAGGTTCTATTTACGATTTTAAGGTGAGCTCATTTTCATACTCAGTAATATTTAACATATAAATAAAGTTTTATTTGTGGTGAACTCGATTTAATGTGTTTATTTGTTGACTTATGTTTGAATTGGCTGAAAACACACAATGATAGCCATTGACCTCAAATATACTTATGTAGGTTAATGTGCAGGATGATGTGTTGATACATATACGGTATTGGTTGAAATCAATAGTTATTGGTTTGGTTAAAATTTTTAGTAACATTTTGTTATTCAAATGCATGTGTGAAATTTTCAAAAAGTTTGAAAGATATTATATTGATTGTTAATTTTATATTAATATTAATAGTATTCCCCATTTAAGTTAGTAGCAAATAAGTTATGTATATACAATGTGTGTATGAATAATATGGTTCCATCGATAATGAAATGTGAGAAAGTGAAAAGCACCAAAATAGTTCTATACGGAGCATTTCAAATGGTTTTTCAATTGGCTCACATTCCTGTAAAAAACATGTCATTTTGAGTTTTTTGTGCATATTTTGAACTATAATCAGAAAGTTCCTTATATTATCAACGTTTATATTCTCAACATTTGATATGAGTGTATGAGTACGTTATGAAGTTATGAAATTTGGAAGAATACCCAGTTTATGAATTCCATAAATTACTCTGTCATTGGTTGCATCAAAATTTGCTTTAGTAAATACTAGTAGTAAACAAAAAATGAAATTAAAAAAAAACATGTGGATTGTTTAAATTCAACAATGAATTTGTGCTATCAAACATTTTTTTTGTGCTGTCAAACATATTGTTTTACTTATATTTCACTAAAAACCATATAAATTTGTGCACTATCAAATCACATTCTTCCTCCTCAATATGTTCTAGACATGATGTGCATATAATTTATAAAATAAAGTGTCAAAATGTTATGAAAAAATTACACAAATATTACTATTTTAAATCTCTCTAACAAAAATATGATGACTACTGATTAAAGGAACAATGTGATGTCCCTACAATTTCTCCAAGGCTACCATACGTGATTGTTAGTTATAGTCACATACTTTTTTGTAAACTCAAACATCATTGGTAATATTTATGTAAAAAACTCAAATATTATATGAATGGTTCAAGTGAGTTTATGGTAAAGCCGTAAAGGTATACTTATCAAATGTTCTGGAGTATTAAGAGATAGCTAACCCAAAACTTCAAAAGTGTGTTCTGGAGTATTAGTCTGATGCCTCAGACAGCTTCGATCACTCTGACGACTCATTCATTTTAGACGATTTTTGGGACATGCAACAAAAAGCGATCGTCATCCCCCTTTCTCGACAATTGTAGCCAAATGTCTCAAAGATAGTATCGAGTTATAACATAAATTTGTAATTCATGGATGTTGGCATTGTTGATTCATGGATGCTGGTATTTTGGAGTATTACATTAATATTACTAACATGTACGATATGGATAATTATAAATGAGGATTTGAAACATATGGATATTGGATGTTGAAATTTCCTTATCACTACAAGTGGTGCCTCTAAAGTAAGGGATATGTTTGGAATTAAATTTATAATGGTGTGAGAATGATAAAAACATGGGCACATGCTGGGACCTAAATTTATAAATAGTGTGTGAATGGAAAGCCATGAGAGTGGATTCATCGTCTATATATATTTTCAAAAATTGACTTAAGACTAGTTGAGGAAATTAATAATTAAATTATGTGGAAAGAAATTTATCGGTCCTATACTAGTTGAAAACGTGTCATTTAAACATACATTTTAGTTTATGTTTGATTAGTATTTCACGCATGCTTTTAGTTTATTTTTTACTTGTGACATTTTTTTGTTTCAATTATTCTTATTTATTAATTAACTTTCATTATTTAACTTGTAGGTATTTAATGTTCAAGACTCATTCATTCACTGAACAAGGGATCGATGAGACAGAGGAGTGTTGGACATCATCTATCTATGAAGTTATTAGTATTTGATATTAACTTTAGTGGATGTTATAATTAATAGTGGGTTGTAAATTTGTAGCTAGTTTTTTATGGAAATTTCGAAATCAAGTGATATTGGTGTAGAATTGACATTGTTTATTTGTTAATTATGATTAATAATAGGTTATTTATATTATGTTGAAAGTTATTATGGTTAATGTTATATTGTACTCCGTAATATAAAAAAGTAGTGATGAAAAAAAAGTACAATAATGATATTTATTAAAACATGGGATCAAGAAGATACACAGAGCATGTGATTATATTAGGGACTGAGATACATTTTATGTGGGTTAGTTTAGCCCTACATAAAAGGTCTATAACAACAGTTATATTATACCCGATATCAATACTTTTGGTAATTGTTCCATTACAACCTTTATAAAATACATTTGGTAACGGGTGCACCAACTCATACGAAAAGTACTAGACTTTTAATAACTGCTGGAATAATGTCGGTTCAGAATCGACATTAAAACTCAGTTTTAACCGACATTAAATGTGTTTTTTCGACATTAAAAGTCAGTTTAAACTGACATTAAAAGCCAGATTTAATCGACATTCAAATAAGCACGAATAGGAGCATCATACATGGATTTAGACCGATTTAATGAGCTATTTGACTTGAACTGTTGCACCCATGCATCACACGTGCACCTGAACTGTGTCGATTGGCATCCAACGTTATCCTCCTTGGAGTCATTCTTCACAAATACAAGCCCAACAATATATTATAACATGCATCAACATAAATTGTAAATAAAAATTCAACTTAAAATGACAAAAATACATAGCTTGAAACGTAATCTGTTGGCCCATTTACTTGGAAACTCACCTACATGGAAACAATCTATATGCACGTGTACGTTACATGCATAAAGGAGCCAATTTGAAGCCACCTATTCCTTACCACATGTATATGCATGCGTTACGAGGATAGCAAAGGAAGTCGGTCATATTGTTCCTATTATATTAGTTGTACAGATTTTACTTCCTTTTTGTTATAGTTTGTAATTATCGCTTTCCACTTTTGTAATTAGGAGTAGATTTACACGCATAGCTCTCTCATGCGGATGTATATACATTGGTCGTGGGGTGTATATTTCAGTCACGATTAAGACAATACTACCTCCGTCCCAAAAAACTTTTCCATTTTCAAAACTTTGACCGATTATATCTTTTTATTGAAAATTATTTATAATATAAAAATCATATGAAAATGTTCTTTGTTAAAAGTACTTTCATATAAGTATAAAATTATTAACTTCCATGATATTATACTAATCAAAACCATGGTTCAATTTATTTGAAATGGCAAAGTTTTTTGGGACGGAGGTAGTATATTTTTGACCAAAACATCATTTTGGTATATTATCTTTTCTACATAATCATTCATATTTTACATGTCGTAATCAGCCCACATAGATTCGGTTATGGAATCTCTAATTGCTTCTTCATTGCTGGAGTCATCACTGTCACTACTACCAGTCCACAACTCCACATAGACGTTTTCAACTTATGCAATAACATCCGGGACAACATCCATCTTATAGATACGCAAAATAAAACATGCCAAGATAACCATGTTGGAAAAATGTGTTAAGATTGCATTAAATGGTAATTTTGGGGCAATTTTTGATTGGGTTCGACTTCCGATTTGAGTCGGGTCAAAGTGGTTTCGGATCGTCCTTGTTTAGGGCTACAATTCGATCTATGGTGCGCTCAAAACGGATAACAGGTGAATGAGAAATTGATTCTCGAAGTTTACCTGTTAGAATGGAAAAACTGGGAAAAAGGATGGGTTTCTAGTGTGCTATTTCCCACACCGGAAAACTCAAGGGATTTGCAACCCTTTATAAAGGGACTCTCCCCTTAAGGAGTTAAGATTCTTGAGGGTAAAGGCTCTATCCATGCGCGCAGGGGGGTGCAAATCAAATCCCAAAATCGGAGAACAAAAACCACGACTTGCGTGCGCGGGCGACATGCGGACACGAATGTCGTCCAAAAAATCTATCTCTCAAGAGATAGGCCTCGACCAGAACACCTCGGTATGTTGTTCTGGTGGCGTCGGACAGAACCCCTCGTAGGGGTGTTCTGTTGGCTTCGGACAGAACACCTCGTAGGGACTCCTGTTGGGGGGTCTTCTGGTCGTGCAGCTGGACGTTCTGAACTGTTACAACAATAAATGTCCAACGCTCTTATCTTTTAATGCAGCGTTAAATGGACAATTCATGGACGATTCAATGCCCAACGGACTGGTCATTGATGTCCAACGTTCAAGTCCATTAATTCACCATTGACACACAACAAATCCTCCTATGTAAAGGCCGGCAGGTGGGTTGCAACAACACACGTTGATACACACGTGCATACACATTCCTCACGTATTTCTGAGCTCTAAAACACCTCCAGCATTCCGAAATTTTCCTCTGTGTTCATATTGTGTTTTCGTTCGCTGGAACTCTTGTTTGTGTGCTCAAACATTAGTTCGAAGTCATCGTATCCTGGGAAATGATTGTTGCAACGCTCCTAGCACTGTGGGAGGCAACACATACATTTTAAGGACATCGTGCGTAGCACGAGCTTTGACTGTTTCTGCTCCATCTTATTTCTGTTTTCTTTCGTCATTTTAATTAATTTATTTTAATTAATTTTCTTTATTTTCCGAAACACACCCAACAAACCACATCTTGAGTTTCAACCCCGTAGTGAGGGGACACTTGCAATAATAGGAAAAACCATTTTAGTACATCGTATGCACGCTCAATCGCATTCCTCAACATTGGATGCCGAAGATTGAAAAGTGTTAAGACCCGGGGTTCCATCCTAAAAGGTCAACCTTATAGGAGGAGTAGCCCAAAGCCTTATATAGTGTTTAATGGCTTTATAGCTTTCTGGTGTGGGGAAAATGCTTTAACACGCCCCCCTAGTCCAAACCGGGTTGGACAAAATTAGGGGTGTATTAATGGGCCAAACAAACCCTTAACAAACTACCCATTAATCATGGGTGCTAAACAAGCTGTCATATACCACAACCGGAATTGGCTTGGATACCATGTTAAGACCCAGGATTCCATCCTAAAGGGTCAACCTTATAGGAGAAGTAGCTCAAAGCCTTATATAGTGTTTAATTGCTTATAGCTTTCCAGTGTGGGAAAAATGCTTTAACAAATAGTTCTCGTGCATTTCGTGGCGCGTTGTGGCGAGAGTACTCTTTCAAGTGATTATGTTACCCTCAATATGGTGTTTTAAGACAACTTTTCAACATGAATATGACACCAACATCATAAAACTTTTCACGAATGATATTAATCGATCATATACTTTCTTACATTTCAAATCTTACTATATACAAAGCGCTATGGAACAAAAGCCAAATTTCCCGCCCAATTCACATGCTAAAAATGGGCCAACCGAGTAAAAAATTGGCGGTCAGCCTTGAGTCAAGTAATGCATTCATAGTTTGTTTCTTTGATAGGTTTCGGTCATATCAGAACTTTTTCAAGCATTAAATGCCAAGATGATGAACTGTTTGTGTGTTGCATGTCTATTGGTGTCAAATACGCCTGAGAAGGCTTTTAGCAGTTGTCCAATATCTACTTTTTTTAGTTGTGATCTTTAAAGTACAGACACGTTTAATGGATTGCAACTCAGGCACACTTCGTGAGGTACTTTGTAGCAGTCGTCCATCTTATCAAAAATTTTAAATTATGGAATGAATGAATTGTTGTGGTGGAAGTTATTTCTTAATAAAAGATACAGAGTAAAAGATTTTGGTTATCATCTTTCAAGTACAAATGCATTTAATAGACCACAACTACATAGTCAGGCTTCATTGATCAACACAAGAGAGGTATGTTGGTTCTTAAGTAATTTTTTATCTATTGGATACTAATTTTCAACTTACAGTGCACACTACTGGCCCAATTGTAGTATAAATACACAGGCTCACTTGGTTTAGTTGCACATCCCACACAATCACACAACACAACAATGGGAGAAAATAAAACAGGTTGGTATTCATTCATCAGTTGAGATACAGAGTACTTCGTATACAAATTGAAATATACATTGTATTTTATATTCACGGCTTCGACATAACAGACACATCAGAAGGCCTGTCAAGAGGCATATACGGAGTATCAAACTTCAACCCCAAAATTTTGAAATTATCTGCCAATAAAGCATACATAGTATTATACTACAATATATATCATATTCCATTTTATGCATGATCGTGTGTAATATAAGCATGATTTTGTTAGTATAATGTAGTTTACATAATACTCTATTAATATATACATATATCAGTATAACATTGTTTAGTTTAATAATACAATATAACATATAGTATAAAACATTTTAAATATGTATGACAATTTACACCTTAAATCTCAATGTTTTGAAATTATGGTATGTATTTGTCACTTCATGCAAAGGATTTACTTTACCGACACAAATCAAAACAAATATCACGTTCATCGGCCATAAACCCCATATCTGATAATTCGACAGATCTGGGCCATCAAATGGTAATTCCGATAAGTTTTTTTATATTCAAATGGTGGAAAAAACAAAAGATTTACATATATTTGTAAACAGTTTTAAAATCCTTTCGTGAAAAAACTCATATACATTAGTACATGGCATGCCTTCCAAAATAAGTACTTTTTGCTCAAATAGATTAACACAACGCTCGGCCAAATGAAAAGCATGAAAACCAGAATCAAATTCACATGTACCGTTAAAAACCAAAGAAAAATTTGAGGGCGAAGTTTAGGAGTGATATATACCAAACAACGACTGGGATGCAGTCGCTATACTCATTTCGATTTGGTCGGGCGACATGCGGAATTCAGAGACGACCGGTGCTAAGCATCACGTATAGAACCTGATCGGCCTTTTTAGACAACCGGAAAAGACATCATAACGAAGGAGTAGACGAAGGAGTAGATGGAGGAATAGGCGGAAAGTTCTGGAGACCTTTGGTATAAGCATATAACCGATGGTCAAATGGATATGCACGAACAAAGGTGGGGGAAAGGGGATTATATACAAAGAATGTCCAACACTTCACTAAACCCCAAATTGGGGTGTTAAAGAGGTGATAAACATACTTGTTAGGAAGGTTAGAGATAACACCCTCAACACTTATAACCACCTCTAATTTTTTAATTTTTCTTCCAAATAAATGTTAAACTAAACACTCATTAACACTTCCATTACTAGTACTTTTTAACACTCCATATAAACATGCATTCAAACAGGCCGTCAGTTCTATCAATAAATCAAATTTCCCACCAAGTTTAAATGTATTCACTTTGGCAATTCATTTTTTCCTCAACCCACCTTTGTCACTATATTCACCTTACAAAGTATTTTTTATTTATTAAAACCATACTTTTATTATTATACATCAATTTTTTTGTCAATATTTTACGAATAATTGTGATTTAAAAAGTTAAACATTTTGATGTAAAAAATATAAATTTGGAGTAATATTTTTTTTACTTTAGAGCTCTATTTGAAAAAAAAATAATCGAAACATGTAAAAATAATATTTTAACCATGAGTTTTATATTTTAGCACTTTGATCTAATTAAAAAAAGATTTGGAACTTAAACTTGCATCAGTTAAAACTTCAAATTCGTTTTCACCTTTATATATGCAATGATGATGTCAAAGATCATAACAAATTATTAATTTTGATATATAATTTTTTGTGAAAATTATATAAATAAATAAAATATAAACTTTAAAAAAAGTTGCCTGGGTGTCACACCCCCTCGAGGTATTGCCACCATTAACATGCCTTTCTTTTTGTAGCATTCTTCTTCCAACAAGGCATAAGTGAATGGGGGTGCCAAATCTCTCCACCCTGGGTGCATGGAACGACTTTGGTACCTCCAAATACACTAGTCTCACAAATTTATGGGGTTAAATTGTTAAAATATCACATTTGACTTCTTCACCCCATGATTGTGGTCTACCTTAGTCATGAAATTGAAACATTATATCAAATAATAATGAAACAATGGCCTAAATATCACTTCTGGAGTTTCATTGGAAAAAAATGTGACTAATTTAGGGAAAGACAAACAAGTGAGTTGGAATCTAAAAAGTATGTCCCAAATTTCCGTCTCCAGAGCTGTCCGTCCCAATCCTCTCCATGTCCCAAGCTGTTCATCAGTTCATCTCCCCACCTCACAGAAAAACCACTGTCTCGCCTCCGCAGCCAGCAAGGGCGGTCGCTCAGGCTCTTGTTTCCATCGGATGCCACTGCGTCGCCTCCGCCAGCTGCTTCCGCTTCGCATCCGCCGATCTGTCTGCGTGCATCATCCGCGCCTTCTTTTTCTTCGCCCAAACTTCTTCCGCACAGATCTGGAGCACTGATCTGGAGCAACAATGGCATTCCTTCCACCTCTGCAACTACCTCCATCGTTCTTCCCCGATAACGTTTTTTTCCTTCCACTTTCTTCTTCGCAAAATTTCATCGTCCACTTCAATGGAGCCCGCCGTCGTTGGATCGGAGGAGCCGATGTTGCTGTTGGACGATCTAGACATCGATGGCGGCGTTGAGGTGTTGAACCTCTCCACCCGCGATGGCTAGGGTTGGGAGTGACGATTTGGTGCTGGGGTTGAATGCTGGTGGTGTTGACCGGCGGTGGCTTGGCAGGGCATATTGGGCGACGGCTATATTGGTCGCTGGTGGTGTTGATCGGCGGATTGTGGTGGTGGCTGCAGATTGTGGTGGCGTGGTGATTGCAGAGGTTGGGGCTGAGGGCCTGAGGAAGGTCTGGTGATTTGGGCCAGCTCTGGTGGACGGTGGTTTGGGGCAGGGATTGTGGGCGTGGCTAGGATGATGGGGTGGGGAAGTGCTGAAATGATGAGGCAGGTCTGGGGTGATATGGGTAGGGCTAGGCTGGAGTGATGGGGTAGTGCAGGGCTGTAATGATGGTGGTGGGGCAGGGCAGGGGTGTTGCGGGGACAACCGTCATTGTGGCGGCCGGCTGTGGCAACAATGACTAAGGCTGGCCGCGTCACTAAACGAAAAACGATCACAGTGACACTGGCGGTGGCCATAGTGACACGGGCGGTGACTATAGTGACACGGGCGATGGCTATAGTGACACGGGCGGTGCCTACATTTACAAGGGCGGTGACTACAGTGACAAGGGTGGTGGCTACAGTGACACGGACGATGGATACAGTGACACGGGCGATGGCTACAGTGACATGAGTGGTGGCTGTAGTTACAAAAAAAACGAACACAGGGACATCATGTTTTCTAATTCCACATATATGACTTTCTTGATCACTTTTTTTGTCCCTTTTTAAAAAGGTCACTTTTTGGGTAATTGGTTCAAAATTAGTAATATTCAAGTAAAACCCCCAATAATAATTGAATATTACACATGTGTTTTATTGTAATAATGCGAATTTGACATTGAAACGTTAAAAACATAAATTATTAAAAAATATTAAAAATTATTAAAAAACATAAAAAATTTCATCAAAAAATTCCACCAGGAATCACCTGAAACGGCGACGGTCGGACAGAGCCTCTTGAATGGGGCTTTATTTGACCTTTTTTTGTTAGTACGTGATTTTATTTGTCCCTTTTCTCTAAGAATAAAACGAAAGAACAACTTCTTAAGCATCACTTTAATCAACTTGTACTCTGTATATATTTTAGTAAGCAGGCCATGAAGCCCAATCTCTATTAGGCCCTATAGCCAACACGAAAAAACAAAAAACAAAAAAGCCTATCACCTCTATTACAAATGAAACCCTAATTCGGGCCATTCTTATCACCTTCCTCCGTTACACTTCCGCCTCTTCTCAGTTCTCACCCAGCACAAACTCCTTCTCTCTCGCTCCTCCCCAACAAATATGGTGAGATTCTCTCTGAATATGCAATTAAAGTGTTCGTGTACACAGTATTGTTTTAGTAACTAACTCTGTCTTCAAAGTGCAGCCTTTCAAGAGGTACGTAGAGATCGGAAGGGTTGCCATCGTCAACTACGGCAAGGAGTATGGCAAGCTTGTCGTCATTGTTGATGTCATAGACCAGAACAGGGTATGCCTCTTCAAACTTGATGAGCCTTTTGCTTTTCACATTTGATGTTTGTGCATTTGCCGCCGTGCTTTTTTTTTTTCCTGGCATGCTAGTCGATTTGGTTTCCGTAAGCAGATGTGTTAAAGTCGTATTTCTGACTTGTGTAAGAACATTGTCGTCCGCACCGATTTGATTAATAATTAACGCTGTATTTTATCAATGCCCAATTTTATCACCAACTAGGGCCTTAATAAGTTTTAATTGATTAGTTAGTTTTAGACATAGCATGTATGTGTTTGACCTTTCCTTTCCACGTCTGTTAGCTTTGTATGAGATGTTGTTTTATCCACTCTGGAATGTCTACTCTGAAAGGTTTCTTATTTGTAATATTTCTTCAGTTGTATGGAATGATTAAATTCCTATTAAGTTTAGCAAACCCCAATGATTTGGTATTATAACTTGGTGAATTACTTATCATGCGTCTTTTATGGGTATTCTCAATTTATGTTGTCATTAATTTTGAAAATTTGTGATAGAATGATTTTTTTACATGTTTTGCACTTGGCAGGCTCTTGTTGATGCGCCTGACATGGTTAGAAGCCAGATAAACTTCAAGAGGCTTTCTCTCACAGATATCAAGATTGACATCAAAAGGGTTCCAAAAAAGAAAACTCTTATTGCTGCTATGGAGGCAGCTGGTGGGTTTTGATTTTTTTGAAAAACATAGAAATTGTGATTGCACTTATGTTGAGTTTGGAATATTATTATGCTTGACAGATGTGAAGGGAAAATGGGAAAGCAGCTCTTGGGGAAGGAAGCTGATTGTTCAGAAGAAAAGGGCTAATCTCAATGATTTTGACCGATTCAAGCTGATGCTAGCAAAGATCAAGGTATGTACACTGTACTATGGCATCTTATATTCACTTATGTGTTTGAATTTAATTTCACTATTTCCACATCTTGAATATTATGGAATCCTAGTCATATTGTTAAATTATTTATTTATTAATCACACTGAACTTGTTTATAATTTTTGACCAAGTCTTTGTAAAATTAGTTTGTTTATGAAGCATAATTCTTTTGAGATGAAAAAAGCTGTGACAGCTTTGATTGAAATGGTTTAACTTGACCCTAACCTCAACTAGAATATTTATTTCGGCCTTATTCAATTATAATACTTTGAACAGTGTTGGCTGTTTCGGTCCCTTTTTGGCCTTTCTCTGTTTGTCATAAAAAAGTAAAAATAGTCCAAAAACTTGCATTGGAAATGACAGATGCATAAATGTTTGTATGCTCCCATACTTAAAATATGTTATATGAAAATTTATTTTATTTTACAATCTCAGTTTGTTTGTGTCACGTAACTATTTTAACCATGTTAACAAACTCTAGATTTCTAATAATTTTTTCCAAATAACATGCGATAGAAGGACTGACTAATAAACCAAAGCTTTTATCATTACACCTAAGCATATAATCGAAAAATACACAACCAAGCCTGTAATTTGATTTTCTGACAAATTTACCCCAAGAAAGGGGTTGCAAAGAAAAATCTATCATTACTATTAAGCATACCTGCCTTAATACACAAGCTTTCTATATAAAAACATTTGTATATAAAAACATTTCTATATACAGTTTATCGCATGTGCTAATAAAAACTACAGTTCATTCTATATTTCTATATACCTAAGCTGCATCTGAAAAAGATTAATAAGACATTTGTAGTCTGTATTTATAAACTGTTTCTCCCCTACAGTTTTTTGATGCATTTCTCTTCTACAGTCAATTAGTTTAATTTAAATAGTGATGCTTTGTAGTTAGTTTGATCTGATTGGTTCGATTTGACGGGATTAAGCAAACCTGTGACTAATAGTAGTGGTTCAGTCTGATATTTCGATGTGGTTTGGTCTGACTATTTTGTTTGGCTTTGAGTTTTCCCTGATTTATTTTTCCTTGACTGTGTGGAGTAGCATTGTTTGGCTGCCAAACAATTTTCCAGTTTGGTTTACTAATCCACTCCTAGAAAAGCCTTCAAAACAGACCTATTTATGGGGGAGATGGGATAGCATATCCCAAAATCATTATTCTTTTTTCTTGATGATCCATATTAATAATCTTTTGAGAGAAAGATAATGTTAAGCTCCTCAAATCTATTTGGTCCGATCAATATTTAGTTGTCTTTGAGCGCTTTTAAATCTTTTGTATGCTTGTGAGAAATGCTAAATTTGTGTTTTACTGAATTTGCAGAAAGCTGGTGTTGTCAGGCAAGAACTTGCTAAGCTTAAAAAAGAAACTGTTGCATGAGTTGGAGTTTCTTTTCTTTGTTTGCAGTGAGGAGTTTGGTTTATGATTTTGGAAGTTGTATTTTCTTTTTGTAGCAGATTGTGGTTTGGACTTTTGAGGCCATTATTACAATGACAAATTATAAAATTTATGAAATTTATTTCCACCTATTAATTATGACTCGTTTCAACGTGATTTTTTTTTATTAATTGGTTGCAGTCCTGGATAAGTTTTGACCAGACTTAAAAACTATTTGGTTCAACAAGAATCTTCAATTAAAAGCATCTATAACCTTGGGGAACATACTATATTTGCAGTTTGCTTTGATTCCCATACCTTGAAACAAGGTAAAACTAACTTGAAGTAATCTTTAATCCTTTATTAGTTTATTTCTAAGAAATTACAAAGCAAAATTCCCCGTAGGGGTGAACTGGGCCTGGGCCCGGATTGGGTGGGACTTGGGTTTTGGGTTACAGGCCCGGTGCTGGCCTTGGTTTGTGCTGGGCTCGGATTTGGTCGGTCATTTTTTTTTGGGTATGTTTGGCAAATGGCTGTTAGCTGTTGTTGTTAGCTGGTTGTGTCAGCTGTTTCCTAACAGCTGGTTGTGTTAGCTGTTTTGACCGGCTGGTTATGTTAGCTGATTATAGATAAATGTTTGGTAAAATTGGTTGTTTCGAAATGGCTGATAGAGTGTAAATTGAAAAAGCCGAATGAAGAAGCTGCTCCCCTTAGCTTCTTCAACAATCCATTTTTTCAACTTTTCAAACTCAACAAGCTAGTTTTAAAAATCATTTACCAAACATCATTATTAGCTTCTTTGACCAATCAAACAGCTGAAATGGGTCAAACAAGCTAAAAGCCGGCTGATAAGCCATTTGCCAAACATACCCTTTGTGTTGAGAGAAATGGCTTTTTTGAATTTATTCCTAGATTTCCTACCCCCAATCCTACTTCCTACTCACCTAGACGCATCCCAATGCCAACAATTAAAAATAATAATAATAATTGGGGCTCTCTTGGATCGGCCGGCCTGGTCCACGATTTATGTAGCCTGTAGCCCGCCCCCCCATTCTTACCTGGTACTTGGACTTGGTTTTGGCCGTCCGGCCTGTGGACCGGCCCGGTTCTCGGGTCCGGGTCCGGGTTGGGCCTAGCCCGGTGGGGGTGGTGGGGGGCGGTCCGGGCTCGGGTCTTATATTTGGCGAACAGGCCCGGCCGGGTCCAGATCCAGGCCGAATTGTTTTTTTTTTCTTTCATTTTTTTTTTCTTTTTTTGGGGTTCCACCCGAGTTGGGCTTGATGGTTAGGAGGGGTTTGGGGGGGGGGGGTGTGAGGGGGGAGGGGTAGGAAAGCAAAAAAAAAAAAAAACCATACCGGAGTCCTGGCCCGGACGCTACCTGGGCCGGTCCTGGGCCTTCCTTCCCAAAAAAAAAAGCCCGGCCTGGCCCGGGTCCATGACTACCTGGTTTGGGCTCCCAATCCTGGTACCTTAATAATGTGGGACAGCTAGTGCCCAAATATTAGAGGTGTTTGATAAATAGCCTAATATTTTTTTGACTTTTTGATTGATTTTAGTTGTTTGACTTTATTAAACATCTATGGGAAAAGGGTTAAATAAGAATTCATTTGAATGCCTTCCCGATTGAAGTTTTAGTTGAAATTTGGTATGAGTAAACTAGATTTAATGAATAAGATGCTAAAAAATATTCATCAAAAAATTTCACCGGGAACTGCCCCAAATGGTGACGGCCGAACAGAGCCTCCTATTATCCTATATAAGACTTATTTGATCTTTTTATCTAAGTTCGAGGGCCTATCTGACCATTTTCCCAACATCTATTCTTAGTGTTTGCTAAGGAAATTTTCCTTTTAACTGTTTGATGCAAAAAACTAAAAATGAAAAAGCTGCTACTATTTAAAAAGCTTAGATCTAATGGCATCTGTTTGACGCCCGGGGAAATCGCTTTAGTGCAACAACAATGATGAAGTAGAAGCGGTTGAGTCGGAGGAAAACCGCTTTGGTGCAACAACAATCGTTACGATGGTCCGGCCTCCTCTAGAACCACCGCCAAGGGTTAATCGACGCATTTTGAAGTTTGCTTACTTATCTTTTATGCATTTTAATTTCCAAGTTAAGACGTTTGTGTTTTGATGTTATTTTATTTTATCCTTAAGACTCTTGCATTAGATTTGGGGGATGAGAGGTCTATGGTAATCGTCAATGGTTGTTTGTTGTCCAATTTAGGTCTAGCGAGTTATATTGCTTTGTCAAAGGTGATTAAACCTTAGAGTCTCGGCCAAAAGCGGATGGTTACATGTGGTCCTTTTGTTATCTTGAACCCCTGCTGAATGCTATTTTATTAATTTAAAGTCACTTTGAAGATAAAAAAAAATTAAAAAGCCTAGATACTATTTAACTTCACTTTATCAAGTAATAAGATGATTACTAAAATATCTAAAGTAAAATTACTCGGTTATTAATTAAAATGAGAATGATATTGGGGGTGTTTGACATTTGGTCGTTGACTGGTTGTGTTAGTTGATTGATGACAATTGCTTTAGTTAGTTGTTTTGATTAGCTGATACGATTAGCAGTTTGTCAAATGATGTTTGTTTAAATGACTGTTTACAATCAGTCGATAACTTGTTAAATGACTTTTAAGGACATCAATTAATTTTTTTATTAATACAATTAGTTTAACTAGATTTATGCCTTGAAAAAACTTAAAATATACCAACAAAAATAATAATTAATTTAAACATTTTTTCTTGAATTAATAAATGTAATTAAGAATAATATTTTGATTAATTAGGCTTCCCATACTCTAAAATTGGACTAAAATATTAAAATGCTTCTAATTAGGCTTGGACCCCTAGCCTTAAATTACGAACATTTCGTTGTTCTTCTTTGAGCATGATGTGGAGTTGGTGTGTCCTCTACTCCTCTTGGTGAAAGGGCTTAGTGGATGATTGGATTGTTAGTTTTTCCCATAAGTCACGGTTTACTTAATTAATATCATGTATTAATTATTCAGAAAATAAAGTACATTTATTTAAGGGGAAAAACTAATCTGAAGTGGTCCATTTATTAGATAAAGATTACCCATTATTTCCCCAACTTATTAGCGAGAGAGAAGGTCGTAACCTCCCCCTAATATTCAGCCGCACGACGAGTTCCTCGATGGGAAAGAACTCGATAAATACCAGCGGCTTCTTGGCTCTTGTTTTCACCCCTTAGTCTGCTCCTCACTATCAGTTTCTACACACCATCTAATTGAGTGAAGAGAAGGGCTAGGAAGAAGAAAACAAGCAGGGCAGATTGCTGTGTTCATCTTTGGAAATGGCTGGAGGTATGTATTCCATATTTTGCTTCCGCTAATTGTTGTATTGATCTGAATGTGTTCTATGTAGTTTTGACATGTTTAGATCAATCGGTTCTAACATTTGGTATCAGAGACATCGGTTATCATCTCTGCCTTTCATTCAGTAATTTACGATTGATCATGCCTGATTCATTTATAATTGATTAATTCGAGAATCTGAACATATACGTACTCTGTTTGATATTCTGTAATTTATGTTTGAGCATGATCGATTCGTATGCAATTGATTAACTGGAGCGACTGATTTCTAAATTTATTCGTGGCATATATGATATACGAATTATGTACTCCTGGTTGTGTGTTAATCATTGTCCATTGAGTAATAATTGTAATTTTTTTTTAATCATGATTCATCATTATAGATACGGTGTTTGTATATGTGTTTACATGATAAATCTTTGCTTTACAATCAGCTTTGCATACTGATTTATCATTGATATACAACCATATTAGTGCCCAATTTATGATTAAAGATGAATCCGAAAACCTGCTTTTTCATGCTCTTAATGTGTTTGTGATAATGCTCCTATTAATTTAAAGTAGAATGCAGCACTGACATATTCAGGACTCTTGAATGTTTTGTTAAAGAATTTAAAGTTCAATTGATTAATACTGAATTGTAGTGATTCTGCTTTAGTGTTTATGTCAATTGATTGATCCTGGATTGTTTGTTTATTCCGTATGAGTGGATTGCAATCAGATTACATTTTGATTCATCATCCAATTACAACCATTTTTGTGCCTTGATTTGTGATTAAAGATGAATTCAAAACTTGCTTTTCTATGCCCATTAAGTGTTTGTATTAATGCTCTCTTTATTTTTAAAGATTATTACAATTTATGGCACTGGATTGTAATTTGTATAATGGTATTCTGACAACAAAGATAAGATATTTTATTCATGAGTAATTTTGCTAGCTTTGATTTATCAGTTCCAATTTGTTTCATTTGAAAAGTGAACTGTGGAACATGCTCTTCTGCATATACCCATAGAGTTTTTGTAATAATAGCACTAATTAACTTGGCTATGATATAAAGTGCATTACGGCACTTACAACTTATACGTTAGTGATGTTGCTTTTACTTTATTCCCATGTTAAAGACCTGAAGTTCTTTCTTAATCCTGGGATTTTGTGATTCAGCACTGGTATATTTGTTTGTTCATTGTAATTTGTTACGTATTGGCAGTTTACTTTTATAATGTGTACATTCAGTTTAGAAATCACATTTGAACAAGCAAAATGTTGTTACACGTGATTTATAATACTCAGGAGAGCTGCGGTTTTTTTTGTTCTGAAATAGTAAATAAACCAGAATGCTTGAAGTGATTAATTATACTCCAGAATATAGCTAATTCATTTTGTTAAAGTAAGACTTGGCTGTAAATCTGGAATTGAGATATAGTCTAATTGATTAAAGAATAGCCACAGCATCTTTGATTAATTAAATTGTATATTAAGCTTGTGAATCACATTAAGGCATCACTTGTAATTAATTATATGAATATATTGAAATCTGCCCACAGGAATTTCATTGTATTAATATAATTAATTAGGATGAAATATTAGATTATTTTTCTCAAACTACCCACAGGAATTGAGAAAGGAAATATAATCTGATAGTTTTATCAAATTGTTTGCTTTTATGTCTAATTGAGTAAAACTTTAGCCCACAGGTAAGTTTTATGTCACTAGACTTATAGCTAATCATGTTTTGCATTGGTAGAGCATGAACTCCATTTTACCTCAAATATTAATAATGAGCATGTATATATTATATTTTACAGTTGTTCAACCTGCGAATGTTTCTGATATGAAATGTGACATTCCCGAATTAAGGGGCGATAACTATAAGGTTTGGAAGGAGCGTGTTCTCCTTCATTTGGGCTGGATGGACATTGACTATGCTATAAGGAAAGACGAACCACCGGCTATAACGGCAACCAGCACTCCAGATGCAGTTCATCTTTATGAAAAGTGGGAGAGATCTAACCGTCTCTCCGTAATGTTCATAAAGACCAAAATAACTGCTGGTATCCGTGGTTCTGTCGATCAGCATACTAAAGTCAAGGACCTTTTGAAGGCTATTGATGAGCAATTTGCTACATCTGATAAGGCCCTTGCCAGCACCTTAATCATGCAATTCGCAACCATGAAGCTCACTGGGATAAGAGGCGTGCGTGAACACATCATGCGCATGAGGGACATAACTGCTCAGCTGAAAGCTTTGGAGGTAACCATGTCGGATGCTTTTCTGGTTCACTACATCCTTTACACTCTTCCACACCAATATGCTCCTTTTAAGATCTCCTACAACACACATAAGGAAAAATGGTCAATTAATGAGCTACTGACCATGTGTGTTCAGGAGGAGGAGAGGTTGATGATGGAAGAGGGTGAAGGGGTGAACTTGACTGTTCATGAAAAGAAAAGGAAGGATCATGCCAAAGGTAAAGGCAGGATTCCTCCACATGCAGTCATTAAGAAAGAGTCAAAGTGTTTCTTTTGCAAGAAAAAGGGGCACATGAAGAAAGAATGCTCTAAATTCAAGAGCTGGCTCGAAAAGAAAGGTACTACTCCATTAGCTTTTGTGTGTTATGAATCTAATATGGTTAATATTAATCACAACACATGGTGGATTGATTCGGGTTCTACAATCCATGTTTCTAATACCTTGCAGGGTATGGAAAACCTAAGGAAACCAGTGGCAAGTGAACAATGCATCTATTCAGGAGGAAGAATAAGTTCACATGTTGAAGCCATTGGGACATGCAATTTAGTTTTAAGCAGCGGTTTTATTTTAAAATTGGAAAAGACCTTTTATGTTCCTAGTTTTTCGAAGAATTTAATTTCTGTTTCGAGACTAGCTCCTTTAGGATTTAATTTCAATTTTTCAAGTACTGGTTTTACTTTAATAAATAAATCAAAAACCATTGGTTTTGGTTCTTTAGTTGATGGTCTTTATTCAATTGATGTGAAAAATGATGTTGCTTATGATTCAATGCATGTGACAACTGGTTCCAAACGGTGTGTTGTGAATGAGAAGTCCTCTATGTTGTGGCATCGGAGACTAGGGCATATCTCCATTAAGAGAATTAAGCGTTTAGTGGATGAAGGAGTACTTAGTACTCTAGACTTTGCTGATTTTGATACTTGTGTGGGTTGTATTAAGGGTAAACAAACCAACAAGTACAAGAAAGATGCCAAGAGGAGTTCTAACCTTTTAGAAATCATACATACAGATATTTGTTGTCCAGATATGGATGCAAATAGTCCGAGATACTTTATCACCTTCATAGACGATTATTCACGATACATGTATCTCTACTTGCTTCGTTCTAAAGATGAGGCCTTAGATGCCTTTAAAGTTTTTAAGGCTGAAGTAGAGAAACAATGTAATAAACAAATTAAGATCGTGAGATCGGACAGGGGTGGAGAGTACTATGGTAGATATACAGAGAGTGGACAAGCACCTGGTCCATTTGCGAAGTTTCTTCAAGAAAATGGGATTGTTGCCCAATACACTATGCCTGGTTCTCCGGACCAGAATGGTGTAGCTGAAAGAAGGAACCGAACTTTAATGGACATGGTGAGAAGCATGAGGAGTAATGTAAAACTTCCTCAATTTTTGTGGGTTGAAGCGCTAAAAACAGCCGCGTATATATTAAACCGAGTTCCATCTAAGGCTGTCTCTAAGACTCCTTTTGAGTTATTTAAAGGATGGAAACCGAGTTTGAACCATATACGTGTTTGGGGCTGCCCATGTGAAGTAAGAATCTATAACCCTCAAGAAAAGAAGCTAGACCCTAAAACTCTTAGTGGTTATTTCGTTGGATATGCAGAAAAATCCAAGGGTTATAGATTTTATTGTCCATCACATAGCACTAGGATCGTGGAGTCAAGAAACGCCAAGTTTCTTGAGAATGACTTAGTTAGTGGGAGTGAAGAATTTCAGAATATTTTTTCTGAAAAGGATCACATTGAGAATCAACCACGCGAACTAAGTAACAGATTGATTGTTGTACACGCTCCTCCAGAACAGATGCGTGCTACACAACCAATAAATGAGAATCCACATGAAGCTGGAAATGACCTAATAGATCATACCATTGTTGAAGGTCAACAAAACAATGGTGAACAATCTGGTGAACAACTGGCTGAACAGCCCGTTGTTGAACCAGATGATGAAGCAACATTAAGGAGATCTAATAGAGTCAAAAGACCAGCAATACCTAGTGATTATGTAGTGTATCTACAAGAATCTGACTGTGACATAGGAGCTGAAAATGATCCCGAAACGTTTTCACAAGCCATGAGTTCTAAGGAATCAAACTTATGGATTGATGCTATGAAAGATGAGATGAATTCTATGGCATTTAATAAAGTCTGGGATCTCGTTGAGTTGCCAAGTGGTGTAAAAGCCATCGGGTGTAAGTGGGTGTTTAAAACCAAGAGAGACTCACAAGGCAACATTGAGAGATACAAAGCGAGACTTGTAGCCAAAGGGTTCACTCAAAGAGAGGGAATTGATTATAAGGAAACCTTTTCTCCAGTATCTAAAAAGGATTCTCTTAGGATCATCATGGCATTAGTGGCTCATTTTGACCTTGAGCTACATCAAATGGATGTGAAAACGGCTTTCCTTAATGGTGATCTAGAGGAAGAGGTTTATATGAAACAACCAGAAGGATTCTCCTCTAGTGAAGGTGAGCACTTAGTTTGCAAGCTAAATAAATCCATATACGGTTTAAAACAGGCCTCCCGCCAGTGGTATTTTAAGTTTAATGAGGTTATTACTTCATTTGGTTTTAAGGAAAACATCATGGATCAATGTATATACCTCAAGGCTAGTGGGAGCAAAATCTGTTTTCTTGTGTTATACGTGGATGACATTTTGCTTGCAACTAATGATGTTGGTATGATGCGTGAGGTGAAAAGTTTTCTCTCGAAGAACTTTGATATGAAGGATATGGGAGAGGCATCTTTTGTCATTGGCATAAAGATCCATAGAGAAAGATCTAGAGGCATTTTAGGCCTGTCTCAAGAGTCCTATATCATACACAAAGTTTTAGAGAGATTTAACATGAAGCAATGTTCACCTAGTGTGGCTCCCATTGTAAAGGGAGATAAGCTGGATTTAAGTCAATGCCCCAAGAATGATTTTGAGCGGGAACAAATGAAAAATGTCCCATATGCTTCAGCCGTTGGAAGCCTTATGTATGCTCAAATCTGCACTAGACCCGACATTGCATATGCTGTTGGGGTTTTGGGAAGATATCAGATTAATCCAGGGGTTGAGCATTGGAGAGCTGCAAAGAAAGTGATGAGATATCTCCAAGGAACAAAGGATTTCATGCTCATGTACAAACAAAGTGACAAGCTGGAAGTAGTGGGCTACTCCGATTCAGACTACGCTGGCTGCATTGATACCCGAAAATCAACTTCTGGTTATATATTTTTGCTAGCTGGTGGAGCTGTTTCTTGGAGAAGTGCAAAGCAAACTTCAATAGCTACTTCTACTATGGAAGCTGAGTTTGTTTCTTGTTTTGAGGCTACCTCGCATGGTGTGTGGTTGAAGAGTTTCATTTCTGGGCTTAGAGTTATGGACTCTATTTCTAGGCCATTGAAGATATATTGTGATAACTCAGCTGCTGTTTTCATGGCTAAAAACAATAAGAGTGGAAGTCGAAGCAAGCACATCGACACTAAATATTTATCCATAAGGGAACGTGTCAAAGACCAGAAGGTGGTCATTGAACACATTAGCACTGAGTTAATGATAGCTGATCCTTTAACTAAAGGCATGCCACCAAAGAAATTTCAGGATCTTGTAGTTCACATGGGACTTGGTACCATGATTTAGTTTTCATAAATTTATTTATTATGGAACTCTTATTCAGTTTGGTGTATTCTCAAATTTATTGTGCACATTAATGATTGTTTTGAGAAATACTATTTTATTTGGGCTTGTAATAAACATGTGGTTTATTCATTAAGTCAAGAGCATATGTTTAAGAGATTTAATATATTGTAATACATGGATGATAATACTTTATAGAAAAGGACTTGTCTCCATGATTCATATGTTTTATCTCTTATAAGGTTTGATAATGGGTTAAATGGACCAAGTGGGAGAATGTTAGTTTTTCCCATAAGTCACGGTTTACTTAATTAATATCATGTATTAATTATTCAGAAAATAAAGTACATTTATTTAAGGGGAAAAACTAATCTGAAGTGGTCCATTTATTAGATAAAGATTACCCATTATTTCCCCAACTTATTAGCGAGAGAGAAGGTCGTAACCTCCCCCTAATATTCAGCCGCACGATGAGTTCCTCGATGGGAAAGAACTCGATAAATACCAGCGGCTTCTTGGCTCTTGTTTTCACCCCTTAGTCTGCTCCTCACTATCAGTTTCTACACACCATCTAATTGAGTGAAGAGAAGGGCTAGGAAGAAGAAAACAAGCAGGGCAGATTGCTGTGTTCATCTTTGGAAATGGCTGGAGGTATGTATTCCATATTTTGCTTCCGCTAATTGTTGTATTGATCTGAATGTGTTCTATGTAGTTTTGACATGTTTAGATCAATCGGTTCTAACATGGATCTGTTGGATGCATTAGTTAAAGTGGGTAACCTAAGTTGATGGAGTAGAATTAGATAGCTAACCGTGAGGGAAGGTCTTTGCTCTGGCGTTCTTTTCTTGCTCTTCGACAAAAGTTGCTATACTTGTGCGAGTTGTGGGTAGTATAGGAAGATTTTTCTGAGGTTGGAGTAGGGGTGGGCACGGTCCGGAACGGTCTGGGATTTGACTTATCCTGGTCCCATCCCGGTTTTATAATAACGGTCCGGTACGGTACGGGGTGAGTCTTTATCCCAATTTTGTCCCATTTAAAACGGGACCGGGACAACCCGAGAAAAACCGGGACGGTTTGGGATGTCCCATAAAAAATATGCATTTGTGAAATGTGATATAAAAATAAGCATAACATCAAAATAAAGACATAAATATTTTTGCAAATTTAACTTCCCTAAAAAGTTAAGTAAAACCTTTAATTAACTAATTTTAATTTTTGTCTTGTAAATTTTTTGGTCCCCCTAATCTAGTGTTTCCTCTAGTAGATTAGTAGCGCTAAAATATTTTTATACTTTGTAGTACACTTGTAGTTTTTCAATATCACATTAAATTAAATATCATATCTATAAAGACACTATATATTTTCTAGTAGTTATATTGGAAAATAATAAATCTATAACAACACTATAATTTGGAGTAATAGTTATTCCATCATAAATAATATTCTGCACGTAATAATATATTATGGATTAGTATTGGAATGAGAACTAAACAAATTTTAATCAAAAGAAACAAGACTAAGAGAGACATGAAATATGATAAAATTACACTAGGGAGACTAAGGACTAAAATTTTTTAATTAGGTTTGACTATTACATAGCATTTGAAATTTAAAATAACATATTAATTTCAAACGAGACCGAGATTTTTGCGGACCCCTAACTTGGAGGCAGATACTCGTGGGTAGTATAGGAAAGAAACGCTACAGGCGTTTAAGATATTGGTTGTTTGAGATAAACATCATCCGCCTTCTGTTGTTCCGCATTCTTTTTCCTTTTCTCCATTTCTTTCCGTCCTTCTCATCCGTAGCCTGCAGCATCACCCGCGAACTACAACCACCACAGCCCCCCCCACAGGCAACCACCGCCGCACCTCTTCACCTCCGGTTAGACAGGGATGACCGAGTCGCCGGAATTACCAGGGGCAGCGTCTCTTCATTCAGTTGTAATGACCCTTTATGAATTTCCTAGGTATTGAAGGTCATTTGCATCCGCTGTAATTTACCCATAGTTGATTGGTGATTATATATAGAGTTTTTGCCATTTTTGGTCCCTCGACTATTATGTCGACTATTATGTCAATGACACTTTTGATACTCGACTTCTAATTGTTCCATTTTTAGTCCTTGACTATTGTGTGGTAGAAACACTTTTAGTCCCCGACTTACAGGTTTCCCTGAGTATTGTCAAATTGACACTTTTAGCCCTCCCATTATGATTTTGGCATAATAAGTGGAGAACTAAAAATGTCACTATTATAGTAGTTGAAGGACCAAAATTGACACTTTTATGAAAGTTGAAGGACTAAATATTGAAATTTTCAAAGACGGGTATCAAAAGTGTCTCTAGCGCAATATTCAAGGACTAAAAATGGAAAAGTCAAAGTCGAGTACCAAAAATGTCAATGACATAATAGTCGGAGGACTAAAAGTGGAAAAAACTCATTATATATATTGGGAAGAATGTTTTGACTTTTGATACCTAATCTTTAGTTAGAGTTTAAAATCTTTAAATAAAATAAAAAAAGTTGTAATCTGAGATGAATACTATAACACTACATTCTGTTGAGTTAGGATGCTTAGTCTATATATGTGAAGCATAAAAATACAGGGTGTATGTTGAGCTTGGGAAGAAGTTGAAGTTTGTGGGCGACCTACTTTCTGTATTTTGGGTGATGTGTTTTGACTTCAAATCTAAATGATACAGAGCATTATTTATTGTGTCTTAAAACCCCTATCAGAATGTAGGTCCCGAACCTACTTTATTTGGCCTGATATATTCTTTTCCCAAATAACTTCTATCATCTATAGACTAATTTGGGAGTAATGTTTCAATTTGCAGCAATCCAAACCCAAAATTCAGTACCTCTACTTCCAAAGTTGAAAGTAGTACATTTTTGAAAGACTTTTTAAATGATCAAACATACATATGAGACACTATAGATAAATTTATAATACACACACTTCACATTGAAAGATACATGATTTTCTCATTCTATATTCAATAGCTGAATCAAGCAATTGATATATGTTCTCAAATCAAGATATTTTAGCTTAGATAATAAAGTGCAGAAGCTCTAATAGGGCCAAGATAACTAAGCTTGACCAAGATCAACACTCTTAATCTTTAACTTTCAATCTAAGCTTTTTAGTTTTATATTTGCTGATTCTTAGGGCAAGACAACACTCTTAATGTTTGCCTCTCTTTGTCGGTTGAAATCATTGGTCGAATTTTTTGTTTGCTGCATCACTCAATTCCTTATGAATTGAATGTCTAATCTCAGGGTAATATGTGTTTTTCACATTCTTCATTTCAGAGCTCTGGAAAACTATTGAGCAGTGGAATGTGTTATAAGCAATGTAATGGTTTGTAGAAATAAAATTTGCAAAATTAGGGGTTATGAAGAGTACTTTGGACTGTTGGAGGTTGTCATCTCAGTTTCACTTTTATTGAAGTTAGTTATCATTTTGTACTAGGAAACCTGTCAAATTAGTCCAAGTACTGTTTTTAACAGAGAACCCTTTGGTTCTATAATTTGATCAATTGTGAATTATTTATACTCCCTCCATCCCATTTTGGTTGTCTTACTTTCTTTTTTGGGTTGTCCCAAAATGAATGTCTTGTTTTCTTTTTTGGCAAGAAATATGTGGTTCTTTTCATTTCACTTTATTCTACCCAAATCTCAACCGCAACTTTTACTTTTCAACCACTTTATTAATAATCGTGCCAAATTAAAAGTGGACAACCAATATGGGACGGAGGTAGTAGTTAACTAATATCTTTGTCAATTGTGAATCCAATCATTCCCTTTTCATTATTCTTCATTCAATCGCTGCTTAGGGTTGTTAGCCTTCTAAGTGGAAGGCTGCAGCTACAAAAAACGTGATTGTGAAGAAGGTGAAGGCATTACTTTTTGACTTCACTCTTTAATGTTATGTACTTGGTGGATTTCATGCCCAATTCTTTTTTTTTTTGTTTTCGAATGTTTTTTTGTGTGTGTTTTCATTCAGTTGTAATGACCCTTTATCAATTTCCCAGGTATTGAAAGGTCATTTGCATCCGCTGATTTGAAGATGAAGGCTTTGTCCAGATTTTTCCAAGTACTGGAGGTCATTTGCATCAACACACACATTTAATGAAAGCGGAAGCAGAGCACCTTATATGACATAACCAATTTTGTCATATAAATTGGTTTTTTAAATGCTTTCACTTTTAGAATTTTATGTTTTATCAATTTCTCAATTATTGGAGGTCATTTGCATCCGCTGGTTTGCATTACTTTTATAGAAGGCAACTATAAGGTCATATTAAACTTATCTTTCCTTCTAATTAACTATCACCTTTTGTACTCTTAAACTTATCTTTCCTTCTAATGTTTTTTCTCTTTCGTTTTACTTGATATAGTCATATAGATATATGGCTTTCTTCCTCATGTGGCTTATTTCTATCAGTTATTTAGTTATAGGTATTTTTTTCCATTTAAAGTTCATCATGCCACCAGCCACCTTAGGTTTAGCTACATAGCTTTGCTGGTTTGACATTGATAGTTGTAGAGAATTGGAATTCATAAGATTGTTATTCTCGATTTCTTTCTAATCTTTGAGCATCCCTGGTACTAATATACGGAGTACTTCTTTTGGTTTTTACTTTAAGAGCCACCTGTTCAAATACTCCTGAGTGAGGATGATGACATCACTTAGGCTCTGTTTGGTTGGAAAGTTTTGGAGGGGAGAGGAGGGAAATGAGAGATTTGTGTGTGTTTGGTTGAAGGAAATGAGGGAGAAGGGGAGGAAAGTCGAAGACTTCCAAAATCGGGGTATTTTGGAGGAAACGTGTTGATAATCACAATCTATTCATCTCCTACGTGAATGGACAAAACATTATAATATAGAAAATGTAAAAAATAAAAAAAAATTAAAAATAAAAGTAAAAAATTTAAATAATTAAAAAATTTAAAAACTAAAAAATTTAAAAAGTAACAAACTAAAACATTAAAAAATTCAAAAATGGAAAATTCTAAAATAAAACTTAAAAATTTTAAAAAAAAATTAAAAAATCAATTTTTTTTTTATGACTTATGACCTTAGGAGTAATATTCACAATAGTTAGAGATATATCTATTTCATTAAGTAAACTATCAAATAAAGGTAAATCGGGAAAATACTTTTATTAAACCTTCCCTCCTATTTTCCTCCAACCAAACACAATTTTTATCAATTTTTTATAAACATGGTGCATGGTCCTGACTTTTTGAGTTGTATTATCAGATAACCATTATTTTTGGACAAATATAGAAGGAATATTTGTGTTGTCAAGGAATATTTAATAGCGACACTTGTCCCTTAAAATGTTTTAACGTGCTTTTGGTAAATACTTAACACAACTGAACCATGTTAAATCTAATCAATGACTTGCAAAAAAAATCCAATCAATGATTTAATGTTAGAATATAAATTAAACTAATTCAGATAGTAATGTACGGAGTAATAATTTAAGTATAACCTAATTAGTATTTTATTACCAGAGTTCCACTCTCCAAAACTCCATAGGGAATCAGATATTTTTGGAGTTCTTAACCATGAGTTCAAATTAAAAGGGAGTGTGTCTGTGATTTTTATGAGGAATATAGATCAATCACTCGACTTGTGTAGTAGCGTTTGACTTTTAATGAGGCGATTTGAAATACAATTATCGAGTCCATTGCAGGTTAAAAACATTTCATTTCTATACTTTCCTTGACTCCTGACATGAGATTGACATTCACCTTCCGGTGAAGGTAATTCCCTCTGATGATTAGATATAGAATGCCGATCAACAAGTGTCAGGGGCATTTCTTGAGTAGAGAACTTTTTGATTTAAATTCAAATGCAAATGTTATGCATTCATTTAGGAAAATAGTTCAATTACTATCAAAATAAAATATAATAACTTCTCGCCCCGTGCAACGCACGGGTGAATATACTAGTCTCACGGTATACCAATTGCAAAAAAACAGGATCATCACGCACTTGCTAAAAATAGATCAAAATTGGCCAGATAAACCGGATAGTACTTGATGCCATTGCCGACTGAGAACCAAAGCAGCCCAGAGCTAGTCTGGACTCACTCCTACATTAAGATCATGAGACTATGAGAGCATTTACATTTACTCATTCCTAAGTACTCACCCAACTTTTATAGTTTTATATTTAGAAATTTAAAGAGGTTTTCTAAATTTATAAGACTGAAGTACAGAACACATGAATAATAAAATACGAGTAACTTTTTCACACTAGGAAACCAAAAGACCACTCGTTTAGTCGTTTATCAGTTATAACAAATTAAGGTAACAAAGAGACCAATGGATTATAAGTAAAAAGAAATTACTCCGTATGTTTTTACATTTAAAGACTTTTCCCAAGTTAAAAGTCACTACGCAAAACAAATCGGCAATACCAAGCATGAAGATGGTTATACTAAAAGGACACCATTTCCATGAGTTTCATCACCACTATCACCGTAGCCAACACGCACGTGGTTGTTCCTAGCGGTGGACCATTTTTTCAAGGCCCAACCGCACCCATATTAATCTCGTTCTGGGGCCATTTTTCCCATCTCGCAAAATGACAAAACTTTGCCATTTATTTATTTATGGAATTTAGTGGTTTAACTAATAAATATTTGACTCAAAAGATTTCTCTTTTCTCTGAAGAAATCTAAAGATACAGTTTTTAATTTTTTATTCCATCAAAATTCGCAAATTAAGTCATTCAACAAAATTCACATTTACCAAAACTACACAAACATAAGAACGATTAATGACTTGTGTAAACTTACAACTGTATCATCCGAAATTTAAAAAGGTGTAACTTTATTAATCAGCAACAAGGTTTTCTTTTTCTTTTCTTTCTGAAGTATAATAATATTAGGAACTTTAGTTCCAATATCCCACAAAGGCATTGTCTGCAAATCTGCAATTAAATGTAATTTATGGACTATGAAAAGAATTCATATGCAACACTTTCCGCTCCAACATGGCAAGCTAGCAACCCATCAATACTTAACTTTAACCTTATTTAGCTGGAAGCGAATGACCCCTAGAAATATAATGAAATGAAAAAACTCTAAAATAATCTATTTGTGGAAAAATGTGTAAACAGATTTAGTGAAAAACCGCAGTATCTCATAAATACTGCTGTTGGATCCTCGCTCTGTTCTCTTCCCACCACAATCTTGCTTGCACTTCTCCAAATATTTCTCGGCTGCACCAAAAAACACATCGATCAGTTTAAACTTTGAACACATTGTCACTTTTTCTGCATGAAAATTATAATGTTGATTAGTTTACTCATACACTAAGTTACAAGAATCCAACCCAACAATGACATTAAAGTAGCAATGATGAAAAGGTACACAAGATGCAGAGGTAATTGCATAATTTCAAGGCAAACCAAAATAGTGTTTCATGAAAGAGGTTAAGGACATCACATGAAACATAGGCTATGGTTGGAACTTGGAGCCTGGAAAATGGTAGGAAAATGAAAAAATGCAATTTTTAGAGCTTACTCGATATCATCGGTGCCAATTTTGACGTTAAATATACACAATTAATGAACCATGTAGTCATACTCCCTTTAGGGTTGTTTTATATAATTGGAAATTTGGAATGTACAAGATAAACTGAGTTCAAACAAAGATATAAAATTAATTCATTGAGTTTGAGCCCCCAATTTTTAATAATTTCTCATGAACTTTAGCTCTACGAAATCCCCTATATTTCTTCTTTTTAAAGAATTTTCTTTCTCTAACATTTTTCAGATTCCAAACAGACCCTCTTATGGTATGTCTGGACATAGAAAAATGCTAGGTTTGAAAAGAAACTAAGAGAAGTTATTCTCTTGTGTTTGGTTTCACCTCGAAAAACACAATAAAGAATGTATTCCATCTCTAAGGCAATGTTTTTTACATCAAATTCCCCTGTATTTCATCTCTAATTTCTTCCCTAAGAATTTCCCAAGTTCAATGAAATTGACCAGTAGCCTACATGGGAATGAAATCAACGACTCACCTGAACCTAACACGTCTAAGCTCCCGAGAGCCACCTGGCAAAGCTCTGATAGTGATGTAGACTCCAGGCACGTCTTCCTCAACCCATTCACTTTCCATGTCATCACTACCACCACCATTGCTCAGTGACTGACAACTGCTCCTTTCAGAAGCATCTATTGAGGAAGTTTCAGTTTTGATGCTAGAGAGCATTGGAGTAGGATGGTAATGAGATTGCACTGAGTCATGCCCCAATGACTCTGATGAGCAGAGACTCATTCCTGTTGGACGTCGGAGGTGGAGGCGTGGATGTACCTTGCTCAAGGGAGGGGCCATTGGGCTCCCCTCCTCATATTCCACTTTTGAGTTCTGAAGGAAACAAATCGTTGTAAAATATAAAAATTGCCACTAAAACAATGTTGTGAAAAGGCGCAACTGCATTATAACTGGAATATTAGTGTAACTCACCTCAACAGCAGACATTGGTGCAGCCTGGCGATTGAGCATCTGGACATTGTACAATTCCATGACCTTGTCATAATTTTCTGCCCACCATCTTTGTGCTAACCCTTTGTTGAACATCTCTCGGCTAACAGAAAGACGGTATTATGATCAGGCAACCCAGAAAAGTTCAATGGAATCACAAATCTTAGAAGCATCTCAAGCATCAAATGACTAAAGACTAACATAATAATAATCACCTTTTCACTTAAACATGAAACATCAGGAGGAAATGAAAGTTACAGCCGCTTAACATTCTTTTAGCATCTCAAATATAAATAGTTTGGGCAGGTGCGCTATGTTTCACCAATAGTGTTCTATGTTCTCGTTTAATTTTTCTGTGCAAAAGCTACTCTCTTCATCCCAAATTAAATCTTGTTTTGTTTTGGCACGCTTACTAATAAAGTGGTTACAAGTAAAACATGTGATAGAGATTTGACTAGAAAAAGGCAACATTACATTTACTTTGGAACAATCTAAAAAAGAAAATAGGACAACATTGTCTAGTCAGCCCTTGTAGTTAAATGAGACAGGAGGGGTAGTTTTTGATGAGTAGAACTTAACTTAATCTGTAGACACTACTCACACTAGACACTTTTAGATATACGTTAAAATGAGTTTATTTCAAACAATGCCTCTATATAACATTTCAGAAAAACCCTGATTTTCTTATTTATTTCCAGTACTTATTGTATTCTTACAGAGACTAAAACTTTAGGACCTGTTTACTAACAGAGATATTTTCCATTTTTCCAGAAAACTGGAAAATTGGAAAGCAGAAAACGTGTTTCCCACAGAAAATTGCTGGAAAACTGGAGAAAGGAAAACAGAAAAACACGTTTACCAAATCGTTTTCCAAAACGAAAAAATGAGACATGTCTCTCTTTTCCTTAATGATTTGGAGAAGTGACTTTTACTAGTTTTCCACATTTGGAAAATGATTTGCTACAGTGCCGCTGGAATGAATTTGCATACTTACACTTAGTGGTGGGTCCGATCCCGCTCCGATGTTGATTCCATTCCGGTACCTCCATCCTTCTACCTTACCCCTTACCCCTACCCACCCAACCCCACCCCTACCACATGCCCCTACCTCGGCCCCACCCCGATCCACCCTACCCTAACCGCCACCCCCCTACCACCTCGACCCCACCCCGACCCACCCTACCCTACCCACCCCTCGTATATTACCCCTTACCCCTACCTTACCACTTACCACATTCAACTACCTCGGCCCCACCCTACCGCCATCCTACCCCCACCCTCGTACCGCCATCCTACCCCCCACCCTACCGCCATCCTAGCCCCCACCCTACCCTTCCCCTACCTCGGCCCCACCCTGATCTCGGCCCCACCCTACTGCCATCTACCCCAACCCTACCCTTACCCCTAACCATGACCCTAACCCACACACTACACCCACCCAACCCCCTACCCCTATACCTTACCACTCCAACCCCAACCATACCCCTGACCCCACCCCCACCCCCACTCATACCTTCCCTACCCTGACCCCTACGAGTAGGTATGGGTGTGTATGAACGGTTGTAGGGGAGTATGGGTAGAGTGTACGATCGTGGTAAGGATAGTGGTAGGGGTCAAGGGTGTGGAATTGGGTGTAGGGTGGGGGTACGAGGTATAGGGGCGGGGTAGGGGTTAGGGATATGGGTATACATACGAGATGATCGACCCCACATATTACATTATATATTTGTGTTCATGAATGTTTGTGTGTCTGTATATGTATATGGTTATTTTGGACATTTTAATGTTAATCGGAGTTTTAAACCTTTTGAGGTAAACATGATCTTACAACATTGCTTATTTTATGCGCCACTTATTAACGCGGATCTTAATAAACACCATTTAGTAACCCGTGAAGTAAACGTGTCCTCAGTCTTCTGGATGATCACAGAACTGAATGAAAAATTGATGAACATGTTTTCAGATTTGAAAATGGAAAACTAAAAAATAGAAATAGAAAATTGGAGATAGAAAAATTGAAAAATAAAAACAGAAAATTGGAGAACGAAAAACAGAAGTAGAAAACAAGAAAATATCTCTGTTAGTAAACAGGCCCTTAGCTTTTAGACCTTCGATTCCATTTTTGCCTTCTTATGCAGATTATATAATAATGTTTTGGTTTTAAATTTTCTGAATGTTCCAAACATGCAAGTACTCAGCTGCCCGATTTTATTTGCCTACTTCACTTATCAGGTGCAACTCAATGTAACTTCTAATTTCTCAATTTTGAAGAACACTAACATTTTACTTTTCTTAAGTTACCCTTTCACACTCATGACTTTTAAAATGATTTGGCACTTCTGACCCAACTGTTTAGTAAAAATGTAAAATGACTAAATTTTACTCTTTTTCAATAAAAAACACCCTAAGTGTAAAATCATCTCATAATTCACTTAGTACAGTAGAGATTATGTTATTTTAAAAGCAGAGTATACATGCACCATAATAATGCTACATTAGTGTGATTTTGGTTTAGAAAGCAACAAAATGGTGGAAATAGTGCACCAAAGAGTTTGAGCCCCACCAAAACATATAATTTCGGGGATAGTGCAGCACAGAGTGGACTCACATGCAAATTTAAACATTTCAGTCAACGAAAAATATAAATAGACAAGAAAATCCTCCTACAATCTGAGGGGTTGGGCCTCCCCTTGACGGCTATGTTTTCCCCTGTTTGGATCCGTCCCATGGTTTTACTACGTTTTGTCCGTTTAGAGTCTTCGACATCGAGGCCCACACTTTAGTACTATCGTTATGCAGTCTTGAATTGTGAATAAATATCGCTGTTTGGATGCTGTGAATAATTGAATAAAACAAAGCCTATACACGGTGTATAAAGTATTAAAGTGTACTCCGTATAATACAATTATACAGCTAATGTTTTTTAATGTTAAATAAATAGCCCCAAACTTTATTAACTGATTGAAAATATCATTTTCCAATTTGCTACTACCTCCGTCCCGGTGGACTTTACCAAGTGCAAAG
Source organism: Cuscuta epithymum (assembly GCA_945859915.1). Classification (NCBI taxonomy): domain Eukaryota; kingdom Viridiplantae; phylum Streptophyta; class Magnoliopsida; order Solanales; family Convolvulaceae; genus Cuscuta; species Cuscuta epithymum. The sequence continues at coordinate 4,704,959 of CAMAPF010000006.1, forward strand.
TAAGTGAAAAATAAGAATAGTAAAAACTGTGTGGTTGAGATTTGTACAGAAGAGAGAGAAATGTGCAGAACCACAAATTAATTGCTTTAATAGGAAAGTGACAAAGTTTTTTGAGACAATCAAAAGGGAAAGTTGGCAAATTCCAATGGGACGGAGGGAGTATGAGCCTATGAAAAATGAATACAATTAGGAGCTGAACAATAATAAATGCCCGTCCACCATCGAAAAACAGCTAGCCAAAATATGAGCTACACTATTCACGGACCTTAAGAGGTCGTTTGACAATACTGTTTTCGCCTTATCAGGCTTATCAGCCAACGTTGTCACCAAACACACAATTTTTGTTTTCGCGCGGTTGAGATGTGTTATAAGAAGAAAAAGTAAAGGTTGAGGTTACTTTTCTGAGTGTATCGACTGAAGTTACTGTAGATGACCATTTTAGCTATTTTTGCATATATTTTTTTCTTTATTTTATTAATAAAATATATTTTAAAAATAATTTTTCTTGCATGAGCAGAATCAGCCAATGCAGCCACTTCAACCAGAACTTTATAAATTTAAGCAGAATCAGCCAAATTAGCTCATTTTCGTGCTACCAAACGGGCTCTAAATATACCCCTAGAAATTATAAATGACTGGCAAGTGGCAATGCACGCATGTTTGATACTGAGAGCTGTAAAACAGTTTTCGTTTATTTAAATACTAAAGTAAATGCTCCCCAGAAAGTAAATCATTTATTAATCACTAAAAATGGTATTCTTTAATCGAATCAAACAAATTTTAATAATATGCTAAAAAAGATTCATATCATGTGACAAATTTGTTTAAAACTATATAAACACTAACCATTCATGGATTATGACGTGTACCTTACAAAAATTTAAAAGTAAAAAAATTCTACACAACTAATTTAGTAAAAAATTGAACAGTTGTGATCTGAGGCGAAGGTTTCATAGCAATCGTGTTTTAAGTTGTTTTGTTTATAGATGTGGCTACAAATCTACTCCTCGTTTTCTTTTACGAAATCAAGATTTTGTTGAAAAACGTGATCGGCGTAATTAAAAGTAAAAGTGACGTGTTGACAAATGACAACAGTACCAAACTACCAATTAGCATACCAACTTAAAAATGAAAGGTTAAACAACTTTTTAGGATTAAATGAAGGAAAATTGTGTCTGTACACATGTTTTCTACACCCCATTTTACACGGCGATCGAATTGTCTATGCATGACAATTTGTCCAACGTGTAAAATTAGATGACAAAAAATGTATACACAAAGTATTATTGTTAAATAGATAAACAATATGGAGTAGAACCAGGATGTCACATATGAACTGCCCAAAAAACTTCGGAGTACATATCAACGTCTGAACAACTTTTTATCATTTTGATAATTTTTATCATTTTGATAATTATACGCAACACCTTTGGTAACCTCATTTTGGGCACATTTTTATACCAAATACATAATTACATAACTATATATATTTTGCATATTGAATTGTAAAATATTAAATATTAGTAAAGTTAACTATATTAGCTGAATATAGTGAAACACTGTTTTTAGTGCTTTTACATAATTTTTATTTTATCATTTTATTAACGAAATAACTACATATTTATGATTAAAAATATTTATGATTAAAATAAAAGTTCTTTATAGAAATGTAACATTTTAAGCGTAGTGAGTATAATAGTAACTACCGTCGTAATAATTTATGTTTAACTTTTACACTAAAGTTACCATGAAACAATATTTTAGTAACTATTAAGCATATTTTAGTAAATAAGTTTATTCGAGTAATAATTTTGAAAAACCTCTTTTTTATTATTTATTTTTTCTTTTAAAAAAATTATAGGGAAAATGGAAACTAATAATCTAACCTTTTAGCGGTCTTCTTTCAATAATCCCACCTTTTGATTATTCATGAATAATCCAACCTTTGCACCTCATCTTCATTCACTGGTCCCTGACCGGTTAATGACCTGCTATTTTAAGCTATTTTCTTATCTTTGCAAATCATTATACCATAAATCTCATCTTTCACAAAGATAATATTTTGGAAAGATAAGAAAATAACTTAGAATAGTAGGTCATTAACCGACCAGAGACCAATGAATGAAGATGAGGTGCAAAAGTTGGATTATTCATGAATAATCAAATGGTGTGATTATTGAAAGAAGACCGCTAAAAGGTTGGGTTATTAGTTTCCATTTTTCCTAAATTATATACTCCGTATATTTTCATAATTCAACTGATTCAACCTTTCAACTGCTTCAATCATTTTGACTTGGGACGTATCATTCGTCTTTAATTATAAATGATAAATGTGCACCAAGGGAAGATTCCCTTTTATAAATGTTTATGAACTTGCTCTATATTTGGATGTATATAAATATAAATAAATCGTTTAAAAAAATGAAGAAATTTTGAAAATTGTTCGTACGCAACAACGTCTAGCAAGAATTACAAATACGGAGTATGAAATATCCGTCCTCAATCATTAAGTTCTCAGCTCTAAAAGTTGCAATCATTCATTCATTCTCAAACAAATAGGAACTTTTAGAAAACCGAATAGGAATGGATCAGAAATGATGATGCGGGGGAGAAGAAGCCATGTCAAAAATGTACCTGAATTGGATTCTTTTCAGCCCATTCCCACCATTATTAGGCAACGGAACGAAGGTTATCAGCACTCCAGGCTCAACCTGAGCAACCCATTCCTTCCCCTCCCCTTCCTCCGTCAACTCGGTCCGCCCGCTCGCCGATGCCGGCGTCCCTTCGCCGCCGCTCATATACCCACCGGCCTCCGATCCCTTTCCCCATATCCTCGGCGTCGAATTTGAACACCTGGTCCTTCTATACGCACAGTGAACCCTCTCAGGCTCTGACCCCGCATCGGAGTCGGCGTAGTTCCGGCGGCTCTGGTCAATGTTTGACCCCTTCGAACAAGGGTTACTACACTGCTTATACGCGCCGGAAGCTTTCACAGCAATGTCCTTAATCTAGCAATCACAAATTGCATATTATCCCCAAAAAATCGACGAATAATTTGTTGTTTAAGCCGGAAGCTATAATCTCAATCTCCATTCAAACAAAACGCCAGTAATTAATGGAAAATGCGAAGTACCTGAGCAGTGAGTGTTTTGATGGCTTGCCTGGTGCTGGGAGTAGTGACGGTGTCGTCTTCATCGGGTTCGCGAAGAGATCCAGTATTAAGCTGCTTCGAGCAAGCGATACAGGTCAACATTCGCGGTTTGCTGAACCTAATCCTAAAAAAGATCCGCCGGAGAATGAAAACTCACAATACCATCACCGTAGCTACCGTCTCGGCGGTGGCATTACATTGAAGGGGAGCTTCAGGATTCAGCCCCGAAACGACTAGAAGAGAGTAGATATCCGTAGAGAAGGATGAATGGAGTTGAAGGGCAAGGAATCGGGCGTTAATGGCGGACGGCTCTACAGTGGATACGCAGATTCGAAGAAGAAATGGAATGGATACATAAAATCCTATTACTGTTATTTAATATAGGAAAAACATTAATAGAGGAGATTGTGTCATTTAAGACATGTTTAAATTTAAATTGTTTATGTTGTATTGCAAGTTTGCAACCTTTAAATTATTTTCTATTTTTGATACACTCAATCATAAGTAGATCAATACTTCTTTTTTAAAGTAAAATTTTATTCTAAGGATCTTATCCTTACCAAACCATGCTTAAGGATAGTTTGGGAAAATATTCAAACCTTGCATTTTATTTGCTCTCATTTGTAACATCTAACTGTTCTTAATACACTTTAAATAGGTCAAGTTGTTGGAGCAATCTTTCATGTTCCAACATCAAATGTATACCTCCTTGATTGAAGAGTTTCCCTAAGCAACTTTTCGATATAAGTTCAGAAAAATCATCAATAATTGAAACAAACTCAACTTCTTTATTTTCTAAATCTAACTTCATCAAATTCAATTAGAAAAATAACTTCATCGATACTTAGTTTGATTAGTACATAACTCAACATTAAAATCAAAATTATTAAAATTAAATTTACATGTTTGATAAAAAATTGATTGATAAAACAAATAAACCGTAAGGTAGGATCACCAAACGGATTTTACTAAGGCCAACTGACAGTGTAATACGATTTTAAATTTGTACAAAGTAATAATAGTGCTGAATTCACAAGTTTTATACCGAGTACTACTTTTGGAGAAGCTTTTCACTTTTTAGAATGATAGATACTTAGATAGTACTACCTCCGTCCCAGGGAGAAGTTCCCAATTTCCTTTTTGGCAGTCCCAACAAGAAGTTCCCATTCCCCTAAATGGAAAGTTATTCTACATCAAAACAGTGCCAAACAGTGCAAAACAGTGTCGAAACAGTGCCAAACAGTGTCGAAACAGTGCCAAACAGTAAAATTTACCCCCCAGTAACTTTATTTCCTTAATATGTGTGAAAGTCAACCCGGGAACTTCTCCCTGAGACGGAAGGAGTATTATTTTTAAAACTTCATGCATTGATATATACTTATATACGGAGTATCTTTTTAAAATAGCTAGTGTTGAGGGAAATATTGTCTTGTCATACAATATTTACATCTTGGTAATTTTCCTTTATTAGTTTTTCACTTTTGTTTTTTCCTATACATTTCTTTTTTTTGTTGTTGTTGGGGGAGGGGTGGGTGGCACGACATATAATTAATGGGATTCAGTGTAAAAAAAAATCTTATCTCATGACATCATTGTACTGCCTTGAAAGCAATGTAAAAAAATCAAAATTAAAAGCCACCTCTAGACTAATTTCACATCTCTTTTCCTAAAACTTTATCAACTTTCCATTTTTTCCATTTTAACTGTCTTACTAAATTTGTCACTTTTGCATTTAAGTAAACAATTTAAGATTCTGAATAATTTTCTTTCCTCTACACAAATTTTAACCACACAACTTTTATTTTATTAGTTCCTGTATTGATCAAACTTAGTCAAATTTTAAAGCACAAATAATAGAGTATCATTAAAAATTGGAAGTAACATCATTCCAACGTAAAATCATAGTGGCACAACGCTCAACATTTATTCTCATTTTTGATAAAACATGTCACGTCATGTCACTTTGAAAAACTAAAACTAAACGCGGGATAAATGTCACTTAGAATTTTAAAATATCACAATAAACTTTGAAAAACTAAAACTAAACGCAGGATAAATGTCACTTAAAATTTTAAAATATCACAATAAATTCAAGTGAAAACTATCAAATAAGTCCTCGAACTTTCATAAAAAGGTCAAAGAAGTCCTTATATAGGAGGCTCTGTCCGACCGTCGCGATTTGGGGCGGTTGCCGGTGGAATTGTTTGATGAATTTTTTTGAGCATCTTATTCATCAAGTCTAGTTTACTGATAGGGATACACCTATTAGGATAAATAGAAGAGTTAGTGTAGTTATATTTCTGTTTGAGCTAATAAATACATCTGTTAGTTCGGATACTATAAATAGATGTAAAGTGGGAATAGTTGGGAGACTTTTGGACTGTTTGTCTTGGGACTTGGGAAGACTGAGACTAATAATCTCTTTCTTTGGGGAGCTTCGGCTTTTGGGGGCTTCGGCCATAGCTTCGTGTTACTGTTCTTCATCAATAAAGCTTTTCTATATTGTTTCTTGATATTCTTTTCTGTAATTGTCTTGAATTCCTTGAGGATTCTATCATTTACTAATACCAAATTTCAGTTAAAACTTCAATCGGGAACGCATTAAAATTAATTCTTTAATTTGAATGCGTTCCCAATTGAAGTTTTAAGTGGAATTTGGTATGAGTACATTAGACTTGATGAATAAGATTGCGAAAAAAATTTATCAAAACATTCCACCAGGAACCGGCCAAATCGCGACAATCAGATAGAGCCTCCTATATAAGGACTTATTTGACCTTTTTATGAAAGTTCGAGGACATGTTTGACAGTTTTCCCTTTCATCATGTATTTCAACCAAAACTTTCTAGAAGGCGGCGGTCAATTATATAGAATTTTGCCCTCTTTATCCTTATTGAGGTGGAATTTCCCAATTTTAAATTAGGAGAAAATTAAAAATAATAAAAGTTACAGAGTATGTCATTGAAGTTTATTCAAATCAGAGAAATGAACAAAATCATAAAGGTGAGAAAGTTTTTATAGTGATTAGTGAATACGGAGTAGTTGACAAAGTTGACCATTCATGTTTTGAAATATGTTAGACACATCCATCTGATCCATGTTAGAATTCCTAATATTATTTTTTAGAAATATTGAACCTTTTCGACTTTTCGTAATAAATATAGCTTATCTAAATAACATGTTTTTAACGAAAAAAAAATACTCCGTAAATGATAAGATACTAAAGATAAGGTTGTTTAGATGATTCTTAAAACTGCTTCTGATGCTTCAGGAAGCAGAAACAGAAGTTGAAGTGTTTGGATCAAAGTGTTTCAGGTGCTCTAATTTAGTGGTGGACTGAACCGGGCCGGTTCGGGCCTCGGGCCTAGGCCCGGCCGGGCCTCGGTTCAGTAATAGCAGGCCCGAGCCCGAACCGGGGTAGGGCGGTCCCGGGCCGGACCGGGCCGGTTCGGGCCACCCGGTTTAATTTTTTTTTCCCTTTCTTCCCCCCTCACCCCCCCCCCCCAAACCCCCCCAAACCGGCCTAAACAAATAGCCCAAGCCCAACAGCCCAAAAAAATGAAAAAAAATTAAAAAAAAATAGATTTGGCCCGGACCCGGGCCCGAACCGGCCGGGCCGGGCCGTCAAACCCATGAACCGAGCCCGGAACCGCCCCACCCCCGGGCCTCCGGCCCGAACCGGACCCGGACCCGGAAAACCGGGCCGGGCCAGGCCCGCACAGTAGCGGGTCGGGCCGGTCCCGGGCCGGGCGGCCCGAACCGAGGCCATGCCTACTCTAATTTACTCCTAGAATCAATTTTTTTTAAAAGATGAGGATGACCAGCTTCTGAAAACTGTTTTTGATTCTGCTTTTACTTTAAAAAGTAGAATCATAATCAGTTCCAAACACCCCTAGAATAAAACAAAAGGTTTGTGTTTTTAAACACACGCTTTAAATTTGTATTTTTATTGTAAATGTACGTATTAATAAAAATGTTTATATAAATAATATAATTCAAGATTGGATAATTGTCAATAGAGTTAAACTGGAAAACAAGTTGGGTCACAATCCAATTAGGCTTCTCAACTATCTATTAATTATCAATAATATATCATGTTAAGTAATTCCTATTTTAGGAAGTCAAAACAACAATAAATGCCCATTTATTATTCATTTCCCGCCCTACTACCTCTAAAGGTTTTATGCATCCAGAACGCAATCCCTCTATAACAGGACAATGATATACTTTCAATATAGCTAGAAAAACATTTAGTACTGTTTTTACCTTAAGAAAATTTTATTAAGAAATGAGGGCCATCCTATGATTCCTATCTGTGACTCCATGAGGGTAAAAACAACCCGCCAAAATGCCGAGAGGAAAAAATGACCTATAATTATAACGTGTTTGACAAAAGACAGGGTGAGTACCTGATGCTTACGAGTTTGCCATTAGTGGCCGGAAATTGATCCGACACTCTATTAACTAGTTGAGCTACAAGACTCCAGAAAAGTTTCTTGAATTATTGGCATGTGTTCAGTTAACAAAAACAGCTTTCACAAACAAAATCTTGTCACAAGCCTACTAGTCACATGCATGAGTGCATGACAAAGAAAACAACGTATTGTATATATACAAGTGAGTGACATGAGTCCTAGTGAGATTCTTGTGCAAAACAATGTAGTACGCCCTTATGAAAGAGTTAAAAGTTTCGTGAACAGAGGAGATGCATACATTCCCGAATACACTAAGAGTCTAAGACACACCTACCCTGCCCTCAAGGGTAGCTTAGTCAGGTCCTGGGTGGGGAATGCATCCATAAGAAACCTCTATTTAACCTTAAAACTCGATCTTCTGTACACAAGCTTCTGTGTGTATTTTTGATAAGTCAAGCAACTATTTAAAGGTTTCCAAATTATTTCAAAACTTGAACCCGGAATGAATAGAAACAACTCCTCCCACAAGATTCTCATACCCTACATTTTGAAATCCTGCTTCAGCAATCATCCCAGCAAACTTTTCCTGTGAATGGAAAAGCGAGAAATATTTAGCCTACTCAAAATATTGTTTAGATTTTAAACAATACTTTATTAGCTAGAGCCTTTTTAGTAAGTAGAGTAAATTTTGCCGAGTTTGCAGAATTTGTAGCTGATATTACACAAAATTTACTTGTTTTTAAAATAATGACATCTAGTTTATGGTTTTTAACTCTAGTATCATGTGTGTGTGTGTGTGCGCATTGATTTTAGCCGACCCCAAACTCTTTTGCGAATAAGGCTTAGAATGTTATGGTTGTAGGGGTAACCCATAGAATGTCATTTCTTTTCATTATGCCCTTTTCAACAAAAAAAGAGTAGTTTACACTTACTTTATTATCATCTACTTGGCAAGTGTGGTCAACATTGGCTCATGTATGCCAGAAAATTAATTCATTTGATACACACACACACACACACACACACAAATGCTCAGGTCCAGCAGTTCGGACAGGAGCCGCCGTCCGAATGCCGCCATTTGAGACGGTTCCCGGTAGAATATTTTGATGAATTTTTTTGAGCATGTTCCTCATTTCAGCTCAAAATTCGATCGGGAAGGCAGTTAAATAATTTTTTGAAGTTCACTGCGTTTTCTATGAAAAATTTGGCACACCCAATGCTAAAAAAATTTCATCTAAAAATTCCACGGAGAACTGCTCCAAACGGCGGCATTCGGACGGCGGATCCTGTCTAGCATGGACAAGATCATTCCTCTCATTCTAATAATCTAGTACTCACAACTTTCATGAAATCCTAAACAATATGATGCTCAATAGCATCATAATTCATAATCAGATAGTGATTCTGAAAGGGAAAAAGTTCCTCCAGTGGCAATGGCTGATGACCTCATGACAAAAACACCCAATTGCCACCAAGTCACTCATAATCCCATACTCTACACAATTGAAAGTCCACGGATTACCTGTGTTGGAAAACGGCGGATACTCTCAACCAAGTACTGATAAGATTCACGATCACCAGTCACAATCTCACCAACTGTTGGGATGATTGAGAATGAATAGAAATCATACCTGCAGGAGATTTATAAAGAATCAAGAACCACAGACAGTGCATATATGAAGTACTCCATAGAAGAGTAAAAATTAAGAAAATGCTGGTTAACTAAATATTTAGCTTACTTTCTCAGAGAAACAAATACGGATAAAAACTTTGAAAACATCGAACTTGTTCCCAACACAATGATATCAAATGTCTAGTTATGAGCACCGTTAATCCAACCTTCCCCGTTTGTTTATGATAATAACATGAAGAAATATCAAAATCTAAGATAAGTTAAAAGTGCGACTTCAAGAATGAGGAAGTCCTGGTGTCCTACATGTAAAGAAAATTTCCAATGCTAAGATCATCTCTATCCACATGCCACACCCAATGAAAACACTATACATTTTGAAATGCTTACAGGTCTTTAAGAATCGGGACATCAACATGGCTTAGTTCAAGGCAAAGGAATCTTCCTCCTGGCTTGAGTACCCTAACAAACATACCAGAGCCACTCAAAACCCATTAGATGCACCGGGTGAAAAACCTCTAACTGGAACGACAAAATGTATACACATATAGCACCACATTTTTTAGAATATAAACATATAAAACTCTTTTTAGAGAATTAGGTCGAATTTCAAAAACTCACTTTAAAAAACCTTCTTCTGTTTTATTATTGGACTGGAAGTGCTTTAAATGGGTGTTTTACAAGAATATTACTAAAATAAAACACATTTACATAAATATGACTATTCATTACTACAATGTGGTGTTGTGGTAACTTAAGCTCAAAACTTGAACATGATTTTTTGTCAATCATCTTTATTTTTGTCATATTTATGTAATTATTTCGCTTTAAATTACCTATAAGCTTAATAATAGTCACTGCACTTTGTGTGACGTTCTCATGTTCCTAACTCTAAAACCAATTGTGTATCAGGAAGAGCTTTAGTATTACCTATAAGCTTCAGAAAGAGCCTTTTCTATGTGAGTAACATTCCTAATCCCAAAGGCAATTGTGTATCCATCCATGGAATTGTTCCCGAAGTTCAAGGCTTCAGCATCTCCCTCGACCCAAATGAGTGATTTGTCATCCGCAATACCTAGATTTTCCAAAACAGTGTTATCTTCAAGAGACATGGTGGAAAATAAAAGCTTTCTTATTAATTAAAGGATAAAGACAATTTTCTTTAAATTTAAGCAAATAACATATGGGTATTTACCTCTTTCCTGAGCTCGCTTCTTACCAACTCGCAACATGTTAGGGTTGATGTCACATACATAAATTTGGGTTTCGTTAATCACATTATCATCAAAGATACCTTGGAGGGCTCTGCGTTTTATACCCTTGACATTTTCAAGAATCCTGAATGCAACATCTCCTGTAAAGCTATGGAAGTTATATCTGGATCTTTAGTTGCTAATTGATCATTGTAAGAAAAGACCATGGGTCAGAAATCATTCTTGGGTTTTCAAGTCAGAATTCTGAAATTAAAAACACACCCAATGGATAAGTAATGCATTGCACGATATGGAGCTGTGCTACCTAGATAATTACTAACTTCAGCCTACTTCCGATTGCTTTTTTAAAAACCAATCACAATCAAACTTGTCATTTTCACTTAAATCAGAGTTATGAACTCTTAAGCATCTTTATTGAATAATAATTTTTACAAACATACTGGAAGTAATATACTGGAAGCCACCTAGGCTGAGAACCTGAGCCTATTACTTAGATATTTATTTTTTATTCTTAACCTCCAAGGACAAGGGGAAATGAATATGAATAAACAATCCTGTAACCAGATAACCTTTTTCGTAACGATTCTCTATCTTCAACAAGACCGCACATCACTGAGATTGATGATTGAAAGTTAAATATCACATCCTTGGCCCTTGGGTAGATGGGCCACCTAAGATATTACCATTTCAATTAGAAGTGGGGAATTATTCCCAGATTCCGCATTCCAATCCGAACCTCGACATTCCCGATCTTGATTAGCCAGGATATTGAATGTTTTTAATTGGACTATTTTCGGTTTGGTCTTGTCTGAACTAGTCCGGTAAATGTCTGTTCTATGTGTATTTTACAACTGTCGAAGTCTAGTCTATTTAAGTTTGATCTGATATGTTTATGTTTGGTATGGTCTATTCTGGACAGAAACCAGTCCAAGTGCAATCATCCTTTGACCTCATCCCAACGGATGGGGGACAAAAAGTTCTTAGACAATGCTTCTCTGAGCTAAAAGTGTTGATTCTCAGAGGAAAAGAATCATCATGAGGCTTCCTACTATCAAAGTTTCAATTCCAAAGCATTGGACAATCAAACAAAAAACGCTCACCTGTCCCACCAGCAACATCGAGATGCTTCATTCCAGGAAAAGGGTTCAATTTTGATACAAATCTGATAGAAATGAACTAAAAAAATCAATCTCAGACAGCTTAAACTGCAGAGTAAACTGCAGAATCAGGTTTTAAGAATGAGAGATCAGTGACCTAACTGGTCCTTCCATAGCCTGTGTAGTCCTCCACTCATCAAGTCGTTCATGAGATCATAGTTTGGAGCAACACTGGTAAATACATTTCCAACAAATTTGCTCTTTTCTTCTTCGGGTACTTCCTTAAACCCTGAATCCACAATCGTCAAAGTAAATGCTCTTCTTTTTTGCACATGCACTGTACATAGCGTAAATGCAGGAAACAGCGATAGTTGCATTATCAGTATGGCCTAATACAACCAAATTGGTATATGATGTTTTGAAAGATCAAATTAGAATCGAATTGCTATTATACTAACCGAAACTCGTAGCATGGGATGGAAAAGTAGACGACAGACGATATACTGATGAGAGCAGTTTGCTTCTCCTCATAGGACCGCGAGCTAAAGACACCAGAGCAGCAGCCATGTTTAACCTGATTGTTGTTCGCCTGGGTGGGGAGATATTACCAAGGGCGAATCCAGAAAGTTACAATGGGATGGGCTGGGGAAAAAATTGAAATACATATACATAATATAATAAGTCAAGTGGTCAACACTTTAAATATTCATCAAAACATCATTTAAGTTGTGCCCTACGCGACTTCAAAGTGTAAAATTCATCAATAATAGAATCTACATCTATTCTATTGACGAAATCTCATTCAATGTAGATCATCAATGAATCTTCAAGAAAATCATCTCCAATTTTGTTACGAAGTGCCGTCTTCACATGCTTCATTGCTGAAAAATGCTCTTTCCGTAGTAGCAGTAGAAATAGGTAGCGTCAAAACAAGACGAATTAATCTCATAAGCATAACATAAATTTCTGATTTCCCACTCTCAGTCAAATGTTGGCATAACTCAACGAGTGTCAAATGGAAAAAGATGGAGGCAACTCCAAATTTGAGATAGATTAGACTTCAGGGACTTGGACATGTGGAGGAACATCATTGAGTAGATCTTGGACTAGCGTAGGTATAGGTTCGGAACTCACTTCACCAATTTGACGATTCACTTTCGGAAAGAATGATAAAATCAAAGTCATTCCTTTCTTGACAACATGTTCATTATCCATTTTAAAAAACATTTTCAATATTGGGATAAATTGAAATACTTATATATATAAAAAAAAATATAACTAATAAGAATTCTCAATTTGCAACTGTATAATAACTAAATCATTTTCTACTCTTTAATTCTATCTTTAATCATTAAAAATTTATAATGAACTAAACACTATTTAATAATGTACTGAAAAATTCAATTAATAATCAAAATGATTCCCAAATCCTAAACTCTAAATTATAAAATGCTAAAAATGATAATACATTAATACACAATCACGGCATAACACATTCAAAATTTAACACAAAGTCAATCAAAATAATAAAGAGAAAATCTAAAAAAGAATTACAAATCCAGATTTTTTGTCTTAGAGTTTACCTGGTTGAGGGAGGCAGAGGCCAGAGATGCCTCACGCAGAGCTGCTGGCCGCCTGAGCCGGACTGCGGACTGCGGACTGCCGGATCCGTCGGTCGGCGGCGGCGGGGCTGCTGTTCACCTTCACGTCTTCCGTATTCGGTCTTCGTCGCAGACTCGCAGGTTCCCGAATCTCGTCAATCGCATGCTGCAGTCCTCCAGTTAGCGTAAGTGCGTAAATGAGAAGGAAATAGGCCGATAGGCTGGACGCTGCTAAGTGCTGGGTTGTTCTTGTGGGCTGGGCTGGGAATTACCTTTGGGATGGGCTGAGAATTAATTTTGGGATGGGCTGAGAATTTAATATATACCTATTCTGAAAAAAACTATTTTTGGCGGGGCTGAAGGCCACCCGAGGTCTATCTTACATCCGCCCCTGGATATTACTAATCATCTATTCCTATGGAACCCGATGCGAGGAAAGGTTTGTGGCCTAATTAGTTAATTAATGCTGCCGATTTTCGCACTCAACAGCTCCAGTCCAAACATAGAATCGCATTGCCCGGATAAGTAAGGGGCACTTGCACTTTGATACATGCCACTTCATTATCCACCCATACTACATGAGTGTTTGCGATTGCGTTTATTTCAGAAAAATGGATTTTTAAAATGATTTTGGAGAAAATATTTTGGGAAGAGTCATGGACCCGGGTCTCGGGTTTTTTTAAGGAGGCCCGGGGCTGGCCCGGGTAGCCTCCAGGTCCGTTCCGGGCCTCGGGTCAATTTTTTCTATTCCTAATTAACCCCCCCCCCCCCCCAGGAGTGGATTCGGGTCGGGCCACCCGGCCCATGGAACGGCCCAGCCAGCTACTGTGCGGGACCGGGACCGGCCAAGTTTTTGGGTCCAGGTCGGGCCTACGCCCGGTGGGGGGTGGGGGGGGGGGGGTCCGGCCTCGGGTCTTACATTTGACGAACCGGCCCGGCCAGGTCGGCTGGTCGGGCCCGGGTCCGGGCCAAATTGATTTTTTTTTCTTCCATTTTTTGGGGTTCCACCCGGGTTGGGCTTGACGGTTAGGAGGGGTTTGGCGAGGGGGTGATGGGGGGGGGTAGGAAAGCAAAAAAAAAAAAAAACGGAGGCCCAAACCGAACTCGGTGGCTACCCGGGTCCACCAATTCTGAACCGCCGGCCCGAGTCCACGCATGCCCCCTTCACCCCCAACCCCCCAAACCACCCCAAATGGTCCAAAATACCCAGCCCAACCCGAAAAGATAATAAAAAAATTGAAAAAAATAAAAATAAAAAGCCCGGAACCGGGCCCGGAATGGCCGAGCCAGTTCAACTTTTAGGTGACCCGAGCCCGCACCGAGAACCCCCGGGCCGGGCCTACCCAGACCGGTCACTGGCTGGGCCACTGGGCCAGGCCGGTTCAGCACAGTACCGATTCCGGGTCGGGCCACCCGGCTCGAGTCCAAGACTATTTGGGAAAGTTTCCGAAATATGATTAAAATAGTTTGAAAATTTCAAAATAAAATTGTCATATTTTTTGTTCCCAAAATAAGAATAATTACTGCCAAATTTGAAAAATACTGTCATGTTTTAAGACAACTTGTGGTTTACAAAATACTTTTTAGTATTTACCCACATGATTTGGTCAATTTTTGAGGATGCCATGGAATGGATATTTTGGATGCCGCGGAGGCGCATCCTACACAGATTGGATGTTGAGGCATGGACATCTTGGATGCCGCGGCTTAGACACAGAGACGGAGTCAGGATGTAGTATGAATGGTGTCAAAATAATATAAAGTATTTTCTTTAAATAGGACTAAAAACATTTGTGTATTCCAAAACATGGATATTATATTTTTATTTTCTAAATAGAAGCAATAACTGCCATGTTTTGGTGTAAAACATGGCAATCCTCAAATAATGTGAATTCACTATCTAATTAAATACTAGTATCCTCAACATTATTCTTTCAATCATACATGAAAGACTTGTGAGATAGGAGAATATACTATCTCTATATACAAATATATACACTAAATACATACTTTGAGTGGTGTCATTTGACACCATAACCTATTACTTGGCGCCATCCCTGCTTAGACAGATTCGGTACTGCGGCATGGATATCTTGGATGCTACGGTTATGAGGCATTAGTCTGGATTTAGGGTGTATGCCACTAGCAACACCTTTCATTTTTTGCTTTGATTTCATTGTATTGTATGATCTGTGTGTGTGCCACCGCCGCATATTTTGATTTTTGATTGGACAAGTATTTATACTTGGTCCTTGCCTCTTGGGCGTGGATTAGATCGAGAAAAAACCCTCCTTTCACCCCTACATTATGTGGGATAATGTGGGGTGGAAGGTTTAGGAGATCTAGGACACTTGATATATAGTTTCTTGGGTGTTAATATATATTTACATTTGATCCCAAAAAAAGTACACAATATAGACACCACCACAAGGATGAAATTAAAAATACTAAGCCAGCTTAATCAAAAGACATGTATTATAAATATTCTATAGCATAGCCGCTGAATGTTATATAGCTTGCCAAAATTCCATTGAGCCCCCGCATTTGAATTTGCCCACTACTGTTGGTGAAGGCTGTCCACGTACAGAATTTCTCACCTGCCTTCTCTCGATACATCATACTACTATCAATGAATTTTTGTGTGGGCTTTGGGGGGTGAGGTGGGGTGGGGTGAAGAAGGAAAATGAATGTTGACTAGTACAACAACCTTAGTCTCTTGAGGACTGCATGAGCTCGAACCACTGCAACCACATCGACATGTTTACATCAGATAATGATAAGAAGACAAAATGCCCAAAAGAAAATCATTCAGTCAGTCATGAATACTGTAGTCCTTACCTGTCTCAACAAATCAGCTAGCGTCCTGGGAAGGGATTCTACATTCTTCAACACCAGATAATACGGGAATGGGAACGAATCCAAATACTTGTTGAACTTCACGCTTCCCCCCTGAAATGTGGCTTCCTGCAACACAAGATATTCATTCATTAAAACCACATGTAAAATATTATACAAAAACAAACCGAGTGAAAAGATAGATAAAATACCTGAAGGTCCGTAATGGACTCTTCAGGGCTATCCAGCAGAAGGAATGCAACTAAGCGCTTTTTATTCATTAGGTCTCTCACACACCGCTTCAATTTGTCCTGCACCAACAAGAGGATTTTTTTTTACGTCAAGTCTTTGACCAGTTTTGTCTTTCTACCGAGAAGTCATAGAGAGAGTAGTAATACCTTCTCATGAAACCGACCATCTGCTATTATCAAAACAAGTTGCTGGAGAGGGCTATCTCCAGTTGGTAGCCTTGCATTTAAGGCAGCTTCATCAAGCATATTGCTCAAATACTTCACCAGATCAACCATTGGTTCATCTGCTATTGTGTTCTCTTGCTTAAATGTAAAACTTGATATCATCTGCTCCATTACATTTAAAGAAAGATACTTGTGAAATCAGTTGTTGGGAGATAAAAGAAAATGAGATATTTATCAGGCGGCAATCTCTAAAAAATAGATTACAGACTTACTGACCTTAACTCCAGCCTCTCCAGTAAACGGCTGATCGAAATCATGCAACAGCCGGATATTCCCCTTTTTCCCAAAGCTTGCAACAGCCAACTTTCCCACCTCCAACTGAGACATTGCGCGGCACACCGTTACCAAAGCTTCCATAGCGACACGGCCACAACGTGATTCAGACATGCTTTGAGAATCATCCACAGCAATGACAACTTGATAATCACGTTTGTTTGGCTTTGTACGGCGCAGCCATATCTTATCTTTCCGATAATGACTTGCAATATAGGGAATTACCTGGGTAACAATGTGCAGAATGACTTTCAGAATGACTCCTGCCATCCAATACTAATATGCAGGAATGTTAAAAAAAAATTACCTTTTTCATATTGATCCTTTTGCCTGTCCTGTAATCCCCTCGGAGCTTGCTGGCTAGAGTGGGCTCCATAATCAAGCGTAACTGCTCAGCTAACTCCTGGGAAAGCCTTGTGGTGCGAAGTTCATAAGTTCTCCAAAGAGCCGCATCTTTCATGTCACCTGTTGATTCTTCTTCTAGCTTGCAGCCCTTACCCAAGTCATCATCATCAGTCATGGAGAGATTGCTGAATTGATTTATATCCTCGTTTAAATAATTCCTCATCACTGAAATCAGATTCAAGGATGAACTACTTCCGACATGACCTCCTCTATCCTCTTCAGCAGACTGTTCAGGTTGCTCGTCTGTTTCCAACTTCTCCAATGGCATTTCAATATCATTGTTGAACTTGGAAGCAGAACAAACAATAGCTTGGGAATGAAGTTGGAGCTTACTGAGATCCATTTCACTAGCATGTTCCTTTCTCTCGTTCACTCCAGCATCACCTTCAACATCATTTCCATTCACATTTCTATCAATCTGGTCAGTCGTTGCTGGCCCAATTGCTTGGGCTGTCCCCTTATCGAACTCCCCTGTATATCGATATTCAACTGCATCATTATCTTCCAAGTCATCTGCACTCTGTAAGTTATCCTCTATATCAGTAGAAACGTTTACTCTCTCTTTCCATCCATCAAGAGCATCTCCAACATTACGACACGGATTTGGCTGATTCCTACACACAGATGAGGAGTTATCTTGAGGGATTGGAGTTTCATTTCTATTACCACTTAGTAACTTGTCGCCACTAGATGAGTCCGCCACCATGATATCTTGATCATATGCATCAGAGCCTCCACCAGGAGCAAGGTTATGCTCCAGTCCACCGCCATTCGACCGTTCTGCCTCTTTGCTTGAGTTTTTCAACTTTTCGGCATCAGGGTTATCATCTTTGGACTCAGGTAGATCTAGTCCACTTTGACCATTCTGCTCAGTTTGAGCAGCAAACGGGGAAGCATTAGGCTGAATAACATCTCCATTTGGCACGAGTTGTTTCTCGTTTGCGTCGCTTTCATGATGGATGTCCTCCTCTTGAGCTCCACCAGACATTTTCTCATCAATGTGTTTGTCATCAGTTTCTCCCAGAATGTCATCCTTTGAGTCAGTAGGTTCCTCATCATTCTCACTGTTATCAGAGACATCTGGATTTGCATGATCTTCCTCCATGGGTTCAGTTTGTTCTGATGGATCCAAATCACCGCCATCATCTTCTTGATCTGCATCTTGCTCATCAAGTTTCAACCCTGCAGGATCCACATATGCATTTCCTTCATCAATATTCATGTCTTCTGTTTCATCATCAGGCCTTTCTGCGTTCCCATTTTCATCATGTTGTTTATCAGACTCCCCAGGATCGCACCCCTCTCTTTCATTATTCTCATCATCATAAGAGGAAGTATCATCTTTGGCTTGGAGTTCCCGATCATTTCCGTTGTCGGTTACTGATTGCGCAGACTTATACTTCTCATCTATACTGTCATCATCTTCGTCACCTTTCTTGTCCCAAGGTTTCTCATCAACTTTGTCACTGTGATCACCAGTGGGACCCATAGCAGAATCTATTTCCCCATCCTCCTCTTCATTGCCATCTTTGTCATCAACGGAATCTGTACTAAGACTATACGCAGGACCTGTAAGATCTTCTTCCATCTCAATTCCCTTATCTTTGGCACTTGACAAGTCATTAGAATCATTATTCTCTTGCTCATTTGGCTGCAAAAAATATTAATTATTTACCGTTTTATTAGAGGTAAACAAAAATAGATACAAAGTGAACAAGAGATAAGTATGGGATTTTGTCAATCCATACTTTAGAAGCCTCAATGAGTTGATCTTCATCAGTTATCTGATCACTGACATCATTACATCCAGTGCCCTCACCCATACCCGTACCACTTGCATTTGGAATTTCATCTTGACAGGAATCGTTCATTTGGTCTTCTTTAGTACCATAACCATTGGAGAACAGTGAAGAAAAAACTTCTGCTAGGACATGAGTCATTACAGATACCTGCATTTTACAGAATGAATAGGTAATGCAGAAAGATAAACTCAAACAGGCATACATAGGGATCAACATTATAAAGAAAGCTGCCGATGAAAAACTAAAAGGAATAAAAGTTAATTATAATAATACCATCCTATGCATGTCCAGAGAACAGTGCAGAAGACCTTCTCCAATAGCCATAATTGCATTTGACAAGCAATATAGATATTTTAGATGTGTTCTAATAATCATCATCATTGCCTGAGTGCTGCAAAGGCTCTCACTTACGGTGGGATAAGGGGGGTCGGATGTACGCAGAGTTAAACTTTGATTTTGGCGGCCATAATAATTCAATATTTTTCTCTGCACAAAGTATGTAACAATTAAAAAATCAAATAATCATTGACAGAAACACCCAAACATGACAGATCAATAAAAAACAAAATGATAGCAGCACTCACAGCTACACAGATGGTCTTAAGTAATCTATCACTGATCACATCCAGTTGGAGTGTTACTATATTTGACTGCAGGAGCTCCTTCCACACACCAACATTCAGCTTATCAGGAAGATCATTCCCTAGTGAGCCCATAGCATGAAGAGTGTCCATCATATAATTGCAGGTCTCCATCAGGAACAAACCAAAATTATTTTCAGCATCGTTGATGTTTTCCGAATGATAACTAGAATAAACATCATTTTCTGAAGAGTAGCAATCAGCACCGAACTGTCCAGCTATGAAGTTGGCCTGAATTGCAAAGCAACTATTTCAGATTTAAATGTTGAAAGGATTTGCAAAAGTATAGCAGTAATGCTAATCTTGGTAGAATGCAGTGCCCAGAAAAACCCATACTATTAGCTACAAGTAACATCTCAATACCTTCTCAAATATATCAGTGAAATGCTCAAGCAGAATATTTTCAACTGCAGCTTCTCTATCGCCAATTTGACTCCGGAAACTGTGGAGTTCATTCTCAAGGGACTTAATCAATTCAAAATTTTGAGTTAACCTTTTCTCCAAGTGTTCTGTAATGCCACAAGGATGCAATGGGGCCTCCCCTATGGTTGTGGTTGTAGCTCTATCAATACCAAGAACAAGATCATCCAGCAAATCCTGTTATATAGTTCCAATGGACAAAATTGAAGGATAAGCTATCACAGAAACTTGCATATGCCGAAATAAACATTGTTGTAAATTCAAAAAAAGGTTTACTATGTCTTTTATTCCCATGCCACTTTAATAAAAAAAAAGTGAGAAACTGTGGATACAAAATAAGGGAAAAGTGGCATGTGACAATTGCTGTTGCCTTCTATATACTTCTTTTTCTTTTTGTTAGGCGGAATATATTGTGGACTTTCCCAAGCAAACATCAATCTCCAGATTCATTTCTACCAAGTGTAAAATAGCTTCAATATAATGATAACATGGAGAACAGAGAATTGCAACAGCCTGTACAAAAATGAAGAGAAGTGGGCCTTTTAAAAATTATATGATTCTTCTAAGCAAAAACAAAACTGAAACAAGTTAATACTTTATTTTCCATCAGGAAAAGTAACTGGTTTTGTTCCAGTAAGAAGTATTCCCTTCTCCCAAAAAGTCATCTTAAAAGTTCCACTTTTAAAAATAAACAGAAAGACCAGGTTTCCGACATTACCCTTTTAACATAAACCAAAGCGTAGTCATGCTAAAAGAAGGAAGGATAAATTTACGCATCACCCCCCCCCAAAAAACATATTTGTTGTCAAATTTATGCGTACAGTATTGGAAAGGTACTGTGTGCCACCAATAGGCAGATTTATTCATCCAGTATTCCAGGTTACCCATTTACATAAAGATAGTTTATGAAAAACTACCTTCGATTGTTTAATAACTGGAATGTGTTTTCCAATGAAAAGAAGAAAATCCGTTGCAGACTGTCTGACACTTGTGCAAGGACTCAAATGGTTATCCAGTACTGTTTGTAAGAACAAACGCTCTTCATGCAACAGGCAATATAAGCCATCAAAGAGATGCTGCAAGAAAATGCACATTATGCATTTGAAATAAAAGCAATGTACATCAAAACAATTACCTCTGCTTAATAAAGGCCTACCTTTTGCTGCCACAAGCAATTAAAACACTTGTAATGGTTTTGGGTCAAACACAGATTAGTGTTACCATCTGAAGAAAAAAGGGAGTCCATGAATATATTGACCAAAGGTAAACGACACTCCTTAAAATGCGCAAGTTGACGAGCAAAAGCATAGACAGCTGCACGCTGCTCTTGTTGAATAGTAAGAAGATGGTCAATGTAGGACCCTGACCTCTCAACCTGCATTATACAAAAGAAGAACCTCTATTAGCCTGTACTTACTATAATATAAACACAATACACAATTTTGATGAAAGAAGAAACTGAACTTTGCTTCACTCCAGAAGATTAATCAACTGAAAACTACCTGTTCGAGAGTAAAATCCTTATGGAAGTTTAGGCTAATATTCTGCAATAGTTTCATTGATTTGATGCTCTTGAAGTAGTACTGATTAGCAGATTTCCATTTAGAATTAAAATTTTCATCAGAAGAGGCCTGAAGCTGTTTAAGAATGAGATTTTCAGCAACACCAGATGATAACCCAGTTTTCGTCATGAGCAAGTCCCGCACTTCGAATGACGGCTGAAGAAGCCAACATATTGATGCATTGGATTCTAGTTGGCCCTATATCACATAAATTAACAAAATGACATCATAAAATTAGTAAATGTAAGATCATACTATCCAAATAATATGGATGGTACCTCTTTGAATGTTGATCTGTGCTTAGACAACCCACACACATCCAAGACCTTGAGTAGATCTGAAAAAACTCTTCTTCTACTTGACTTCTTTTTATCATCATTCCACACCTCCACACAACCAATTAGAGTCCTACATATTTCATCAATTGTATGCCAAAGTTGATTCCAATTACCAGAGCATGAAATCTGTGAACACTGAGGTGGTAATCCATCCTTTAGAATCCTTCTGACTTCTGCATCATTGAAGCGTGCAACTTGATTTCAGATTATCTAAGAACTGGCAATTTTAAAGAAATAAATACTACAGATTTCAAAATCAAGAGTAGGGTAGAACTAACCTATAATGTTTTCCTTAAAGGAAATGCCAGCCAAACAAGTTTCTGTTTTACTGCTGACATGCAGATCTTGAACAACATCCTCAACTTCCTTCCACCAAGCAGCATATAGAGGACTGTAGTAGAAAGAAACTATTTTAATAATGACCTAAACAACAGCAACATATTATAAGAGAAAATGAACTACCTATTCTTTATGAACTCAATCTGATCACAAAGTGCATTAAGAATATTTCTGCTCCTCTCATAAAAGTCAACTGAAAAAATTGTGTCTTGGATGGTTTGAGAACTTAGTCCCCTTCCTTTTACTTCTTGATTGATAATCAACATAACAGGTTGTTGAAGTAAATCCTGCATGAATACAACAATCAGCAATTCAAAAATATTGGAAGCATATTCTACGGAGTGAAAAAACTCTAAAATTAGATCATCTAGATCAGATTAAATATCCATTTCAATTCAAATATATTTATTCTAGTTGTTTCCATGTATTTAGCCTTCCTTATTTTAGGCAGTCTCTTATTAATGAGTCTCTAATAAGTTTAGATCTGTTCCCTAATGTTGTTTAGGAACCTTGTTTCTTCCTAGAGATATGCTTGGTGTGCCCCATTTTGGAGTACCCCATGATAGAACACTGGTAGATCCGACTCACAATAAGAGATATTTTGGAAGAATTGATCAAGAAGATGATCAAGAAATCTTTATTGATGAAAGGGAATGTTTACAGAAAGAATCCAGTAGCCTAGGACAATTCGAGATGCCCAGTCTCCCAGCCTATTCCAACAGAATACTTGCCTACCTCATTTGCCTCCCCTCCCTTTCTATTTATAGTACAAGCCCACTTATTATTATTATTATCTACAAGACTACAATAATAGGCCCATTATTCCTGATTTACTAAATGGCCCACTTATTATTATCTACAATAATAGTACATCATATACTTCCTGATTTACTAAATGGACCATATTCTAGTATTCTTATTGGTATTATTATCCATGATACTATCACCCCATTTGTACACCACCATTTGTGTGGTTCACAAAAGCTCAAACGTTAAATCAATTGCCCCACTTTAATGAATTGCCTTTTTGTGAACCACACCAATGGGGGGGGGGGTACAAATGGTGTACCTATAGTACTTTTCTTCTGCCTATAGCTTATCAGTTTGAATATAGTATTAAGTTTGGAATAATTAATCTCTTGATTTGCTGGTGGAACCAAGGGTCACCATATGATAGACACTGATAAATATGAAGGCCAATGATAGATAATAAAAGCACCATAGGCTACCCTAAAATACAGAACAAATAATTACACATCAACAAAAACCAAAGAACTATCTTAAGCAGATAAAGCTACTCACGGTAAATTTCTGAACAAGTTTTTTGAGTTTACGCCTAGTTCGCCCAAAGCTCTCTAGGTCCGCATAATCCTCAACTCGTTCCCATCGACACAGCTTCACAAGCTCTTTTAGTTCCTTCTCAATATTCCATTTACTGGAATCCATGTGATCCAAAACCCTTGGAGGTAAAATAGGACAGAGAAACAAACAGAATAGAAGAGGCCAGGTACATCAGTTTTACAGTTCTCAATCTGAAAACATGTCTGTTGAATAAACATTATGGATATGAGAGAACTCACATTGGCAAGAACTGCACATAATAGCCAAAACTGTTATATAGAACTTTCACAATCTCCTCAGGGCTAAAAATACAAGAATGGTTAGCACTGCATTCTTTAATACAGTCAGATACACAATTCTAACTTTGAATAAGATGGCATGTGAGAATAGTTCATGTACTATGACTGTAAAAATATGTACAGAACTGATATCAATTTCCTCAATACCTTGAAGAAGAATCTCTGAGCATGCAATTACTCAGGTGTCCATGAAAAGCAACAAGTAGTTGAAGGCGCTTTCTAAAATCACCAACACAGGACGTTTGAAAAAATGCCTCCAAGCTGTATGTAGTATTAGGGTCAAATAAAAAATACAAATTCTTGCATTACAGATAAACTTGATGATTAATGGGCAAAATGGTATAGAAAATGTGCCTTGCCTTTCAACCACAGACGAAGTATATCCAATATTGTCAGTACACTGTTTAGGCTGAAGTACTGAATACAACGGTAGCCATAACTGCATTTATAAATTTCAGTAAATAGTTAATCCAACAATCCAATCATTTTGGCACAAAGTAGTAACTGCAAATGTATGGAAGAAAACAATCATTAATGATATAAGATAGACCACATTGAATATCTCGACAGCATAATCATTACGATCTGCCAGTACAGCAGCAACAGGAATTAATCCATACAAGGAGAGAAAAAACTACCTTTGAAGCATTCTTCTCAAATTGATCTTGAACTTCATTAAGCAAAGCAGGCCAAGATTCAAACTCCAGCTTATGCCACGAGGACACCAAACTAAAAATACATCTCATTTGATCTAGGGCATATCCATTAGAAGGGAACATTGGTTAGAAACTTATCAGTGCAGTACAACATTATGAAGAAAATGGTGATTATCAGAAAATAGTGATTATTTACCAGACAATGGAAACTTGGCAACTGTCTGAAATAACATGTTGACTCGATTAAGCAAGAAATGCAAGCCAGAGAGAGCCTTCACAAACAAATACAAAGATAAGAGTAGAAACTAAAGAGCACCAATATGAGTTTAGAATTATATGATTCCAATCCTATGTATGCAAATCTTATAATAGAATCTACCTTAGCGAGAGCAGCACTTAGAGGAATAGCCAAGAGCATGTCAATAATATCAACTATCTTCTGAAGAGCAGGATGGTTATCCCATTCATTCAAAAGATCGAGAACTTTCTGTTTAAGAGAAGTTAAAGGAGCTACCATTGATGCCATAGCAGGTGCATTTGAATCCTAAGAGTGGTATCAATTGCATTGGAATGAGAAGCTGGAGCTTTAATGATACGAAGGTATTTGATACACATAAATATAACAATCCAAAACAAACAATGAATAACCTTATAAAAGTTGTATGCAAGCCCTGATTGACTAGGAGAAACAAATATCTGTTTATGCTCCAAACACAGGCGAAGTAAGTTTTCTGGAACAACCTTAGCATCCAAACTTGAGCAGAAGAAACCATCTAAACCTGCAGAAAGCATGTACGGAGAATATTTAATGATAATCCTAAGAAACTAAAAAAAATCTGATAGCTCTGACACCAGTTTACCTTTTTTCATTCTTACACCCAGTGAATATGATTCGATGAAAGAAGACAATCTGTCTGTATCAGATATGTGAATATTTCCAGGCTGTGATACAGAAAAAATCATCTAGTCACAAATCTTGGTACACAAAAATCTTAGAAATACGATTGCAGTATATAATTTTCCCAGTGCACTGGATGTACTGTAATTTATTAGTTAACAGCTCACAGGAATGATATCTCACTGCTCCACACACAAGACTTACATTTTCAACAAGATCTACTGAACCAAATATTTGATTGTGAATGTGGATCATGTCATTTATAATGGGCTCTTCAACAGAATTCCATTCATCCTCTGGGGTTTCACATTCCTTCTCAGTTTTCTCCTAGTATAATGAAAACACAAAAAAAATATTTTAAAGAAAGATGATTAATAATAAGACTAATAGTAGGTAATTAGGCACTCAGGAGACCCATTACATTGTCAGAGATTTCATCACCACAGAACATTTCCTTCCAATCTGAGAAACTCTCATATGAAGCAGCACTTTCCAAATTGGAAATATCACTGTCAAGGATATTTTCTATCTTAAGCGGGCGCGATCGGAACCTGACTAGTTGATCGCTATTGTCTTCTTCTTTCATTCTGATATGCAGTTTCATGTGCAACCAACGCCTTGCAAAATCATCAAATATCTTCTCCAGAAGCTGAAAGATTTTGGCAAAAGATATATCATTTGATGAACAATTTTTCATACTGACAAATTAATTAAGGATTATAGTTATACTCACTGCAAATGATGAGTTATCCATGAAGTGAGCATCAGCTGCAGAGTGCATCAATCGAACTAGAATATTGTGGTACAGAGAAGCTGAGATCTGCTAGCACAAGAACCCTCTTAAATAATTAATAAGGTGTCACTTTTCAGTTAACCTACATGATCAATCATGCTCTGTACAATTGGGAGAGAAGAAAATAAACAGAAGAATCACGAACCATTCCATCAGCAATGCTATCATCTTTGGTAGAAACAAGATCCTCAAGAAAATGCAAGTCCAGTGTGTTGACATCTGTAGGCAGCTCAATATCATTCCAGGATAACTTGTACAGGGTACTGTCACCCTTGTAGGATGCACATTTTTTTGCACATACCCTTGGGAATCTCATAAAGGAATATATTGTCCCCTGCAATGTAGCAGGAGAAGTTACAGACAGCAGAAATGGAATGAAATACATGTGTGCAATAAAATATATTGGTCTATGAGTTACCAGAACAGAATCCATGTCTTGTTTATCAAGTAACTTTCTAGCTAAAGCATTTGAAAGAATAAGAGAGGAGCCTAATTTCATTTCATATATTGACATCTGTATTAGTTGAACTATATCCACGTAATCAGCATATTCTTCTGAAAGCCGCTCAATAAAGCGTGTACATGTCTCCTGCAATTTGAAATTGAAACTAATACAATGTGAAATTTAACACAAAAATATATAACAAGTCATAATCAGCAACACAGCAGTCATATCTTAGTAAACAACAAATCTGACCTGCCAATTTTGGAGTTGATCATACATATCCTCCACATGCTCACTTTTTGCAAATGTAATCCAGCTAAAAACCCTCTGGACCGACACAAAAATATATAGCATGTCATAATCAGCAACATAGCAGTCATATCTTAGTAAAAACAACAGATGTTACCTGCCAATTTCGGAGTTGATCAGACATATCCTCCACATGCTCACTTTTTGCGGATGTAATCCAGCTAAAAACCCTCTGGACCGACTTAAGAAAATCATCACAGTGGTATTTCAAATTCTTGAACTTCCCAGGATCAGAGCGGAATACAATCTGAGTAAAAAGAAGAAGGAGAATAGGAAGAAGACAATAGCGATTATCTGAGGGAAAGGGGCAATACAGTTCAAAGCAATTATAGATTGCATATGGCACACTACTGACAATTGCATGCCAAAATTAGCAATGATAAGTTATCGATGCAGTGTGTACTGAATACTGAAGTCTTGGTTTATATAAAAACAAGAGATAATAAGAACCCTAATTTTTTGAATATATCAAGGGAGCATATCAGATACATGTAAACATTGATGACCAGAAGAATGTGTGATGAAGACACTTGTGTAATAGGAAAAAGTGTTTATCTTGCCCAATCTGTAGGAAATTATTACGATATAAGAAAAGACTTTTACTATGATGAAGACTTTTTTAAAATATACGAAAAGACTTTTTACTATGATGCTATGCCTTTATGTTCAACATGAAAACAATTTGGTGGGGTGGGGGGTAACAGCCTTATGAGGTTTCCCTAGATGATCCACTACTATTGACATTATCATCAAAAGTATATGTCATACTGTAATCACATCAAAAAACAGAAATTTCTCTATTGATGGTGATCAGATAAGTGAACTCTAAAACAATCAGCAACATTAAAATGAGAATAACTTTTAAAAATTCCCATACCTTTTTTTTAAGATTCCTCAGCTTATTGTTGAGGCCCTCCAGCACATTAGTATGTTTATCATCTTCTCTTAACTGAAAAGAACCTGCTAAGTAAGTACTCTGTCTTCTTACCTGTAAAAGAAGACATCTGGTATTATATAAACTTGGTCAAGGAGCAAACTGATAAGCTTGACACTAGGTCTTCTTCTTACAACACTTCCCATTTTGGTTGTCAAATTTTATGTTTAGGAATTGACTTTCAAGACTATGAAGGCTAAACCCTCATCTTCAAGAAGCTACACGATTGAGTCATTTATGAAACGTCTCTTGATCAATAACAAGTTCCAATTATACTAAAAGTGAGTACTAAAAGTTCCAATAGAACATAATTAAATATTTATGTGTGTCATCATCTCAAAGGAAAATTTAGATATACATCGTATTGCTCATAAAAATATCTATTTTCCAAAAAAAATCTCGACGTGGAAGTGCTTAAAATCAAGTGATAAAGGAAGCAACTCAAGCTAAAGATATAGCAAAATAAATATAAATCATACCTGATTCTCAAGCTCAAGGGAAGCAATTTTTTGTGTGAGCTGAGAGTGCTTTACAGAGTATTTTAAAGTGGGATCCAAATATGCGTGACTAATCAGAAGGCAGTATCGTAAGGCACCAACCATTAACCATGCAGACCCCATATTACGCAAAATATCTACAAGAGAAGGGAGGGAAATGAAATATCAAAATAAAATTAAAAATGGAGCTCCAATCCTGATAGTTAAAATAAAACATAGCAATTACCAATTGTAAATCAAACAAAAAAAGTCATGTATTTACCACTTGAACATGGGAGATAAAGGACACGGAGCAATGGCTCAATTAAGAGGCTAAGCAATGATGTAAAATGTATATGGTTTGAAGATGCAAGAAGAGAAATCACGTCCTTCACATCCTTCTCCTGAAACATAGATAAAACGACTAGATAGTTATTCAGTAATAAAACGACTTTTGTTTATAAGATAGTGTTCCATTGACAAACAATTTGTGTTCTCCCCAATATATCATTAAATCTGTCAGGCTCATCTAAGTAAAGTGACATCCATCAAGTTAAGGATACAATGAAAAAAATCAGTAAAAACACATTTTTAGAGCAAACATCTTTAACATAAAAATCTTAGACAATGGATACCGTGATCATCTTCTCGCGAGTAGAACGAAAGAAAGACTTGATTCTCATGTACTTGTCTGCTTCAAATGACATTCTGTGTGCATTTATGATCTAAAATCACAGGGGAGAAGATACTGTGGAGGTTAATATAGTAGCCACAATAAAGAAAACGTGAATGCTGAGAAATTAAAAAGAAGCACCTGCTGGAAAAGGGACTGAGCACCAGATAAAAGGAACTTGGTTATTGAAACATCTCTAGAACCATGCCAGAGATGGCGTGATGATGATCTAAGTTTCAGGCTGTGCATGGAGTAATCTCTAACAGCAAATGCACCTTGCCTGTACTCAGCAAAAATGAATTACAAACTAAACAGGAAAGTATAACAGTAAATGTAGCAGCCCAAATTTTGGACATGCATAGACAAATTGTAAAATAATGTAGAGTGTGGAACAAGAACCTCGATAACTAGTCCTAATACACTGGCCTCATATGGAGAAATAATGTGATTTGAGTGTTCATTAGTTCACGATTTCAATTTAGGCAATACACTCAATCATGTCACAAAAACTGATATTAATCATGTTCAACCAAGGTGCAACTTTTTTATTTTGGCACGGAAAGCTGCTTTAAATCATTAATCCCAAGGTACGGTCATCATGAGGAAAAATAATGTGCTAAGTGTTTATTGGCTCACGATTTCAATAACGTAGTCAATACACATCCAATCATGTCAAGATATATGTGATTAACTATGTATGGCGGAGTTTTCGTGGGAATAAATCGATACCAAGTGAATGGTAATATGGTATCATGTGAAGAGATGTACTTTAAGTGCTCATTATTGAAATGAAGTAGTAATCAAGTTTGACCAAGGTGCAACTTGTTTTGGCAAGGAAAACTGCTTGAAAGCATCTTTAAAAATTAGTCATTGGCTTGACTTGATTAATTGAATTTAAATTGTCTGTGACTCTTTTTATAAAGTATATGCAAAACTTAGCTAGTATTTTACTATTTTATCAACATGGCGATTTTACGCGATTTTCACTATGGGTCATCCGGAAACCGTCTCTCTGTGCTTTAGTACAGGGGTAAGACTGCGTACATCCGACCCCCCCTTACCTCACCGTAGGTGGGAGCCTTTGCAGCACTGGGGTAAATGAAAATGAAAACGGCCTTTTTCAGACAAAAAAATTGTTTGAAGCAAATCACATTTTTTGGGTGGATGAAGTAAGCATCAAAACAAAGATATTATGAAATTGTTCCAACTGATGTGGTAGGCAACTACCCAGAAATAAAGACTACCTTATTCATTATCAACCATGCAAACGAAAATCATCAGGACAGTAACTTACAGAATTTTCTCAATAGCAGTCATTTTCACTGACATAAAAAGCCTATCAGGTAGAACACCATTTTTAAATCCATCCCAGGAAAGATTCTGATGAAAATGAAGAAGATATAGAGTGAACTCATGTTGAACTTAAATCAAAACATTAACCGATGCTTGCACAGTGGAAATTGATGTTTACCTCAAAAACAACATGGCAAGGGTTCCACAAAGCAGTATGCCACGCAAACCACATCTCAAGAATGAAACTTGAGATCTTTTTACTAACTGCAGTGAATCAGAAAAAAGCTAGGATTATGAAATAAAAGTCTAACATACCCAGCCCAGAAACAGGGAATCATCATAACTGAAATTGTACAACAGTAAATGGCCATTCTAAAAATAGACAAAACCTGCATGCACGGATGCATGAGCATCTAGCGTCCACAAGATCTTTTGATAACCCATAAAGTCTGTGGGTGGCCTGGGAGAAAAGTTCATAGAAAAGTGCAAAGTATACTCAATGCAGCCAGCCAATGCAGTTAATTCCTGTCATGATCAGGAAGGTATTATGTTAAAACACGTTTTGTTAAGGAAATAATAAGGCATGTTCTATAATTTACTGATTTGGCTCTCCAAGTAACAGAAGCATCTAAACAGCAACAAAATCTTATTTCAAAAGATTATTACATAAAGTTGTTCATCGCCATAGGTAGAATCAATCTGGGAAAGACGCTGAAGTAACATTGTTTCAAGAATGAACCCAATATCATCAGCTATGGGCAGTGTCTCTAGCCAGCAAAGAATCCCAGATTTGGCAGACAACAATTCAGGAGTGAAAACACAGCAAGTGGATGAATTGGATAGCTGGGGCTCTTGCTGAATAGACCAAGAATTCCCTTCCAACTTGTTCTTTTCAATGTTTAACCTTATAAAGAGAGTCTGTTCAAACAACACAATGCATCAATGAACAAAAAATACTCCATCAGAAGTAAATTGAAAATTAAAAATTCTACAAGCAAACCTGGTATATGTCTTCCAACTGGTTAACAACATTGAGATGCCCTTCATCAGTTTTTTCCATTGCATATGATGACATGCAAACACCTTGAAAAAATAGTCTTTAGATTAGACCTTAGTTGGAAAATATGACACTGTAAAGGCAATCAATGAATATAAACACAACCCAGCAATCCAGCAAAGTTCAATCACATAAAATGCATTGAACATTAACCTGCTGATTTAGTAGTTTAAAGTGAATGATTTAGAAAGAAGTCTTGGTCTCACAGGTTCTGTGTCAGCTAAAACTGGGAGTGGTGGTTTGGTAAAAGGCTCTGGATGCCCAGTCTTTGTCTCAAAGGTTCAGTGTAATTTTCTCAATTTCTCACTTGCTATTTTTTAAAACTGAAAAAGAATACCCTTCAGTCCTTCACATTTCTTTGAACTTCATATTCTTCAATTTCTTTATTATTATTATCATTACTGTTGTTGGTGGTCGTGGGGATGATGTTGTAGTTACTGGAAGTTTGGTGAGGCACTGGATTGGATGGAGGGAACAAGAATCAGAAACTATTCCACTGCACCACTTGGGCCAGAGAAGAGCACTTCAGAGACTAAGGTGGGGGATCCAGGATTCATCAATATGAGTGGAAGATCAGGACAGAGATTTTCCCAAACTGAATTAGAAGAAAGAAGCATAAAGGGACTTTGCTTCAAATGTGGGGACAAGTGGAACAATGAGCATGTATGCAAATTCACACACTATCAATTTGTGCTCGTTGATCCACCTGAAGCAGAGGATGAGTCTGCCAGTCCAGGGGTAGAACATCCTGAGGAGGAGGAGGAGGAGGAAAGCTTTGGGGAATACAAATCATAGAAATTGTCTGTGATGAGCAAGGAAGGGATAACTACTCAGAGAACATTCAAGGTGGAAGGGAATATTCAAGATAGAGAGGAGGCCAGATCAGTGGTGATTTTAATTGATAGCGGGGCCACTCACAATTTCATATCCCAGAGTGTAAATGAATTGGCCTTACCTTTAATCAGATTGGAGGGTTTCAGGTGGAATTGGGAAATGGAGTGAAAATAAGAAATAATGGTATACGTGCAGGATTGCAACTGATGGTGCACGGTTATCTGATAACCCAAGATTTCTATATCCTTGAGCAAGGAGGAAAAAATATAGTTTTGGGGTTGGAATGGTTGACTTTGCTGGGATATGTTCAATTTAACTTCCAGAAACTTGCTAGGTGGAAGGAAGACTCTGGTCAAAACTCTGGTCAGTCTCCGGTATCTTGGAAAACTCTGGTCAAAACTCAAAACAATACAACAGCAAGGACAAGGGCACAAGGCTATTATCCTTGATCTGCAACCTTTGGAGGTTATTGGGAATCAAGAGCAGCCGAGCAGGAGAATCTATTGACAGCAATGGTAGAAGAATATGCTGAATTGTTTCAGATTCCTCATGGTTTACCTTACCGGTACCCGCAGAAGCAAAAGAATGAAATTGAAGTTATAGTCAAGGAGTTACTGAGTCCAGGAATAATCCAACCCAGCACCAGCCTGTGTAGCAGCCGAGTTTTGCTGGTCAGAAAAAAGGAGGCTGGAAATTTTGTGGTGACTACAGAGCCTTAAATAAGATCACAGTTCAAGACAAATTCCCGATCCCTGTAATAGAAGAAGTATTGAATGAATTAGGTACTGCCAAGAATTATTTCCGATCATCACCACCATCCTTATGAGCCTCCAGTTGCGGCAGCTTTGACTCCCACAAACCAGCACCTGTGTGCTTCCCAGGAAGAGTTTTCCACCAAGCCTCTCTAGTCTGATTCTGAGTTCCCTATGTGACTTTTTGTAGATTTAGATAGATATTCTGTCAAATAATGTGTAATTATCTTTGATTTTGTTTCCTTATTCTCAGGGATCTAGTTTCCTTATTCTCTCAGATCTAGATTCCATATTCTGTGAGATTTAGTTTCCTTAGAATAGAGTTTCCTTCTGAAGAGGATTCTCCCTGTATATATATAGGGTCTTTGTACATCTATTATAATTCAGTAGAGTGAAGATTCATATTATATAAAACTACATGGTATCAGAGCTTAGGGTTTGATTCCTGTTAATTGCCCTACTGCGTTCTGAGTTTTTTTTTTCACTCTTCTCTTCGGATCTATTTTTTTTAACTATTCCTTTGGTTAATCATGTCCAAAGATTCTGGCATGTCGAGTCCATCATCTGACTCACAAACCCTATCACCAATTCCTTCCAGTCTGGATGTTAACTCGTTTCAGGCTTTACAAATTACGGTGGTCCGGCTTAATGGTCAGAACTATTCAGAATGGGCTCAATCGGTCAAGCTTGCCTTGGACGGACGAGGCAAGTTTGGTTTTTTAACTGGAGAAGAACCAGAACCTGCACCAACTGACCCTTCTTTCCGGCGATGGCGATCTGCCAACTCCCTGATTGCTGGTTGGCTGCTCAATTCCATGGATGAACGGATCCGTCGGCCGTTCATGTATATGGATCCTAAGGATATATGGGATGTTGTTCGTGAGGCATACTCTAATCGTGGCGATTCATCTCAAATATTTGAGTTGAAGAAAAAACTTTGGCTCTCTAAACAAGGTGACAGAGACATCACTACTTATTTCAATGAGATGCTCTCTCTGTGGCAGGAGTTGGATTTATGCTATAATGATGACGTTTGGGAAAATCCAAAAGATCTTGTACGTAGAGAGGAAGATGATCGTGTCTTCATGTTTCTTGTTGGCGCCAATCACAGTTTTGACGAAACTAAAGGAAGAGTTCTTGGCCGTAAGCCCCTACCAACGGTCAGGACTGTTTTTTCTGAACTTCGCCAGGAAGAGGCACGAAAAAGGGTGATGTATGACCATGCTCCCTCAATTCCAGAGAGCGACAACATGGCTTTGGTTTCAAAGCATTTTAATGGTGCAGGTGACAAGAAAACGCCATTCTCTTGTGATTTCTGTGGGAAGTTGTGGCACACAAAGGATAAATGCTACAAGCTTCATGGGAAACCATCGTCTACAAAAAAGAAGGGGGACGGGAGAGCTACTGCTGCCATGGCTGAAACTTCTGAAGAAAAAACAGCTTCTCCAGAACCACTACCTTTCACTCAGGAACAACTACAGCACCTGTATAAGCTTTTTAACTCTCCACAATTCACACTTAATTCATCTTCTTCCCCTGCTCCAGCCCAGAAAGGTATTCCTTCCGCTTTTGTTTGCTCCACTCCTTCGAGTTCTTGGATCATTGATTCTGGGGCTACGAATCATATGACACATTGTTCGCAATTATTTTCTTCCTATGAACCTGCAGCAGGGAATAACAAAGTGAAAATTGCTAATGGCTCTCTTGCTGCAATTGCTGGCAGAGGGACAATTCAAATTTCTCCACCTATCACTCTTTCTAAAGTTTTTCATGTCCCTAAATTGTCATGTAACTTGCTATCCATTAGCAAAATAACCCGTGAGCTAAATTGTCTAGCTATTTTCTCACCCTCTATGTGCTATTTCCAGGACCTGAACTCGGGGAGGATGATTGGCAGTGCTAGGGAGTGCGACGGGCTGTATTATCTTGAAGATGGACTGCCTTCAAGTATGGTTGCCCAAGAATCTCCTCATAAATTAGAGTCTGTGTCTACTGATCAAGATATTATGTTATGGCATTTTCGTATGGGTCATCCTAGTTTTTTTTATTTGAAACGATTGTTACCTAAGTTATTCATCAATAAAGATCCATCTTTTTTTAAATGTGAAGCGTGTGCTTTAGCTAAACATCACAAGTCTTCTTATCCTTCTCGTATTTATATTCCCTCTAAACCCTTTCAATTAATTCATAGTGATATTTGGGGTCCATCTAGGATCCCTACTTCTTCTGGTAAAAGGTGGTTTGTCACTTTTATTGACGATCATACGCGTCTTACTTGGTTATTTCTGATGAAAGACAAACATGAAGTAGTCGATATTTTTAGAAAATTCTACAACATGGTCCAAGTTCAATTTAATGAGAAGATTAAAATATTTCGTAGTGACAAGGTCGGGAGTATTTTTCTAATACCCTGACTCAGTTTTTCAATGAAAAGGGAATGATCCAACAAAGCTCATGTGTTGATACGCCACAACAAAATGGTGTGGCGGAAAGGAAAAATAGACACCTACTTGAAATCACACGAGCATTATTACTAGCTCATCATGTTCCTAAATATTTTTGGGGAGATGCCCTTTTAACTGCTGTTTACTTGATTAATCGCATGCCCTCTAAACCTTTATCTTTTCAAACTCCTATCCAAAAATTTCATGAGTTTAATTGTGATCTTAAACCGTTTGTAAATTTACCCTTAAAAATATTCGGCGGCACTGTGTTTGTGTCTAATCGGGATAAAACTAAGTCTAAACTTGATCCGCGTGCAATAAAATGCATTTTTCTTGGATATTCAGCCTCTCAAAAAGGCTATAAATGTTATGACCCGGTCTCAAAAAAATATTTTGTCTCCATGGATTGCAATTTCTTTGAGAGATCACCGTTCTTTTCCCCTCAACTTCAGCTTCAGGGGGAGCCTTTATCTAGGGGGAGTCAAGAAGCTTCAGTGAGTGTAGGTGATTTAGATTTTTTGAATCTTGACTTAGATAATGATATTTCAAATGAAATCACCCCTCATGAATCTGCCATAACTAAAAGTCCTGATGATTTACAACATACTTCAATATATGACAAGAGATTTGGACAAACATACTCTAGAAAACGTCCACCGAAGGGTGTACAGCCAAACATTCCCATGCACGACCAAGATGAATCCCCACAGACAGGTAAAGTTTCTCCTGATCCAATTCCATTAACTCTTGATTCTAATCTCAATCCTTCTGAAGTTGATATGCTTGTTGCCCTTAGAAAAGGAGTGAGAAAATGCACTATTAAATATCCTATGTCTAATTATGTGTCTCTTCAGAATCTGTCTCCTTTTTCTTGTTTCACCTCTCATCTTAATCGTGTGGAGTTCCCAAAATCTATACAAGTAGCTTTACAGATTCCTGAGTGGAAGGCAGCAGTTCTGGAGGAAATGAATGCTCTTAAGAAGAATCAGACATGGGTTAAAGTTGCTCTTCCAGATGGGAAAAAATTAGTGGGATGTAAATGGTTGTTCACAGTCAAATACAACTCTACAACTCTGATGGAACACTTGAGAGGTATAAAGCGAGACTGGTAGCAAAGGGGTTTACTCAAACTTATGGTATTGACTACACAGAAACCTTTGCCCCAGTGGCGAAGCTCAATATGGTTAGAGTCCTACTATCAGTTGCTGTGAACTTAGATTGGCCATTACATCAATTAGATGTAAAAAAATGCATTCCTGAATGGGAAGCTTGCAGAGGAGGTTTATATGGATGTTCCTCCTAGTTTTGAAAATGAGTTTGGATCTCAAGTGTGTCTCTTAAAGAAGGCCCTCTATGGCTTAAAGCAATCACCTCGAGCTTGGTTCGAAAGATTTACAAGCTCTGTTAAACAGCAGGGATAGGACAAAGTGATCACACTTTATTCTTTAAACGCAAAGGAAATGAGAAAATTACTGTTTTACTAGTATATGTTGACGATATCATTGTCACAGGTGATGATTTTGAAGAAATTAATGATTTGAAAGGAAGTCTAGCACGGGCATTTGAGATTAAAGACTTGGGGCCACTAAAGTATTTCTTGGGAATGGAAGTGGCGAGATCGAAGAAGGGAATTGTTGTAAGTCAACAAAAATATATTCTGGACTTACTCTCTAATACACACATGACTGGTTGTAAACCAGTTGATACGCCGATAGATCCAAATGAGAAACTCTGTGATATTGGAGGTGATGAAGTTGATGTGGGGAGGTATCAAAGATTGGTTGGGAAGCTGATATATTTATCACACACAAGACCTGATATTGCTTTTGGTGTTAGCCTCATCTCCCAGTTTATGCATTCTCCTAAGCAAGCTCATTTGGATGCAGCATACCGTATTCTCAGATATCTTAAGGGATCTCCAGGAAAGGGATTATTTTTTTAGAAGAGTGCTCAAAGAACTGTTGAAATTTTTACTGATGCAGATTGGGCAGGCTCGACCACAGACAGGCATACTTGTCACGGCGGTAAGTCGAGTCGTGGCGCCAGCCGACTGCCATATCGCCTAGGCAATAAGGCGCCCGCCTAGGCGACAATTAGGCGACATGTCATGTCACATGTAATATTTAAATATACATATATATTAATATAATATAAAATGATATCTTACATGATCCGCATTAAATTAAAAATGTATATGAACCAACATATAACTAATACAGAATTAAATAATATATTGCAGATTAAATTAAATTAATATATATATATACAACAATAAATAACTTATATTATTATATAGAACGGATGTTCAATAGTCAATACAAAGTACAAATTTTCACAAAAGAAAATCAAGGTAAAGTGAACTCCAGTTGTCTCCAGCTATCTCCAGTTATGCTTGTACAAGGAATAAAAGCAAGAATAACAAAAGAGAGTAGCTAAACAGTAAAACTGAGTACAGCGGCTACTTCAGTTTGAATAGTCCGCAAGTCTCAGAAACCTGGAACGGGCGAGAGAACTGGAGACGGGGGTTGGAGTAGTGGCGTTTTTACGACAGCTACCTGAGGCGGCGATCTACGTGAGCGACCTGGCCGACGGGATGAACAGTTGCGGGCCAAGATCTCTGTCAGACCTGGGTCGGGTCGAAAAAAACAAACTCTGGGCGTCGCCACGACGACGTGTAGACGCCTAATCGACGCCAAGTTGCGCCTTGGCAGCTTCAGGCGAGTCGAGCAAGCATGGCGCCACTCCTCCACCGCCAGGATGCCTAGTCGGCGCCTAGGCGACGCCTAGTCGACGCCGTAACAACTATGCAGACAGGAGATCAACAAGTGGATATTGCACATTTGTATGGGGAAATTTAGTGACTTGGCGCAGCAAGAAGCAAACTGTGGTGGCTCGCAGTAGTGCTGAAGCAGAATTTCATGCTATGGCTAACGGGATTTGTGAAGGAATTTGGCTCAAGAGAGTACTAAAGGAACTCCATCTACCTCTAGAATGTCCTATAAAATTGTATTGCGACAACAAGGCTGCCATCAACATTGCAAACAATCCTGTACAACATGATAGGACTAAACACGTGGAAGTTGATAGACACTTCATCAAAGAGAAGATAGAAAATGGTAGTTTATGCATACCATATGTTCCAACTTCACAACAAGTGGCAGACATCCTCACCAAAGGACTATTCAAGCCTAGCTTTGATGGGATTGTGAGCAAGTTGGGTTTAGTTGACATATATACTCCCAACTTGAGGGGGAGTGTAGATTTAGATAGATATTCTGTCAAATAATGTGTAATTATCTTTTATTTTGTTTCCTTATTCTCAGGGATCTAGTTTCCTTATTCTCTCAGATCTAGATTCCATATTCTGTGAGATTTAGTTTCCTTAGAATAGAGTTTCCTTCTGAAGAGGATTCTCCCTGTATATATATAGGGTCTTTGTACATCTATTATAATTCAGTAGAGTGAAGATTCATATTATATAAAACTACACTTTTAAATTTTCTAGCAACGGTGGACATTCAAGAAGTTACTGATGACACTATCCCTACTTGTTATTAGGGGTGGGACTTTGGAACCAAGAACCGGAGAACCGGACCGGACCGAACCGTTATGACCCGGTTCGGTTCGGTTCCAAAATTTATATGTTATTTGTTAATGGTTCGGTTCCTGTTTTTTATTAATGGTTCGGTTCTCGGTTCCTGAAAAAAATAAGTACATAGAACCGTTAAGAAACCGTTATATATAATAATTAAAATTATTTATATTTCTTATTAGTATATATATTTTAATGTATATTTACTTATCTTTTTTATATAACATTCACCATTTTAGTTTAGCTATTAAACTATTTAAAATTGGTTTTCATTTTAATCGGTTCTCTTGGGCTTCTTTAGCGAACATTTTGTTTTTACTAAAATTTATGGTTTCTTATGTATTTTTTTTTGGAAAGAAAAACTTTTATTGAATGAAGGGAAGAGTACAAAATGCGGAAAGAAAGGAGATACAAGAAAAGCGAAATTGAAAGAAAAATGACGGCAAGAACTATGCCCACAGAAGCTTTTGGACTGTGATCTAAATACACAACTCAAAATCTACATGAAAACTCAGAAGAACAAACGGCGTCATAATGCGGTTTGTTATGTATTTTATGTTTCGTTTCAAACTCAACTTTTGAGGTTTGAAATGATTTTCGGCATATTTGTATTGTAATTTCAAATGTTGAATGTCTTTTTAGCACAAATTTAGCTGTGATTTGTAAAAAAAAAAATAAAGACAAGGAACCGTTAAATGACAAGAACCGAACCGTTTAGAATGGTTCGGTTCTTTATCGGTTCCATAAAATAATTTATAAGAACCGAACCGTTAGTAAAATTTCATATTTTCAAACGGTTCCACATATTTTGCCTAGGAACCGAACCGGTCCCAGGCCTACTTGTTATCATAACCACCATCCTTATGCGCTTCCAGCTGCGGCAGCTTTGACTCCCACAAACCGGCACACGTGTGCTTCTCGGGAAGATTTTTCTTCCAAACTTCTCTAGTCCTATTCTGAGTTCCCTATGTGACTTTTAGAATCTTCTAGCAACAACGGACATTAATGAAGTTTCTGATAACACTATCCCTACTTGTTATCCTATAAAAAATATATCTTCAACTGTGGCAAGGAAAGATTCTTTGAAATATCATGTTTCCTAATTATTATAATATCTTGTTTCGCCATGATGGTATGATACCCAACATAATAACAAAATGAAATCACCACATCATCCACCGGAGGTACCCTAGAGCAAAGAAGACATCCTCATATGAAGGGTTTATGTGTACCATTACCACCTAGTGAACCGGTCCAGGACAATGCCACCTTAGTTCATCCTCAAGGAGAGGAGAGTAAATATATAATATCTCCTATCTTCTTAAATATTTTATTTGGTCGTAAAACAATACACAATATCAACAACGAAGTCAACGTTAAATATATCATCGGGGGGGGGGGGGGGGGGGGGGGGGCTCTATAGTAAAGAAGACATCCTCAGTAGAGTGACCAAGTACCATTACCACCTAGTGAACCCAGCCCAGGACACTTCCACCTTAGTTAATGTTCAGGGGGAGGATACTTAGAGCCTTGGAGGGTGAACACCATGTACCATTGCCACCTTCTAACTGGTCCAGGACAATCCTGCCTTGTATACCAATAGCATGCGAAGTTCATACTACAACCAAAGACTTCAAAAAGAAGTCTTGTCATGATGCAAGACCAAGGGCTTTTTATCAACTGGCAATCATATTCTTAATTTACTCAATGAAACGGGAGTGACATTTTGTGAAGGGGGAATACCCAGTCTCCAGTAAAATCTAAGGCGTAACCAAGAATGAGGTAGGCAAAAATCAAAATAAATAACTGATGGAGAGAAATCTATTTGTCAGGCGCTACACTAGAGTAGTGACCATGCATTCAGAGGGACGG
This sequence comes from Cuscuta epithymum, assembly GCA_945859915.1. Lineage (NCBI taxonomy): Eukaryota > Viridiplantae > Streptophyta > Magnoliopsida > Solanales > Convolvulaceae > Cuscuta > Cuscuta epithymum. Next base: position 4,745,826 of record CAMAPF010000006.1, read on the forward strand.
GTTCCAACAACGCGATGCCGATTCACACTTTTAAGATATCTCAAAGAAACACCAGGAAAGGACTCAAATTGCAAAGTAATGTTAAGATACTTGTCCTGTGAGGGTATGACTATATTGAGGGTAATTGTCACAACAAACCAATGGTGTATACACATGTCTTACATTCCTACTAGAAACAAAATGACTTTATGAAGTATGATTTGATGCTTAGTCAGCAGGCTTGTCATGAACAGTATTTCAATGCCAGCTTTATGAGAAAAATCAATGCTGTGTATGTCAGTGTATATGAGAGAAACTTACGTGTTAGAATTGTTTAAGATATGGTGTTTTTTCCTAACATTAACATCATATAAATATGCTATGATATCAATCTTCGATAGAAAAACATTGTACTTTGTAGGACCCCATCAATATAATGAAAATTATCAAGGCATTACATCATATTGTTATCATGCCAATTGGAAGTACTAAAAAAGTAAGTCTGATGGTGCGATGAACAAGACTTGTCCAAAACACATTAGTCAAAATGTTAGATAAAAAAGAATAATTACCTTGCATGGCGAGCAAACGAAGTTCTGGATTTGAAGATAGTGCAGCTTCAGTTGGCACATTGTTTCCATCTAGTTAAACAATTTTATTAGAGAAGTAACTAAAAGAAAGGGCTGCAAGAAATATTATATAAAGGTTCCAAATAATTGCATACCCAGCTCAAAAGCCTTTCTCTTTCGTGGCCATACTAGATCACAAAGCTTGAGTAGTTTACATCTCTTTTGAAACAATTCAGCAGTAGAGGGTTGAAATGGATGCCCACCATGATCCCACAGCAAAGGCTTTTGCAAAGGCGCAGACCAGTGTGGGCCTTTATCCATCCTCCACATCTCACTCTACAAAATAATAGAATGTTGGAGAATATGTTAATAAAAAGAAAGAAAACAATGAGATAGCTACAAAAGGAACTACATTTATCAAACAAAAATACCTTCACACTTTTTACTTGTTCCGGGAAAAAGTCCTCCAGCTTTGCCAAGACCTTCATTAAAGAATGCCAGGAAATAAGCATGACATTACCAGTGGACTCAATAGCAGATGAAACATAACTGTTCCAAAACAGAATGTGATGTTCAAGAAGATCATTGTACAAAGGCCAAAGTGCTTCAGTGCTGAGTGGTTTCAAAAACAGATCAGGGGACTTCCCAAAAAATTGAAGAACATTATCTTCCAACTGCTGCAAAGATCTAAAAAAGGGTTCAAGGTCGAGTTTTTGACTGTGATTGTATCCTGCCTCACAGCTCCACTGATGATAGCTTAGCCTCAGTAAGTTAACACTACTAATAGCGGTTTTGAGTTTTTCACAATCAGAATTATTTACATATTGCGGCCCATATGGATCCGTAACTTCCTCTGATAGTAGGCGCATTACATTCAGGTTTCCTGCAACTGAATTTTGAGATGTGATCTTAGTGTGGAACTCGAAGATCAGTTTCCATATAGGGTGCTCTAGTTCCTTTTGCAACACGTCAACAAATCGACGAAAGAAATCACCAGATTCCCGTAGTAGAGAAGCAAGATGGCTGAAATATACAAGGTAAAGCTTGTAATCACTTTCAGTTGCCTGCTCAAACACCCAGTTTGCAGCATATAGAAGCATTTTCTCAACGACAATTGGATTAAAATCATTCCTATAACAATAGTATTTATCTAGATTATCTGAATCTGCAGGACACATAAATGCATGTAAGCTCCTAATATCAAAAAAATAGCATTGGACAGAGCTAGAAGCAGGAAGAGTTTGCTGCAGACTTGAGACAGAACGAAGCTTGTTGCAAGCATACTGAGACCCTAGAAACTCCAAATACATGCAATTTTGTTTCACACTTGACTCCTCGGAATAAAAAATAAAATCCCTCATCTTCAACGGGGTTGGCCATCCACCGGGCCAGCATAACAGGCTATCTTCTGACGAATGAATTTTTTTTAGTTCTGACCCTGATAAAAGAGATTTTCGAGCATTATCAACTATCTGTCTTCCCACGCCTTCACCTAAAGAAGAAACGTATATATGCTCCCAACTTATTTGAAGGCTCCAAGACAATTCATTGCCCTGCATAAGTAGCTCTTGAAACAACCCCGCCCATCGTGAGAGCTCAAGAAGTGTGATTTGCAGGTTATACCGGGCACATTCATTCTTGGCATAGATGTGTGTGCGTGCCATTATATCATGTAATTTACCAACAGGGATACCAGCAAGGACAAGAAATCTCCTTGCATCTTCACGCTCAGTCACTTCAACTGGCTCTGTACATCCTCTATCAAGCAACCAAATAGGTTCCATCATATAAACTTCAATACCTCTATTTCGCATTGCGCGTGATACCTCACCATACGCAGGGTTGACAGTCAGAAACATACGAAACCTCGGATGGGGATGAAGAATGACTGGTTTTCCATCAACAGTACCACATTCATTAATAGTGATAGAGCCAGACAACTCAACCAAGGAGTTGATCCTATCAAGAACCTGCAAAGTAGAATTTTAAGATTTACAATGTGTAACTACTGTGGACAAAAGTTAGGACCAATATTATTAAGTAAACTAACAAGAAACTAATATGGAATAAATTAAAAAATCAGACATACTGTTGGGTTGCACAGATTTGCATTCTTCAGAACTATCCACTCCCCATTTTCTATAGCTTTTATGAGAACTCCAGGTACCCACTCAAATTTTGTTGCGCATCTCCTTTTTAAGTGGTCATTGCATTTATTTATTGTAGTGAGAATGACATCCAGATCTCTCATTGACCATGACAAAGTGTTACGGACCGGCAATGAACATGAAACAAGACCAGACTTAAGACGATCAATGATATTAATTAACAAAGGAAAGGAATCGGCGTATTTTGTTGAAGCCACAACATTGATGGTTGATGTGAAGGCAAACCACAAAACACTAAGATCATCTCTTATCTTGGATGCCTCACTCAATGACTCTAACTCCATGGAGCAATACTCATGCACATAATTCTGAACTTGAGAAATGGCAAGACGATATTTTCTGATGGCATTGTATTGCTCAAAGCTTCCAAGCAGCTCAGATATATCAGTAGCAGATGAAAGGTTTAGCTCATTAATTAAATTGCCAGTAAGCTGTGAAAGAATCCTTATTAAGGAAGTTTTACCAGACGACTGGGGGCCAACCAATATGCATAGCCATTTTTGCTTCACACAATCAGCCACAGCTTCCAGGCTATTGCGCAGTTGCGGTAAAACTTTAACCTCATGATATGATAACTGATGGTGAACTCTCTGGAGAGAGACACTACCCACGGTCAAGCACCGTGAATTGAGTTGCACCCTTGGGTATGGGTTTATAGAAGGCTTCATTTGAAATACTGCATGAAAGAGCTTCATGACTTCTTGTCGATCAGATGGTGTCCGCATTCTTTGCAAATAAACAGTATTCAAAAAGCAATCAGATTTTGCTTTTCCGCATTCACCTGAAGATAGTTTCATACTTAAGAAGGCTTACCTAATGTTAATTATACAACACAGGAAACTGAATAGAAAAATCTGAACACACAAAAAAACCTTGTATTAATTCGCAGGATCGAAGCACATCTCGCAGGTTGAACTCCCAGGGGGAACCTTCATGACCAAATTTGTGTAACAACATTGTGTCTTCATGCAACCTTTTATTAAATAAGACAAGATTTGAAAGTACGGAATTTGGTATTTTAGGATATTCTGAAGTGCAGATGGCAAGATAATCATCTTCAACCAGTTCATCCACATAAACCTGAGGCCCACCGTGAAGCGAAAAATTAATGATACTTGACAGCTGAGTAAAGCCAACAATTCATGTCCCTACATACTAACATGTTAAAGTTAATAATCCCTGCATGCATACCTTGGTGAACCGGTTAAGAAAAGACTTGGGCATGCTTTTCCGTCCTCCACCCTGAGATGATGGGTTTTGACAAGCAAATACTCTGAAGGAGGGTGGGCACTTAAAGGTAAGACCTAACTCTGGGATGAAGACCTCCGCTCGGTGATCCAAAATAGCATTCAGTCCCTGCATTTTATGTAACCATAATTAGCGTCTAGAAATTTTCTGGAAGAAACATATTACAAAATTGATATAACTATATATTTTAAGGATGAAAAGTAGAAGACACGTGCAACTACCTCCAGGACGGATTGTGGGGCAAGATTGAGTTCATCCAGCAGAACCCAAGAACCATTTTTCAGTGCCTGAAATAAATACAGTACAGAAAATTTGTATTTGGATAATCATAGACAAACACCAGCAACCATAAAAACTATTTCAATACCTGTAAAAGGATTCCATCAGACCATGCAAAGTGCATCCCTTCTTCACTTTCCACTGGCAAATCTGACCCCAATAAATCCATTATGTCCGTCTGTGCCAATTGAACCAAATGAAACACAGTAATAACTAATAACCCAAAGAGAAAAGAAAAATCGCAGACGAATAGTTTGGATTATTGACCTGCTCTGATAAGTTTATTCTTACAACAGTGTGGCCAGAAGACTTGCCAAGAGCTACAACTAAACTGGTTTTACCAACACCTGGGCTACCTTCCAGCAAAACTAGAGGAAGGAAAACTCACAAATTAGAGGACATAATTCATTTCATTCTTTTCGTATTTTAATTTGATGAATCTTATATAAGGTGATACACAGAGTATCGAAGCAAATTGATTTTCATCTGAATTTGAGATGCATACCAGGCTTCGGAAGTTGCATAGCACGTAGCACCCGCAAAACATTTCTTCGTGTTGTTGGTGCATGGAAGTCGAACTTTGCATCGCCACTGTGATCATCACCTAAGAGAGAAGCAGGGTGAAAGAAAGTCGGCAAAACTGGTGTAATCATTCGAACACTTAATAATGGAGAACATAATTAAATAAGTATGAGACTACGAGTGCTAAGCTTTATTATAAAAAGGTGCTAGGTGGGGGATATGGGCAGAAGAAGTCGTATAAAAAGCTTTTTTACTACTACTGTTGATGTTGTTATTTTTATTATTAATTATTAATTTCCTAATAGTATAGGTATTATATTGGGTTTAATGCACCAAAGCCCCTTGTGATATAGAAATTCGGCGCATTAGCCCCTTGTGATTTAGAAAATGCATCAAAACCCTGTACATGCAAGTAAATTCGGCACATTATTAATTTCCCTTTTATGAATAAATTTAACAATTTTGAAATCATTTTTCTTAAATTATACAAAAATGTTAACCCTTTTTCATTTATTTGACCATTGAATTTGTTCATAAAAGGGATTCTGTGCATGATTAATAAAAACAGTATAACACAGGGGGTTAGATGCATTTTCTAAATCACAAGGGTCGCCGAATTTCTATATCACAAGGGGCTTTGGTGCATTAAACCTGTATTATATTACTGTCTTATTATTGTTGGTGATAGTTCTATATTAGTGTACGTAGGGCCGTCTTTTAACTTGTTAATTAGGTTATCTAGAACGGACCCAAATATTTTGAGGTTCCAGAATCATGTTGTCCATTAATAGCCATTGAAAAATACTAAAATAAACTAAGGACATATTGGTGATGATACGGTAAACGAAACTCCCAAAAATAACATCGTGTGAACAACTCAACAAGACAACAAGAGAAGGCAAAAGAAGCGTCTAGGGGCCTTTCTTAAGTTTATATTATGAAGCTAAGTTTTTACCTATTACCTTTTAGTTTTCCCTATTAACGATGACCTGTAAGTCTGTAACATCACATCACTAAAACCAAATTCAAAAGAAGTCATACCTCTCTCAATATAGAATGGATGAATACCAAAGAGACTATCACATTGCATTTCATCATTGCATACATCAGGCTCAACAGCAGAGTCAGCCCAACCATAATTCTCCAGAATGGCGAGACTTGTGCTACCAAAACTAGAGTCCATATCCTATAGCAAGATACAGCAAACACAATTTACCAATAAAGTAAGCAAGAAGGTGTGTGCTGAACTGCTGATTTATAAAAGTATAGTACCCCAGTTGAACTTATCCAGTTATTCCCCCCTCCCCACGGCCCCACCCTGTCTCTATGAATCCAGAAGTGTTTTCACTTGTACAAAGTTGTATAACATTCCAAATATTTTTCTCTTCCCGCATAAAAATAACAAAAATTGGTAGGCTAAGAGTTGTGGATCTCTTACTATTAGAAAATGAAGAAGAATTTGGGAAGAAATGAATCAATCTTATTATTCATGTACAGATTACAAGTATTTATAGTACTTGAGCTTATAACAGAATTCCAACTAACTATATCAGCTATAACAGATGCTAACAACTAATACAAGAAGAAGTATATAGTTCGTGTACTACTCCTAACATTCCCCCCTCAAAATTAGTTGATTGATTTGGAAAATCAATCACACTAAGTTTTGTTTTGAAATCAAGAAACATTGAGGCAGATAGTGGCTTTGTGAGAGCATCTGCAATTTGTTGTTCAGCTGGAATGTGAAGCACTGTGAGTTGCTTGGATTGAACCTTTTCCCTGACAAAAAAGAGGTCAATCTCCATGTGTTTGATCCGCGTGTGTAGAACAGGATTATGTGCTAGCTGTACTGTACTGAGATTGTCACAATACACTCTTGGAGTAGTGAATGGTATTTGAAGTTCCTTGAGCAAATACTGAATCCATAGAAGCTCAGATGAGGTGTCTGCTAAGCTCCTATACTCAGCTTCTGCTGATGATCTGGCCACTTTTGCTTGTTTCTTTGACCACCAGGAAATGACATTTGGACCAAGGAATATGCAGGAACCAGATGTAGACTTTCTGTCAACAGGATCTGAAGCCGAGTCAGCATCACAGAATGCTGAAATAGGCATGGGCATGTTTTTTAAAGGAAGAGGTTTGATAATGAGTCCATGTGTAATAGTACCAGATAGGTATCTAAGAATATGCTTAACAGCTTTCCAGTGATCTTGAAGAGGATTGGACATAAATTGACATACTTTGTTCACAGCATAACTCAGTTCTGGCCTGGAAAGTGTAGCATATTGTAGAGCACCAACTATAGATCTGTATTTAGAGGGATCTGGTAAGATATCACTTCCTGTATTGGTGAGTTTGCAGTTACTCACCATGGGTGTTTTGACTCCCTTTGAGTCAAGCATGCCAATCTTGTGTAGTAAATCCCTAATGTATTTTGTTTGAGAGAGATGAAGGCTGCCATTGCTTAACTTTTTCACTTCAATACCTAGGAAAAAATCAATTTCTCCCAGATGCTTGAGTGAGAAAGAATGAAGTTTATTGATGAGGTTCTGCACAGCTATGGAGTCATTTCTGATGACTAAGATGTCATCTACATAGATCAGAATGTAGATTTGTATGTCAGGAGTCAGAAAAAGGAGTAGAGAAGGATCGCATGTACTTTGTTTGAATCTTGCAGCATAGAGAACAGATGTGAGTTTATGAAACCAAGCCCTTGGTGCCTGTTTGAGGCCATAAAGGGATTTGTGAAGCTTGCAAACAAGGGAAGGATCTTCAGATTGAAACCCAGGTGGTTGAACCATGTAGACTTCTTCATCAATATGTCCATTAAGGAAAGCATTGTTAATGTCAAGTTGCTGAATAGGCCAATTATTAGACACAGCTAGGGTAAGGAGAATCCTTATTGTTATTGGTTTAACAACTGGTGAGAAAGTCTCTGTAAAATCAAAGCCAAACCTTTGGTGGAAACCCTTTGCCACCAATCTGGCTTTGTATTTATTGAGTGAGCCATCAGAATTCTCTTTTACCCTGAAAACCCACTTGCAGCCAATAGCACTTTTGTCAGGTGGAAGTGGAACTAATGACCAGGTTTTATTTGCCATTAAGGCATTGTACTCAGACTGCATTGCACTGAACCATTGGGGAGATGAAAGAGCCTGTTTGACTGACTTAGGCTCAACATGGGCAAGAAGCAAAGTTGGATTTAGTCTAGGTTTCACAATTCCTGATTTGGCTCTAGTTTGCATGGGATGATTATTAACAAAGTGAGGGGAAGGAGACCCAGAGGAAGAAGAGGAGTCAGAAAGGGAGTTAGATGACTGATGTGAGGTAGCAGGTTGTGTTTGATTGGAATGAGTGGAGTGAGAATTGTTTGAAGAGTGGGACTGACTTGAAGAATTATAAGAGCTATTTGAGTGGGATTGAGGCTGACTTGAGGAGTTATGAGAGCTATTTAAGTGGGAGTGAGAGTTATTAGATTGGGAATGATTAGGTAAAGGTGGAGATGAGACAGGAGTGTGTAGAGGAGATAATGGTAGGATAGATAATGAGGCAGAAGTTGATGGTTGTGGGTTTGGACATGTAGAAACTGTAGGTGGAAATAATGTGGAATATGGAAATTTGGATTCATTGAATGTGACATCTCTGGAGATGTAAACTTTGCCAGATTTGGAGAGGCACTTGTAGCCTTTGTGCTGCGAGGAATACCCTATAAAAATGCACTCTTCAGAGTGAAAATCCATTTTGTGCTTGTTATATGGTCTGATGAAAGGATAGCAGGCACAACCAAAGACCCTGAGAAAGTTATAATCTGGTATTGACCCATACAGTTTGAGATAAGGAATGGAATTTGAGATGGACTTTGATGGGGTTCTATTTATGAGATGAACTGAAGTTGCAAAGGCAGTGTCCCAAAACTGGATTGGTAGGGAAGAATGAGCTAGTAATGATAGGCCTTTTTCCACAATAGTTCTATGTTTTCTTTCCACAACACCATTTTGGTGATGTGTGTGAGGACAAATGATTCTGTGTGTAATTCCTTTTTCATTGAGAAAGTTAGTGAATGACCTAAACTCTCCTCCCCAGTCAGACTGGATGGATTTAATGGATACAGAAAACTGGTTTAGAACAAACTGATAGAAGTTGTGAAAGGCAGTTATAGCATCAGATTTCTTTTTCAAGAAATAGATCCAAGTGTATCTGGTGAAAGCATCTATAAATGCTATGTAATAAGAGTATCCATCAAAGGATATTACTGGAGCAGGGCCCCAGAGATCTGTGAATATGAGTTCAAATGGCTTATGAAATATTGTATTGGATGGAAATGAGGGTAATCTGTGTGCCTTTCCAAGACAACAAGCAGTACAAAACTGAACAACATTTTTATTATTTGAAGAGACATTACAATATTGGAGAACAGATCTAAGTGCCTCATAGTGAGGATGTCCAAGTCTTAAATGCCACAGATTACAAGAAACTGATGGGTTACAAACAAAAGACTTATTACAATCTGGAGACTTATTATATGTAGATATAAAGGAAAGGGGATACAAAGCTTTATTGCTAGAAACTACTGAAGCAGATTGATTAACCCCAGCATTGGATTTGGAACCAAGAGGAAGAGATGGAAACTGGTACAGACCATCTTCACCAAGGATTCCATGAAGTAAAATCTGTTTAGAAACCTGGGATTTGACATAACACTCATGAGGATGAAACTCAAAGAACACATTATTATCCCTAGCAAACTGACGAACACTTAACAGATTTTTGGTTATAGAAGGAACATGAAGAATATTTTGTAAACGAAGCATGTGTGATGATTGATAAGGAAAAGGAAAAGATGAAAAACCTATAGACTGTATGTCCAGACCTTGTCCATTACCCATGAAGAGTTTGTCAGAAGTTGCAAGTGGCTCACTATGCTGAAAGTTCATAGGATCTGCTGTAACATGGTGCGTTGCACCTGAATCAGGAAACCATTGTTGGCTTGATGGAACAGGGCCAAGAACAGAAGTATTGACAGTAGCATAGTTGGCCATTGGTGCAGCATTGGATGGATGATTATTCCAACTGGAATTACCAGAAAAAGGATTAGATGACTGAGTGTTCCAAGGCTGATTGGGGTTAGGTTGAGATGGATAAGGTGGATAATTGTTTGGTTTAGGATGATTAGGGAACTGATGTGGCTGATAAGGGGTTTGTGAGTAAGAATTGTGGTAGTGTGGAGGTCCAGAAATAGCATTGGGAAAATTAGGGCTATGATTTGCATTGGTGTAGGCAGGATTATAGCGGTGATAACAAATTAGGGCATGATGCCCCGGTTTTCCACAGACTTGACAAATTGTAGAATTGCGTCCACCAGATCGACCTCCTCTGCCCCTGTTAAAACCCCCGCGACCTCGTCCTCGATAAGGATTCACATTATTAGGGTTGTTGTACTGAGCAATATTAGCAGAAGAGTTTTCAACAGATGTAGAAGCTTCAGAGTTAGAATTTTGAGATGAGACTTCTGCTTGAGCAACATTGGCTGAGAACACATTGCTCTGTGTTGAATCACGGAGTTTCTTTATACGTATTTCTTTGGCAAGGAGCAAGGATTCAAGTTCAGATAGAGTGACCGGTTCCAGAAGACTTCGTGAAGTAATAGAGGATACCAGCGATTCGTACTCTTCTGGGAGACCTTCAAGGATAACATTGATATGGTCTTTACTGGATATTGGTTCACCAACCAGAACGAGATTATTAACAATCGTTTGAATGCGAAGTAAATACTCCGAGATAGTGCGCTCTCCCTTTCCCGTGTTGTAGAGTTCAGATTTGAGCTGCCTAGCTCTTGCAACAACATTAGCTTGAAAGTATTTGCGTAATGTACTCCAGAGTTCATGCGATCGCTGACAGTGGATTACACGAGCATGAAGAGATTCGGACAAGGAGAAGAGCAGCCATGAAAATAACATTTGGTCCTGCTGATCCCAGACGATGTACGCATCGTTCACAGTTCTCGTTGCTTCATTTTCACCGAGGATATGATCAGGAATTTTTGGATTCTCGATGAAATTGAGCAGTTTGTGGGCACGAATCACAGATTCGATGTGATGCTTCCATATGAGATAGTTATTTGAATCCAACTTGATTGGAAGAGGATGAGTGAAAGTTACGGGGAAGGTAGATGAAGCAGACGAGATCGAGATTGAATCTGGCATGGTAGATCGAGCTATAGCTCTGATACCATATTAGAAAATGAAGAAGAATTTGGGAAGAAATGAATCAATCTTATTATTCATGTACAGATTACAAGTATTTATAGTACTTGAGCTTATAACAGAATTCCAACTAACTATATCAGCTATAACAGATGCTAACAACTAATACAAGAAGAAGTATATAGTTCGTGTACTACTCCTAACACTTACCAAGTTTTATATAAATTTATGTGTGTATATATATGGTCAACTGAGAGAAGTGCTTATTGTGAGAAATGAGGATAAATCTGGTGCATTGGAATTGAGATCTAATGGCTCTAAAAGTGCCAAAATCCACATTTCTCGTAAACATTCTTCTCACTAGAAGTGCACCCTATACAAATAGAAATAAAGATATAGTATAGAATAACACCTTCAACAACTCTAGAAGATATAAGAAACACTCTTCCCTCAATCTGCAGGCCTCATTCTTGGAGATATTAGTGCCTGGAAAACATAGGTAATAAAGATGATGCAAATAAAGAAGAGCTCTAATTAACGGGAAGATGTTGAAAAGGGATAAAAAAAGATGCACTGTGTTTCCATTTTATAAACGTGCTTCACAGCCTGCTACTAAATATTGCCATTTTTAGAGGATTATTTATGACAAGGAAAGGCCATGCTACTGAAGACTGGGCTCATTTGGATGAATAAAACAATATTTTCCCTAGGCAGAGACGCAAAACAGAAACACCATTTCAGCAAGAGGCATCATAGTGATACTACCACATGGCTGATGCGGCAAAAGAGTTTTTACGAAAAACAATTTAATGACTAACCTAAACTCAGACCATCAAGCAAAATAAGGAAAGCCCCATGTAGGAAAGCAGATTCTGGTAGTAAAATTGCTCCAGTTGCATTAATAAAAGATGCCCAAGATATGAAATCTCTCACTGTAAGCATTCTTCCTGTTTGCAAATTATTGAACCACTGCAGGGAAGAAATGGGAATCATGGTAACATCGTTATTTATCAAACTACCCCATTTGTCCTACTCTATGCCTGCTGCCTAATTGTCAAACCAGCAAGAGATTACTGCATACCTCCCAAAATTTTAACATGAGATCCATGAAGCTGCCAAGCTGTGGATTTGAAATTCTGAAAAAGGGTCACATGTCATGCAAGTCTTGTAAATAAAACTTCTTGGGAAAACAATGATTGAGACACAAACCTCCTAAGAGCAATAAGTTTAAGCTCATCCAAGCCACTAACAGGAGGTACCCATATTTCAGTAAACCTATTGCGAAGGGCAGGAGATAGTTCTTTCTTGCCAAAATCGCCACCAGGATTCATCGTTGCTAAAAGGCAAAAATCAGAATGGGCAGTTATCTTCTCAAGATCAGATCCTCCTTTCTCAGCTAAAGCCTGTAGACACAATAAACAAAAGACAACGCTGAACTTCTATAACAATACAAACTGGGAAAGGCCAAAAAAGAGTACTCACAAACTTGGCCAAAATCCAGCATATTACTAAAGTGAGTACAACAGGAAATTTGATCAAGAAATTGAACGTCATAGGGAGCTACGGTATCATTACTATATCATAAAATTTGTAGTACAGGAAAAGATAAAAAACATATGCTGGATGTAACCATTTAGAAATATTACTAGCAAGAATGTGAAAGGATATAATCAAGGAAGAAACAACCAACCAGCTTCCTTTCTGGCTCCAACACACTATTTAATCGCTCAAGCACACTATCATCAGCCAAAGAAATTTCATCTACCAGAAATAGATCCCCGTTCTTCATTGCTTCAACAAGAGGTCCGTCTTTCCACCTAAAGATTGTCTCCCACTGATGATACAGATCAACTAATCGAAAATTCAAATTGTTGAGACAATCAAGCTCTTCCACTGTCACATCAGGATGGGAGACCAACCCAAGTCTATAACTACCAATAATCCTAGACACTTTATCTAGAATCGTAGTAGCTTGATTAATATCGGAAGAAATTTTCTGCAGGAGATGAGAAAGTGAATTATGACATGAAGAAAGGGAAAGGATATTCTATTACAAACAGCATAAAATTGGAAATATACTGAATCCCCAGGAAAGTGGACAAAAGACTTGGAAACAATCAATTTCATGCATATATCTTTGAAGTCATTGGCAATCCTTGATCTTTCTCTTACTGGATAGAAACCCTGTTAGAGAACAAAAAACCACCCCATGAAAATCAATATGCATATCTTTTTAACAGACCATGTAGGACCAAATATTATTTAGCTGAAGTGTGCAAAAAACATGAACAAGAAAACAGCAGACCCCAAGAAAATCAGAAGTCTCTGTAAACTGATGGCAGTTCAATATGTGTAATTTGGATCCCAAGATGATGCTGAGAAATTGGCAAATTGTTGTCTTCCCTCCACCAGTTTCACCAACAAGGAGGACAGGTTCACGCATCTTATAACAACGTTCCACAAGAAAGTACAATCTCTCCATACTTTTAGTCAGAACAATGCTGCATAGAGGAGAAAAAGTAAAAAAATAAGAAACAGTTAACCAAATTACAATGCTTCATATATTCTAGTTCAGTTTAGGTGCATACTCCCCAAAATTTTCTAACACTGTTGGATTCTTGCCAACCTCAAAGTTCCCAACACTTCCTCCTTCCTGACAACAAAACAATAATCAGCTCTAACAAAATCGAATTTCTATTTTCTGGCCTGTAATGCCCATCTCCCGAACTTTAAATTGTGATCTAAAAACAATTGAATAGATCAAAAAGTACCACAATAATAATGGCTACAGAAACACCTCTAATAGAACTTAATTAAAGCATCTAACAGTCATAAGGCGAATGTTATAAAAATGAATGGGTAAGACTTAAGAGAAGTCGGGAGACTCCGCAGCACCAGAAAAATTGTGAAGAGATATGAAAACGATCTATTTTGTAATAACTAAAAGAAATAGAGTCACTACCAGAACATAGGAAATATAGAAGAGCCATTAATATCATATCTCCTAAACTTCATAATGGAGCAACCAAAAAAACAGCATCTAAGCCTTAGTCCCAAAAGAGTTTGGGGTTGGCTAACATGAACCGACATATGAAATCGAAACTATAAAAGATAAGATACAGTTTTAAAATGATAAAAAGATTAAAAAAATATATTAGATAAAGATATAGAAAAGATAAAGATAACCAAAAGGTAAAGATAAAAAGATAAGATAAAAAGGATAAAGAACATAAGATTTACAAAAAAGATGAATTGAGATCAATCCTCCACACGAATATTCTCTCCCCACTTTGCTCTTTCCAAAGTCATACTCTCATCCAGCCCAAGAAATACCATATCACTCCTGACTCCTCTAATCCACGTATGGTTGGGTCTTCCACATCCTCAGTGAAACGCCTCTTCTCCCCATGTCTCAACTCGTCTCACATGATCTTCTACGCACATGGTTAAAAAATTGTAATCGAGACTCACATATGATCTTGAATAGGTGTTACTCCCACCTTTTTTATTGGGGATAAGGGTCAATTTGGTCCTCGAAGTTGCAAAAAAAGAGTCAAATAAGTCCTTATATAGAAGATTCTGTCCGGAAGTGCCATTTGAGGTGGCTCCCGGTGGAATTTTTTGATGAAATTTTTTTAGCATCTTATTCATTAAGTCTAGTTTACTCATATCAAATTTCAGATACAAATTCAATCGGGAAGACATTCAAATGAATTCTTGAAGATAATTGTGCCGTTAAAAGCGCAATTATCTTCAAGAATTCATTTGAATGTCTTCCCGATTGAATGTTTAGCTGAAATTTGGTATGAGTAAACTAGACTTAATGAATAAGATGCTCAAAAAAAATTATCAAAAAATTCCATCGGGAGCCACCTCAAATGGCACATCCGGACATAATCTTCTATATAAGGACTTATTTGACACCTTTTTTGCAACTTCGAGTACCAAACTGACCCTTTACTCTTTTTTATTGTCTCATTTCTCAAGCGGATTGGCATTGATATCATAGAACGATTCATGTTAGCCGACCCCAAAATCTTTTGAGATTAAGGCTTGGATATTGTTGTTGTATTCCTCAAGCGGTCAAAATATATATACAATCATAGCATAGGGACGCTTTATTTCTCAAAATATATAAAATCACTAAAAAAATATCTAAAATCAAGGAAAAGAAATATACGATTTTAGGATATGCAGATATCAACTCGGGCTAAGAAAAGAGGGAATGATAGCCTCTACTTTATTTAGTAAGCAATAACAAATAAAGGGAAAAAGTTATCTTACCTGCTTGTACATGAAATCCTCGGAAAGTTTGACTTTGAACTTCTTCTCCAAAATTCCGCGAACAATACATCTCTCATTCTCATCTCTTAGCCTCTCAGCCAGCAAATAGTAACCATCACGAGCCAAGTCCTCATACGATATCCCAAATTCCTTGAAGCGGTTGGCCCAGCGAAACAGGTCACGTGGAGTTATGAATCCATGTTTCCCTGCAAACACTTTACTGCTCTGCCTATGTAGCTGCAGTTCCTTCATAACATCAACCATCTCTTTAGCATATCTTGCAGGAATTTTACACTTCTTCTCCAAAATAGTTGTCAATTCATCGTCTGGAATTTCATCAACATGGATTTCCACAAAGCGGTTGCGAAATGCTCGGGACAGAATCTTACGACCACCGTATATATTTGGTGGATTTTGGGTGGCAAAAAGCATAAAATCATCATGTACACGAAGAGTTTCACGCAATTCAGGTACATAAAGCTCTCTGAAATCATCCAGCAACCTATTTAGTGCTTCAAGAACATCGGAAGGAGCAAGGTTAAGTTCATCCAAAACTACCCAGTGTCCATTCCGCACAGCCCTAACAAGTGCACCTTCATGGAAAACAAGCTTCCCACTAGCATCAGTAATGTAGGAACCCAAATACTCCTGAAGATCAGTATGTTCATGATTGTTAATCCGCACGAATTCATGACCTGTTAATGCAGCAAGATATTGAACAAGACTAGTTTTTCCACTAGAAGTTGGTCCCTGAAGAAGAACAGGATATCTTTTGATAAATATGGCACGCGCCAAGTTCTGCAAATGCTTCCCAACAGTCTTAGTTATGACATAGCTGTCCAATAAACCACCAGCTGTAATATTTTGAGCTTGTCTTTCATCCAAGTAACGTTCATATGGGATTTGCTTAGGTATTTTACCTCCCAACAGATATGAACAAATCAATTGATTCATTAACTTAGCACTAGGTTCATCCAACAATATCAGAAAGAACATACAAAAACCATCAAAAAGGGCTTCCTGGCGTTCAAACTTCGTTTTTGCCTTTTGGATATAATCAAGGGCACGTCTAAGAGATCTCAGACTATACTGGGGTTTTTGGTTAGCCCCATCTTGCAGCCTTTCATCAGCTTCATTTTTGGCTGCTTTATAAAACTGCACTATTTTGCTAACCATTTCTTTATTTGACTGGTCTTCCTTTATAAAATGATTAACAAACAAAGTTAGGTCATCATCATGCACCACATCATCAACAAAATATTCTGAGAATCTGCTCCTCAGTGAGAAGGACAAGTCTCTTTTTCCAGCATCTGTTGCAGGATTCATGCACGCAAATATGCGAAAGCTTGAACTTCTTTCTACATAGGTTATATCACCCTTCTCTGCCAAACAAAGCGACCCGTTCTCTTCTTCAAGTACACCAATAACCCGCTGCAGGGTCTCTGGAGGAGCTAGGTTCACCTCATCAAGTAATATCCAGTCTCCATTCTTTAGAGCAGTAACAAAAGCTCCTTCTACAAATGAAAATATAACTCCAGCAGAATCATTAATTTGAGCACGAGCCTTTTCAAGTTTAATGGTAAAATTTTCCCACTCCTTCTTAACTTTCCTATCCAAGGGCCTCTTTCGTTTCGCACCGGACTTAGATTGTTCTTTTTCAACAGTTTCAACACCTTTCTGAAAACCAATCAGCAACTTTTTCCAATTTCTATCTTCCACAAAACAACTTAAACGCTTAAGGAACCCTTCATTGTCCTGAGGCACAAATGTGTGTGTATATATATGTGTGTGTGTTAGTATTAATAATAAGAACAGCGATCCAGAGGTAAGGGGTAAAACCGTAAAAAATATACCTTCACTGAGAACGTTCTAGCAAAAAGATTCACAAACTCCTTGTATAGTGGGAAGCATACAAACCGTGCATCTATTGGTTTGAACCCACCTAATAAATCAGCAACATCACTTTGTTGACTCAAGTTCTGCACAAAATATAAATCAGTCCAAATATCAAAAGTGACTACATATAGTAAATTCCACTTGTACAATTGTATAGAACATACCAGCACTGCAAGTTTTTTACCAAGCTTTGTTGCCAGACTCTGTACAAGAGTGGTTTTACCCGTACCAGTTTCACCCACCAAAAGAACAGGCTCATTATACTTCACAGAACAAGCTATTCTCTCTAGAATATGCAACGAATTGCGTATTTGAACAAAAGGTCTCTCGTCAAGGCAGAACTGTTTGAGCAAACATAATATAAAGGTTTAATAGCGATACCAAATAAATTTCCGACAAAGAAATATATTCCCTCCATCCCGAAATTAAGTTCTCACTTTCCTTTTCGGGATGTCCCAAAATTAAGTTCCCACTTCAACTTCTTTCTATATTTGGTACGTTTTTATTATTCATTTACCCTTTTACCCTCACATCACTTCATTGAATTGACATCACTTCATTGAATTGAAGTGTGTTACCCCCATTTCACTATTCATTACTCCCTTTATCATACCCATTTTGAAACTACACCTTTTAATAGCCCAAGGGCATTTTTTAAAAGCCAACTTTATTTCCCATTCTACCAAAAAAACCGTGAAATCAAACTAGGAACTTAATTCAATAACTCGGGACGGAGGGAGTATTAACTACAAAATAATAAGAATTTCACTCACATTTTTCTGACAGCACTCCAAGGCAACCCGGCCAACATATAATGTCAGACATTGATTCTTGCCTTGTGAAATTTCTTGAAACATAGGCTTATTTATAAGACATAATTTCTCAACATCATCAACTGACCACAAGTTAGCTATCCCATTCATTATAGCCAAACGGATCTCAGCAGAAGAAAATGAAGCTGCAAAAATATCTGATGCCTGCAAAATAAATGGAAGCTCATGCACCAACTACGCTGCCTAGAATATCAAAATCTAATGGCAGTTTACGAGATATCATTTCATGTCAGACCTCTTTAACAATAGTTTCACGAGCACAGATTGACAAACCATCTTGGAAGGAGAGAAAATCTTGTCCTGCAATTCTCTTGCACCATTTTAAGAGATCTCTGCAATTAGAGGTAACTCGTTTAAATAAAGAATGCAAAAAACCATGACTCATCAAGCATTTAAATAGTAGACCTCAATGAGAATCGCCCGAGAGTACTGCAGGATATAGATCCTGTTTGAGATGCTGAAAGTTCATTGACAAGTTTGAATGTATCTGCATTAAAAGTTGGAAAACAGTCACTGGCAAATTCTAAGGATCTCTACCAATAAGGGAAGAGATATCTAAAAACTAGAAAATATATACCTATAAGTTTCCCTGCAAGAGGGTTCATTTTCGGATACCATGCATCCACAATTTTTAACAAGTCATCTCCACTAGGAGTACCAACCAAGATTCTTCTCCAAAATGCACTCACAGAAAAATTGCCTAGCAACAAACAAATGGAGTAGATAGAGGAAAAAGGTTAGCCAACATAAGAGAGCAAATAAAGATTTATTAAAGTGTTTATAGAACACATCTGATTTAATGTCATGAATAGCTGTAAAATAGGAAATATATATGATTCGGGAAAGGATTTAAAGTTTCTGTAATTTTTTTGCTCCATCACTACTCTCAGTAGTTAATAAAAGACAACAAAATTTATATATTCACTACACAACATCTTAAAGTCATCATAATGTCAAACCACAGCTTAATAGCAACATCCAACTATCCAAAAGGTGCAAGAACAACACAATTTGAAACCAATGAGCAAATTGCGGCTGTTACTTTTATGCTGAAGAGACACTGTATATAGTCTACTTGCCAGAGGTAATCTAATGTCCTAAAGTAGGGATGTAGGATGATAAGAGTACATTTTTAAAGCTAATGTGCCGTGTAAGAAAGACAACAGTGTAAACATCAGTTTACATGTGCACACTAGCATTACCAACCTTCTGCATATATATCCAGTTTTGAGCTTGTGACAGTAGAAAATATGCGGAAGCCTTCATTCACATTGATTACCTGCATTGATCTAGAAGTTAGCATAAGTATGTGTATATGAAGAGATGTAATGCTTGTGTTTTATTATCTGAGCATGAAATGCCTAATCTAAAAGATTCGGCACCGCCTCGTAACAAGGACTTACAATGGACTTGACCAACAAAACTTTTAATTCTTACACCGGATACAGTAGGATGCCGAACATTCACATGAATAAAAAATAGGTCTCATGCGATCAAAATATGGAGGGACCAACATCCCATTTGTGTAATCTAACATTTCATTGGCATCAATTAAGTTTGGTACATCCATGTTATTAACTATGTACAACAGCATATCCGAATAAAGTTCCATTGAAAACTAGTGCATCTCTGAGAAACGAATAACAAACAAGAGAGAATAGAATTTTGATCAGATATTTTACTAATTTAGGCAAAGAGAGTGCAAAATATATTATGTACTACGTATTAAATTGTAGAGTACTCAAATCAGGTGAAAACGAATTAATATGGTTAGATTGTAGAGTACTCTCTCTGCCCCATAAAACTAGGCCAAAGTTGACTTGCGGGTAGAATAATAAAGTAAAAACTGTGTGACTGAGATCTGTGCAGAGGAAAACGAAATAAATTTAGTCACAGTTAGTTACTTAAAATGGAAATGGCAAAGTTTTTTGGGACAGCCAAAAAAGGAAAGTTGGCAAAGGTTTATGGGATGGAGGTAATATAAGATTATGTAATGCAAAAAACCCCAATTATACCCCCTTTGTCCCACAATTAAAGTCCCAGTTAGACTTTGTGGTCTCCTAGGTGAATGTTTGACTATAATTATCTATAAATATATACTTATGTAAGCTATAATAAATTGACATTTGAATATTATATATTACAAAGAAGCACATTAAATAATTTTTTTGGGATAAAATATTGTCAATTTTGAGTAAATAGCAGTCAAAGTTTAACAAGTTTGACTCAAAAGTCAAACTGGGACTTTAATTAAGGGGCGGAGGTAGTATATGAGATGAGAGCAGATACTCCAGATATAGATATAACGATATACCTCTCCGTGGCCAGTGGAAAATGAACTTGAGCCCTCTAACAAGGGTAATAAGATAGACTGAACATCTGGTGGTGCTTTATCCACGTCCTCAAAGACAACCCACAGTCCTTTTGAAACAGCCTGCATTGGAGTATGAAACCATGCACAGCTAATGATAAGGTATTGAAATCTTAGCATGTGCCCCTTTTAATAAAAATAATTCCTACCTGAGTAAGAGAACCATGTTGCCATCTAAATTCACCTGGGTGCTCGGCACAAACATAACTCCCTACTAATGTCTTGCCATCAATTTGCTCATCCATGTGTATAGACAGAACTTTTTATGAGACCAGCCACAAAAATACAGCGTATATAGAAGAAGAGATGCAGTTAGTAATTGAAGAGGTTACAAGTAGAACATTATGTGAGTGCAAACAAAACACTATGGAGGCTATGAAACATGGAAATGAACACATATGCAGCCATACCGACACTACAAGCACAACGAAAACTTTAATTATAGCGATAAATGAGGGAAAATAACTTCAAATAATACAGACTTATCTTCCATGAGCCAATACTACTACATACTAAGATGATAATATTAATAATACCAACTATTTAGCAATTTTCCCTAAAAACTCAGTCATTTAACTCGTCAAAAACTAATATCAAATCAAATAAGTGACCCTATTTCCAAAGATATATATTTTTATAGCAAATGATTTATAAAATAAAAATCATATGGAAATGTTCTTTGTTAAATGTAGTTTCATAAGTATAAATTTACAGCTTTCATAGAATTATAATTATTATACTAATCAAAATCATTAGCCAAAGTTCACCATCATTGACTTTAAAGTCAAAGATGGCAAAGTTTTAAGGGACGGGGATAATGTCATTTATTTAACTGTCATCACTTCTTTGTTATGAAGCAGCAGTCAGTCCATGCAATTTTCGAAGCAATTTTGACGCAATTTTCATCTTGAGTCACCTGAAAACAGTCTCTCTATGATTTACTACTGGGGTGAGGCTGCTAAATCCAACCCTCCCTTACCCCACCCTACGTGGGAGCCTTTGCAACATTGGGATAATGTTGTTATATTCAAATAATTGCTATTATTAGAAATAATTTCTGTAGTAAATGTTACATTATTTTATTCTTATTAGCTTTGTGTAAATACTTAGCCGAATAGATTAGAATTAAGGTTGTTGATTATTGATAAGCTCGTAGTTATCAAGATCCTAAATTTTAGGATCTACACTAGTTGTTTGTTACTTGTACAACTGTATATATACTTTGGCCGATTGGCATAATCAATCAAGGAAGTTTTATTCCTAGAACCTACATGGTATCAGAGCGGTGAATTTACACATCACAATGGTGGAATTCGAACACTCTGACTCATCTCCCTATTCACAAACCAGTAACCCTAACCCCCATATTAGCTCAATGGCAAACTATCAGGCCTTGGTTAATTCATCTATGCTCATTAATAGACATAGATTGAATGGAAGAAATTACCTAGAGTTGTCACAATTTGTCAAATTAGCAATTGATGGCAAGGACAAACTGGGATATCTAACTGGTGAAATCAAGGAGAAGAAAAGTGGTGAAGATGGATACAGTGTCTGGAGGTCAGAAAACTCACTAGTAACAGCATGGCTTCTCAGTTCAATGGATGCATCAATCGCCAAACCTCATATGTTTATGAAAACTGCAAAAGAGGTATGGGACTCTATTAAAGAAACTAATTCAGATCTTGAGAACTCTTCTCAGATTTTTGAACTCAAAACCAAGTTGTGGCAGTCTAAACAAGGAAATAGAGATGTCATCTCATACTACAATGAGATGGTATCTCTATGGCAGGAATTAGATCAATGTTATGATGATGATGAAGAGTGGGAAAGTGCCAAGGATCTGGCAAGACATAGGAAAAGAGAAGAGAATGATAGGGTCTATATGTTTCTAGCAAGAATTAATAGGGACCTGGATGAAGTAAAGGGAAGAATACTTGGAAAAAAACCTCTGCCTTAAATCAGAGAAGTTTTTCTGAGATCAGGATGGAAGACAGTAGGAAAAAGGTTATGTACAATACTCCAGTACATAATGATGAACCTGGAGACTCTTCTGCAATGGTGGCCAGAAGTGATGAAAAGAAAAAACCCTAATGTGATCACTGCAAGAAATTATGGCACACTAGGGAAACTTGCTGGAAAATTCATGGGAAGCCACCAAGAGTAGGAAAGAAGAAGTTTGAAAAGGCTCTTCAAACAACTGTGATTGAAACTCAACAAGAACCACAAGTCAATTTCAAGCAGCCTTACTTCTTCACGAAGGAAGAGATAGAGCAACTCTTTAACCTTCTAAATACTCAGAAAAATTCCAATCCTGAATCTTCCTCTTCATCTTATGCCCAGAATGGTACCACTTCATCATTTTTTTGTTCTGGAGAACCTAAAATTACCTGGGTCATTGACTCAGGGGCTACAGACCATATGACCTCTATTTCAAACCTTTTCTTTTCATATAAGCCATTGCAGATATTAATAGGGACCTGGATGAAGTAAAGGGAAGACTACTTGGAAAAAAATTGTGCAGATAGTAGGAAGAAGGTTATGTACAATACTCCAGTACATAATGACGAACCTGGAGACTCTTCAACAATGGTGGGCAAAAGTGATGAAAAGAAAAAACCCTGGTGTGATCATTGCAAGAAATTATGGCACACTAGGGAAATTTGCTTTAAAATTCATGGGAAGCCACCCGAAGCAGGAAAGAAGAAGTTTGAAAAGGCTCTACAAACCCTGCTACAAACACTGCAAGATTACTTCCCATTGCAGATAGTAATCCCTGCTACAACCAAGTTTTCTTTTCAACCTAAAAGTACCTGTGCAGGGGACAAAAAGGTCAAAGTTGCAGATGGCTCTTTATAAGCCACTGCAGGGATGGGAAATGTTAAAATATCCTCATCTGTTAATCTATCCAAAGTCCTACATGTCCCCAATCTATCGTGCAATCTTGCTTCTGTTAGTTAGTTAACTAAAGACCTTCAATGTTGTGTTATTTTATATCCTTCTTATTGCATTTTTCAGGACCTGGCATCGGGGAGGATGATTGGCGGGAGAAAGATGGACTATATCTTTAATGAAGGGACTCGATCAAATAAAAGAGGTCAAAGAAATGCTTGCTGGCAAACTGTTTCTTTTTCAAATAATAAAGAGTTGTATTTATTTCATTATAGACTTGGACATCCTAGATTTTATTTATTAAAAAAGATGTTTCCTCGGTTATTTCTGAATAAAGATGCTTCTTTGTTTCACTTGCAAAACATCATAAAAATTCTTATATTCCCCACAGTTATAAACCTACTAGTCCTATTACTTTAATGCATAGTGAAATTTGGGGTGCATCTAGAGTACCAACTATAAAGGGAAAGAGATGGTTTGTAACTATTATTGATGATCATACACGAGTCACATGGGTATTTTTAATCAAAGAAAAATCTGAAGTAGAAAAGGTGTTTAGGGATTTCTATGCTATGGTCCAAACTCCAATTAAAATGGTAAGAAGTAATAATGGCCGTGAATATTTTTCTGAAAACCTAAACAATTTTTTTGCTAAAAAGGGAATAATACATCAAAGCTCTTATATTAATACACCAGCTCTGAATGGAATTGCAGAAAGAAAAAATAGACATTTACTTGAAGTCACTCGTGCAATCATGTTTTCAACAAAAATACCAAAATATCTGTGGGGAGAGGCTGTGTTACATGCTACTTATTTAATTAATCGCATGCCATCAAAAAATTTAGGATTTAAAAGTCCTGTCAACACACTCCAACATTACTTTCCTACAAACATAATGATCAGCATTATTCCTTTAAAAAAAATTGGTTGCACGGTGTTTATAAAAAAACTAGATAAATGTGCAAGTAAACTTGATCCTAGAGGAACTAAATGTGTTTTTCTAGGGGTCTCTTCCACTCAAAAGGGGTATAAATGTTTTGACCCTACAACCAAAAAAATGTTTATCACAATGGATGCCTTTTTTGTGGAAGAACAACCTTTCTTTGATACTCATCTTCAGGGGTAGAGTGCAAGTGAAGATGTTCAAAAAGTGCCACATTTTCATGAAAATCTTAATTTTCTTGATATTAATCTAGATGATCACTCCTTTAGAAATATATAGGAACATCTGAAAATGGTCAAGAAGTAACAAATAATGAAATAAATACAACTGAACCAATTTAAAAAGATCAACAGACAAGTAAGTTCTTTGGCAAAGTTAATGAGAGAAGAGTGTCAAATCAAAGAATAGAGGAAGAACGAAGAACATGTGTTACATACCCTATCTTAAATCATGTTTCTTATTCTAGATTGTCCTCATCTTTTGCAACCTTCACTTCCCGTGTTTCTTCTATTTCTATTCCTTCAAACACTTGGTTTAAAAAAGCGCGCCTGAGCCGCGCAAAGGCGCGAGGCACCTCTGGGCCATGACTTCATCGCATCCAAACATCTAAGGCGCAGCAGATTCTATAAGGCGCGCCTTTTACCTCGCCCAGTGCCGTTTTTTTAGCCTCTTTGAGGCGTCGCCTTTCACGCCTTATGGAATATGTCCGTTGAACTTCCTTCAAGCCTCTTGGCGATTCATCCTGCTCGATTTCCAGAACTTTTGTAGGGTATTATACAATATACCTATGTAAGGTAAGGTTACTTCACTCCATCAACTGAAAGTCTCAAACCTTCCGCTCTCTCTGTCGCAGATCATTGCCATTTTTATGTTTGTTTTTCTTCCATTCTCTTTGATTTTTTTCTTCGGCTTCGTACGTTTCTTTCTTCCGTTCTCTTTGTTGTCTTTCTTCCTCTAGTCTTTGTATTCTTCATATTTTTATTTTTTAAATAAATAAAATAAATCAAATTATGTAAACATATAACCATATACCAATCTTCCGATTCTTCCTTAAACCCTAATCCCAATCGGAATTTTATCAATTTAAAAAAAAAAAAATATATATGGTTTGTCAAATCTGTGAATCTGATTGTTTAACTTTATACTCTTGATACTTTATAAGTTTATTATATAACAATTAGACAATTATATATGACAGCTTGTTGTTATTAATAATCTTTAAATAAAAGTTTATTTAAAAATTTACTACTAATTGCTTAGGATTAGTAATAAGTGTTTATAGTTTATTGTAAATATATTTACTATTAGTAGAAGTATTTTTTAGAAGAGTGCTTCATGTATAAGTTGTATAAACATATTTTACCAAAGATATGTGGTTTAGTTCAGTGAGGCGCGCGCCTCGCGCCTCGGGTAAATCAATGAATCGCCTCGCGCCTTTTAAAACTAAGTGAAAAAGGGCTGTTTTGGAAGAGATGGAGGCTCTTGAAAAGAATCAGACATGGAAGATTATAGAACTGCCTAGAAAAAAACCTACAGTTGGTTGCAGGTGGATTTTTACTCCTAAGTTTAAGGCAGATGGAAATCTTGAGAGGTATAAGTCAAGATTAGTAGTTAAGGGATACAGACAGACCAATGGCATTGACTACACAGAAACCTTTGCACCAGTTGCAAAGCTGAACACTGTAAGAATACTTTTATCCCTTGCTAATTTAGACTGGCCACTTCAAGAACTGGATGTAAAAAATGCTTTTTTTAATGGGAAACTTGAAGAAGAAGTATATATGAAACCCCCTCTTGGGTTTGAGAGCAGATTTGGTTCAAAGGTATGCAAATTAGAGAAAGCTCTGTATGGACTTAAACAGTCTTCAAGGGCTTGGTTTGATAGGTTCACAAGGTTTATAAAAAGGCAATAGTTCAATCAGGCTCAAGCTGATCATACACTATTCATGAAGTTTTCAGGCAAGGGGGAGATTGCAATATTAATTGTCTATGTAGATGATATTATCCTCGCAGGAAATTATCATACAGAAACTAAAAACTTAAAGGAAAAACTTGCTCAGGAATTTGAGGCCAAGGACCTAGGAGAATTGAAATGCTTGGAATGGAGATAGCTAGATCAACTAAGGGAATTGTTGTCTCACAAAGAAAGTATATTTTAGATCTTCTGCAGGAAACTGGAATGAGTGCATGCAAACCAGCTGACATTCCAATTGACCCCAGTCAAAAGTTGGGAGATGTCAAGGAGGGAATTCTAGTTGATATTCATCAATATCAAAGATTGGTGGGAAGATTAATATATTTGGCACATACAAAGCCTGATATTGCATATTGCATTTGCAGTAAGTATGGTGAGCCAGTTTATGCATCATCCTTTTCAGGAACATCTTGATGCCACTTACAGGATCTAAGGTACCTGAAGAGCTGCCCACGAAAAGGGTTGTTTTTCAAAAAGGGGAAAAGTAGGACAGTAGAGGCCTTTACTGATGCAGATTATGTTGGCTCAATATCTGATAGAAGATCTACTTCTAGATATTGTACCTATGTATGGGGGAATCTAGTAACTTGGAGAAGTAAGAAACAAAATGTGATTGCTAGAAGTAGTGCAGAATCAGAATTCAGATTTATGGCTAATGCAATATGTGAATTACTTTGGATCAAGAGAGTAATTACAGATTGAAGATGGAGATAGAACTGCCTATGAAGTTGTATTGTGATAATAAAGCAGCTATTAGCATTGCTCATAATCCTATGCTACATGATCAAACCAAGCATATTGAAGTGGACAGACATTTCACTAAGGGGAAGATTGAAGCTGGAATTGTGTGCACACCATTTGTATCCACTAAAGACCAAACAGCTTATATCTTCACCAAAGGATTGTTTAAACCAGTGTTCTAACTACTTATAAGCAAGTTGGGAATGTATGATATATATTCACCAACTTGAGGGGGAGTGTAGAAAATGTTACATTATTTTATTCTTATTAGCTTTGTGTAAATACTTAGCCGAATAGATTAGAATTAAGGTTGTTGCTTATTGATAAGCTCGTAGTTATCAAGATCCTAAATTTTAAGATCTACACTAGTTGGTTGTTACTTGTACAATTGTATATATACTTTGGCCGATTGGCATAATCAATCAAGGAAGTTTTATTCCTAAAACCTATAATTTCCAAAGTGTGTATTATTATTGGTTTATAGGTGATAGTTGGTATTATTTAAAGTTATTTTCCCAATGCAAAAAAGTCTAATTTGGAAGAGAATGTTTTTACTGGTTTAGAAGAGCAGCAGATCTGGGAGGGTGGGGGGGAGAGAGATTGATGTGGCTTAATTTGTTCTCTTATCTGTTTGTTTTGAGCTTGAGTCCTACATTTTGAAGTTGTTTCAAAAAAGACTGGCATGTCATCTCCTCGAGGCCCGATGCCCTAAAGTGTCTTCCCTATCTACATTATAGGGGGCACAAACTTCATGTGCCCAGAACATGTCGAGGTCGAGTCATATTGTCAGTGGTCCATGGCCCAGGCAATGT
Source organism: Cuscuta epithymum (assembly GCA_945859915.1). Taxonomy (NCBI): domain Eukaryota; kingdom Viridiplantae; phylum Streptophyta; class Magnoliopsida; order Solanales; family Convolvulaceae; genus Cuscuta; species Cuscuta epithymum. The sequence continues at coordinate 4,773,542 of CAMAPF010000006.1, forward strand.
CCTAAAAGATGGTCTAGGTGGCGTGCACTAGCAGCACAAGCGCCCAGATGGAGCCTGTGATATTGTGCAACACAGATCCCCATTGTGTCCGACGTGCACACTTCAACTCTTCACTTCGACTCTTTAGATGTGCCACAGTGCCAATGCTTCATAAGTTCATAGCATGTGAAACCAGGATATGCATCACATGAAAACAAAATGTACAAACACGCTTTTAAAGGGACTGGACAGCAGAAATGTTGACAACAGCACAATAACTTACAATGCAATTAGAGATTAAAACCAAATACAGGCAAACAATTAAATAACAGTTGAGAGGATAAAGCCAAGCAGAAACTTTCTTGCCAAGCAATGTGTGCTGATACATAATAGGAGTATTACACCTACTATCAAGAAGAAATACATAACACAACTATAAATCAAGAGCCTACCCTCACTTAAGAGATGCAATATGTGGCACTGACAAGAAAACTTGTAAACTGGATCCTCTCAAGTATTACTGAGACTTATTTACAAGTTAAGTATTATTTAAGAACAAACCATCACACCAAGAGTATAAAAAGAAATTTACTCAAATTGGACCAAAACTTACGATATTTCCTTATATTGTACTACAACTAAAAATAGGACTAAACAATTATTAATAACCCAGAAATATGCCTCTTATTGTACAGCTTCCACAGCCAAATAGCACCACCACCCGAACGCTGCTGCCGCCAGTCACCGAATTCGCAGCTGGAACCCACCGAAGAGTCATTGGATAGTTGCCAGATATTTGCCGGAACTCTGGCTGCCGGTTGCAATCGGGAAGTTGCTGGCAGCTCCACTAGGCAGCCACCACTAAACCCTGAGTGGGATTAGTAAAGGCTAACCCTAAGTCCTAGGAGGATTGGTAAACCCTAAACCCTAGGAGGATTGGTAAACCCTATCAATTTTTTAGGGTAATATAGTTACTCTTTCATAACATATGATCACATAATTCTTATTAAAAGAAAAAACTAGTAGTCCTATTTTTGAAAAGAAACTACGTTTTAGTCCAGAAATCATCATCATCATTTTCATTTACCCCAGTGCCGCAAAGGCTCCCACCTACGGTGAGGTAAGGGGGGTCGGATGTACGCAGTCTTACCCCTGTACTAAAGCACAGAGAGACTGTTTCCGGATGACCCATAGTGAAAATCGTGTTCAAATGGCATGGACTGACTGCTACTTCATAACAAAGAAGCGCAGACAGTTTAGTGAGCCATTTTGCTTTATTCCATCATATTCTCAAGCCAAAAAAATAATGAATCTTTGGCTCCATTTCAAATGATGGAAAAGTTTTAGTCCAGAAATAAAGAGCAAATTTCTCAAAAAGAAAGAGACAACAAACATGTCAGTAGTATATATTGATAATAAATAAAATCACCTTGACTCCCATAATCTTGTGCTAGCCTTGATATAAGTGCAGTTTTCCCTGCACCAGCAGGACCATACAAAAGAACAGGCCACCTCTGATTCACAGCTAAAAAGACCATCTCATAACTCTTCTTCACAGCTGAAGTTAAGGTGAATGGTTTTCCTTCACCCCTGAATATCATATCCAAAAGGGAAAGAATATTTGTCAAATGGTGTCTACTCCACAAAGCACGGAAGCAAATAAATAATTAGAAACATTAAATAATAAACAATGTCTAATCCAAATGCTCATACCTTGCGATCTCCTTTGATTGTGAAAATGTATGTACTGCAGAAGAGGAAGAAATCAAGGAGCAAAAGTTTGTTGAAGGGGCTGAATAAACTAGATCAAACCCATTGAACTCAACACCCAAATTTTTATCTTTTCCCTTTGAAGTTTCAATATACATGCCAGCTTTTTCTATCGATACATCCTGACAAAATTCTTGCCACCTATAATGAAGGCATGTAAATAGGTGAGGGAGAAGAAAAGGTACTACTTTTCAGAAGATTCAACTATTGGATCTACAATGCTCAGGGTACTTCATGCTCCATGCAATTTATACAAGAATTACACTGTTGTGTTTTATGCAACACAAACCTATCAGCAGACTCATATAGCAAAAAGTTGGACTTTCTTGGTCAATAATATATATAGGATTTTGATTAGCTTTGTGATTGTACTGCATCCACATATAGGCTTCTTCCTCATTCGCAAAGAATATTTGAGAAGGTAGAAAAACAGCTCATTTACAAAACTGGAACAAACACATCAATCACTCACCTCAATAAACACAAAAGATCTTCTTCAGCATTCAGACTTGCATTTGAACTTAAGCTGAGAACCACCGATAATATTTTTTTCCCACACCATCTTATATCAGAGAAATTTTTCTTCAGCTCGTCATTGGTATTAACAGGGATATCAGTATACTTCTTCACAAGGTCTATAAAACAGGACCAGTTCCATAACATTATAAACTCCGACGCTGACAAAAGATAACGATACGAGACTCTTACAATATCTACAAGACAAGTTCCTCCCTGTAAAAATTAAAGTTGATCCAGAACTGAGAAAATACTAAACCAAAGCGTACATATTATATTATAATAAAGCTGCGGTTCTAGAGAAATATAATTCACAGTTGCACTTGCAATTTTTAACCCTTTTAAATTGTGTACATTTTGTTATTCTAATGTGTTGCCCATTAGAAAACGAATTCGTGCCAACAATAAGTTGACCAGAATGAGTGGAATACTGCTATCAGGTCCAATATTCAGTCGCGTGTAATGTCAAGTCAAAACAACAACAGTTTCTAGCAAATGATGCACTTGAGTCCTATACTCCCACTGCATAATCTTACTCATTTGTTAATTTAAATAACTATTTGAAGTATCATATCTGAGAAGTTGAGAACCTCAATCACGCCCGTTGTTTCTTGTGTAGACAATGTTCATTTACTCTCTTTCTTGGAGATATACAAACAGAGGAGTATACTCACCGTTTTTTGGTTTGGGAATATGATGGAATAAAGCAAAATGGCTCACTAAACTGTGTGAGCTTGTATGTTATGGAGCAGCAATAAGTGGAAGAAAAATCAAATACTTGAGCATACTGGAAGTTGTATAATGAACTTACCACAGCAAAATCTTCACCAAATGATTCTTTCTTTTTTATCCTTTGGAAAGGAGGTGGAGCAAAACTAAAATAACTAAAAATTGACCTAGAATAAGGAAATCAGAATGTCAGCATGCAAGAAAATGGTAAGCATGCACCAATTGGTAACGCTAGCTTCAAGATGAAAATGCTAATGTGCAAGTTGGGACTTGGGAAGATAAAAAAAAATGTATCTTACTCCTTCAAATGAGGAACCAAATCGAGTGCCCTACAGAATGCAAGACATGCAAGTTCATGAAGCCTCAAACCCTTCCCATTTCTGACGTAAACATCAACAAAATGTGTAACGTCGGCAGGGTCATAACCTTCATCTTCTGCAATAAATCTTTCTTCATCAAAATCCGTCATCAAATCATCCTTATCTGAACTCAAGTCAGGCACTAAACGAAGCAGCTCCACTGCCCTGTCAATAACTTTGCGTGCTATCGGTAGAAAACATCCCACCAACGGTATAGTATAATTCGGGTGCAGAACCAATTCTCCCAATGCATTTACAACTTCTCCTTCAGTAAGCTCAGTACCCTGCAATTCAAAGAGCATTAGTGTCATTTTAAATCGCAAATGCTTGCCGAAAAACATCTTAATCGGTAAACCGAACGGAAAAGTCATTAAAAAAGTTAGTACTCCGTATATAGATAGATAGATAAATACCTTATTCAGTAGGTAAACGAATAGCTGAACCTTGGCAAGCTTGGGGCGCCGATTAACAAACCTCTCAAGCTGGGATTCAAGACGAAAGCTCCCGTCAAGCGACATCTGTGCTTCAACAATGTTACAAAAAATATGTTTTCTTTGTTCTCTCTTCTTCTACAGCAAGGAAGCTAGGGCTTAAGGCCGTCGTTAGTTCAAGGGTTTAGCGCATGTCGTGGGTTCAGGGTTTAAGACTTGTACTACGTATCATTGTAGGGAGTAATTATATATAGGGAAAAACCGGAAAATATCCTTAGATATGATTAAAGTATAGAAAATTTTGCTCTATATAGAATACTAGTCGGTAATAGAAGCACTCCTAGGATCGGTAGGTTTTAATTATTAGTAATTGTCCAATATAGGACTAAAATTAGACTTAATCTTCTAAATAGGACTAAATGTTTTTAATTCCCCAAATAGGATTCCGGATTAGTAGGGTTGTAAACGAATCAAATAATTTGGGCTCGATTCGCGATCCGAATTCGTATAAGGCGATTCGAATTCGCAAAATTCAAATACAAATACAAATAAGAATATTAAATTTGATTCGAGTTGTTATCAAATACAAATAAGAATATCAGTGTATTCGATTCGAATATTAATCAAATATATTCGATTAATAATAGTGGTAGTATTAATATCAATATTAATAATAATAGTAATAACACTATAATAACTTTTAAAAGATACATTTTTGCATACAAATTTGAAGCCTATATGTAATAAATCAGAATATAAGCACGAATAAAAATCAATTTTTTGGTTCAAATGTCTTTCAAATACAAAACAAATAATTATGTATTCGATTTGAAGAATAAAATTAAAGTTGTTTGACTTTGATATATACAATTGTCAACTTATTTCACACATTATAAGTATAATTTCTGATATGTGTGTGTTAGTGTTTATCTCAAAAGGTTTGAAATAGATTTATATTTATTAATCATAAAATTAATTCACTTTAGTATATTGTGCAACATCTAAAAATGCATTGATCCATTAAATTTTTATTCTAAGAACACATATTAAGTCATAGCATGCATTTACAACATAAACAATACGGAGTATAAGAAAAGTTATTTTAAAGTGACACTCCGTATTTGACTAATATTTAACCTATGCTCAAATCGATTCGATGTTCATATATAATTCGTTAACTATTCGTATTGTTAAACAAATACAAATACAAATCGAAATTAATATTCGTTTCATATTTGAATTCGAATTCGTATTCGAAAAAATTAAACAAATACAAATACAAAACCTCATTATTCGACTCGATTCGGTTCGTATACAACCCTACGGATTACTTCAAACTTTATTTTTCTTTCACTTGCCTTTTAACATCATTTTTGGATTATTATTGTTATTGGTAGTATTGAAATGTATAAGGTCGTTAGTTGTCTTGGACGGCGACGGGTGGCCGCGATGTGTGCCCTCCCATATCTCGCCAATGACGAAGCTTCCTTCTAAAACCCGCCTCGCTCAAGTTAGAATTTTGTGCTGCTAATCTTCGTAAGTATTTTTTAAAGGAAAAATTTACAAAACTAATCACACTTTTGACTGATTTTCTCATAATAATCTCACATTTACGTAATCTCAGAATAATCTCATTTTTGCATCTCATCTTTTCTCGTTTGACCCTGACTGATTGATGACCTACTATATGAGGTTTTTGCCTTTTCTTTGAAATGATTTGTTTACCGTGTTCTTTAAAATTTTACTCCTTTTACTGATTTATTTGTAATGATTAATAATATGGTTTGATTATTCAAAAAAGAAATGTTTGATTAATGTTAATTTTAGATGATTTATATTTGCTCTAACAATACAATAATACAACAACAACTAAGCCTTAATCCCAACAAGTTTTGGGGTCGGCTAGCATGAATCGATACATTATAACGAAACCAAAAGAAAAGAAAGATAAAAAAGATAAAAATATAAGATATAATAAAAAAAGATAATATAAAAAGAGATGGATATATATATGCATAAAGATGATAGAATAAAAGGGGAAATAAGAATATATATGTACACACACATATGTATATAAAAGGATTAAAAACCCAGAAAAAAGGATATGAAATGGAAAAGATTATAAAATATCACTCCTCCACACAAATATAGTCATATACGCCCTCCACTTTGCTCTCAAAAGTCATACTCTCATTCAACTCAAGAAGAAGCATATCACTTCTAACTCCTCTAATCCACACATGTTTGAGTCGTCCTCTTTATCTATTCTCTGTCTCTTCTCCACACATCTCAACTCGTTTGACAGGTGCATCACTCGGTCTTCCACGCACTTGACCAAACCACGACAAGCGAGACTCTCACATCTTATCTTCAATAGGTGTTACTTCCACCTTTCGTCTGATTGTCTCGTTTCTCATGCAGTCCTTTTTAGTATGTCCACACATCCAACGCAGCATGCGCATCTCTGTCACACTCATTTTTTGAATGTGAAATTGTTTTACCGCCCAGCACTATACGCCTTACAGTAATGCTGACCTAATTGTTGCCCTATAAAATTTACCCCTCAGTCTAGTCGGCATACCTCAATTGCATAGAAGTCCCGACACACTCTTCCATTTTATCCACCATGTTCTGATTCTATGTGCTACATCTCCATCTAAATGGGTGTTTGGATTTGATTCTTAAAACTGATTCTGCTCCCTGAAGGAATAGCAACAAAAGTTAGAGTGTTTGGATGAAAGTGCAGAAGTGATTTTAGTGCTCTAATTTACTCAAAGAATCAGTTTTTTAGAAGTTGGGGAGATCAGCTTCTGAAAACTTATTCTGATACTGCTTCTACTTTAAAAAAGAAGCAGAAACAGAATCAGTTCCAAACACCCCCTAATTCACCATCCTTCTGAATTATGAAGCCCAAGTAACAGAACATATCGCTGACTGGTATTTCATTACCATCTAGAGTAATACCGTTATTACCACTACTTCCACCTCCAGCAAACTTGCACTCCATGTACTCTGTCTTGCTTCGACTCAGTTTGAAACTCTTGTGCTCCAATGTTTGTCGTCATACTTCCAGCTTTGCTGTAACACCTGATTGCGTCTCGTCAATTAATACAATATCGTTGGCAAACATCATGCACCACGGTATATCGCCTTGAATTGACTTTGTAAGTTCATTCATGAGTATGACAAATAAGAAAGGGCTTAAAGCTGATCATTGGTGCACTCCGATAGTAATAGGGAACTTTGCAGTCCTCCTCATAGTATTACAGACACTTGTAGTACAGTACTCATACATATCCATGATGATGCTAATATAATTGTGTGATATACCTTCTCTAGTTAAGGCCCATAAAAAACTTCTCAAGTTACCCTATAGGGTAACTTGAGAAGTTTTTTATGGGCCTTAACTAGAGAAGGTATATCATATTTCTTTTCTAAGTCAATGAACACCAAATACAGATCCTTGTTAGTGTCTTTATACCTATCCACAAGTTGTCGAAGAAGGTGAATGGCGCCAATTGTTAAGTCAACAGGCATAAAACCGAATTGATTCTCTGAAATCTTCACACTTTTTCGAAGCCTTTGCTCAATATAAACACTCTCTCCCAAAGTTTCATGGTGTAACTCATGAGCTTAATCCCTCGATAGTTAGTACATTCTTGTATGTCACCCTTATTCTTAAATAAGGGAATAAGGGTACTCCTCCGCCAACTCGCTGACATTTTGTTGTTAATTCCTACAAAACTTATTGAAGAAACTTGTTAACCACTCAACACCTTTCTCTCCCAAACGTCTCCAGGCCTCAATTGGTCTGTCATCTGGACCCACGACTTTCCTCCTCCCCATCTTCCTCAAAGCCTATTTAACTTCTGTCAGTTAGATCCTTCTCACAAAATCTCGATTTACCATACAATCTGATATGGTCAAATGACCGATATCTTGCGCTTTATTCCCATGGAATAATGTATCAAAGTGATGGAGTATATGGTCCGGGGAACCCCCGGACCACAGACTCCCACTACTCCAACACAGGCCCAAGAAGCACAGGAGGCCCAAAGCACAGCGGCCCAAGCTCAAAGGGGCCCACAGTGCGCCTGGGGGTAGCCTTCGGCGATATGGCCGAAGGATCCAAAACTCACAGGACAGCCAGGTTTGAGCATACGAAGCTACTGAGAGAAAATGGCAGAAATCGAGAGCTTTCGGCACGTTCGTGCCCTTGGCATCAGGGAAGCCTTCAGCTGAACCAAGCCGTCGGCTACACAGAACTCTCAGTCGCATGGAGGGCCTTCGGCTAACAGCTCAATCATCGAAGATTCCCTTTGAAGACAAGCAACCACCGCATTTAATGCGGCGTCACGTCCAACCACCGCATTTAATGCGGTGCACATGCGAGTGCCGGTGCCACCCCGATTGAGGTGACCCCTCGGCCGTTAGATTACTGACACGTGTACTTCCATCACATTTATTGCTGCTATAAATAGCATCCCTTATTCCTCTTGTAAAGGACCAGAACATCTCGAGTTCATTAATACAATCGACTCTCTCTCTCTTACTTGTTTGCTCTGACTTCTCTATAGGTTATTCTCATAATAACCCCTCGGATAAGCTACCCCCCCCCCCCCCCGGGTACACTGTCCATCACAAAGTATGACCCCATCTTTCTTTGCTTGTCTTTTAGGCTCCTTGTAGTCTTCTATGTTCTCATCACCCCAACTTGTCCCCAATTTTTTGTAGCAATCTCTTTTATTCCTTATGGTCTGTTTCACCTCATCATTCCACCAAGACGTGTCCTTTTTTATGGCAAGCATCATTTAGATTTTTCAAGTACCTCTTTTGCCACTTTGGTAATGATCAACTCAATTGATAGCCGCACATCATCCACTACATGTGTTTCACTATCATTCCACCATACACATTCACCAAACGTTTTGTGTGGAAAGCTTTGATGGAGATCCTCCTATCCTTCGAGCCTCCACCAATTTATCTTTAACGCCACTTGTTGCTTAACTTATCATCCATGATTCTCACCTCGAAAATCAAGCACAAGCAATTAACATACATGATGCATTCTCTCTGAGGAGTTCACTCGTTGACTTAGCAAAAAAAAAAACTATTTTCCCCATCTCACCCCCCATCAATTAACAAAGTTGCCAACAATGGTTTCATTTCATTTGAATCCGGCTACCCTTCATTAAATTAAAAACGTAATCAAATACATTCATGTTAGGATTCTATCAGTTATTACACCACTATATGCATGTACCCACGTATTACATAAAATATAATAGAGAATATTATCCGAAATAAGACTAAAAAGAATTGAAAATTCCAAAATAGGACTGACATATTTTTATTCACAAAATAGGACTAATTACCGCCATGTTTTGGCAGTACCAGACTTCAAACATGGCAGTATTTTTCAAACTTGACAGTAATTACTCCTATTTTGATAATAAAAAACATGTCAGTCCTATTTTGGAATTTTCAAACTGTTTTAGTCTTATTTGGGGAACTTTCCCAATATAATATAATAATAAAATGCACATAGTCACATGGTCTTCTCCTTTGGCAGCTAAACCCACAATCTGGATTACATGTTTTCCTGCTATCATCTTTTACCTTTTAAAAAACTAGAATTTCTCATTTGCATATTCATTACCTAGCCCTCATATGACATCTACTATTCTCTAGTTACTTAATGTTGAACTCTAGCATTAACGCACACATCATCGTTGAGCCTAATCATTATTACTCAGGTAGTTCTTTTATTTTGGTAACTAATACCTCCCCGTGTTGGCACCTAAAATAGTCTATTGTAGGTGCACATGCATGGGGATGGTGACAGCTGCGGGTAGGCGTGCATGCATGAGGACGCCTGCAGCAAGAAAACATGAGGACCGCCACGACAAACATACATGGAGGCGACCGTGGAGATGGGGGAGGCGGGTGCAACTGCCTATTTAGGCGGCGGGAGACTAAACAAATGACTAGTACATGGCTAGGGCTTGAAAAAATGATTAAGAAATTGGAGTTTTATAATAACAATCTAAAGGCATATTATTCCATTAATTTCTTTTTGAACGTCATTAAATTTATTAATTAATTAATGAATATGGGGGTGTTTGGATCTGATTCTTAAAACTACCGATGTTCTTTCAGGGAGCAAAAACACAAGTTGGAGTGCTTGAGTGAAAGTGCAGAAGTGATTCTGAAGCTTTAATTTACTCCTAGAATCAATTTTATAGAAGCTGGGAGAGACCAGTTCCTGAAAATTGATTCTGACGCTTCTGCTTCTGATTTATAAAAGAAGCAGAAGCAGAATCAGTTCCAAACACCCTATTACGGACATAAATATGATTTTGAGAAAAAAATTAATGAGGTTATAGGGTGGGTGGACTATAGGGGAGCCGGGCAAAGACCGTTTGCTCATTTTGGACTTTGAACCGGTCCGATTTTATTTATCCCTTGAAATCGCCGCAGGTTTACTTCACGCGGAACCTTGGAGGTCTGTTTCTCCGATCGCCCAATCGGCGGTGATAAAAAATCTAACCTTTATCAACCCGACGGGATCTTTTCATGGAGCATCAACCTGGAGCTTCGAATCACACCGGCGTAGAAAACGATCAAGAACCGCGGAACCAGCGTCTCTACAACCCTTATCATGACCTCCAAATCCCAATCCAGACATTATACAAGCTTCCCACAGCCCCGGAATTCCTTTTCCAAGAGGAATCCCGCGTGCAGCGTCGATCCTGGGGTGAAAACCTCACCTACTACACCGGCATCGGATATCTCGCCGGCGCCTCATTCGGCGGTGTTAGTGGATTTTATCAGGGCGCCAAAGCCTCCGAGCCAGGAGAGAGCTTGAAGCTCCGGGTCAATAGGGTTCTGAACGGGTCGGGTCACACCGGAAGCAAATTTGGTAACCGGGCAGGTGTGATAGGGCTGCTTTATGCTGGGATGGAGAGTGGCATGGTGGCGGTTAGAGACACGGACGATGTCATCAACAGTGTGGTAGCGGGGCTAGGGACTGGCGCGTTCTACAGAGCGGCCGCCGGGTTGAAGTCGGCAGCTGTGGCCGGAGTTATAGGCGGAGCTGTGGTCGGATTGGGAGTGACTGCGAAGCAGGCTGTGAAAAGATACGTGCCCATATGAGTTTGTTTTCCTATATTTGCTACTTGGATATGCAATATTCATATTCCTTATTGTGTCTTTCTACTATAGTATTTGATGATATGCTTGAGAATTTGGCTCTCTCATATTTGATCGATTGTTATCATTCTTGAAGCTGGGGCACTAAAGGTGCTAACTTTGCTTACATTTTTGTCCAATACATGTTCTAAATTAGATGTACTGAGCAATGTGATCTTGAATAAATTTGAAAACAACAGGCGCCAAGTATTGCCTATATGTGCTCTATTAATTAATACCCTGATGGTATTCAAACTACAAAGGACAGAGCTTGAACTGTTTAACACTTCCACTAATTGCTGTTTCTTTCTAGTTCCCACAAGCAAAATCTGGCCTAGTTAGGATCTCATTTTTTAATTAGGATAGACCAGCATAATAGTTTCATCATACTCAGTATACGCTTTTCAATACAAAATCAACAGCGAGAAATAGTTTTACCGGACTTGGGGCGGGGCATGACCCGGATTGGTCCCCTTGTCTAAGCCCATGTGGCCATGTGCACAATTACATCTCTGAACTTTCATTCCATAAGTGCGCAGCTTTGGCTTATTTCATGCTACCCATGCAGGTGGTGCATGCATGGGCGGAAGGGTGTGATCAAACCGGGATTGAATATGCTCTAAACTCAACTTGAGCTTGACCATGTACTAATTTGCAACAAACCCTGGTCGAAGAAACTTGACTGGTGGTTTATTTTTTTATTTATTCAAACACGCATTAGATCCATTTGACTTACATGCGAAAAGACATACGGAGTATAATCGAAAAATTGGTTAGGCCTGCGAGCTGCTCGTACCGTAAGTATAGAACTTGAATTTGGATTGACTCATTACTTGAGCTCATGCCTCACTAGAAAGAATCCAATTTGGTTTGAATATAATCAATCTACACTGAGTCGGTTTCAGATAGATTAAGAATATGTTGATTTGTTTGCACTCGTACATGGACCTAAAAACCGTCTCACCGCAATTCTGTTAATGTTGACCATATAAGGGCAAAATCGTAAACAATGTCTTTTTTTTCTCATTTTATTTACCAAATGTTCCCTTCCTAGCCTATTGTTTTTCCTGAAAATAAGCCAAACACGCCATCTCCTTCTCCCAGTAGATCTCCCAATTAACCACTCCTTGCTGGCTTGCTGCTTTCTGGCAGTTGTAGTAAAGGGTGAACTCAGAGTTTTTTCCCTTTCCAACACAACACCAATTCTTTTAAATGCAAATTTCTTCTACTGACATTTATGCCTTGTCCAGATAAGGCTAGGTTCTGTTTCCTGTAAGTTACGGGCCGTAACCATAACTGGAAAAAACGGGTACGGCTCTTGATCTGGTTCGTGCTAGGTCTGGTTATGGACCAATACTGTAGCCAATTTTGTGGAAAAAGTTGAAATGGTTAAAAAGCCGGATCTGGTTCGGCCCGGGCCTCTATTAGAGGAATTGGAACTGGTCATCTGGTTCTGGTACCCGTTCCGGTCTAGAACTGAGTTAACGAGCACCCATTTTGGTCTTTTGCCCCTGTTCCGGTTCCTGAACTTGGACTGGCTGACTGGGTACACCCTTAGACAAGGCAGATAAATGGTGTCCTCTTCTAGCTTCAGCACATGCCAACAGTCCGCAGATTCTATCTACTCCCCCCTCCTTTGGGTCTCCTTATCTTGCCTAAATAGTATTTTTTTAGACCTTTTCATTTTGGCGAATCCTAGGAAACATAAAGGATTACATCATTGTATTGTTTGGAACCTGTGAGAGAAAAGCTTATCTTTTGCACTATTCTCTCAATCATACATTGTCTACGGAGATTAAAGAGCATAGGGTTTGCAGAACATCAGAAGTCCAACCAATGGTAGCTGGTTTTCTTTTATTTTCTGTTTTCCTTTGCTGCCTGTCGGCTTTCATCTGCGTTCCCTTGGACAAGTTGGACCCCTGGTACTTTCTTCTTTCATACTCTATTGAGTTCGATTTCTGGAATTTGGATAGAGGAAGCTGGAAACAGATTTGCTACAGAGGTTAGTAATGTCAGGAGTGAGTTGTATCATTGAGTTTTGTTAAGAAGTAGCAGTAGTGAAGGTGATACTTTGGATTTATGCATTAATTTATTATTTATGCATGTTTCTTAGAATAAACCCATCTTAAAATACTCTCTACAAGATAGCTTGGGATGTTTCCCACAAATAAAGGAAGGCAAAGTATCATTTTGTTGAGAGTTGTCATTGGCATGGGGCTGTAAAGACCGAGTCTGTGATTGTGATTGGTGTTTGTTTTAGTTTTAAAATAAAATAAAACTTAAGTGAATTTGATATCTAACTTTGAGATTCGAATCACCCTTTTCATTTCTTACCTTCTCACTCCTGTACTACTCATTAGGACAAAGGATATGTGCAAAATATAAGAGATGCTGGACGGGTTAGTTAGCAACCATTTCACTTATCCAGAAATTAACACTCAATTAGTTAAAGAAGAATCGTCATTTTAATTATCCTTTACAAGCAATTCAACGCATTTTCCCGCTACACTGACAAATTCAATTGGTTCAACGGTCTTATACTCTTATACTAATTAAGCGATTATTATATTTATTTGTGATTAATGGCTTTAACGTCTAGGTGACTTAGGGGCTATTTACGAAGCGATATTGTAAATGAGGGTTTTTATTTTGTGTGTTGAATAAATCATCTGAATTGAGTAAACAAATTAGTACTTCATTCGTTCTTTAATAGTTGCAACATTGAATTTTTTGCATTATTCTCACATCTTAATTTGACCACGATGTTCTACTACAGTAATATATAATCAAATTATTATGTGTAAAATGTTATTAAATTTCTGACTCGCAATGAGAGCAGTTTGATTTCTGCTTTTGCCTTCCGGGTTAAAAAAAAATTAAAAAAATGTTATTAAATTTCTATTAATGTGAATTTATGAAATAATAATTTTTTTATAATGTTTACTAACAAAAAAGATACTTCCGTTCTTAAATAAGTGCAACACTTTCCTTTTTGGGCAGTTTCAAATTAAATGCAACCTTTCTATTTTAGGAAGGAAATACTAAGTAAATTGACCTTTATACCCTTAATTATTTACACTCTTCTGTCTCCACTTATTTTTACTTTCTCCACCCACCGCCTCCCACCAATTTCATCTGCGTACAACCTCTTGGTCTTCAATTTCTATATCTCTTCATTTGCCCACCCCACCAAAATCTACTTTTATCTTCCCGACATCATCGACTTTCATCACCTACTAAGTACTAAGCCATATCTCTATTTCTTTCCCTGTCTTCTTCATCTTTGATTTTTTCCTCCGGTCTGTATTTTAATTGCCGCTAAAATGGAAGATATGGATGTAGATGAAACTGATTCTGCTCCCATTAAGAGAATATGCTTGAGACTTGGTGAGTTGATGCTTGAATTAATTACGAGAGGCCAAGGAATCTGATTCCACTTGGAATTGTTTGTAACTGCCTTCGACGGTCCATTTCAGAGCTTGAAGAGTTACATGTAATTCGATGGACAATTTCTAAAAGGGAAAGTAGGCTGCGAAAATCATCTTACCTATCGTTTCTGAGCACTGACCCTCCTGCTCTTCTTCCTAATTTTTTGTGGACCTCGCAAGTATACTGCATAATCGAGGAGTACAATGGTGCTTACATATTGTTTGCTTTCTTGGCTGTAATGCATCTGTGCACTGTTACAAACTGTAGCACTTATTTGGGCAGTTGTGATATCCGTATAACGAAGGGTAAAAGTGTCAAGTTCAACCTTTTGTCATTGCTTCTTAAACTCCGTGCCCAAGTGCATGTTGCACTTAAAACCGAACAGAGGAAGTATATAATTACAGTCGGGGTTGTGCGTTAGCAAATGTGAAAGAATTTTTTTTCTTCATTTTTTGGGATTCCACCCGGGTTGGGCTTGATGGTTAGGAGGGGTTTGGGGGGTGGGGGGGTTAGGAAAGCAAAAAAGAAAAGAAAAAAATACCCAAACCGGAGGCCCGGCCCGGACCCGGTGGCTACCCAGGCCGGTCCCGGGTCCACCAATCCTGAACCGCCGGCCCGCCCGGGCTTAGGCCCGACCCGGACCCGGCCCGGCCCGGGTCCATCACTAACCCCCATAGACAAAGTCACCCATCATGGAAGCACCACTATTGTGACGTCCGTCCTTCACCAACTCACCAACTCGCCAATACAAGACCACCCTCCACATTGTGACAAATGGCGGATCCAAGAAAAGAAAAAAGATTGGTGTACACAAAAGTTGTACACTTGTATGTCCCCCCCACAGACAAGTGTACAACTTTTATGTATAACTTTCGTGTACACCTACCTTCACTCCCAAGAAAAACAGTTGTTGGGGGCATAGTCATTAAAAATGGGCTTATAAAGAAACATAACATCAATCACACAAAAACTCAATTATGTTATGACAGAATTTATATACTCGGTATGACCTAAGATTTAGTTTTCACACAACTGTACTAAAATATTCCTTTTGTTAGAGTTAGCTATGAGTTATATCTTAAATCCAACAACTTTATATTGATTAATATTATGTTAACACCTAACTACTTATTTATTAAACCATCAATTGAAAACATCTTTTTTATAACATCATTTAAACTATACATTCACAGTAGCCTTTTCACTTAAGTGTACCCAAAGACATGTATATGTGTTATTACTTGTAATGAATATTCTAAAATCAACGTTTAATACGGAGTACTTTATGCTTATACTCCTCTCTTATTTTTATGCAGCTTGCTATTGCTGAAATTTTATTTTATTTCAAATTAAACATCATTAAAATTTCAATGAACCAAATCAACATATATAGATGAAATATTTTACATTATTGCTACTGTTAGACCAAAAGAAATATAATATGAAGTGATAACTACTTATTGTTTGTAATTATGTTTTTTTTGTTCAATGTAATTATGTTACGTTGTTACTATGCATATAAATGGTAACACTAGTTTTATTTTTTTCCAAACTATGAATATGATAAGGAATTCCCGTTCATACAATAAAAAATATGAGTATTTTTTACCGATAGTTATTGTTTAAGATTATTTTAGTTCCATTTAAGTTATTGAATCTTAACAATACACACAGAGTATTTAGGGTCCATATGATAACGATAATATGGAAAAATCATTGGGGGCAAAAGAAAAATCTAACCAATGACAACTACTCAAATTACAAAGAGAAATACTCATTTTTCTATAATTTCATTCTATTGGTAAAAGTTTATTGAGGGCAAGTGCCCCCACTCCTTAGTACATGAATCCGCCCCTGATTGTAACTGCTCGACGCTCACACCTGCATCGCCCCTATCGTGCCTATCCGAATCCTTGCACCACCGCCCCGCCGCAAATCCTACACAACCACTGCCCCACCCCATCCCAACTCCGACACCACCACTGCCCCACCCCAATGACGTACCACTACCCCGATGTTGCCCACATACTCACCATCACCACCCCAACACTGCCCATTGACTAGTTACTACCCCCAAATCCATGTCTATTCTATTGTTGATATCCATGCCCCCTTCCCCCAATCCCACTTGTCACACCACCACCACATGAAATCATAACCACCATACCCCCTCTAACCATAGTAGCCAACTATAAGTCACCTAGTGCCGCCCGATCGATCACCCTAGCCTGTCATAAGCTAGCTTCTTGAGCTATCCAATCTTTCACCTTAGCCAAAGTGTGTGTACCACCGCCTTGAGCCGTCACCTTAGCAACCATTGTATATTTGAAATGGACCCCCACATATACGAGTAGAAGGACAAGAAGAGTATGATGTCACGCCTCAAACCTCCTCGGACATGTCGACAACCGCCATACAACCCAGATAACTCAATTGTGGTCAAGCATACCCGAATTATAGAAACAATCAATCATGAGTACCATTCACACATAGAACATCCATAAATAAACATAACGGAAAACATTCAATCAAACAATAGAAACAATGTATTTGGAAGTCAAGCCACATCGGGCAAACTTTTGCATGCAGGCTCACCAAATATTTTATAAGAAAGTAATGTCCATGAGAACAAGAACGGATGAAGCACGAACCGCGGTTCTCTTCAAGATCCCCCCGAAATGATTAGCGTATGAAGTAAGCTCTAGCTTCTACCTAAAATTGTGAGGCATTTCCTTGAGTCCCTGGAGGGGAGTCGGTACTTTGAAGCTTTTGAAAAATAAAATGATAACCCATACGAGTTATAATCAATGCTTCAATCACACAAGACCCTCAACGTAGGGTGTTACCATATTCTAGGTAATAGCTCATACCCCATTTCAAATCATACATATCATATATACGACAAGTCAAATAGTCAGCCCATGAGCTCACATTTCATTGAATTAATCTTCATTCCATATGACCCACTTATGATGGATTTACTTGGACTGAAATTTTCTAGTTTGGTTTGGTCTGAACTGGTCTGATAAAGTCTGGTTCCTGTGTAATTTTATAACTATCCAAGACTAATCTGGTCTGATCTGGGACTGAAAATAGTCCAAGTAATAAAAACATCCTTAGCCCTCATTACATTCTTGTAATATTATCTATTACATTAATCATAATCTATCCAGTCCACTACTCCACTGTCCACCCTTTAGTCACCTCTATGGCTCTATGGGTACCACAATCGAGGTATGATATTGTGCTCTATCAAATCATATACATATGTCGTCATGACCTGAAGCTATATGTACTTCTCGAATGAACCATCCACCATCGAGATGCGTTTAGTGCTGCTTATGAGCCGAGTACTCCGCTAAATATGTTTCATTATCTTATATATCGATGATTCAATATAGGGTAATCCTTAGAGCATCTCCAATCCTACAATGTGCACGGTGCATATGTGGCATGAAAGAGATAGACGCAAAAGATTGATTTTATGAGATTTCTCTCTCCGTCTTTCCACGGTTTAAGTGTTTTTGGTAAGTTTTTTCTGCAATGTCAACTACAATGTCTACATCTAGACATTGTGCTTGACATTGTGAAGAAAAACTTACCAAAATGATATAAGATCCTTTAAATAAGGAGAGAGATATTTTATTTATTGTTTTTTTGATTGGCTATCTCTCATGCCACATCTGCAACGTTAACATTTTCGCATTGGAGATGCTCTTAGAAAGAATGGCCTATATAATACTAACGGGAAACATAAGGACAAAAATAGGACATCTTTCCCGTTTTTCACATCTGAGATCATTTGCACTGTTCATTTACAATTTTAACCTTCACCTATTATTACGAACATTTTCTTTCGTTCTCCCCCAGTTTCTTCCGTCTTTGTACCTACGGCCATGGTAGCTATGCGTCTTTGCTTCTTTCTGCGATCTCTCTGCGTTTGTGCTTCTTCGTGCGACCTTCCGCCTGTCATCTGCAGCCGCCGCTCACTGTCTTCATTGCGCGCCGCGCCGCCTACTTCGTCGCTCGTCGTCATCCCAACTGCTTTCTCTTTGTACCCCATCAATGGAGACGATTTAAGCAACCGAGAGCAAAGGGGGCGAATCTAAGCGCGGTACTGGATAAGCGAGGACGACTCTGGCTTCCCTGCGACGGCTCGGTTGGAGACGGCTAATTCTAGATCTAAGCCGGCGACTAGAATTTGTTGATTAGGGTCGGGCGGCGGCAGGTTAAGGATAAGTCAATTGGGGCAGGGTTGGGCTGATTGGACTTGGATCTGGAGTGGAGGGTGAGGGCAAGACAGGGTGCGGGCCGCGTAACATGGGTTGAGGCAGGGGAGTTAGACAGTGGATGTGGCGGCGGCAGGCGACGAAGTTACTATAGATTTTTGTGATAAAAATGTAACTGGGCAGTTTGTAACTGTAATTATCATGTCTGATAACTGTAATTAATCGGATCAGGTAATTGATCAAATCGAGTAATTGAAATTAATCGGGTAAGTGTAATTGGTTTGGTCCGTAACTTGTCAATTGAGTAATTGAAATTAGTCGGGTAACTATAACTGGTTTGGTAAGGTAACTGTAACTGAACGAGTTAAGTAAATGTAACTTTGTGACTTTGTGCGAGATGGAGTCACTTTGATCACTAAGATAGTCACTGAGATAGTTCTCACACAATTTTCGTATCCTAATATTTATCTTCAAAAATAATATTCAAATATTAAAATAATAGTATAAACTTATGGTCATTGGTACAGATTGCATTAATAGGGAGTATTAAATTTTTCAAAAAGCATTTGTTGTGATAGCCTGTTAAAGTGCATCGCTAGTCTAGCGGATTGAATTCGTACAGGCTGAAGTCTTAAGAGTAAATTAGTAAAGAATTTGTCCATTAGTCACATATTTGGGAATTAAGAACAAATGTCTTTTTTTTTGTCCATTATCTACTTTTTTTTAGTAATATTCATATCAAAACCCCTAATCCTTATGTGCATTATAGACCGGCCAGGGTTGGGCTTGGGTCAAGCCGAAGTCCGGATCGGGCCCGGGTCAAGCCTTGGGCGGGACTGGGTTTGGGGATTAAAGGCCCGGTACCGGGCCGAGCCCGAGTCGGGTCTTATATACAAAGTACTAGTATACTTTTTAAAATTTTGGTTTTTCTTATTTATTCAACCCCACCCGCCTATCACCCAATCCAAAATTCCCCCGGTTTGGGCCCAAGGCCCGGTCCCAGCCTGCCAGTTCGGGCCAATACCGCAGTGGCGGTCTGAGTCGGGTACCGGGCCAGTCCGACCGGGCCCTGTCCATGTCTATGTGCATACAATCAACTTTGCCCATATATGCTAAGAGGCACGTTAGTTTCTAACATTTCCATAGTGACATCGATGACAGTTGACACAAGCATTTTGCACACCTCGGCTTAGAGGGTTAGACACCACAATGTAATAATGATCATAATAACAACAAAGCAACAAGTTTAGACACCAAAATAGAAAATGTAGAAAGAGCAAGACACATTTCATAATATTCCCAAAAGCAAGAATGACATCCTTTCAAGCAGTTAATGAATTGTACTTTCCTCAATAAACCCTCTCAAAAAGTGCGATAATACAACTATTGCTGTACACGGCCAGCTTCACTTATTGCATGAAACTAAGTTAAGCCTGACGAGGTCTTCACAGTATAAAAGGGATAATTAGCAACTAAATTCTTCGTGAAAAAGAATGTCCCTATATCATCCTGCAAAATCCAAAGGTTTTTGGGGGATTCATGCTTTGGACCCATTATTCGAAATGAAATCAATCATATTCTAGCCTTCCAGGCACAGGGCTTCTAAATAAGCTATAATAAAATCAGGCAAATACATCAACTTTGCATTTTTGAATAAATGTGTTTTCTTTGCGTGAAAAAGAAACGAGCGAAAAACAGTAACTGCCAATTTACAGCAACATAGACTCGGGGTTTTCAATGTAGCCTTTAAATGCTTTAAGCCATTCTGCGCCAATAGCACCTATAAAAAAGAAAAAAATGACAATAAAAAACAAATAATGAGCTTGTTATTTCTAGCCCCAAGATTGTAGAACACATCTATAATAGAATGCAATCTCTGAAGTCTGAACAACTTACCATCGATAACCCGATGATCACAACTTAATGTCACAGACATCAAAGTGGCAAACTTAAACTGCTCAGCACCAGAACCAGGTACAACTCTTCTCTCAGCTGCTTAAATGAGACTAGCGTTAAAACATATTCTTTCTTTTATGTTTCTATACTTGGGGAATGTTTGGATCCAATAAATTCTATGGAAAGGGAAAAAGATGCTAAGGAAACCTTATCAAATGTTTTTGAAAAGTTTACGTATGTCTAGGCTTAAGATGTCATGGTCTTTATATAATAGATGTAAATATATAACGAGTTAGACCAAGTATCGAAATAAATTTTGTGTGTTTGAACCAATAATTTATTTTCCTCAAATTCTTTTTACTTCCAAGTTCATCTATATTATTTCCTTATTTTATTCTAGCATTCCCCAAGTTCCAAATGCACCCTTAAGGATAAGTGGATTAGTATGTTACCAGATCCCACTGCTAGAATGGCTGATTGAGGAGGATTAACTATTGCACAAAACTGTTTAATGCCAAACGGCCCTCCTAAATTGGATACAGTGAAAGTGCCACCCTGCGATCAAATAGTGAAATGGTAAACAAAGTTAAATCAATGAACTACAAAGCTAGATATATTATGAGCCCATAGTGCAAGGGTTATTTACTTATTTGACAGAAAAATATGCTGAATATCAGCTGTAAATAAGTCAAAAGCTCATTTTGCTTACTATAGGTACCAAAACACTTGCAGAATGTGACCAGATGCATGTGCAGTACGATCATTTGTTTTACAGCACATGATAAAGTATATCACAATTTGATCAAAGGTAAAGCATGGGTCAAATCGAATATATTTCGTAACCTTTTTTTGCGTCTTTGAATACTTGCACATTTTCCTTCCATTACTAGGGAGAATAATAAACTGATTATGGCCACCAAACATGCTTTATATTTTCAGTAGGGTAATGATACTCCCACCTCATAATCAGATGGCTTTAAGCTATTTTCTCTTGCTTTCTGTGCTAAATGCTTCACTTCTTCTCCAATAGTGGACAAACCTTTCTTATCAGCATCCTGCAAAAGCATGACATTTTGTTTATTTATAAGTCAGAAAGCATGCAAATTAGTAAACATTAGCAGAGCATAAATAGTAACACTCACACACCCTGATAACTGGTACATAGAGGCCGTTGTCTGTCTGTACTGCAACATTGATGTTCACATTGTGATACCTGCATCAGTCCAAGAACCATATACAAATCTGATTTCCAACTCTTGACATGATGCACATAGATATTATCTGAATTTACACATCAACTTACTGGCGGATGCAGTCATTCGTCCATGAACTGTTGCACTGAGGAACTTTTCGAAGAGCCAAAGCAACAGCCTGAAATAAAGGTTAATTAATGGCGGGTTGTCATTGGAGTTTACACATTTCAAAATGAATTTGGGTTCTAAGGCTCTGTTTGTTTCTATGCTAGATTTCCTATGTTTGTATAGAAAACATTTTCTTGTGGGAAAATATGTACTCACCTTCTACAAAGGAGAATGTTATTTTCCTGAAGCGATTTCAATTTATATGTTTCTGTGGGTCAAACATTACATTATATAGAACAATTTATTTTGTAAAAAAACATTTTACAAAGCAATTTATTTTCTGCAATGAATGGAATATAAGAATCAAATGTAACTAACAATAGTACTAAATACGAGGTTTGAAACCCTTTATGCTGTCATCATCTCATACCTTAATTACAAGATCATTGATGGATATCTTTTTCCCACCAGATGCTTCTTGTAAGGAATTAAGCTTTGAACGCAATCTGAAAAGAAATCACAAATCACAAGATGTACAAAAGAACAAATTGTATGATAAATCTTCAGAGGGGTAAAATTAGCTCTCACTCCATCAGTTTGTCAACACAAGTATCCACGGTCAAATAATAATGGGGGATTGTTTGCTTTGATAGCAATAAGCGAGATGAAGTAACCTGTCAAAGTTGATACAAGTGTTGTGAAAATGCATATGATATTGAACTTGGTGTAGTATCAGGAAAAGTAAGAATAAATTTAACACATAAAGGTAAGCTTTCACTGAAGGTAAAGATTGGAAAAGCTAATGTCTATACTATGCAGTAAATATTACCTTCCTTATCTGTGAATGGGGAATATCAGTGTAATCCAAATGTGTGTCAACCTTTGGTCCTGCTGATGGAGCTTCCTTCCCTTGAGAAGCTACTTAATAGCAAGATTAAACAGCATGGTTACTCAATGGTTCTATACATCCAAATAAGGAATATACATCCAAAACGTATCCCATGTTAATAGCACAAACAAACGATGGAAAACAAACAATACATGTTTAAAAAAAAAGTAAAATCAACTCCTTTTAAAGGTATTCTAAAATAGATACAAAGAAATACTATTACTTACCAAGGTAATCTTCAATATCAGCCTTGACAATGCGCCCCTCAAGACCAGTCCCTTTAATATTTGACAGATGTACCTGTACCAGTTCTTATACCAAAATCAATGCAACAATACTAGAACATTACCCAAGCCAATCCCGAAACATAATATCGAAACACTATCTCAAAATAGATGGTCTTAGAACATGTACATTGTGATCTTCAGCTAGTTTCCTAGCAAGAGGACTAGCAAAGGTGCGGTCAGATGAAGGTGTACTTTGTTGAAAAACTTTTGGTTCTGAAGAGGTTGGTTCCTTCGCAACCTCTTCTTTGGGTGGGGGTGGAGGGCTCTTTGGTGCAGGTGCAGTTGCCGGTGCAGGTGCAGGTGCAGGTGCAGGTGCAGGTGCAGGTGCATCATCTGATGTTGAATGCTGATATTCTTTAAACTTCGCAATGTCCTCCTCTTCTTCAACAGTTATGGCAATGACCTGCATGTATTGACACAGTTACCACACTTCAGAAAAGTTTACTTCTTTAACCACAGTATAATTCAGGGATTTCAATCATTTAAAAGTGATTGGATGCACAATATGATACGTAGAAACACTTAAATCGATAAATATGACCGAAAGTTAGAAAATTATGAACAAAAAAAAAGACAAGGTAAGCTGGAAGATAAAATAGGATTTTTTTACTTCACATGGAAAACTAATATAACAAATGGATGATGCCAATACCTCACCAACTTGAATCCCACTAGCTCCATCACCACGCAATATCTTAGCAAGATATCCTTCTTCCATGCATTCCATCTCTACAGTTGCTTTATCCTATGTATCAACAAGGGCACATATATATCATATTTACACATCTGAATACGAAGAAGGTTCAACATAACTACTGTAGTCACATAGCACATAAGACGGATCCTACTGTTTCAACTTCACAAAGTACTTCTCCAGCAGATATTTTGTCACCCTCTTTCTTCAACCACCGAGCAATATTTCCCTAGAGAACATATCCAAAAAGCTGTGAGGCAACTTCTAAATGGAAATCTAATACTATTGTGGTTTTAGAGAAATGCATGCCTCTGTCATTGTCGGCGAAAGTGAGGGCATCCCAATCTCTTGATGTGGAGGAAGATCTGAAAACAAGGAGAAAGTTGCATTCTTGCATAATTAGATGAAAGTCTAAAACAAGCAACAAAGACTTATGCAATAGCTCAGTTGTGATGCATATCAGTAATATTTAATCTTTGCTACCCAAATATTTCCGCCTGGTTTGCTCAATTGCTCGCCATATTATTAGTCAGTAATAAGGAAGTAGAGGAGAATGAGAATCATGGATGAAGATTTGAATGGAAGATCGAAAGAGGTAATGTAAGAATAAGTGCTTACCACAAGAGAAGTTTCGCATATACCCTTCCGTACACACACACAGACAAATAGATGCAAATACTTTAAGTGCTCAAGTTGCACATTCATTTTACATCCGTTTAATTACATTTTGGCAGTTTAATCCTGAATTGATTTTAGCATTGCTTGCCCTGATACTCTGTATTTTCTTATGTTGGTGCATTAATATATCAAATTGAAGGTCAAGAGCTTTAAGTTGCGAATTTTTACCACCCTTTTACACTATTATCTAGTTGTTTATATTAACTCCTTCCCATAATTGTCTTCCCGCTTTCACTTGAGATGCTTTTTTGGGAAAATGAAATTATGCGGTTCAGGTTCATTTAGAAAGGAAGCAAAACAATATCTATCACACAATACTTTCTGCAAAAGGAAAAACATGAAGAAAGTTTTGGGACAACCCAAGTAGGAAAATGGGAAGAAAACTATGGGATGAAGGGAGTATATTCTAACTGTCATTAACCTATCAGTAATTCTTCTAATTTCATATATTAATGAAAGCACAAAAAAAGAATTTAAGTTTAGTGTACTGGTTGTGTAAACTTGCACGCACGTGAGTGTCATACATTTACTACAAAAATATTACAGACAAATAACTATGTAATGACTTGTCCTACCAGGGTTTACTGACAAACCTATACAGTTATAGCCCAATGTTTGAATGCTTCCTAATATGGACACAAGCCTTAAGAGTTAAGACTGTAATTTAAGAACCAAAAACATTCTTTGAAAGAGAGGGAAGTTAAACTGATTAAGTATTGACATATTAAAACAACAACACAGTGGCCTCACCTACATTAGCTGAAAACCCTCTAATCAGGTGCATCTGTGAACTGACACACAAAAAATGCAAAATTTGTAAGTTGCATCAACATAAAAACTATACTGTAGCAAAAAGAAGAATAAACGAACCATGAAGACATTCTGCTCTGTAACATGCAATTCACTGATACATCTTCCTTGGGTGTCCTCATAAATGATACCTATATCAACTTAGGGAGTTAGAGGTGTTATTTATAATTTTCTTTCAAGTAAAAATAGAAATAGAAGGGACACAATTAGTATTCATATTGTGCCAAATTGAATAATACATAGTACTTTTTTGTGGAAGAGTACAAATAAAGACAAGTTGTGAAATCACCGTTGTGGGACTCATTGTTCTATGACTGTTTTTGAAGCCCAGCATGCTTGATTTAGTCGGTTGGGGTGATTTCAAGACACTCTCATTGTGACCAGTTGCAAAATGAGGTCGTCTCAAACTTGAAGTATCTGTGAAACAACAGAATTGCCAGATCTTTTGTAAAGTCAACAGATATTGTAGCTTAGCAGAGTTGGATCCTAATGTCAACTCAAGTACCTATACTTCATTGTTTATTCTCTTTCATTTGGTACAAAATTTGAGTTTTTTAGCAGCTACACAGTATTTCACTTAATTACTTAGTGTAGGTGGTCAACTGGAAGCACATTATATTAGGAAAAACATCAAAGGTAACCTACTGTCACTCCAGCGAAAAAACTAATAATCATTGCATAATTATTTACTATGTTCTACTGAATGACTAGAACTGCTACATTATATGCCATCATAAAATCCTCAAGGTTGCGAATAAGGATGGTTATGATAACCTATAAAAAGTTGACAAGCAAGATACTTAATAGCACAAGGTATGCTAATTAGTAAATAAACAATGTACTTGAAGAGAAAACACATTTCTAATGAACTTGCCATCTCCTTTACTGGTCAAGAGCCTTGTGTCACTTCTAAACCAGCGAACCGATACTCCGCAATCATGCTTTACCAAACTAGAAGTGCTTCTTATCTGTATGAAAAAGTATAATTCAAGTTAAATATTCTCAATGAGACCATGGATTGTAGTATCAAATATCAATAAGCAAGCATCTAAATCACACAGACAGAACCAAACAGCACACAGGTGCTTTCTATCTATCCAAAAGAAGACTGAAGTATGCCTGCTATTTGATTTTAATGGTTAATAAACGGGTGTTTTTATATGGCTTCCATTTCATCATGAATTTCCTTAATTTAATTTCATTATAAATCAGTAAGATTAACTAAGATATCATACAATGCAAACTAAGACTCCGATGGATCACAAATGCCCATTCATCACAAATTATTATCCCTAAAACAAATCTAAATTTGATATCTATCCAATGTACTGTTTACAGATGGATCAAGATCCATAAACACTACTTATAGCGCATCTGTCGCGAGGAAACTAACTTATGGAGAAATTGAGAAATCGAAACCTCCTAAGTCGTTAAAAAGTACCTTTCTGCAGTGACGCGCGACCTGAGAACCGCAAGTCATTGTGTGGATGCTCCGGGGCGCCTCCTCAGAAGATTAATATAAATCGCCGGGAAATCAAGGTGGATGTAGGTGGCCGGATGTCTTTGGAAGTGTGGGATTGACTGAGCTCAGGGTTTGAAAGGCAGATGTTAAAAATCAGTCAGCAAATTTTGGGCCTTGTTTGGAGAACGAACTGCAAACATTTTAAAAAAGCGAATTAGCCAATAATTGCACAATCACAAATTAACCAACTTGTATGAGATAGAGTAAAGAATAAACAATATTGCATTTGATATTTTAAGTATACAAATTCGAATTATTAGTGTTAATTGAGTACACTCGTCATATTAACACGTTAATACGGCCGAGTTGGCTAATACAACGCTAATAGATCGACTTTTTGAAGGTCGAGCCAGTCCCCAACCACTTCATCGACTTCCCCTCGGTCGACGTCAGTCCCTAGCAGGTCGACCTCAGAAGGTCGATTTTCCCTTTTTGGTCGACTTCGTGAAGGTCGGCGCCATAACATTGATCCATTACTCCTTCTTACTCAACATTCCGTTAGCCAACTCAGTTGTATTAACGTGTTAATCTAACAGGTGTACTAAATTAACACTAAAAATCCGAATTTGTGAACATGAAAAGATCAAATGCAATATATTGTACTCTTTACTCCACCTCATACAAGTTGGTGTACTCAATTGACCCTTTCCTCTTTTTAAATCTAAGGTGAACTAAATTTGTTTGAACGTCAACTAAGAATGTCTAAAGTCTATATAACATTTTTAGAACATTGACTAAAACAATATATATACCTTTATCTTTTGTGTTCTATCATATATCATATATCTTTTTATATTATCCTTTTTATCATAGTTTATCTTTTTGTCTTTTTTATCTTTCTCTCCTTTTGGTTCCAATATCATGTATCGTTTCATATTAACCAACCATAAAATCATTTGAGATTAAAACTTGGAAGTTATTGTTGACTAAAATATTAAACAACACATGAATCGCTAGTATATTTTAAAAGAAAGTATG
This sequence comes from Cuscuta epithymum, assembly GCA_945859915.1. NCBI lineage: Eukaryota > Viridiplantae > Streptophyta > Magnoliopsida > Solanales > Convolvulaceae > Cuscuta > Cuscuta epithymum. The sequence continues at coordinate 4,801,230 of CAMAPF010000006.1, forward strand.
TATAATTTTTATGTATGTGTCCATGCTATGAATATATATGATGTAAAGGAAAATGTTATAAGTAGAAATAAACTTACAAAAGAAATTTACAAGTGATATGATTATTGCAATCATGTTTGATGTAAATGGATGTGATGTGTTAAAAAATAAAATGCTACTGTAATACTACCTCCGTTCTTAAACAAGTGCAACATGTGAAATTTTACAATATTCACATGTTCTACTTTGACTACATTTTATTTATTGATGTATTAATATATTTTTTTGAAAAATATATTATTAAATTTGTCTCATTGTAAATTTTAAAAAACTGATTTTTTTAAATTTTTTACTAATAGAGAATTATATATATTAATGGTCAAAGTTGTGTCTCCGCAAGTGTGAAATAATGACTGTTGCACTTATTTAAGAACGGAGGAAGTACATACTAGTAACTCTTTCATGAGATTCTTTGTAACAGTGTATATACTTTTATCATAACTCTAATGTAAAACTGATATTTAAGAACTAAGAAATCAGTATTAACTCGTAATCACGTAATTTGTGAAGTTCTGTGTAATTTGATATTGTTTAAAGTTCGAGTATGAGTCATGTTTGAATCTAATCAAGCTAGTCTCGACTCTCGAGTAAATCTAAAGCAATCTCGAGCTAATCGGACTTGCTTTATTAGCACCCTTAATCCATCCTATTTGAGAGTTTCATTGCGAATTTGCGAGAGTATCGAATGAAGTACAAAATTTGGGTTCAAACTTTATCATGGTCACATAACTCACATCAGTCATTTGATTGGTTTAAGATTTCAAAATACCGTACCACGTAATTTGCCTAATAATAAAACTAAATTATACTACGTATTATGCATGGACCCAGGCCGGGTCGGGGCCAGGCCTAGGCCCGGTCAGGCTTTTGAGGTATGGTGGAAGGCCTGGAACCGGCACGGAACTGGCCCGGGTACGGGCCGGGCCTCGGCTTGTTAGTTTTTTTTTTTTTTTTTGCTTTTTCTACTTAACCCCCGACCTCCCCACCCCTCACCCCCACCCCCCAAAACATCCCAAAACACCCAGCCACCCAGCCCCAACCCAGAATAAAAGAAAAAATTGAAGAAAAAAAAACAGAACCGGGCCCAAATAGTGCCGAACCGGTCCGGTTCCGGGTGGCCCGAGTCTATGCCTATTACGTATATCGCAGAGCTAGCTTTGCTTCTTCAATCCAAGCAATTATGAAGTAGAAACTCATTTTGAATAAAGTTTCTTTTTTAGCAAAATCATAAATACTTTCCGAATAAAAAATATAATGATACATACAACAGCGCCTTTGTATTACTCCAATAAGTATAATCGCAAGCCTAATGCACCTCCCCACTATACTGGACAGAACAATGTTACAAGTGAACTATAAAAATTGCCAGAAACAACAAAAATCCTAATTTATACATCAGCAGCAAAAAAAGTGCAGAAGCATTATGAAATATCTGTTCTTGTAGCCATAGCTGTAGCCGAATACTTTTTCTGCAATTTACCTTTCAACTGCCTAATCTTTGCATCTACCCTAGCTGTAAACCCAATCTTTGTCCTCTCTCGGGCTTTCGACCTCTCTCTTGTCCACATATGCCGATCCTCAATGTCTTTCTTGTAGTACTTGATTTCTTGAATGATGTGATGATCCATCGGTTTGAACGCCCGTTGGAAAGATATGTGGGCCAGGTACGGAAGGTTACACGTCACCGTAACCAAAATAGTGGCCAACCAGTAAATCGGTGATGGGGCAAGAGCTTCCACAAGGACTTGATAGGCATTTTTAGAGATGTCCGGTGATAACGAGCCATAGAACAGGAGAAATACGTACCAGGTGGCGATGCTTCCCCAGATAAAAATGTGTTGAATCCAAGTGAAATGGCTCATAGCTAACGCCACCTGGCAGTTGACGGCCCACACGACACAAGTAAACATAGCGGTCCCCATGGCAGTGAGGTCAGCAGTCTGGCCTCCCGATCGGAAGGCTTGATCATAGAAAATGATTAGATTAAGGAAAAAGATGATGACTGAGGCGTAAAAAGCATTCCCCATCCATCCAAATATTCTATTCCAATTAAAGAACAGATTCTTTGGTCCTTGCTGGTAAAGTGCCGGAAACTGCATAATAATGCATTTTGATTGAATGAGTAAAGTAGCGAGTCTGCGCCAGGAGATACTAAAATTCAGGAATGCTGCATCAATCACAGCATATGTAAAATTATATATACTTCCTCCGTCCAAAATTGATTGCAATTTCTACTTTTCTTGGTCAACGCAATTCTTTTTTGTTCTCTAATTTTGAGTGTAAACTTTGGTCATATTTAAATTTTGTATTTGAGCTTTAATAGAACTTTTAATGTAGTCTCTAAATACGTATTTTTAATTATTGATACCAAGTTATAAGTATTAGCACGGAAAATACAACTGTCATGAATCAACCAAAATACCCACAAATTGCACATCAGTATGTGGAGGAAGTATATACTATATATGACTCGAACCTGTAAACAGACTTCAGAAGACACGTCCTGCTCGAAGACTCCAAGTGAAATGACAGGCAAGGATGTTAGAACCACATTGAAGAGTAACATATACAGATCGTCGTACATAGACTGCCCAGAAAAGCCAGTAAAAGCTTCGTAGTAAAAGAGTGTGAGGCCGAATGCTATATTCTTGTAGAAGAAATAGCATATCTGAACGAAGAAAAAACATTGAAATTGAAGTTGCAACATGTACAAGACAGAAAAGAAAGATAAATGAAGAATGGTATGCTATAAATGTGACTTAATTTTTGCTTCTTAATAACGGCCCTTTTTTGCTTTGGCTGGTATGAAATCATATGGGTTGAGTGCTCAAACCGAGAGTTCTGACCAACTGACTGGTCCGTGGGCCGAGCCAGGTCCCCAGCTTTCATCCTCGGACATGAATGTTACATCATTCAATTAAAAAATGGATAGACAGTGGTTGCATGTTTGGGATATTTAAGAAAAACGCTCCAACAGTAAATTATCTAGAAAAGCATTAGGTTGGCGCTTTTAGGTCACAAAAGTTCTTTTAAGTTTTAACTCTTCAAAGTAAAACTGATAACTTTCATTCCAATAAAATATCCTTTATTTCATTTAGAGCAGAAAATATGGTTCTGAAAATTGTCACAAGTGCTTTTTATATGTTCCAAAAAACATCCAGTACACAGTTTATATTCTGGCACACTTACTTATAGAAGTGTGCCTACTATGACTAAATACTACAGGCAGTAAAACAAATTCAAAGTCATTGTTTAGGTGTACTTTCCACTCTTTTTCATATTATTGGGGTTTTAAGCTGGGGGGCTATTAACATCCAAGCAAATGAAACACCAGAAGTAAATTCATTACCATCTGAGCAATACGTTTGTAGCACCAGTGACCATGCACAACAAGAAGTCTCTCCAGAAAACGGAACTGTGCAATAGCAAAGTCACTAGCCATAACTGCCTGCAATAAGCTCATGTGTAAACCCCTTATAAAGTGCAAACAAGACCAAGATATGTCATGCATAGATAAATATACAAGGTGCATGTGTGTGTGGCTAACGGCAAGCTTGGGGGGGCAAGGGGTCTGTCGCCCCTCCAGAAAAGTTACTAAGTAGGTTTAATTACCCCGAACACGTTTAACAGTTAGGTAAATCAGTAAATGTATGCTTACATTTAGTCTTCATAAAAACGTATATCATATAGGTTTAGGAATTCAAAACATTTAACTAGTATGAATAACAACTCCTCACAAGACGTTCAGAAAACACTAGAAGTTAGTTGACTGAATCGCACAAAAAATGCTACATTTTGTAAATTGTTACCAAAAAGCCCAGATAATTAGATTTTAATTATAATCATTGTATGCTGTTCATATTCACTCCCCCCCCCAAAAAAAAAACAGAAAATATTGCAGTGAACCAGGGAAACTTATTTCTATCACCACGGAACGATCCACATTAATATTACAGTGAACCATCATTTATAGAAGACTATGGACCATTATAGATCCACATACATGCTTAGATGCTTTAAATACATTCAAGTTCAACGAATCGAGGTAGAATGTATTACTGACTTGCATTCCTTCTGCACCACTGATCCCAACGCCAATGTCAGCTTCCTGAATCATTCCAACATCATTTGCACCATCTCCAATTGCTAAGGTAGTTCTTCCGGTACCCTCTTTTACTAACCTTGTCACCTATGGAAAAAGGAATCACATGCACGTACAGACTGCTAAATAAGAGCTTTCTTACCATAAAAGGGGTCAATTGAAAAATGTACTGTAATAAAATTTGAAAACACCTTACCAAAGCTTTCTGTTTTGGAGAGACACGGCAGCAAATAACAGATGCACAGTGAACAGCCAAGTCCAAAAACTGATGCTTCATGTCATCCTCCAAAGCGTATGATAGAGCCTTTCCATCAATTATCAATGCAAATGCAGCAAGTGGGTCCTTCTCAAGTTTTACCATTTGAGAGCCATTTGTGATTTGCATCAAAATACTCTCTTTGACAGCCTGAGAAGTAATAAACCACGCTCAAGAAGTTTAATAATATTTCCTGCAGGGAAATAGTAAAGTATTACTCCGTAGTTAACGAAACTAGACCTCATTTGTGTCATTTGTTGCTGCACCTGCGTTTGGCAATATGCATATTTGCTTCATCCCTTGTCGAAGCAAACTACAAGCGAATCTTTATAAGCCAAGAAAGTGTGTTAGATTGCTTAGAAGTTGGGGGGGTGGGGGGGGGGGGGGGGATTGACAGAAAAGAAACAATACAGTGTCCAAATTCTTTGTAAATCCATAGACTGACCCTATGTTGATTGCAGTTTCCATCTTATCACCAGTCAGAACCCAGATCTTTAAACCGGCTTGTGCCAATTTGTCAATGCATTGAGGAACCTGGGGGAATAGCCAAAATTCCAAGTCAGAAGATTGTACAACAAGTGCAAGCTAATAAACCACAAGAGGAAAAACATACTCCTTTCTGCAGTTTATCCTCTACAGCAGTTGCACCAAGAAGAAACAGATCCCTTTCCATCACATCAGATAAACGTTCAAGCATCGCTTCCCTGTCACTTCCCAATGAAGTCTTTGCTTTGGCAAACTCTTCATTCCAAGCAGAATACTCTGCTTCATCAAGCCTTTTGTATGCAATTGCAAGTGTACGTAACCCAGCTTCCCCATAATCATTCAAATGCTTGGTTGTGGCTTCCTCAAATATCCTCCCATTTCTTGCTAATCTATCAAATATGATGCTGTAAAGAAATTTAAGTAGCAGAGGAATTAAAATCCAGATAGGATACAAAAAATTATACACACACAATGACATTTATGTGATGAACAAGTAGATGTTCCTGAATGAGTAAATTTCAACAGCACTATGAAGGATGCTCAAACACACACCTGTCAGCTCCTTTGCAAAAGAGTAAAATCTGGCCATTCCCGTCCTGAACAATAACAGACATTCTCTTCCTCTTGCTTGTGAAGTCCAACAGATTAAGAACTTTGTATTCTCTGGAGTTAGGGGAAACCAAATGAAAATAAGATATCTGATTCAAAACAGATTTAGCAGTGGATGAAGTCCAAGTCATTCCATTAAATATTAGTCTCACCTTTCAATGGGATTTATATAAGAAGGATATCTCTCACGAACAGCTATGATTGACTGAGTTCTTTTACAGAACTCAAACCCAAATTCTCTGGCTGCAACAAGAAATGACGCTTCATCCGGTGACTCTGCTTCATAATTGAAGCTACCAGTCTCTTCATTTACTTCAGGAATTGCTGTGTGACAGATTGACAGCACTCTGAAGAATAGCAATATGATATCTGCATTTGATTCATTTAACCAATTTCCATTCATGAGCCGGCTATCCTGGAAGTTAAATCCCTTGATATGAAGTTTTTTGTCTTCTTCTTCTTTACCAGCAGTAACTGTCTCTAATTCAATTTCTGATCCGTTAGGTTTTCTTTCAGGGTCCAACTCATTGAACTCCATAGCCATTTGCTTTGCAGCTGCAAGTTCGATGTCACTAGCACGCTTTCCATATGCAGTTCCAGCGATGGAGCATTTGAGGAAATCCATTTGGTTGCATGTCAAAGTACCAGTTTTGTCAGAGAGGATTGTGTTAACCTGTCCTAACTCCTCATTTAAATTTGACGTTCTCGCTTGAGCAGGAGTTCCAGACTCTTCATCATACATATGAATGTCCCGATTCATGAACAGTGCTTGTAACACCTTGACAATTTCAATAGAGACGTATAGAGAAATGGGTATTAAATATCCATATAATATTAGAGCAGTAACTAGATGAAAAATCCCAGACAATGCAGGTCTGTACGTGTTATAGAAAACATTTCCATCGTCCCGAGGGTGTAAATACCACCAGTCTGGCATCTGGAACTTCACCTTCACAGCAAAGCCAATTGAGCTAATTGAGGAGATCAACAGAAGGAGAGTAAAAAGGATGTAAATAATTTTGTCCATTTGTTCTTCTATCCGGCTCCTCTTTGAGGGCGACTTAGTAGAGTTCTGCATGACTTTGCTATCAAAACCAGTAAATATAACCACTCCATATATAAAAGCTGTGTTCCTCAGCTTTGAATCTCTGAGGAGAATTTGAGTAGGGTCAAGGGGATACGTTTGACGTTCGTACTCAAGGTTCCCCTCAAAAGTGTAAAGATTTGGGTTGGGGTCTTCACATTTTATGGTTGCTCTGAAGTCTTTGAAAGAACCATCATCATCCAATTGCATGGTAACCTCCAATGCTCTTTTGACTTTTAAGTTTGTCTCTCCATCTAAGTTCATTGTTTCTACGTAGCATATTCCATCTCCGTAACTAGATGACAAGAGAAGCAAATCTGCTGGGAAAAACTGATCCTTTTCGACTTTCACAATGTCTCCAACACGAAGCTTCATCCATGGTCGTGGGCCAAAATTGCCACCCGGTTTATGGACCTTAGCTTTTCGTAGATTGACTTTCATATCCTGAATGAATCTCCGCCAGTCTTCCAAGGCTTCCTTAGCCATACTCAAACCAACAACAAAGACTAAAGGAGCTATCATACTAAGCGCAGAGAATGGTGAAACGGGTGTGAGCGAAAGCATTGCAGCTAGGAGAAAGTAAAGGTTAGCAACACGTCTGAATTGCTCAAATATGGCCTTTGGTAGGAACGATAATACATTGTACTTTGTGGTCGATATATAATTCGAACAGTACTTCAGAGGTTGCACATCATGGTGTTGGGGTTGGTTGCAATGGACGATCCGTGAATAACCCGGATTGGCCCCCCTATCCTCAGCAGCTTGTGGCGGCCTTATACAAGCAAATGTGTACAAATTGCTCCAGCTAAGCTTTGCCCTTATTCCCCCTCTTGCCATTTTTCCGTTCTCTCTTCGATAATGATGATTTCAACTCAAGGAAACGTGACCCTCCATTACCCCGGATTTGCTTTGGAGTTCCAATTATTTTAGTGAAAACTGTGACAAGAGGATGACAATGAACCTAAGATAGAGGGATATGAATATTTACCAAGATTTTATTTAAAGATAAAACATTGATTTGTATTCAGAACATATTTCTGACTTCAAGAATCCAGTTCTGGATTAAAATCCCGGTTCAACTAAAGCAATAGATATCTTAAGTACATCAAGAAGCATACTCACAAATATAATGAACTCTCATCCTTCACAATTCATACAATTGCATTCTTCCAGAAATTCAAGTGACAAAAGATAAAAAAAAATTAAAATAAAAAGCAAAGAAGGGAAAATGACACGCATTGCATATTGGCATTCAGGCATTGTCAGCTGAAATCGAAGCAGACGACCTTTCTTTCCACACAATCATATGATTATAAAGTATACAACTGTAGAAACGCACACATGGATAAGAAGACAAATTAGATCAACAGTCTCCCCGCAATCAAGATTGCCACTAAAAAGAACCCGGAAAAAACGCATAACGTACAGAATACCTGAATCTAAGGTGGGTTTGCGAAGTTCAGGAAGAAAGCCAGATAACAAAGGCAATGCAAGGGAGGGAAAAAGCTGCTGGCAGAGATCGCAAGTGCAGAGGTCAAAGACAAGCTATGGAGAGAGAGAGAGGGAGTGGGAAGATGGATTTAGGATTTTAGGCAATTGAAATCTGGACTCACTTTCTCCGTCCGGAGCCGTACCCCCACCCCCACCCCAACTGTCAGTATACAACTCTCTGTACAGTCTGAGTTCGTATACCGTGGTATCACCCCACGGTGAGCACCGTGCTCCCACACCCAAAACGACGTAGTTTTGCACAATTTTTTTAAAAAAATTTCGCGTGAACAGTAACGCGTGAACAGTACACGCGTGTACAATAACTATTTTTTTGGCCCAATAGTATGAATGATGTAACTCGCTTGTAAAGATATGTAACTCACGTTATTGATCAATGTAACTCAAGTTCATTCGAAATGTAACTCTTTTTTTCAATGTAAACCATGAAAAAGAGAGTTTAATTGCACAATTACTTTATGTAAATCTTAAATATGTTTGGTTTTTAATATCATGACCTGATAAAGGATTTTTAAAAAAATCATTTTTTTTGTTTGAATACCAGATTTTTTATTCATGTAACTCATGTTATTACAAATGTAACTCGCGCTTCAGAAGATGTAACTCACTTCTAAAAAGATGTAACTTTAAAAAATGTAACTCACATATAAAAATATGTAATTCCATGTATTAATTAATATACATATAAACCAATTACTCCATATCACCATACGCATCCAAACCAATTACTCCATAAAAAAGCAGTAAGCTTTCCTTCCCTAATTCTTTCCACAAAATCAAAGAGCACTATTCTTCAGCAGCTAACCGAGCTTTCTCTTCAGGGCTGGGGGTGTCAATTCACGATTCAAAGAAGCGAAGAGAGAACTTTTTTTGATTGGTTGGGGATTTGAGCTGCACGAATCTAGATACATCCAACGGGGGCTCCAATGATTTTCCATGTCCCTAAATTGAATCTGCGGAGAAACGGCCTGCGGAAAAGTTGGGAAGGAAGAAGATCGATTTTTTTTTTTAAATAAAACGGTGCCGCTTAGGGATCGGCACACCCTGCGCACGGTGGGTCGATCCCACGGTATAATCTGCGGTACAGTCTTCTCCGTAATTATTTATTTTCTCTCCGTAATAATACAATTAAAATTCGGTAGAGATTGCGTATTATACGGAGTATACATCCTGTTTAAGTAAGAGAATAAATTTTCGGGAGTATATTATGGGGAAAGAAGATTCTTACCGTAAGTAGAGGGTTTAATAAAAGAAAACTTTTGGATGTTAGGAATATTTTCACATGAACCCACGCGGCTTTCACAATATTATACTCATTTTATCCACTTAATTTTGTTTCATTTTATCTTTTTTATGTCACATTAAATTTGTCTCGTATTATATTTAATAATATTTAAATGATATCCATTAAATATTAATCACATAATTTCATTTTTTTAAAAGTTGTGTCACAGCGTTTGTCATAAATCAAATGGGAGAAAGGTAGTACATAAAAGTATAAAATTAATGGGAGAGAGGTAGTACGAATCAAATTATTAATTTGTACATAAATCAATTAGTTGTGCGCATATAGTTTTTGTATAAAAATTGAATAGTGCATCGGTGCATGCCAAAAATTGAACTCCTATTAGAAATTAGAAATTGGAAATATGTACATACGTAGTACTTGTACTTGTAAAGGCAAGAGATGCTATGATTATTATTCTCTCCTTCTTATATAATTTCGTTATATTATTTTTTCTTGATCAATGATGAAATATTTAATGAACATATTTCTAATTAAGAATGCTAGTCAATCAACCTATGCGTTGTACGACCGGATTTCCTTAAAAGTACTACGTAATTCATTTGATGGATATTTTTTTCGTTATTAAAGAGAGAGTCAAGACGCGGACGGGTCTAGCAACGGAGCTTTTTTTCTGGCTACGGCATAGATTTGGGGGATCGGCCCCGCCGTGTCCCAGGGAAGCTTGATTTGCGAGTGGATTTTGGGGCCATGACAGTTTGTGCGCAGATCGACTGGTATGTTTCTTCTTCGATGGACTATTCCGCATAGCGCGAGCCTTTGGAGAATCGGTGCCACTGTGTACCAGTGAAGATCGATTTGAATGGGCTGAAAGACGGTTGAGATACAGCCTTTTTGCGATTTGAATGGGCTGAAAGAGATGGAACTTGTTGGGCCTGCCGCGGGTCTGCGGTCAGCAATCTGCCAGCCTGCCGGTGCAATCGAACCGCGTGGCGCTTTGCCTGTTCTATAAAAGGGGAAGGGCGTGCTACACTATCAGCGATTGCTTTTAGTGTAGCGGTAAGCGCAACGATCCACAATTGGTATCAGAGCCAAAGATCACGGGTTCGACCCCCGGCAACAGCATGCTGCTCAGTTGTAGGCTGGCAGGTGCTGGGGGGGAGATTGTTGGGCCTGCCGCGGGTCTGCGGTCAGCAATCTGCCAGCCTGCCGGTGCAATCGAACCGCGTGGCGCTTTGCCTGTTCTATAAAAGGGGAAGAGCGTGCTACACTATCAGCGATTGCTTTTAGTGTAGCGGTAAGCGCAACGATCCACAGAACTCACCAGTAGTGAAGCAAGGCAGCGGAGAAGTGCCTATGTGTTGGTTAGGGTTGCGAGACTCGATTTTCCGATGCTTGGTTTGGCAATTTTGGCACTGGTGGTGACTGAGATGGGAGCTGCACCGGTTGTATTTGATCCGGGTGGAACTCTAGCGGTATGGGTCCCAGTTAAAGAGGGCGACTTTGGGCTCCATTTGACTGTTGGGGGATCGACGCAGTTATTTTGGCCACCTCAGGTGGTGGAGGAATAAGATGGTATGTGGATGATTCGTCCTCCTCCTGAACCGCCGCCACAGAGGAATTGTGTGACTAGGGTCTGGAAGGAAATGCTTGAAGAATGGATCTTGCGGTTCCAACAACTGAAGTTTGTTTATCTTTGCTATGTCTTGTTTGCTAATCTTTATTTTGTTTTTATTAGGTCAAATAATAAGGGTGGTAGAGTATTAGATTGGTTTATATTAGTTGCAATATTTCTGTTGAGAGACAATCAGGCTGACTCAGTCGCTATTGGCCTCAAAGCTCTCACATTTTCAGCGATTAAATTAGTCTCGCTCTTTTTAGGGTGGACTACTCTATGTGTGATAAAGAAGTCACGGGACCGTTGGGTGATTGAGTTTTCTCGCACTATAAAAGCGTAGCAGTATATGTATAAGTACGAGTATCGTCTCCACATGGACGGAAAAAAGGAATCAAAAATTAAATAAATTTAGCGATTAAGATAAATAAAATAAAATGCAATTGTGTGAGATTTGGATTAGTTGGGAAATTAAAATGCAACTAAACGATTAAAAAACTTGGTTCTTTCTAATTAATGACGGAAGGGAACAAAGATTGATTTCGGGGTAACCAGGTTTCTCACTATTCAGACTTAATAACATGAAAATTATTTAATTGAGCAACGCTAATCAATAATACTAAGTTCTGACCGCTCCGGCCTGCAGCATAGAGTACAATACTTTAGGGTACCATGCCGATCTCGCATTCGACAGATATCTAAAATTATTGCCAAAACGAGCGAGCGTATGACCCCTTAACCGCTACTAATCTCTTAGCGAACGATTAAGTGTGTGTGAAAGTGGCCTATAATAAATTAGATCTATCTTAATTTATTCTACATGCAATTATAAGCCTAGCTACGGTTCTAGGTTACAAGAGATATCAATTAAATCATTCAAACACAAATTAAACAATATTCATGCAATCAATCCATCATGAAATTAGCCTAGATCATGATTAACGCCATCATCAATCTCAAATCCCTAATTAAAACTACTCACAATTCATAATTGAATCAACGATAGAATTGAGATGAAAAGAATTAATTGTCATTAATTAAAAAGTTGGAACTTACAAATAATCTCAAGGTCTTGAAGAACAATGCGGAAAAACTACGTAAAATTCGTCCACAGGCCTCTCTCTAACCTACCTATGAAAACAGGGATTTACAGGATGTTTAAATACAAAAAAAACAGAGCAATTCTGGCAGAAAAAGGACACCGCGAGCGCACGCACGGCACCCACGCACGGCGTGCATGTCCCAGTGCAGCCGGAGCAAAAACACGCATAAATGGCCTCACACGGCATGCATGCCTCACACGCACAGTGTGGCCTCCAATAGCTCCTCCGTGATTTTTGTCTTCTGTGCACGGCTTGCGTACTGCGGACGCACGGCGTGCGTCTTTCTCTTCCAAATTTGGCTATGCTTCCTTCACCACAGTTGTAGCTAATGAAGTCTTCTATCCAACACAACTTTCAAAACTGGATTTGGATCATCCAATCAAACGATGTGGATAAAATGGTGGAAGGTCGCATCCTGGAATCTCAACAGCGATTATCTGAATTCATCGTCTGCTTTCACATTTCTCCTCTCAGATTCTCGTCATGGTGTCTTAATATGATTTTTATCCCTTGCGATTATGTTTCATATGGAACTTGAATCATGTACTTTGGATATTTATACAAAAAGATATGCTTGAACGATTGACAGAACGTCATCCTGATCATCGTTTTCAAGCTCTATTCGTCTTTTTTTGACCTCGTAGCCAATTCTAGAGTTTTTTGTCTTCAAAAGTTTGTCTTTAACACCTCATTGACCTTTAATGCTTCTAATCAACTCTCAAATGCGTCTCAACACTCTCGGTAACTTCTCAAATGCCAGTGTCGGGCTTAATTCCCTGATTTTGACTCCAAAAATACCAAATACGAACCAATGCTCGGTAAAATATGGCTTGAGCTAAAAACGAGACTTATGACACCTTTAAGCTATGAAAACCATCAAAAGCCGATCTCAACACGCATCAAATGCGTGTCAAAATACGGAGTTATCGGTGGGCTTAGGGTATGTTTGTCTATAGGGAGGTTAGTGTCTGAGGGTTACTTTATTGTTTGCAATTCTCCTGGCTGTACTGCTTGTTTTGATTTAATATAATATGCCAATTTCTAGTAAAAAAAATCATTTGATGGATAACGATTTTTAGTATATAATCAAATTGAAATTATAGAAATGAAATAATTCATAATTAACACTTAAGATAAACATATTTGTAGAACTTATTTTTTCTGCTTTATTCTATTATACATGATCTTTCGGTGCTCTATTGCATGGAGTATATATATTATACTCAATACTTAAAATGATATATAGATATATATTTTATTTGAATTTATGTATTTGTGTGTAAAGATGACATCCGGATCCATCAAATTTATTGGGGTGTGTTTAATGCACGAAACCTCCTTGTGATATATAAATTTGGTGCATTAAACTTATATGATTTATAAAATGCATCAATCCCCATGTGTTATAATTATTCACACACAACTTCTTCAAAAAATTAATTGTCAAAAAATGAAAATGATTATTATATTTATGATAGAGTATATGGGCGCAGACCCCATAGCCCACATACTCAAAGGATCAAACTAGTAAAGATAGACACCCACTTTGCGTCCCTTCGGCCGTTTGGGTCCCCCATCGGCCAACAAGGTGTCGCATCGGCCAGGACTAAAATTACTCAGGATGCGACCTGGAGACAAAGTGGGATCGCGTCGGCCAAGGGAGTGCATCGGCCAAGGGAGCGCATCGTCCATGGACCGCATCGTCCATGGACCGCATCGTCCGGACTTCGTCCAGGCAGAATGTATTTTCCTATTTTTTGTACTAAGTGTTGTACTCAGCCCATTAGTGGCCCTTCGCCCAAAGAAGGCATGATTATTGTAATGGGCCTCCTAAGTCCAAAGCTAGGGGCCCAAATCCACATTTTACCTATAAATAGACCCCTTGGGGCTAATTATAGGGGGGTGAGAAATATAACTACTCACTTTCTCTCTCTAGCTCTCACTTTTCTCTAGAATTAATACTCTATCAATTTATATAATTTAGAAAACTTGACAAATTTAATAGCATATTCAATCAGATATTTATGCCACATGTTTTTCAACTTGTTAAATTTGTTTTTGGAGGGGTTTATGCACTTGAATAATTATAACAGACGTGAGTTTGGCGCATTTTTAGATCACATGGGGCTATGTGCAAAATTTATATATCAGAGGGGGTTTGCTGCATTACCCCCCCTATAAATCATCACATGAACACATGATATATGACGAAGTATGAATAAAGCAAAAATGAATCATAACCACATACATATTACGTAATTACCGAATATGATATGAATCAACTTAGTCGGACAAATGAAAAAAGAAACAGTCATACCGGGAAGTTTTTTTAAATGTAAATAATTCTTTGCCTCTAAAAAACCAAATTCATCATCTCAAATTAATCTTGAATAATCTAGATTCATATTTTGATTTCAAATTATTGTGTTAAATAAACTCATCAAGTAATCTCACACATCACCTACTTAATAGTTAATAACTTAATACAATTATATGAACGAAATTGCCTTAAACTGTTTAAAACATAATTTTAAGGTGGTTGGGGAGGTGTAGTTTTTTTTGTTGTTGCTGTATGCTAAATTTTTTGTTTGCTAGACATGTTGGATTGCCGTTTGGACTCCAAAAATGATGAAAGAGATAAATAAGAAAAAATGAAGTTGAGCTGGAGGCGTGGATGCTGTGCAAGTTTCGAAGATGCAACTTGTAGTCTACTCAGAGTTTTAAACTCACCACCAAAGTCAGAAATTTAACGTGGATACTATACTTATGAAGTTAACCTCATTAAAATATGAAAAAATAGTTTTATAGACGCCCATGTCTATATGTCCTTGAGTCATACATAATTCTTTCATTGTTAAAACGAATTGTTTGTGACATTGATAAAATTTGAGGAAAAAATTTATCTGTAGCAAATACATTTTTTATCAGTAGTATCAATGACAGTTTGTACGTCTTAAAAATGATATAAATAAATTATACGAAGTATGTGAAACAGGAAAATATTATTTTTAAATCACGTCAAAATGTCTTACAAAAACAAGATAAGATGG
Organism: Cuscuta epithymum; assembly: GCA_945859915.1. Lineage (NCBI taxonomy): Eukaryota > Viridiplantae > Streptophyta > Magnoliopsida > Solanales > Convolvulaceae > Cuscuta > Cuscuta epithymum. Next base: position 4,816,329 of record CAMAPF010000006.1, read on the forward strand.
AATATTAGTTAGGTTTTGTTCACTTGATTTAATTCAACTCCACACATCGCATGATAAAAGAATTTAAACCAGACATAAACTAATTGTACTATATCAGACTATATTATTAGATCTGACTATATTTAAATAACAGAGCCGTCCAATGAATTTGGAGGTCCCGTGCCAAACGTAAAATCGAGACCCTATGTTAATATTAAGAATTAGAAAGAAACTCAAATGAAATACTTTTACTGAAATCAATTGAATATTCATCAAGAAATGTAATAAAAAAACAAAAATCACTTTATAGTTGATTTAAATCTACACAACTCATCACTCAATCAATTTGAATAAAACATGAGTAAGGCTGTAAGAGTACCGACAAAAAAACTTTATTTTATTAATTAATATTTATTTATATTATTACTATGTAATACTAATAAACTTTTAGAAAATTGGGGCGCCAGAAATCAGGAGGCTCTGTTCTGTAGAACATGTTAAACATGCTAAACGCCGACTCTGTTAAATAAACAAGATTAAATCAAGCTAAGATAATACGTAATACGAGTATTAAGGATGTTTTCTTTTGGACTGTTTTATGTCCCAGACCAGACGAGACCAGACGAGACCAGACCAGACCAGACTTCCGTAGTTATAAAATACACAGAGACCAGACGTTTACCAGACCAGTTCAGACCAGACAAGACTAGACCAGACTTAAACAGACCAGACCGGACCAGACTTAAACAGACCAGACCAGACCAGACCAGCAAATTTCAGTCCAAAAGAAAACATCCTAAGTAATAATAGTAAATACGGAGTATTAAATAAGATCAGACCAAATGAGATCATGCCACATGTTAAGATTCGGGGTTCCATCCTAAAAGGCCAACATGATAGGAGGAGTAGCTTGAATATTAATAGTGTTTAATTGTTTCATAGATATCCGGTGTGGGACTTTAACACCCTCCTCACGACCAGACACTTCGTCTGGATCGTGCCGTCATTCATTTTTTTCATCGGTTCATCATGATCATTTTTATAGTGGTGTCGTCATTTTTCATAGGGGGCCCACACCATGGTTATTGATCGATTTGGCTCTGATACCATGTTAAGATTCGGGGTTCTATCATAAAAAGTCAACCTGATAGGAGGAGTAGCTCGAATCTTAATATAGTGTTTAATTGTTTCATAGATATCCGGTGTGGAACTTTAACACCACATTTAAAGATCCCATAAGGCAAATAATAAAGTACATAGACGAGACTATAAACTTTAATTTTAATTAGTTTTAAAATTATTAAAAATTGGTAATCCTTGTGAGTTTAATACCTTATACTCGTCCTTGTGAGTAATGTGGCCTTAAACACATAATTATATTAGAAGTTTTAAAACATTTCGATCTAATCATACTTATGACATCAAGCATTTGGGTGAAAATTTTGCTCAACGCCAAATTTGGTGAGAGCTCTTTGCTCAGCTAGGTACTCTACTTTCGGGGATTTTTTGGGTGGACAAATCCCTCTAATAGTAATTCAATAAGTACACGGGGAGAACAAATCAAGAAGATAAAGTTTTGGTTTAACTTAAACTAATTAATTAAATAGGTTTAATAATATTTCTGTCCAAAGAAGGACCAAAGCTTATTTTTTTTACTTATTCGGTAATTTTAAATATATACTCTTTCCGTCCCGCAAAATATTTCCTTGTTTTCTTTTTGGATCGTCCCAAAAAGTAGTTCTCATTTTCCTTATGATTTTTTTTTGTGTCCATCACTCATTTACATTTTTCTTACTCAACCACAATCATGCATTTCTACTTTATTCAACTTTCTCAAAATTCAATTCAAATCCTAGTGAAAATTATTTTGTGGAACGGATAAAATATTTTTAGTACGTCACACATTTTTGTTGAAGACTGAAGTTCTCACCGACCCCCCTCATTCTCAATAGGGAAAGTTCCTGAAATGGGACAAAAAACGTTTGTAAATTCCAATACAAGATTGTCATGTTTTTATTCCCAAAATAGAAGTAATTACTGTCAAATTTGGAAAATATCGCCATGTTTAAAGTCCGGTACTGCCAAAACATGACAGTAATTAGTCCCATTTTGGAAATTAAAAACATGGCAATCCCATTTTGGAATTTACAAACGTTTTTAGTTCTATTTAGGGTAAATTCTCTTCTCAATATCCACACGACTTTTTCTTGAATTAATTGAAATGGATAATTTCAGTCACCACACACAAGATTGAATTACTATTTCAATCATTTAATTAAGGTGACAATTCCGGTACCCATTTAAAAAAAGGGTACCCTACCTACCACTCACATGATTGGTCCAAATCATTATATCATTTTTAATTTAAATTTAAATAATTAAACTTTTGAGTTCGAATCTACCTTTAATTAAATCTTTCTAATTCGAGCTCTACGAAAATAGGTTACTCGTGGTTGACTCTCAATCCGACTTGGAGGCATGTTTCATGCATGATATGGAGTATAAAATTATAATTATCCACTACATCCAAGGCTGTGATTTGTCCGATTTATTGATGTTGATGTTCTTTTGTTCATATCCCAAATTAGAAACATGGCCTTTATTATTTCAACTACTCCTTATAATAATAATTATAATTAAATTGATTGAAAACAATCAATTTAATTATCGCCACGTACTTTATTGAGGAAAACAATCACTACTTGATTACTCCACCTTCCTTTCAAAATTATCGCCACGTACTTTATTTGAACATGAAATATAACAACTCGAATATACGAAGTACGACTGTACGAGTATGTTTTACGTAGTAAAATTTTGGGAATTTTGAGATAATTGAGATAGATAATAGTGTTAAACAAACATTCTAGTCCAGTCGGTTGTGAGATTATCGTGTCTAGCGGGATGTCTCGAGTTCGAAACCCACTAGACATATAAGGGTTCGAAACTCAATGGAGTGAGTTTCAACCCAGATTACATCAGGCCCCAGACCTCTCCGCCAGATCCCGTGGATTAAAAACAAAGAGAGATAGATATAGTCTGATAGTATTGAATTATTGATCAGTAATATATTGGGATGATATGAAATACTCCGTATGTAAATGAAATGGATAACGTGAGTAATCTTTTACCAGTATGTGGTGGGTGTGTCATATATGCCTCATAGTTTGTTATCAAGAATTTAAGTGAATTTGTTGAAATTTTACTGTATCATTTAGAATTTGTTGTAATATGAAAAAAATTATATGTGAGTATTATTTTAATACAAAAAATTAATAGGTACATTTAAAATTGTTCAAGTTTACTTACTTATAAAACTCAATGCTTGATAAAAATGACTGATAAGTCGAAAAAATATTTACCAAATGGGTTCTAAATGTTGTAAATAAATTTTTAATTATATTTTTTTTCTCATTGATAGTTGTGTTTTCTTTACTCGTTGATTTTTTTATATCACCAAAAATACATTATTTTTTAATCAGTGATGATCATTTTAATGCGTTTTCTGTACAGTGTGTTTCGGTGAAAAACGTTAGTACAATGAGAAAATCTCAATAGCTAGCAATAATCTAGCATAGAACCAAGCGGATGCATGATTGATCGCAAAGTACCACGTAGTATTTGTCAATTTGATCATTTTATATAACACGTGAAATTTGAATTTGTTGTAATAGTATGGGCGGCAATTATTTATAGTCTAGATCCATTTGTCCACTGCTTCAAAATCTAATGTCTAGAACCATTTTTAAATTTTAGAAATTGAATTTTAATACTCCCTCCGTTCTCTAATAGACGGGAGTATAGAGTTTGGCACACGTTTTAAGGGAAATATAATAGGGGTAATGTAAAAGGTGTAATGAATTGTGTGTAAAGAAAAAAGTAGGAAAGAGAATGAAAAAGTAGGAAAGAGAATGAGGGTATATGGGTATATTTATTGAAAAAACTTTCTAAAAATGGAAAGGGAAACATGTATTAGAGAACATCCCAAAATAGAAAGAGGGACATGTATTAGAGAACGGAGGGAGTATTACTAGTGAAATAGTTTTTTTATATCTATAATCATTTTCCATTCAAAAAATATCTCTAATCATTTAATGCCAACCCTGTTGCGGAGATTTAAAAGATTTCTCATTATTTGATATTAACATATTGTCTACATTATGAGCACGTTTGGTAATACTCATCGGTTGCATTTGTTGATTCTGGTTAAATTTATAAATTTCTAACTAAAGTGCTTGGGTTGACTGCTTTGCTAATTTATGAAAAATTATATTTAACATATATTTTATTAATAAAATGAAAAGAAAAAATTATATGAAAAAATAGCTAAAATGATCATCTATAATAACTTCAGCCAATACAAAAAAAAAATAACTTCAACCTTACTTTTTCTCATTATTACATAATTTAACGTGCGAACTAAAAATTACATGGTAAAAAAGTTGGCAGATAAGTCTGACGACTATTAAGTAAAAAAATAAGATCACCAACCAAACTCTATATTTGCTCAGCCTATAATAACTCACGCATGTACATTAAATAAAGTTGGGATATCATTGTTTAGGCCAAATTACACAATTGAAAAAAAAAACAGGGGTTTTAACAAATTGATAAAAAAACTCTTGAGACAAATTGGTTAAAAAAAGAATTCCAAATGACAGATTCGTCATTTAAAAAAAAAACTCTTGAATATTTTGTCTTATACATACTTCATCTTAATAAATGTAAACAAATCATATGTAGTATTTCGTACGAAGAATCATATCCTAACTATATTTATACACACACAAAATGCAATGATCAATTATAACAAAATAGTTACATTTCTATGTTTGTTGATAAATAGATTAACAAATACTGTAGTAACTAATACATAACTTACTTAAAAGATATCATAGATTTCTTTTATAAGTTGCTCAGTCTTCAAAAGTGGGATTTTTTATTTGTTTCTACATGAAAAAATCCAATTCAACTAGACAAACAGATTTTGGCATCAAAATAATTAAGGGGATAATATGAATCTTTTTTGTGGTCCAACAATTATCCATGGGGTTATACGGAGTACAAGATATATGGGGTAGAAGTCGATCAACATTTCTATTAGCGCGCGAATGGGGAATTTCCAAGTCCATGACAAAAGTACTTATAACTTCTTGGGTTGTAAAGCAGAAGAACTCAAAGTGATTTGCTTTCAAAACAAGTTGAGTTCTCAAAGCAAGCTAAGGTTAATCTCTTCACATTGCGCTTTGCCGCTCTGTAAGTCCGCCTATATTGATTAAGTCAGGTTTGAAGCGCAACTCGCGGGGAGGTGGTGTTGGTTGTGATGCTGGGGCGGAATTTTTTATGCTTTGTGCTTTATTTTTATTTTTCATGACAATTTTTGTTGCTGTATTTTCCTTTTTATCTTTATTTGGTGTAAGACTGTAAATTTGAATGTGGGCGATGAAAGGAATGGGGTAACCGTCTTTGGCTTAGTTGTGCCCGTTAAGAGTTCAGCGAGTTATATTGCTTTTGTTGAGGTGATTAACTCTGAGTCTGGCTCGAGGGACGGCGGTTGTCAGAATTCCTTTTGTTGAATTACCTACTATCTGAATGATGTGTTGTCAATTTAAGCCTATTTCTTCCAATAAGTCATATGAAATTACTAAAAAGAGTTAACATTTGTTTAGGTGTTGATGATGGAAGGTATATAAGCCCTACATGTCCCCAACCCCTTTCAAATACAAATTCAAGGAAAAACTAAATATTGAATTTTGTTATGCATGCCTAGGCACGTTGCAACTGAATGAGGTAATTAATTCATGTCATTACGTGTATTCATGTCTTCATTTCCATGTAAATCCAGAATGAGGGCTTTGAGATGAGAACTTTTTGTATACTAGGTTTGCTTTCCTCAGGTTCTTCTGATACTATTTCTAATTGATTGCTGGTATTCAAGAGGTTCACCTGTCTCCAGTTCCAATTTTTTGCACTACAGTCTTTAGTGTGTCATTATTGGTTTTCAGGAGTTGACCTAATCGGCCAAGGGTGGAATATGAGGGTCTCGAGCGTGTTAAAGAAGGTTATGGCACTGCATCCGTTTTGCCTGAGCAAGGACTATATTAAGCAACATCATTATACCGTCCTCTTCATCTCTTTGAAGTTATTGTAAAGATCTTTTCTATTTTTTTTATAACAAGTCATTAGTTGGTTGGAGAGGTAACCATGCCAATGGGCTTTTAGATTTTTTTGTTGTGATTTGAGGGCATTCAAATTTCATTTCTTTATGGGATATAGTTTTCCTAAATGTTAGATATTTCTTTCACAATGTGATATAAGTACTCGCTTTGGAGGTGTTTTTCATTATACCAATTTGTGAATGACTACTTTATTTTATCAATATTTGGACACTTGATCTGCCAAGACCAATACCATAGCAATGTTGAGGCTGTAATAAGACACATAAATTGAAAAACAAGACAACTTAGAGTAGGGGTGGACCCGATCCACAGTCCCGGAGTAGTCATGTCAGAAACAACCCGTTCCCGGGATGAGATCAGACCAGTTATTTCTGGTTTGGATCTAAGACTGGTGTTGGACCCGTCCCCGGTGGCACTGCCTATATATGCAAGTGCCAATGGCCAAGTTTGTAAGAATTTAAAATGTCTGAATAATTTTCTAAATTAGCTTGATAGGGTTGGATTTGCAAGAAAGACTTCAATAGTTTGTAATGTGTAGTGTTATTAAATTTTAATGTTTGTTTTTATTTATTGACGGTGTTTCTCATTCATGGCTAAAAAATAATATACCCTCTAACTATATTTATATAATACTCCGTGACATTATAATAAATATATTACATCCCGTGCAATGCACGGGTGGAGTACTAGTACTAAATACATATTAAAAGGGGCGTTAATCCAATTTATTTTGTGATACATTACCCATTTTGTTCCCAAAGCGAGCAAGTTAATTGACCAAGTCTAATTCTCAAATTAGTAAAAGAGGGAATTACACATTTTGAATGTCATGAGAATGTTTTTTTTTTTTTGACAAAGAATGTCATGAAAATGTTGAAAAACATATTAAAATTATTTGGTTTTTTATAATAAAATATAACAATGTGTACGTTATGTGTAATAAATTTCTAAGGTGCCCAAATAATCATGTAAAATTACATCCATCACTTAAAACTTTATCATCTTTGATTTTTTTGGTCAATGATGATAAACTTTTATCAATGTTTTTAATTAACGGTATTTTTCATGATATTATAAGTTTTATGCTGATATGCAAGTATTTTTAATAAAATCATGCACATGCAAATCATTTATATTATACAGAAATTCAAACTGGTCAAAGTATCCATATCATTTGCATACGGAGTATATAATAAAAACCATATCCATGCTCATTTATATTTCAATCTAAAGTATTATTGATCATTGGTCAAAGTTTAACATCTTGATCAAGAAATTCAGCCTCAAAATTTTAAAGACAGGGTAATGAGTTGGGCTGTCGTTCCTTTAATTGTTTTTTAAATTGGGATGGCGAAGACAATAATTAATAATAGTAATAATAAAATTTGGCTATCATTATTCTAATTGTTCTTTTATAGATGGCCTTGCTAATTGTGAAAGAAAAATTTACACGTGACTAATATAACATTTAAGTGTTTCATCTTCTTATATATCTCATTCAAAAAGTATGATTTTTTAGTACGAACTTTTGAAAATTATAGTCTAAATATGAGATAAATGTACTTTAGTGCCTTAATAAGCCTTCTCTAAAATAAAATACCCCGATGTAGGAAGGATTGTTTAAGAAGAAGAGTATATCGTTGATTTAAATGTTATCTAATTCCAAAAGCTTCAAGATTTATGATGGTTAATAAAATAAGAATACTAGGCTAACCTCACTTCTGTAGTGCGACGCAAGAGAAAATGGATGTCATGTAAGCATTATATCGTCTTATGCATAAAAACATGTAATCAATTGGTACGCCATCTATGAAAAGTAGAAAACATATAGATATAAAAATTCTGTCCTAATGGGAGAAACGACGAAGGGAGGAAATAAACCGTGAAAGAATTACTAAAGAACTTTTATAGAAGAATTAGAAGGGAAAGAATGACAATAAGGGGTAATAGAATGAGATGAACAGATTACACTTCCAAACCCGTGCAAAAAAAGTATAGTAGTGTTTCCACACTGTATTATATTTTGGCAGATATTATAATACATTCCCGCCTTTTATTGGCTATTTTCTAATTGTTTCATTTGTTTTTTCATTTCCTTCTTTAATCTTTTCAGTTACTTCCTTTAAAATATTAAGAACTAATCCTACATTTTCAATTTTAAAAAATACTATCGTAGGTGGTATGTTGAAAATGATACACCAAAACGAGTTGTTAATAGAGTACGTTTTTTTTCATGTTCAAATTTTATGTGTAACATCATCATTATTTTTGTACTTCTACATATGAAAAATTATACAGTATATATCATTTGAATGTCCCTACGGGGACATCCAATAAAATTGGAATGTATATCATTTGAATAAAAAATACAAGTTGAGATTAATAATACCAATTTTTCCTATTTGTTATTAGGTCACTGAAATTTATTTGGGTCACAATTGGTCTAAGGATAATATTAGGGATTATGTCTAATATATTACTAAAAAAGAGTTAGAGATAAAAAGGGACCTTTTTTCTATTTTCGAAAAATGAGATTAAAAATGGGTTAAGAGACTATTATACCCTTATATTAATAGAATCTCACCCATTAGTGCTACAGTAACGTCGCAGTGACCAATATTATTATAGTGACCAAAATCCGTCAGTGACCAAAAATCATTTGTGACAAAAAATCAAAAAATTTGTCAGTGACCAAAATCATTAGTGACCAAAAAATTTATCTAGTTACCAACATCAACCCGTCCAATGATCACCATCCGTCAGTCCAGTTACACTAAATCGATCGTTCAGTTACTGTTACCTGGCCTGTCCAGTTACACTAAACTACCATGACCAATCCCACCAGTGACCAAATCCGGCCAATGACCAAACCCAACCAATGACCAAACCCAACCAGTGGCCAAACCCGACCAGTGACCAGTAACCAGTAACCAGTAACCAAACCCGACCAGTGACCAAACCCAACCAATGACCAAACCTGACCAGTGACCAAACCAGACAAGTGACCAAACCTGACCAGTAACCAAACCCGACCAGTGACTACTGATCAAACCCGACCAATGAGCTCAGTGGTGAGCTCCACTGCCCCGGCAATAACCTCCGCCTCACCGGTGGTAACCTCTACCGCCCTGGCAGTACCACCACCGCCACCCCTCACCCACCAGCCCCCATCCACAGCCCCCAACCCCCCCAGTAGCCCCCCAGCACCCCTACAGCACCTTCCCCCCAGCCTGCAGCAGCCCCTAGCCCCCGCCAGCACCCTCCTCCAGCCCCAGCAGTCGCCAGCATCCCCGACCCTAGCCCCCCCCAAGCACCCAGCCCCCCTCAGCGACTTCTCCCAGCCCCCAACCCTCTACCCAGCCATTCCCCGAGCGCTCCGACACCATTCCAAGCATTTAACCCCTTTTCAGACCTCCCCGCCTGCCGCAATACCCCACCCCACAACCCTAGCAGCCACCAACATTTACCTCAACATCCACCATGGCGGTCAATCTGAACCTTATCGGTAGATCTGAAACCGTAGGCATCCGTTCTCATATGGGGCGACGGAGTGGGAAAGGCTGGCGACTCCAGGGATAGGGCGCGGATGAAGCGAGGTCTATGGCGGTGTGGAGAAAAGAAGAGATGCTAGGCGATAGAAGACGAACTGCTAATCTGCTATGCGATGAAGATGCGCGCCGGAGAAGAGAACGAGAAGAGATGTGCGGCTGGGGAAAACGGGTCTCTTTTTTGTCTTGCTTGTGTACATAGGCAATTGGGAGATAAATGATGCATTCTTCTTCACGAATTGTTTGTGTACACAAGCAAAATAGGGGTGGGTACAAACAGATTTTTTTGTTTTGTCTTTAATTAATCAGGTTGTATTTTTGTCCAGTCAAAAGTCCATGGTCATATTTTTGCCATTTTTTCATAATATTATCAATCGATTAATTAAGGTGAAATTTATTATTTACTACAGTTTTTTTATATTTTGGCGCACTGTTTAATAATTATTTTAATCTGGCCAGACAGGAACATTCCTCTATGTGCGCGCAAGTGTGTGTTTGCAGTGCGGCTCAAATAAAAGGGATGCTTAATGTGAAAAGTGAAAAGAATCACTTTTACTTCGTTACATTGCACTTTGTTTACAAAACAAGTAAGCATTATTCATAAATTAAAAAACGTTGACAAAATAAGTACGCATTATGCTCGTATTTTTAGATTTGTAGAAATGAAAAAGTGGGTAGAAAGAAGAGGTAGGCGTAGGTAGCTCGTAGCTAGAAAGCTTGAAGAGTATGGGGACAGAAACAAGGACCAAATCAGCCATCCATCAGCTTTTCAATTTCTTAATTTATACAGAGAAAAGAGAGTACTTAGCTTCTTCGTATAGTCTTGTTTCCAACACATCAGAGAGTGAGTATGGTTCCCAGGCTAGGCCAGGCCAGGTTACTCTTACCCCAAAATGTAAACAAGCTAGTTACGTTATGTCATAACACTGGCTCTTCATTCTTGAATCCCTCCCCATTGTGTGCATTTTAGGTACAACTTTTGAGTCTTTGACCTTTTTGTTTGTGTTGGTGTTAAATAAAAAAAGAAATAAATTGTGTGGTTGAGAACTATGAAGAAGATAAAAATCGGTTAAATCACAATTTCATTATTGCAAAAGAAAAATGACAAATTTTTGGGACAAACATGGGATAAACAGACTAGGAAAATTGGCTTAGTCTCATGGGATAAAAGGAGTTATAAATCTTTCATTCATAAATGAGAAAAATCACATTTTTAGTATCTCAAATAGCACCAATATTGAAATGTTATCATCGTATTTTCAAGTTTGTAAACAATACTCCTCAATTGTCTAATGTTTTGTAAATGTGGTCATCGCCTTCAAATCTAAACTAACACCATAACCTATGTAGCACCGATGCGGGTACGCGGAAACACGGAAACGCAGAAACGCGGAAACCGGTATGAAGATACGGCGAAACAAAAAAAAATAGGATACGGATACGGGACCATATTTATAAATATTAAAAGTTATGTGAGTGTATTTATAAATATTAAAAGTTACATGAGTGTGTTTGTAAATATTAAAAATTCAATTTTTTTGAAAAAATAGACATATATGGAGTATGATTCTTTGACGTCTACTCATTCATGGTTGAAGCATTTTACATTTTCAAGATACTTAGAAATAAGTTCATATTTATCTCTTATATACTAGTGCACCTGGAAATATAAATATAGTAAATAAGTCATTAATTTAAAATGTAAAATAAGTCAAACAACTACATTTTGAAATTAAAAGTGCAAGTACTCAAAGTTCTAAAATAATGAAGATAGAAAACAATATTTTAAACGTTCTAATACATATTTCCGTTAGAGTTATTAATTTCCAGGGATAATTAGATTTAGGGATAGGAGGATGGGTGAATTAGGAATAGACCCATTAGTTGTGTACCACTTAAAAACAAGGTAAAAATTATTTTTAGCTTTTCATTTTTTAAGAATTTTACTATGTAAATTTTGAGTGTTTTTTTAAAAAGTTTTTTGGTTTTTTTTTTAAAAAAAGTTGGTACGTGTATCCGTCAGGATACGAGTATCCGAAATTTTAAAATAATTACCAAAAAAATGGAAACTTTTAAAAATTGCAGATACGGCCCGAGAACGTACGGTACGGGTATCCTAGAGTATCGGATGCGGGAACGTTCCCGATACGCCGATACGGCACCCTAATGAAGTATCCGTGCTTCATAGACCATAACTTTTGACACAATTAGTGTTATAACTTCAAAACAATACAAGATAATATTGTTTTCCTCTCAAAACAATTAGGGAAAATGGAAACTAATAATCCAACCTTTTAGCGGTCTTCTTACAATAATCCAACCTTTTGGTTATTCATGAATAATCCAACCTTTGCGCCTCATCTTCATTCACTGGTCTTTGACCGGTTGATGACCTGCTATTCCAAGCTATTTTTCTATTTTTGCAAATCATTATACCATAAATCTCATCTTTCACAAAGATAATATTTTACAAAGATAAGAAAATAACTTGGAATAGTAGGTCATTAACCAACCAGGGATCAATGAATGAAGATGAGGTGCAAAGGTTGGATTATTCATGAATAATCAAAATGTGGGATTATTGAAAGAAGACCGCTAAAAGGTTGGATTATTAGCTTCCATTTTCCCAAAAAATTATTGTTTTTAAAAAAGTGCACCGATAATATTTGAAAATGCATACAAAATGTATAAAAAAATTAACTTGTTTGGAAACATTTTTATCTGTGATAGACATCTATAGTGTGTAAAATTGAATTTTTCCAATTGAAATTTATTGTTTGTGTCCTACTTTTACAGAAACAATCCTGGCAAAAAATTTTTTGACAATGTGTACAAACACGATACAATTTTTTTGGCCATATCAAAAACATATTTTGTTTGTGTCGGATATTTATTGACTATAAAATTAAATGTTTTCGATCGACATTTTCCATTCGTGGTGTAACTTTAGGGACGAAATTACCGGTGCATTTTTTTTTTGAAAAACAATATTATTTTTTAATTGTGTCTGAAGTTATAACACTAATCATGTCAAAAATTATAAAAGTTAGAGTATGTTTTCAACAGCTTTTGCTTTTAAAAAAGTGTTTTTTTTATGAAATGGGGAGAAGTGATTAAATAAAAGTTGATAGTGTTTGAGAAAAAAGTGATTTTGAAAAGTAAAAGTGGGTCGTGTTTGGTAAAATAAATGTTTTTTGTATAATAGAAAAAGTAAAAGCACTTTTGACGCGGAAGCCGAGAAAAATAAAAGTTGTAGTGTTTGGGAAAATAAGTACTTTTTTAAAGCCAAAAGCTGAGAAGTGCTTTTTTAAAAGAGTTGCAAACCAACCCTAACTGGTTGTAGTTAAGGAATTAAGGGGGTGTTTGGAACTGTTAAGGAATTAGTGGTGTTAGTTCACATTTGATGATGATAACCAAATTTACAACAATTGGTACAATTGGTATGTGCCATTTATAAACTCATAATCACGGGGACTACATTTCAATAGTACTCCGTATATTTATTTTCAAAAATTGTCAATTTGTTGCTTTTATTTCTTAGTGAAAGAGTTTTCCGTTTTAACAACAAATGAGTATTTTAAGTTCAAATAAGATAAAAAAAAAATCAATATGGAGTAATATTTTTAATTTTTATGTTTTCATCATCATTATCGTATTTTTTTATCAAGTACAAAATAATACGGAGTATTTTAGTTCGTCTCATTACATATTTAATAAAAAGTGTTTCTAACTCTTCTTATTCTATATAGACTTTGCAAAAGTTATACACTATCCATTACTTTTGTTAAGAAAATTTATCACATGAAAAATGAAAATAATCTCTATATGATCTGGTCTCTTTGGACAATTGGACACAGGACATATATACCTCTACTTATTTTTTGCCTCCACCTCTGCAATAGTGCAATGTGAACTGTCAAACAAATGGTGACTCTGCAGTCTAGGCATCCAACCTTCCTTCTCCTACACTATATTGTACCTAGCTACTCTCATCCCTATGTTTATGTCAATTAAATAAGGTCAAGATTTTGATGCAAATAAAGTTGATAGTCAATTAATTGAAATGATCAATGAGTTGAGTTGTCTGGAATTATTTTCAAAATTAAGTTCACATGCTTTAAGAAATTGGAATAATCAACCCTGCCTAAATACCTAAGGTAATGTTAGTTACTCCGTATAAAAGAGTTTGACATGAAGGAATAGTAGTAGATTATGAATACTATAGAAAATGTACTCCGTAGTAGATTGTGAAAAATATAAAAGAGAAGATACAAATAGAAAGATAAGGCAATTAAGAGCCCGTTTGGTAACCATGTTTTTTCGGCTTTCAGTCAATTTTTATCAAACACATAACTTTTGATTTCAGCAAAATCAACCGATTCAACCGATTTCAATGTTACCAAACGGACTTTCAGAGCCCGCTTAGTGGCCATGTTTTTTCAGCTTATCAGACTTATCAGTCAACTTTTCACCAAACACGCAACATTTTATTACGCGTACTGAATTGTGCAATAATAAGAAAATGTAAGGTTGTAGTTACTTTTCTGGTATTATTGGTTGAAGTTACTGTAGATGGTCATTTTAGCTATTTTTCATACTACCTCCGTCCCGGTGGACTTTGCCAAGTGCAAAGTAGGTGAGAAATGATAATAGTAAAACTGTGTGGTTGATATTTGTGCAGAGGAGAGAGAAATGTGCAGAAGCACAAATTAGTTGTTTTAATAGGAAAGTGGCAAAGTTTTTTGGGACAACCAAATAAGAAAAGTTGGCAAAGTTCAATAGGACGGAGGAAGTATAATTTTTTCTTTATTTTATTAATAAAAAATATTTTAAATTTATTTTTTTCATAAATCAGTAGAATCAGCCAATTCAGTCATTTCCGTCAGAATTTCACAAATTTCAGCAGAATCAGTCGATTCGGCCAATTTTAGTATTTTCAAACGGCTTCTAAGTATTTTTAAAGAAAAGAACTTACCAAAAAGGAAAAATATAATACGGAGTTAAAATTACGATAAAATACATCCTAAAAATGAAAGCGTAGCAAACAATATAATACAGATGAAGTATGATACCTAGTATATACTAATATATTTTGAATTGCTCGGTTTAAGAAACATATTTTATACTCATTCACCTATCAATTATATAGTGTTTGCTCAAATAGAAGTAAATATTGGTGTCTTTCCTAAATAGGTGTATAGTATACAACTATCTATACATTTTTACTCCCCCGGCTAAGATTGTTTGCATTATTCCATTTTGGTCCACTCCACTAAAATTGTTTCTGACCTAAATTAATAACTCTTTATAGTCCTTCAAAACTTCGACAAGTTTGACCACCACGGAAAATAATAAAATGAACATTGTGTGATTGAGATATGTGTAAATGAGAGAGAAGTGATAAAACCACAAAATAATTGATTAAAAGGAAAATTGACAAAGTCTTTGGGATAACTAATAAAGAAAAGATAACAAAGTTTGAAGAGATGGACTTAATATTTGAGTGTTTGTAAATCATTTTTATTTTGCCAATTCTATGTTAATCACAAAACTTCAACCTTTAATGACCCACTATCTCCTGATAATAAATAGAGGGGCATAGATGGTGCCCGTTTGGTGACCCTGAGTTATCAGTTTTTTATTTCTCGGCAAACACGTAGCTTTTGATTTCATGCGCTGAGTTATGTAATAATCAAAATATGTAAGGTTGAAGTTACTTTTCTGGTTAGAATGACTGAAGTTATTGTGGAAGACTGGTTTAGTTACTTTCATCTATATTTTTAATTTTATTGATAAAACATATTTATTTATTTTTCATAATAAAGCAGAATTAATCAATCTAGCCACTTCAGCCAGAACATCATAAATTTCAGTAGAATTATATAATCCAGTCAATTTCAGTGTTACCAAATGGACTCATTATAATTTATAAATAAATCTCCTAATAATAATACAAACGTAAATTGAGAAGAGAAAATGGAAACTAATATTCCAACCTTTTAGCAATCTTCTTACAATAGTCTCACCTTTTTCGTAATTCAAGAATAATCCAACATTTGCACCCCATCTTCATTCGTTGGTCCCTGATCGGTTAATGACCTGGTATTCCAAGTTATTTTCTTATCTTTGCAAAATATTATCTTTGTGAAAGGTGAGATTTATGATATAATGGTTTGCAAAGATAAGAAAATAACCTGGAATAACAGGTCATCAACCGGTCAAAGACCAGTGAAGGAAGATGAGATGCAAAGGTTGGATTATTCATGAATAACGAAAAGGTGAGACTATTGTAAAAAAATCGCTAAAAGGTTGGATTATTAGTTTTCATTTTCCCAATTGAGAATGTGTTACAAACACAACATACTACTCAGAGATCGTTTGGTAACATTGAAATTGACTTCATCGATTGATTCTGCTAAAATTTATGAAGTTCTGGTTAAAGTGGCTGTATTGACTGATTCTACTGATTTATGAAAAAAAAAATCAAATACTTTTCTTTAATAAAATAAAGAAAAAATTATACGAAAAATAGTTAAAATTGTTTTCTGCAGTAATTTCAACCAATGTAGTCAGAAAAGTAACATCAATCTTACTTATTTTTACTATTACACTATTCAACACGCGAAATCAAAATTATCTCTTTGGTGCAAAAGTTAGATTATAAGGCTGATAAACAAAAGAACAGGGTTTCCAAACGGGTCTCACGCGAAATCAAAATTATCTCTTTGCTGCAAAAGTTAGATTATAAGGCTGATAAACAAAATAACAGGGTTTCCAAACGGGTCTCACGCGAAATCAAAATTATCTCTTTGCTGCAAAAGTTAGATTATAAGGCTGATAAACAAAATAACAGGGTTTCCAAACGGGTCTCACTAATATATTTATGAATTCCGACCAGTTACAAGATGCCTGTCTCCAGGTAATTGTTCGTGCCAGAATGTAGAAAAAAAGAGTAACTCTTTATATGTCACTAAGATAAGTGTTAACAAGGTCCAACTATACTAAAGTGCCATAAATCGGAATAAAACACACAACGAGCATGCGTAATGTTTTTGTCCTAATTATGAGTATATGTCACTAATATATATGACTCTTTTCTCGAATTCCAGCATTACCAATTACTTCCTCCATCACTTTATCATAATCATTGGTGTCACTTATTTTATCTTTTTCTTTTGTCGTTTTAAGCATGCATGTTTCATTTCCATATTTGATAATATTTCAATGATACCAACTCCGGATATCTTTATAACAGCATTGCTCCATATCTCAATTTTAGAGGAGTGAAGTTAGTACTTTGGGACACACTTCTTGTAACTAATTGGAAAGATACTAGTATGATGTTAAGATATTAGTATTAGTATTAGGAGACCAAAAAATGATTTGTCAAGGAGTCATATAAAGTCAAGAAACTAAAAAAGAGTGATGCAAATTAAGAGCCTGTTTGGTGACTTTATATTTCAGCTTATCAGACTTATCAACCAACTTTTAACCAAACACATAATTTTTTATTTCGCGAGCTGAATTGTGTAATAATAAGAAAAAGTAAGGTTGAAGTTACTTTTCTGTATTGGCTGAAGTTACTGTAGATGATTATTTTAGCTATTTTTCATACGAAGTATAATTTTTTTATTTTATTAATAAAATACTCCCTCCGTCCCGCAAAGATGTTCCCGGTTTGACTTACACACATGTTAAGGAAATAAACTTACCAGGGGTAAATTTTACTGTTTTGACACTATTTCGACACTGTTTGGCACTGTTTGACACTGTTTTGATGTAGGATAACTTTCCATTTAGGAAAAGAGGAACTTCTTTTTGGGACTGCTAAAAAAGGAAAGCGGGAACATCTTTGCGGGACAGAGTGAGTATATTTTAAATTATTTTTTTCATAAATCAGCAGAATTAGCCTATACGGCACTTCAACCAGAACATAATAAATTTCAGCAGAATCAGCCGATTCAGCCTATACGTAACAAACGGGCTCTAAAACATTTGAGCTGGGAAGAAATTAAAGTAGAGCAAGAGTACAAAATACTGTAGATGAGGTTGGTCTCTGAGTTTTCAAGGAGAAAGGGCAGAAATAGGATCCCTTGTAGGAGAAGCAAAGATGAACAGTATGATTTACTGGGGAGGAAATTCTTGGAAGCAGAAGTTCTATTAGCTACATGCATTAATGCTGCTCCTAGCTAGCTTAGAGCTCAGGTATCAGAGGTATAGCTTTTGGGGAAATGGGACAAATATCACTTCTTCCCCTTTTGTTCTGTGAGAAATAATTTAAAAAGAAGCACTCACCAAATGAAATCTTGGACCCCAAAACTAAAGAAAGACAGCCATCAAAACAACCATCACCTGGTTTTCCATCTCTATATATACCATACAGCACTAAATTCATTCATTCATTCATTCCTCTCTCAATCTCATCTTCACCTTATTCTAAGATCACTCTGAATTTAGTTTGCCTCTTTCTTTCCTCATCATCACAACAGAAAAAGAATGTTTTCCAGGTCTTACATCCTCCTCTGTCTTCTCCTCACATTAGCTTTGCCTAATGCAGAAACCAGGCCTTTTGCTCCCACCAATTCTTCACCACTTCAGGTGTGTTAATTTAAATTTATTTAGTTACTTAACCCAAAAAACTTACCATATGCATTCTCAGAATCATCTATTTTTTCCACCCTTAACAAAACAGAACTGTGACATTTGTGTTCTGCACTTCAAATTTTATGGTAACAGTCATCATAACATTTTGACTTTGAGTTGACTGTGAGTGGTTTGTGTATTTAAATTGTTTGCTAATTGTATATGGAAGGGTGAGAAGAAAGCAGAAGGGGGGAGGAGAATAGGGTCATTTGCACCAAGGTGTGATCACAAATGCTATGGATGCATGCCTTGCGAAGCCATCCAAGTGCCAGCCACCAACGGCGGCGGAGGAGGCGGCGCTGCGGCGGGTGTTCAGCAGTACACAAACTATGAACCTGAAGGCTGGAAATGCAAGTGTGGGCCCGCCCTTTACAGTCCTTAGTTCAACTTCTACACCAATACATATGTTATATTGAAGAGGCCGGCCATTATCATGCATGAATGGATGGGCGGAGCAGTAGTTTTTGTTCTCAAATATATATAATGAGATGAGATTTGTTGTGTAGAAATCATTTCGCCAATTATGACGGATGAAACTAATAGACTATTCCATTCTATTTTGTGTCTGTTTTTGGACTTTTGGGAAGCCACTTGGTTTAGTTGGAGCTTTAATTTGGTGATGCATACAAGGAAAATAAAGTACATGCATATACATGATGGTCCTAAAAGTTTTTTCTTAGCTTCATCACAATATGTGTATAGCCTCTGGATTGAATCATCGAATTGGTAACCAATAAGGAAAACAAAGAAAAAAAACTTTTGTAGTAAATGGTGAATTAGCTGTTGTGCATGTTGTTATTAGCCGGGAAAAACAAATGGTTGGATTTGAAAGATCAAGAAGTTATTAGTTGAATCCACAATATGTCGATTTTAATAAACTAAAGAAAAACATATATATGAAAGTAGTTAAATGGTCCACTTTAACAATTCAAATCAATTTAGTTAGAAAAGTAACATCAAATCAACTCTATATATTTTTTACTTTTTGTTACTACGGCAACACTTGAAATCAAATGTCATGTGTCTAATGGTTACCAAATGAGCTAATTTAAAAATGTTTTGAGCCAAATGATCCGCGCCTCCGCGGTTCAAATTTGGTACTTTGTGATACTTTGGTTCAAATTTCATTTCAAACCGGGAATTGGTTATTCTTTGGTTCAAATTTGATCTGCGGGTTTGTGTAACACGAACCATGTAGAGATTGAAATTTCTCTTATTAAATTGAATTTGAATGACTTGAGATGTGTGTTTTATGCAGCAGACCCCACACAACTTCACAAATAAGAATACTTGTTCAAAAATGATATAGGTACCCCATTTTGGGTACCCATTCTTACCCCTATTGTGTGGCCACAAATTGGGCAACACATTTAAGTGGGACAACACTTAAATGTGGGCTCATTTGGACCAACTCATACTTATTAGAAGTCTAGGAAACTGGAAACATAATACAATCAGATAAGAAAACTATGAATATACAACCAGTTTCATAATGTAAGAGAAGATAGTATAACATAAAAGTACATTTTAACAAACAATATTACAATAACATCGCAACTGATTACATATATGTGTATGATTACATTTTTGTCCTATCATCACTGTTTCTACACACAACACAACAAGATGTTGAGACCTCCTCCCTCACAATGAACACATCAAAACAGTAAACAAAAAGGTTCACACTTCATTTGATACTTTTGAAGATCCTTCCCTATATTTTTCTTCATCAATCACCATCATCACATTCATCTCACAACCTGCTGCATAGGAGGAGGAGGATAGAGATCCTTGCAGGAGTTCTTCATCATATTATCTGCACCAGCACTTCTTCTCATTATCAATGACCCATGGCGGCGAAGAGGGCTTGATTTACCCCTACATGACAGGAAATCCTGTGAATGCCTCTGCATGCTGCTGCTGTTATCATCACCACATTGAGATGAAGAGGAATTATATGTTTTTCTCTGCTGCAGCTTGTTATGTTTTGCCTTAATGGACTCAGTGGGTGCCATGTAGTTTGGTGCATTGTTACGTGGCAGCGCCTCTTCTTCGGGCGACGAAGACATCGGCGAATGACTTGTGCTGTCATTGTTATACAACTGATGCCAGGATGAGGATGAGGATGAACACAGCTGATCGGATGGTGGGGTTGCTTCTTTTGCTGCTGAAATCCTGGTAGACATGTTGTTTCTTCTGATTTTGACAGAAGAGCTGTTAGGGTGTTGTTCAAGATTGGATCCTCCTCCCACTCCTCCAGAGGTGGTTGTCATCACTCCACCAGATGATGAGTCGGTGTCTCCTCCCACTGACTTACTGAACTCCCAGGGCTTAGTTGCGACCCAACGATCAAGCCAGCTATTGTCCCCTTCCTTCTCCCCCGCTGTCTTTATCTTTGCTGAATTCACCAGCTTCTTTCTTGTGCTTACAGGGGTTGAGGTTGGATTGGTTCTTGTTTGCTGCAAATTAGAATAATTCAATTTTATCATCATGCTTTTCCTTACATTGATTCCTACTACTATGTTCTTAGATCTTTCAAATGTCTTTACTTTCTTTCTATACTACATATAATATTTACTTCGTATATTGTATACTTGAAACTCCATGTGAATGATTTATGCTTTCAGCATCTAGTCCGGTTGATTACAAGTTCTATTTAAAAGTATTCATTGAAGAAGCAGTTATTCACCAAGTTGTTGAGATAAGTGAACAAAAATAGTATACCAGTTTAGAATTAGCATAAGCGAGGGCTCTCTCCCTCTTCATGGCACCTTCTTGCTTCTTCATCAATCTGCACCTTTCTTCTTCTACTGTTCCTGGGCTATTACTCCATTCATTCTGTAAATTTCAGAAGTTAGGAGGACGGGAAATCATATTTCCTAGAAGCTCGATAGGTATCAAATAGTACTGATAAGGAACTTAAAAGAAGTGACTGATCAATGTACCTCAGGAGCTTGTTTGATGAGATCATCATCATTTGCCTGAGAAGAAGATTGAGCTCTAACTCGTGCTTGAACTCGAACCAGAGCCTGCATGCACCTTAATGTCACAGCAGCTTGCTTTCTCACCTGTCGACCGCGAAATATGGCCTGTATCCTCACCACTCCTCTCAGCGCCCTCAGTGCCCGTTTCGCCTTCACATCAGTAAATATTCTTATCATGTTTAATATTAGGGTTCTTAATGCTGAAAATTTAACGTATTCTGCAGAAAGTGGTGAATGAATTCGGAGAAATTACCAGAAATCCGCGAAATGCAGTTTGGATCCGAATCGCAGCCCATTCCTGCTTCATCAAGACGAATTCCTTGTGCGGAGCCCTAACCACAGTCGCCATGGCGGCGGCCAGAGCGCTATCGGACACGAACGAAGAAATGGATCCTTCCGAATCTTCATGATACTTCTCTGATTTTCCAGGCCTAGGCCCGCCCGATCCACTCCTCCATAGCTTCCAGACCCTGCATGTCCCTCCCTCCTTCGCCTACACATTCCAACATACTTGTAAATAAAAGCAAAAAATTTAATTGAGGATCAGTGCGAAAACGATGAATTGCAGAGGAACTTACTGTGGCCTGTTTGGAGTGAGATTTCTTGAGGGTGATAAGTGATTTGATCCAATTTCCAGAAGCGCCCATGCTTTATCCAAACTCAGATAATCTCTTTTAACAAACAAACAGAACTGATTCTCCTTCCTGTTTTTTCTTCTACGAATATAGAAAAAAATTGAAGTTGGAGGTAGAGAATGAGGGTTGAGCTTGATATACAGCTAAGCCGCGTTTGGGGTCAGATGTGCGTTTGAATTTCGAAATTTGAAAACCTAAAAACACTCGAAAAGGCAGCAACGGCTAGTATCCGGTCCTACTGGCGTGGTGTTTTGTCACTGCTGTTTCGTTTCTGCTTTATCTTTTCTTAATTTACTCTTTTTTTCTCCATGCCGATTTTTCGCTCAACTATTTTGTGGATCACGAGATTGGATGGCCCAATCCCTCTCCATCAATTAAATTGGATCCATCATTTTTTGACACTAAATCAACAGGATGTTAGAAAAGTAGTGGGCAGGTTTGACAAATAATTTAAGGCTGTCCAAAAAATTATCTTGGAGTATGAGAACCTAATGTTATTGATTGTTATTGATTGCAACATGATTTATTTATTTATTTGAGAAAACTGTCACTTCCGTCTTTGTATTATCGCGAAAAAGTCAATTAGGTCATCACACTTTAAAAAAATCATTCAAATCTCCGAACTTTGTAAAAACCTTTAATTGAGTTCATTTGCAGGTTACTTGTCATGTCAGCAGACCACTCGCTGACGTGGCGGTCCACGTATGCGCCATGTCATCATCAAATGGATCATTGGACTTTCACATGTGTACCACGTCAACAAAGTCACTGCAGATTGGATTGTCACGTGTGCACCACGTTAGCGGGTGACCTACTAACATGACAAATAATCTGTAAATGGGCTCAATTGAACGTTTTTTTTTTACAAAATTTGGGAATTTGATTGATTTTTTTAAAATTACGAGGACCGAATTGATTTTTTCGTGATAGTACGTAGACAAAATTGACAATTTTCCATTTTTTTGCATCATTCCAAAACTTCACTTTTTTGTTACAATTCCCATACTTAATTACATTTTATTTATTAATGTATGATAATTATTTTTTTGGAAAATATTTTTGAATTCATTTCATTATAAATTTTGATAATATAATTTTTAAATATGTTTACTAATAAAGAACTAAATTTAATGACAGTCTAAGTTGTGCAATGATAAGCGTGAAAATGAGAATGGTGGAACTAAAAAGGAGTGGTTGTAGTGTTACTTAATAAACTGTTTAGAATATAGTCAAGGAAAATATAATTAGCTCTTGAGAAACTACATATGTTCCGTTTAAGACATATAATCCTTTCTACAACTCCAAGACACCAAATATATATGTATACTTCACTTGGTTACTTATAAAATACAACTACCACTACAGAAATTTAATACATTATGTATATGTGGCTATGTGCTATACATACTTCTAATCTGATATAATCTATTGTGAGATGTATGAACATATAAATGCATATTTTTACACCTTACTATGTAATGTCCTAATCCAATTATTCAATATTTACCAACCCATGACAGTTCCATATGGCCATATTAGTTACAAACCTATCCACATTGAAAATCATGATATGTGACAATAAAAGAGAGTAGGAGACCAGATATTTAGGTCGTAGCCTAACCTATTACTCCCTCGATCCCTAATAAAACTTCCAAATAGGTTTGACACACAGTTTAAGATAGTGTGTATTGTGTGGTAGAGAGTTATGCAGAGGAGAGAGAAATGTGTAAGAATTGTTGTTAACCACAAATTCTAGCCAAAAAGGGAAAGTGAAAGTTTTAATCGAGACGGACGAAAAAGGAAAGTTGAAAGTTTATTTAGGGATGGAGGGAGTACATGTAAAATGCATGTTTTTAGCTTGAGTCTGACGTTTTTACAAACCCGACATGCCCTGAAGCTTGTTAAGAAAAAGCAAGAAGTCCAAAGAATGAAAAATAGTTTTTTTATTGTTTTTCTGAATTTGAAGTACATACAAATTTATAAGCTACATAACAAACAAATTATTAGACATTAAAAATAAATTTTGATGTATTACTGTGGTTTTAGGGTCTAATTTGAGAGATAAGTTCTACATAGGACACGTTTTATATATTTACAAAAGTATTCTAATTTATAATACACACTCCATAAAAAAATTGCTTATTTGCTATAGGTAAATATACATATAGGTGGTGTTTGGATCATATTCTTAAAATTGTTCTGCTCCTTCAGAGAACAGAAGCAGAAGTTGGAGTGTTTAGGTAAAAGTGCAAAAGTGATTCTGATGCTCTAATTTACTCCTAGAATTAGTTTTTTTTGAAACTGGGAGAGACGAGCTTCTAAAAATTGATTCAGATTCTGCTTCTGCTGCAAAAAAAAAAAAGAAACAGAAGCAGAATCAGTTCCAAACACCCCCATATAAAGAGAAATATTCCTGACCGGACGTCCGGACAGGAACTGCCGTCCGGACCTCAGCGTTTGTGCCCCTTCCGGTGAAATTTTTTGGTGACTTTTTGGGGCATGTTCTTCTTGAAGTCTAGTAATTTATCCACAAACGGTTTCAGCAAAAAACGCAACTGGGAAGGTAGTAAAATAAATAACTCTGTTTTTATATGTATATTTTGGTGCAGTTATCTTCCAAAAATTATTTGACTGTCTTTCCGATTGTTTTTTAGCTAAATTTTTGTGTGGATAAGCTGGGCGTGACGGAGACTCATGACCAAAATATTTCATCAAAAAATTCCACCGAAAATGGGCTCAAACGCTGAGGTCCGGACGGCGACGTCCTGGACGTCCTGATGGAAAGATTAATCCATATATAAATATGAGTATATATCAATAAGTCAAATAAATATAACTATATGTGTGTGCGTGTGTAAACATATAAACATAGATATTTATGTATGTTGGGTTCTTAAGCTAAGAATGCTTCACAGTTGGGTTAAGCTTGACCAATTTAAACAAGTGATTTTTCCCAAAAGTTTATGCCTAGTTTGTTTATTAAACAGGCCAGGTCGCAGATTGCTGACAGACTGCCTGTCCTATTCTCACCCCCAGAGAGGAGCATATCAATTTTGTACTACCTGAGTCCCGTTAGAAGGTTTCCATAGCAAAACGACACGATTATTTAGGCAATAATTAAATAAAGTACTACGAGTATATTTTGAGAAATAATTTTAATAGATATATATTATATTGTAGTTAGTATTGATAATTGCGATGTTATAAATGTATTATTTTTAATATTGAATGACTACTTTGTCACTTAAGATTGTTAATTATTTCCTAAAATGAAAATGGGAACCTTCTAATGGGACGTCCAAAAAAGGAAAGTGAAAACCTTCTAATGGGACGGAGGGAGAACTTAATATAATGTATAAAATGGTTTTCAAAATTCATCAAGACTTTTTTTAATTCTAGACAAATGAATAAAATAAGGGTTTAATTGTTTTGTTATAATAATTGAATTTCTCATAAGAATTTACATTTCACATACATAAATGTCAATGCTATAACATTTATTGGTTGTCTTGTGGAATTAGAGCCCGTTTGGGACCCTTTTTGGCTTATCAGACTTATCAGCCAGCTTTGCCATCAAACACGTAACTTTTGATTTCGCGCGCTTAATTGTGTCATAAGTAGAAAAAGTAAGGTAAGAGTTACTTTTCTGACTTTATTGGCTGAAGTTACCGTAAATGATCATTTTAGCTATTTTTTCATATAAGTTTTTATTTTATTTAGTAGTAACAAATATTTTTAATATAATTTTTTCATGAACCATCAGAATCAGCCAATACAGCCAGTTCAGCCAGAACTTCATAAATTTCACCAGAATCAACCAATTCAGCCAATTTAAATGTTACCAAACAGGTTCTTGGTTTGACAACAATTTTTTTTATCATCAAAACAAACCGCTTATATTAATATCGTTAACATTCGGATCTTCACAACAAATTCACAAAAACCAACCCTGACAACAACTATCCCTAACCAACTAGCACTATCAACCCTACGGTTAGACTCAAAGACTGTCACGCCCCAGACCGCAATCCAAGCGCGTGTACAACCGCCGTATAACTAAGTGACGTCACCCACGGGTCAACCTCACTTAATTACACAAGGCGTTCGAGAAAACAATCCATCCATACTCAGTAGTAAACATACATAACAACATCACATTAAACCAATGAATAGCGGAAATATTCAACGGTAAGTCATGGGCCACAACCGGCCGACAACATGGGCATGCAAGCCCCAAAAATAGTTTGTAGTAAAACAAATATCCATGAGCAAGTGTTCGGTAGTTTGAAAGAAAATAAGGAAGCACGAACCACGTCTCCCTGATTTGATATCACCCGTGAGAAGGTGCAAGTAGCAAGCTCTAGCTTCAACCTGAAAATGGTGGGGCCCCCCGAAGGGGTCAGTACAAGTACCGAGCGAGTAGCAGGCTAAATATAGAATAACTAGCGTTTCAAGTATAAGACCCAAACATAGGGTGATACTTAAATAAATAATCTTTCCCCCAAGTTATGAAATACTTATTAGTATATATATACTTGGAAAATATCCGATCCGTAGATCACCATTTTATTCGGGAAAATAGTAATAGTCAATATTCTTGACTAAAAACCCCAACCCACCCATATACCTATGAGTGTATAGGACTCCTCCTTGTCCCTACTTGTATATCACAATCTATGAGTTTTAGGATCATAATCCTTGGATACTCCACCGGTTTGTGAGTGTTAAGGACTCATAAGTCCTAGGGTCCTCCACCAAGTTTGAGTGTTAAGTACTTTTAAGTACTAGGGTCCTCCACCAAGTTTGAGTGTTAAGGACTTTTAAGTCCTAGGGTCCTCCACCAAGTTTTGAGTGTTAAGTACTTTTAAGTACTAGGGTCCTCCACCAAGTTTGAGTGTTAAGGACTTTAAGTCCTAGGGTCCTCCACCAAGTTTGAGTGTTAAGTACTTTTTAAGTACTAGGGTCCTCCACCAAGTTTGAGTGTTAAGTACTTTTTAAGTACTAGGGTCCTCCACCAAGTTTTCCTATGATCAACCTCCTATCAACCTAGATAGAGTCTATATCATCCTTAGTTACTCATAACTAATCCAATACATAAATCTTATGTATCACAATCCATGCAAAGCCATGCATTTAAATAAATGTATAATTAACTAACATCAACCGATATTAATTAATCCATCATCCATCGGTCAACGTTGTCGTTGACCGCCAATTCAAGCCTTGTTCACATCAACTTAATCATCATATAATTAAGTCAATAATACTCATTTGAGCTTCTTTTACACTTCAAGCTAATGTGCATTTTATATAATCTCTCATATCATATTTCATGCATAATCAATTAATTCTTTTCATACAACTTGATAATGTTGGCTAATCACATGTTTAATTATCTTTTAAACATCATTATGAAAACATATAACATTTATTTAGGTAATCTCATAATTTACCCAAAAGTTATAAGATATTAAGCCGTCCACTCACCTTGAGCTAGCGTTTTGAAGTTTTACCCTTCTTGGTTGAACTCCGGTGAAACTCCGGCGACTTTTGGTCAACTCCGGCGACTACTCCGGCGACTTTTCCAACTTTGTGAAATCACTTGAAATACCCTTTACAAGTCCCTAACAAGGTTTTATAATCATAAAACCCATATTAATACAAATAACCTCAAAAAGGTTATTTTCCGGTGAACCGGTCGTTTTGGCTTCTAAGTCCGTTCTTGGACATAGAATCACTTTCCAACCCATTAATCCATACTTATAACATGTAGAACCCTCTTAAGGATTCTTCACATGATATATATCTCATATGGTAGAAGAAAAATAAAGAAAAAGTTATAATAAGGTCATTACCTTAATTATTTCACACTTTTAGCACTTTAGCTCCTTTTTGGGTGATTCCTCTTTGATGAGCTTTCTTCAACAATGGAGGAAGGAGGTTGGGTGGATTTTCTTGCTCTCCCTGGTTCTCCTTGGCCGAAAATGAGGGAGGGGAAGGGGTGAGGTATACTCATTTGTCTCATAGAGCAAATGAGTGTGGATGGGGCCACCTCCTCTTTGTTTGATGCTAAAAGGATCACATCACCATCCCCCATGTTTCTCCTCTCTATGCCAACCGACCCAGCCCTCAATTTGAGTGGCAAAAATCGTGGGTTGGCCCCCACTCATGTGGGAGGTCAACCCTTTTTGTCCCGAAGTGTACAATTTGTCCCGAAAGTTGTATTTTTCGGACTGCTTTAAATATATTTTATTTTATCGGTTCAAATAAAATATATTATGTGCTCTTACTCATTATGACATGTATAATGAATGTACATTCCCCAACTTTAATTTATAAGCCTCCGAAATTCATTTTCGGGCTGTTATCTGTTAAATTGTCGGTACCGGTAATTGGGTCTCTTTTTCCCCAATCGGTCAACTCTGCGCCTTTCCACGACTCAAACGAAATGTCCACCACTATATAAATATTATCTTGACCAAGATGAATAAAATATGTGGTCTCGGGAGTGTCGGGCGGCCCCCGCTCCCGGTGTGGGCCCCACGTGCAATTTACTATTCACGCGAAAGAATAATAAAAATTTACAACTTCGTAAATTCGTAAATCATTCCATAAGGTTTATTACATCATTTACTTGAAAGTAAATACATTTGGGGACGGTGTTACAAGTTCACCCCCCCTTGTTTGGGATTTCGTCCCCGAAATCCGTGTGTCTAATCGAAAAGAAACGGGTATTGCTCCCTCATTGAGACTTCGGTCTCCCAAGTTTCTTCTTCGACTCGATCACTCCGCCAAAGAACCTTTACCATAGGAATCTCCTTATTCCTAAGCTTCTTCACTTGTTGACCTACTATCTTCACCGGCTCTACCGCATATTGCAAATCCTCACGGATCTCTACCGGTGGTTTCTCAAGAATATGAGATGGGTCTCGTATGTACTTCTTGAGCATCGATACATGAAACACGTCATGTATCTTCTCAAGCTCTGGTGTCAACTTGAGACGATAAGCCACAGCTCCAATCCTTTCAAGGATTTCAAATGGACCAATGTATCGGGGATTAAGCTTCCCCCTCGATACAAATCGGATGATGCCCTTCCAAGGAGAAATCCTTAGAAAAACCTCATCACCGACCTCGAACTCCAACGGTCTCCGCCGTTTGTCAGCATAACTCTTCTGTCGGTCCTGAGCGGCCTTCAGTCTATCCCGAATGATCCTTACCTTGGCCTTGGTGATCTCAACCAGTTCTATCCCTTCGAGTTTGGCCTCGCCAACCTCGTCCCAACACAACGGTGTTCTGCATTTCCTCCCATACAATGCTTCATATGGAGGCATGCCGATACTTGCTTGATAACTGTTGTTATAAGCAAACTCCACTAGAGCCAAATGCTTGTCCCAACTTCCTTGGAACTCCAAAGCACATGCCCTAAGCATGTCTTCCAGAATCTGTATCACCCGCTCGGACTGTCCATCCGTCTGTGGGTGAAAAGCTGTGCTAAACTTCAGTTTAGTCCCCAAAGATGCTTGAAACTTTGGCCAAAATCGGGATGTGAATCGTGGATCCCTATCCGAGACAATGGATATTGGGACTCCATGCAATCTCACGATCTCCTCCGTGTATAGCTTGGCCAATCTTTCAAGGGGATAAGTAATGTTGATAGGCAGAAAGTGTGCACTCTTGGTGAGCCTATCAACCACTACCCATACTGCATCGTAGTTGTTCACTGTTCGTGGCAGCCCCACCACGAAGTCCATGGTCACATGTTCCCACTTCCACTCTGGGATGGTGAGTGGTTGTAAGAGCCCTGCTGGGTGCTGATGCTCTGCCTTAACTTGCTGGCAAGTAAGGCATCGACTCACAAACTCTGCAATATCCTTTTTCATGCCTGACCACCAGTAACTTTCCTTCAGATCTCGGTACATCTTAGTACCCCCTGGATGCATGGCATATGCTGAAGAATGAGCCTCCTCAAGTATAGCTCTCTGGAGCTCCTCATTCTTTGGTATGCACACACGATCCTTAAATAGTAAAAGACCGTCATCACGTACCCGAAAATTCTCGACGGGCCCCTCAAGGATCCGTTCGCGGATTTTCTGACATTCCTCATCAATGGCCTGACTTCGACTAATCTCGCCCAATAGGGTGGGCCTAACCTCGAATCGAGCAATGAGAGCCCCGCACGTGGACACCTCCACGCGCGCCCTCAATGCCTGTAGGCATGTGAGTAGCGTCCCCGACGTACTCTTTCTGCTCAGTGCGTCGGCCACGACGTTGGCCTTTCCTGGATGGTAATCGATGATCAAGTCATAGTCCTTGATCAACTCCATCCATCTCCTCTGTCTCATATTCAACTCTTTCTGAGTGAATACGTACTTCAAGCTCTTATGGTCTGTAAAAATGTGACATGTCTCCTCGTAGAGATAATGCCTCCAGATTTTCAGTGCAAACACTACCGCCCCCAATTCTAGGTCATGGGTAGGGTAGTTCACCTCGTGCTTTCTCAATTGCCTTGAAGCATAGGCAATCACTTTACCGTTTTGCATCAGTACACATCCAAGCCCTTGGATGCTAGCATCACTGTATATATCATACCCTATCCCTTGTATGGGTAGGGCAAGGACTGGTGCTTCGGTAAGTCGTTTCTTCAGTTCAAGGAACCCTTTCTCACACTTGTCGTCCCATATGAACTTGGCCCCTTTCTTTGTGAGCTTCGTTAATGGAGACGCCAATACAGAAAATTTTTCAACAAATTTACGATAGTATCCTGCTAAGTCAAGGAAACTACGTATCTCTTTCACATTCTTGGGTCTCTCCCAATCCATGATAGCCTTTATCTTGGCGTTATCCACAGCAACGCCCGAACCGGATATGACGTGACCAAGGAACCCAATCTCCTTAAGCCAAAATTCGCATTTAGAGAACTTGGCAAAGAGCTGCTTTTCCCTTAGCCGGTCAAGTATAAGCCTCAAATGATGTTCGTGCTCCTCCTCGCTCTTGGAATATATCAAGATATCATCAATGAATACTATCACAAATTGATCTAAGTATTCACTAAACACACGGTTCATCAAGTCCATGAATGCTGCCGGTGCGTTGGTTAAACCAAATGACATCACAAGGAACTCGTAATGACCATACCTAGTGCGGAATGCACTCTTAGGTATGTCGCTCTCCTTGATCTTCAACTGATGATACCCCGACCTCAAATCAATCTTTGAGAACACTATTGCCCCCCGAAGTTGATCAAACAAGTCATCAATCCTCGGTAAGGGATACCTGTTCTTGATTGTGACCTTGTTCAACTGTCGGTAGTCAATACACATTCTTAGTGTACCATCCTTCTTCTTCACGAAGAGTACGGGTGCCCCCCACGGTGAATGACTGGGTCTGATGAACCCGTTGTCCAGTAATTCTTGTAGTTGGACCTTCAACTCTTGGAGTTCGGCCGGTGCCATTCGATAAGGGGGAATCGAAATGGGTTTGGTTCCCGGCTCCACTTCGATTACAAACTCTATCTCTCTATCGGGTGGGAGCCCCGGTAGGTCTTTGGGAAAGACATCCGGGTATTTGCACACGACCCGTACATCTTTGATGTCGACTTCCTTCTTGGTATCGTCCACCACGTAGGCAAGGTATGCGTGGCATCCCTTCCTCATCATCTTCCGTGCTCTCATCACGGATATTATACAAGCATTAGATTTCCCCCGATCTCCCTCGAAACATAGTGTGTTTCCTTGATCATCCTCGAGCTCCAACACCTTGGTGTAGCAATCTACTCGAGCATGGTGTTTCTCGAGCCAATCCATTCCTAGGATTGCATCGAACTCCAACATGCTTAGAGGTACGAAATCACAAGTCAAAGGTTGACCCGTCACTTCCACCTCGCACGACGGATAGTAATAATTTCTCTCCACGTCGTCTCCTAACGGTGTGGAGACTAGCAATGTTTGCGTCATAGGTGTCAATGGCACGTCAAGGCCCTCGGCGAACGCCTCACTCACAAATGAGCGTTGTGCCCCGGTATCGATGAGGATCCTCGCACACCTACCATTGATCTTTAATGTTCCTACATTTGTACACCATGTAAGATACATTTTCTAAGGTTTTTACACATCATTAGGATGTTATTTGGTTCATACTAATGTTTGGAATCAAACGGGGGTCCAAACGTAGAAGAACGGGGCGAAAAATCAATTTTCGGGTGCCTGGGGTCCACGCACGGCGTGCCTGGGTGGCACGCACGGTCGTGCGTGCGTGAGAAACCCGGAATCCGCCACTGCCGGCTACGCACGATCGTGCGTAGCTGGTCACGCACGATCGTGCGTCCTACGCACGGCGTGCCTTACCTGCACGCACGGCGTGCGTCTGCGCGGAAAACGGCCAGAGGCTACTGCCTCGCACGCACGGTCGTGCGTCTGTAGGTACGCGCGATCGCGCGTAGTTGTTTTTAGCCCGTTTCGCCCCGAATTCGCGGGGTTTGACCCCGGGGTGGCCCGCACCCAAACCCAATGACTCATATGACCCAAATAAGCCTAGAAATATAGGAAAATAAGTGTATTACCTGCAACGGAGTCCGGGTTTGCTCGCGCATCCGCCTCGGTCATTGCGTACACTCGTGCTTGGGTCCCGCCTTGATTTACGGACGCGGCATGGCTTGTGGACGCGCCGCCTCTTCCCGTACCGCCGTTTGACGGTCCCGCACGGTTTCTTCCCGTCATGGTTCCTCCTCCGGATCCCGAAGCTCCTCCTCCCCCTAATTGTGGGCAATTTGCCTTCATGTGGCCCGTGTTCCCGCATTGATAACACCTTGGGGGTGCATTGCACTTCCCAAAATGATTTTTCGAACAATTGGCACACTTTGGAGGCCCCGTCCTTTGTGAGGAGGATGCATGCCACCGAGCATCCCTGTTCTTCTTTGCCGGTGGTGCCGGTGTCTTGAACGAACCGCCACCTCCACCGTGCTTATCCTTTCGTGCTTGCTCGGGCGGCCCCGAACTTTGCCATTTCCTCTTTTTCGCCTCCTCGGCGTCTCTCTCTTTTCTCTCATTCCATTGGGCCTCCCCGAGAAGGCCCTGCTCCACCACCTCACTGAAGGTCATGTGGCGCGAGTACGTAGCTCGATCACGGATGTCCAAGAGTAGGGCATCCCAAAAGTGCTCCGTCATGCGGTTCTCATCAACCGCGTACTCCGGCAAGAACCTAGCCAAGGTTCTAAACTCTTGTTCCAGTCGCTTAACTGTGCCGCCCTCTTTCTGTTTGAGGTTAGTGTACTCTCTCCGTTTCACATTCACCTCGTACTCGGAGTAGTATTGAGCATAGAACTCTAGCTCAAAGTCCGCCCATGTTATTTCCCCATGGTACTTCCCTTCCACGCTCTCCCACCACGTAGAAGCTATCCCTTCAAGTAGCCGTGAAGCGACAGTCAACTTCACGTCCGGTGTGATTTGCATGTCTCTTGATGCATCCTTCACCTTCTTAATCCAATCGGCGGCAACGGTAATGTCACCGGTGCCGTCAAAGGACCTACACCCCAAGGCC
Organism: Cuscuta epithymum; assembly: GCA_945859915.1. NCBI lineage: Eukaryota > Viridiplantae > Streptophyta > Magnoliopsida > Solanales > Convolvulaceae > Cuscuta > Cuscuta epithymum. The sequence goes on from CAMAPF010000006.1 coordinate 4,849,835, forward strand.
CTAGCCTCCTTGAGGTACTTGGAGATTCTCACAACAAAACCTCCTTCACGCCCACCTTGTGACGCCGCTGGGGTGGCCACGGAAGCTCCCCGGCTTCCTTGACCCGAACCACCACGAGAGCCACGCCTCGCTTGGCGCCTAAGGTCTCTCCTCAGTTTCTCCTTTTGATACCACTCAAGTAATTCACCCATCTGGGCGAATCGGGCATCACTCTCATCGTCATCATCGGTGTATGTGTCCCCCCCATCATACGGGGTCTCCTCATGCTCCGTTCCTGGAACGTAGGTTGAGTCATAGTCCTCGGTGTTGGTTTCATACACCGAGCTTACATGGCCATCACTCACAGATTGAGCTTGATGACCTCCACGGCTTCCACGGCCTCCACGGCCTCCTCTCGAACCCCGAGATGCAGCCCGGCTTCCCCTTTGGGATACTACCGGCGCCTGCCCCCTCGGATTGTTCCTGGTCCTCATTCGCCTGCCCTCTATTTCTGAAAGAAATATGGATGAGCCATTAGACTCCTATAAATGTCAACTGACGGAAGAACGTTACAGACACGTATTGGCCCAAGTCACTACCATACCAATTGTTAAGGGTACCGTCTTAACAATTAGAGGCCTTGCAACTTAAGCACCAATAGTCCTATAAACGTCAAAATACAATGCTCATGGTTTTCGGTAAAAACTCTTTTGCAAAATCTTTTGTGAGAGGTTGATTATATAGTTTAGAACTGAGATGGCTCTGATACCACTTAATTGTCACGCCCCAGACCGCAATCCAAGCGCGTGTACAACCGCCGTATAACTAAGTGACGTCACCCACGGGTCAACCTCACTTAATTACACAAGGCGTTCGAGAAAACAATCCATCCATACTCAGTAGTAAACATACATAACAACATCACATTAAACCAATGAATAGCGGAAATATTCAACGGTAAGTCATGGGCCACAACCGGCCGACAACATGGGCATGCAAGCCCCAAAAATAGTTTGTAGTAAAACAAATATCCATGAGCAAGTGTTCGGTAGTTTGAAAGAAAATAAGGAAGCACGAACCACGTCTCCCTGATTTGATATCACCCGTGAGAAGGTGCAAGTAGCAAGCTCTAGCTTCAACCTGAAAATGGTGGGGCCCCCCGAAGGGGTCAGTACAAGTACCGAGCGAGTAGCAGGCTAAATATAGAATAACTAGCGTTTCAAGTATAAGACCCAAACATAGGGTGATACTTAAATAAATAATCTTTCCCCCAAGTTATGAAATACTTATTAGTATATATATACTTGGAAAATATCCGATCCGTAGATCACCATTTTATTCGGGAAAATAGTAATAGTCAATATTCTTGACTAAAAACCCCAACCCACCCATATACCTATGAGTGTATAGGACTCCTCCTTGTCCCTACTTGTATATCACAATCTATGAGTTTTAGGATCATAATCCTTGGATACTCCACCGGTTTGTGAGTGTTAAGGACTCATAAGTCCTAGGGTCCTCCACCAAGTTTGAGTGTTAAGTACTTTTAAGTACTAGGGTCCTCCACCAAGTTTGAGTGTTAAGGACTTTTAAGTCCTAGGGTCCTCCACCAAGTTTTGAGTGTTAAGTACTTTTAAGTACTAGGGTCCTCCACCAAGTTTGAGTGTTAAGGACTTTAAGTCCTAGGGTCCTCCACCAAGTTTGAGTGTTAAGTACTTTTTAAGTACTAGGGTCCTCCACCAAGTTTGAGTGTTAAGTACTTTTTAAGTACTAGGGTCCTCCACCAAGTTTTCCTATGATCAACCTCCTATCAACCTAGATAGAGTCTATATCATCCTTAGTTACTCATAACTAATCCAATACATAAATCTTATGTATCACAATCCATGCAAAGCCATGCATTTAAATAAATGTATAATTAACTAACATCAACCGATATTAATTAATCCATCATCCATCGGTCAACGTTGTCGTTGACCGCCAATTCAAGCCTTGTTCACATCAACTTAATCATCATATAATTAAGTCAATAATACTCATTTGAGCTTCTTTTACACTTCAAGCTAATGTGCATTTTATATAATCTCTCATATCATATTTCATGCATAATCAATTAATTCTTTTCATACAACTTGATAATGTTGGCTAATCACATGTTTAATTATCTTTTAAACATCATTATGAAAACATATAACATTTATTTAGGTAATCTCATAATTAACCCAAAAGTTATAAGATATTAAGCCGTCCACTCACCTTGAGCTAGCGTTTTGAAGTTTTACCCTTCTTGGTTGAACTCCGGTGAAACTCCGGCGACTTTTGGTCAACTCCGGCGACTACTCCGGCGACTTTTCCAACTTTGTGAAATCACTTGAAATACCCTTTACAAGTCCCTAACAAGGTTTTATAATCATAAAACCCATATTAATACAAATAACCTCAAAAAGGTTATTTTCCGGTGAACCGGTCGTTTTGGCTTCTAAGTCCGTTCTTGGACATAGAATCACTTTCCAACCCATTAATCCATACTTATAACATGTAGAACCCTCTTAAGGATTCTTCACATGATATATATCTCATATGGTAGAAGAAAAATAAAGAAAAAGTTATAATAAGGTCATTACCTTAATTATTTCACACTTTTAGCACTTTAGCTCCTTTTTGGGTGATTCCTCTTTGATGAGCTTTCTTCAACAATGGAGGAAGGAGGTTGGGTGGATTTTCTTGCTCTCCCTGGTTCTCCTTGGCCGAAAATGAGGGAGGGGAAGGGGTGAGGTATACTCATTTGTCTCATAGAGCAAATGAGTGTGGATGGGGCCACCTCCTCTTTGTTTGATGCTAAAAGGATCACATCACCATCCCCCATGTTTCTCCTCTCTATGCCAACCGACCCAGCCCTCAATTTGAGTGGCAAAAATCGTGGGTTGGCCCCCACTCATGTGGGAGGTCAACCCTTTTTGTCCCGAAGTGTACAATTTGTCCCGAAAGTTGTATTTTTCGGACTGCTTTAAATATATTTTATTTTATCGGTTCAAATAAAATATATTATGTGCTCTTACTCATTATGACATGTATAATGAATGTACATTCCCCAACTTTAATTTATAAGCCTCCGAAATTCATTTTCGGGCTGTTATCTGTTAAATTGTCGGTACCGGTAATTGGGTCTCTTTTTCCCCAATCGGTCAACTCTGCGCCTTTCCACGACTCAAACGAAATGTCCACCACTATATAAATATTATCTTGACCAAGATGAATAAAATATGTGGTCTCGGGAGTGTCGGGCGGCCCCCGCTCCCGGTGTGGGCCCCACGTGCAATTTACTATTCACGCGAAAGAATAATAAAAATTTACAACTTCGTAAATTCGTAAATCATTCCATAAGGTTTATTACATCATTTACTTGAAAGTAAATACATTTGGGGACGGTGTTACAAAGACGACCACCTCTGAAAGATCAATATGAATCGCTAAACACCAAGTGGGTTTGACACACAACAATCACTGGTCATATAGATCCTTCTAACGACATAATATCTAGCAGATTTGTCATTCCTTATTGTATACATAAAACTAAAGACATCGACAAAAAATAGAGCAACATAAACAAACTTAACGTGAAAGTAAGACCATAAAAAATAAAACAAATGATAAATACTTCAAACTCTTTCCTGCCAGTATTCTTGAAGTATCATCTTCCAAACCCTATCACCTCGGTTGCTCCAGTGCGGCGGTTCAGAAGGGAGGCGGTCTGCCAATCTATCTTCTCTCATTCTCAAAATTCGATTCAGAAATTGCTAGGCAATTTTCCAAACGAAAGTATCAATCATAGACCTCTAGATTCGATCCATAGCAACACATCTAGAGACATCAATCATAGAGAAGTAGATCATAGATAGGTAGAACGTGATAACAACTGCCCACCCACTTACGCTCCAAATCATGCACATCGGACAAGAAACGACGCAAGTTGCCTGACGGAAAAACAAACCCTAGATAAAAGCTAGGGAGAAGACCACTTTTACGAAGACAATCAATTCAAGATTACCTTCATTGCTCTTGATTGGAATAAAGACATGTTCATGCCGCAACCAAGTGGAAAAATCAAGTCTGCCGCTGACCAAGGGAAAAGCAAGAGAAAGGAGAGAAAAAAAAGGAAACCGATGAGAAGAAGGGGAGGATGAGAAGAAGGGGAGGAAGCCGGCTGGCCGCACTCACGATCTAACTTAACATTCCTATTAGTCTCAAATTGAATTGAATGACTACAAAATATTTGATACATCAAATACTTCATATAACTAATTGATTTCAATTAAATTTAAAACTGATATTTTTAGAATTAAAAATTAAGAATTAAAAATTAAGAAATTACATGGATGGAATGACTAGTTATTTTTAAGTTTAGTTGACCCAGATATTTTTTTTGAAAGGAAAAATGATAAATATTAATTCAAACTATCGTTCTCCAATTGGAGTACAATGCAATGAGGTGGAAAACTATAAGAATAATACGAATCCGGTTGCAATAGGGCAGCCCTTGCTAAAGAGTGAGCTACCTTATTCGCGGATCTTTTACAATGAGTGACTTCTATGCTAGCTTCATTATGAAGAATGTGTCTAATATCTTCAAGAATTGTATCGAAGTAGGAATCCCCTTCACGATCCATAATACCCGAGGTGATCATCATAGAATCTGTCTCCAACTTCACTTGATGCCAACGTTGCTCTTTGATCCACCTAATTACCTCTCGAACACCGATGGATGGCCTCCGTTACGGCTGCCGTCCACTTTGCTTGAATTGAAGAGTCTGGCTGCCACCTGCCAAGAAATCTCCTTGGGCATTTCTAGCAACCCATGCCCAAGCCCTCCTTCCGCTTCCGCCCCCCAAAGCTGCATCCACGTTTACTTTAATGCTACCCTCTGGTGGCTTCCTCCACCGAGATGTGAATTCCCTGGCTTGATGCTCAATTTTAGTGCGTTGCGCCTCTATCCAACTTCCCAACATACTCTTCCCCTCCTCAGCTATTTGCCGCCATCCTAGAATTTTATGTTTCCATACCTTTGTATTGCGAGCTTTCCACAAACTCCAGAGGATGACCCCAAAGAGGTTAAGCTTTTCCTGTTGCATATTATCAAAAAAAATCCTCACCCAATTTTCAAAGGTGTCTCCCGTTCTAATAAAATTAGATCCGAGATGACACCACACTCCTCATGCAACATGGCATCCGCGGAAAAGGTGAAGTTATGTTCCAGTCTCTTCCGCACAAAAGTTGCACATCCCATCCACTTCCACACACCTTTTAAGGAGATTAACTGATGTCGGAAGGATACCGAACATAACCAGCCAGAAAAAACTTTTAATTTTAGGGGGGATATTTAAATTCCACACCTTGGTCCACCCAGTCCATCCTGATTCCTGGTACTCTCTTTTAAGGTTTCTGTAACCGCTCTTCACTGTGTAGATTCCCCGCGGGTCTGCGTTCCACCATATCCCGTCCACTACCCTTCTTGTGCTCAGAGGAATGCTCAAGATATTTTCCTTCTCTTCAACCGAGTACAAAGATGTGATTATGTCTACATTCCACCCATCACCCCTCGCATTGAGCAACGCGGCCACGTTCATATCTGAGATTCCTGTTGGCGGTGCGAGCTGGATCCTTCCATCATCCGTTCCAAATAGCCACCTTTCTTTCCAAACTGAGATCGATTGGCCATTTCCCACTTTCCGACGCAAGCCTCCCTCCATCAAACCTTGAGTGTGAATAATGATACTCCAAATGAAGGAGGGGTTGCCCCCCGTTTTCGCATGCAAGAAAGAACAGTTAGGATAATACTTTGCCTTATAGATCCGGCCGACTAAGGACTCAGGTTGTTTAAGTAGGTGCCATGCTTGTTTCCCCAACATTGCGATATTAAATTCCCTCAGCGAGCGAAAGCCGAATCCTCCCTTCTGTTTGAAGTCCATGGCCTGCCAGGACTTCCACCGGATGCCTCTCCTAGTTGAGTCGGAACCCTTCCACCAGTACCCATTCATAATAGTTGACCCAGATATTTCTGAAGCCGTGACGTTATATAGGCCATCCCGTAACAATTAATCTCAAATTATTACTACTCTCATCCCATATTGAATATTTTGGTTTAGTTTGACACAAATATTAATAAAGTGTTTTAAAACTTAAAATTTTGGTTGAGATTTGAGTAGAATAAAGTAAAATTTAATGATTCATATATTTCTTCTAAAAAAAGAAAATACAACAGTTTGGGATAATCAAAAAAAGAAAGTAAGGCAACCAAAGCAAGGTAAGAAAACAAGACATTCACTTCACATACTAGCATTTCTTATAAAAAAGGGAAAATGGAAACTAATAATCCAACCTTTTAGCGGTCTTCTTACAATAATCCCACATTTTTGTTATTCATGAATAATCCAACCTTTGCACCTCATCTTCATTCACTGGTCCCTTACCGGGTGATTACCTGCTATTCCAAGTTATTTTCTTATCTTTGCGAATCATTATACCATAAATCTCACCTTTCACAAAGATAATATTTTGCAAAGATAAGAAATAGTCATGGACTGAATTGGGCCCAGTTCCGGGTCGAGCCTAGGCCCGGCCGGGCCCAAAAAAAATTCTGTGAGAACTGGGACCGGTCCGGTAGTTGACCAGTGCCGGTCCGGGCCCGGGTCGGGTCCGGTTCTATTTTTTGTTTGTTTTGTTTTCTTGATTATTTTATCCCCTACCCCCCCCCCCCATCCCCTCATCCCACAAATCCATCTGAAACACCCATTGCAGCTCATTTAAACCCAGCCCAAAGCCTCAAAAAAAAAAAACAATAAAATTTTGAAAAGACCCGAACCAGGCCCGGAATCGACTGGGCCGGTTCTCAATTCCCTAAGCCCGTACCCGCCCCCGGTTTCCCCTTCAAACCGGGCCTAGACCCGGTACCGGCACCCGGTTCCCAAGCCGAACCGGGCCCAAACAATGTCGGGTCGGGCCAGTTCCCGGGCCGGTTCCCGAACTGGGTCCAATCCAAATAAGAAAATAACTTGGAATAGCAGGTCATTAACCGGTCAGGGACCAGCGAATGAAGATGAGGTGCAAATGTTAGATTATTCTTGAATAACGAAAAAGTGAGACTATTGTAAGAAGGCTGCTAAAAAGTTGAATTATTAGTTTGCATTTTCCCTATAAAAAATGGTAACGAAGCATTTATTTAAACTTATTTCGTATGGACGTCAGTTTTCAATTTTATTTTTTAAATCAAAACTGTGTTAATACTCCCTGCTAATCATGATCATTCTGAAAATCCAACAAAAACGTGAAAACGGCTAATTCTATTGGAAAAATTGAAAATAATAATCCCAGCTATTGCCGGTTCGCTAATAATAATCCCAACTATTGATTATTTTTGTATAATCCCAACTATATGTACTTTCTGCCAATAATGGTCCATGACTGGATATTACTTGTTATAACATGTGAATTTTAAATAAAAATTAAGAGTAAAAATTAAAAGTTGAGATTATTTATAGGGATTACCCGCTATATCTTTTCTCATCCACTTTAGAAACTATAGAATTTTATTTACAGCCGGTCACGTCGGACCATTATTGGCGGAAGGTCCCTAAAGTTGGGATTATTCTGAAATAATCGATAGTTGAGATTATTATGAGCGGACCGCCAATAGTTGAGATTATTACTATCAATTTTTCCAATTTTAGTACGAGTATAGGTTACTATTTTGTTTATACTAACGTGTTCTTGTGTACAATCTTTCAAAAAAAAAAATCGTTCTTGTGTACAAAACTTTGCTTCTCGGATATGACTTTGTTTGTAGCTGTAAAAGAAGATTCGAACATATATGGCTTCATGAATTGAAAAGCATGTGGGTACCATAGACAAACTTAAACAACTAAGTGAGGTGAAATTAGAAATTGAGATATCTGCTTTTCAAGAGGAATAATGAAAAGTTGAAAACAAACATGCTTAACTTAACAGCCCCGGTCCAAAACCGGGTCCGACATGGTTTGGGACCGGACTAGTCATGGACCCGGGCCGGGGCTGGCAGAGCTTTTTTTGGAAGGAATAACCGGGACCGGCCCGGTCTGGGTCCAGGTTCGCTCCGGGCCGGGCCTCAGGTCAATTTTTTTACCTTTTCCTAATTAACCTCCACCCCAACCCCCCAAACCACCCCAAATGGCCCAAAATACTCAGTCCAACCCGAAAAGTTAAAAAAAATTGAAAAAAAGAAATTAAAAAGCCCGAAACCGGGCCCGAACCGGTCTGGCCGGTTCGGCTTTTGGGTGACCCGAGCCCGCACCGGGAACCCCCCAGGCCGGGCCTACCCGGACCTGTCATTGGCCGGGCCGGTTCAGCACAGTACCGGTCCCGGGCCGGGCCACCCGGCCCGAGTCCATGACTGGACCAGAGTACTGGACCAAGTTTGGAATTTCTGTTGCCTGGGACCGGCCATGTCCGCCCAAAATTGGTTCACAGTCATAGTTCTCCTTTTTGGAGACCAAACCGAGGAAGATCGGCAAATTTTTTATGCTTGAAATCAGGGGGAAAAAACCAGACCGGAACCGGACCATCCGAGTACCCAGAACCGACCCAGACTCGAAAAATAGCGGGTGGACCTGGCAGTCTCGGCCCAGAACCAGGATTGACCAAGGTCCATCCCTAGACCCTAGACCCGAGTAACGATTTAAAAAAAAAAACGAGTAAACACGTTTACTTGTATGATTTGTATCTACTAATAAAATCTGCTTTCGTCCAGATTGCATCAAATCATTTACTTGTTCAAAAACATGTTAAAGAAAAAACAGTTTGTTCAGGAAACTAATTATTTTCAAAGAACTCAAAATCTGAAAATTAAAATGGTAAGTCAGGAGAAAATATAATATAGTGAGCACACCAACTAACCAACATACTTACTAGAGATCACGACACAACATGACGAATGATTAAAATTTGTTCATCTATATTTTTAGAAAAATCTTGGTCATTTATCATGTCAATTTGTTCCATAGTGAGAACAAATGTACAATGGCATGCTTCATATATTTTCTGCCATTAGTACTCTTCAATTCAAAAAATGTACATACTATTCATTAACGAAAAGAGTAGTTAATAGTTTAGAGTGTAAATTCGTATATGGAGCACAGAGGATGTATCTACTCTCTATATACTCTTAGAGTATGACTGATGACTGTGAGTAATATAAACCCTCTGAAAAGGCTTGTTGACTGATCTAAACAACCCCACCCCCCATACAGGAGAAAAACTAAGAGAATAGAAACCTACTAACAATACTTTTATAGCGCTCCAGAATACAAGCAAGGGAGTTTTTAAATCAAGAGAAGCCTTGCATTAGCTTAGCCAAAGAAATAAGAAGATATGATCTGGAAAGGGGAGGGGCGGGGGTTAGCGATACATTGTTCGTTGTTTAATCAATTGTTACTAGCAGGCACACACTTTGTACACTTATATTTTAATAAATAGGCAAACAATAAGGTCTGCTTATATCGGATTAAAAAGCAGTTTCATAGCTTTTCTGTTAAGGCGGTTGAGATCCAGTCGGAAGCAGCTGATTGTATCTCCAGCTCTTGCGTCGACACACATATAGGAGTGACTGCAACCTGGCGATTGATACATTGACTAGTTGAGAATCTATAGGTAGTAAAATGCATTAATATTGTGAGGAACAAGTGTTCAGGGGGGGGATTACAAACACTTACAAAGCCATTTTCAAGTGCTAGGAAATCTAAATCTTCATCCTCTTCTTCGTGCTTCTTCTCAAGTAACTGCAGGTTAAGAAATAAACATTTCAAGTCAATCCCATAACAAAACCGTCAAAGCCAATGTGAAGCGTAGGATGAGGATGTCTATTTGGACAATATCCCGAATTTGTTCTTAGCATAAAAAGAAAAGTTGCAGTTCAATACCATATTAGACAGACAAAGCAAACAGAGGAGTATACATCATTTCCCACGACGCCCACCCAATAGGAAATTAAGAACATCTTTTTTTCTTCCCATTCAGAGGATGGGGAATAAAGTCTAACATAGTCACTTTTTTAGACCATCTCTTATAAGTAAGTTTTATGATAATAATATTTACTTAAGGAGGCATTACTAATTTGCAAAGATACATTATGCAACGAGATGAAGTTTACCTCCAATCTGAAGTATTTGACGGTTCGATTGGGATCAGACTTTCCAGCAACACCAACTGACTCAACAACCTCTATATTCTTCCTTTGAGTGGTAAAACGGCGTGCAGCACCCTGAAGAGTTTGAGAAAAGAAAACATTTAAATCGCTAAAAATGATGCCCCAGAGGACATAGTTTGGCAAGTACTAAAGATGGTGTCCCTCACTACCATTGTATACTTTTTTACAGTTTAATAGCCCATAGAGCCGCTAACTAAAAAAACTACATACAGCAGCAGATGCATCGCGACCAAGCTGTGCAAGTTGAAAGCCGAGACTTTGCTGGTTTGAAAGAAACCGTGATGCAGCAACATTCCTGTTAGCTGGAACAGCGTTCCAGCTAAGTGTGGATCTCCATACACTCTGCTTGGTTAACTTGAATCCCTGTAAAAAAGTATTACGAAAGAATAGATATGAAGGATAATAGGAAGTGCTCGTGCTGAATTTACTCATGGTCCATTTTCAATAGTACTGGAGTATTTTACGGAGTACTAGTTAATTGTTCAAATTAAACCATTTTAGTCATATAGCAGATTAGCAGTTGATTCAGAACCAAAAGTGAGAAAGACTGCAAATTATCCATCCACAGGCTAATGGAGTGCAAAATTCAAAGGAGTTTAAGGTAACTCAATTAGTGTAATGCACAAATTAGTTGAACAACAAGCACTGCCAGTTATGTGTTCCTTGTCAATTTCCCTTTGGCAACAAGACATTTAAGCAGCTTATTGAAACCGGCTAGAGAAAATTGTTTCCAGTTTTATAACCTTTCCTTCTTTTAATTGTTAGGCAAGTTAGAAAGCAAACCTTGTTTGTAAGCGGGTCAGTTGGAACTTCCAAATTAAGCAAGCAGCCTTTGGGAAAAGCACCGTTCTCTATATCCCTAATAGCTGCGGTGATCAAAGGCAAACAAACACTTGCAGCGCCCTCGAAATCACTGTCCTGGCTTTCATTGCTCTTCCTAAAAGAGTATAATCAAAACACCCTAGTATATGACAAAGAATCATTACTCATAGTGGAACACCAACAAAGGGACACATCTACACAAACATACCAGTTAAGAGATATTGATATGGAAGGAACGCCATTAAACAATGCCTCCCTCGCCCCTGCTACAACACCCGAGTAAAACCTAGAGATGGCAAAGTAACATGCATATTTAAACATGAGATGTAAACGATATGCTTGTTCCCAAAGAATACTTAGGGAAGGAAATAAAATTTGAGAATAATTATGTTCTAGTGTTTGAATTTTTTCAGAAAAAGTAAAGGAAAATGATTTTATTTTTTATTTTTTTATACGATTAGATTTACTTTGCATTTACAAGAAAGAAATAAATTAAATAAATATATAAAAGTGAATTTGAACAAATATAAATACTAAATTAACTTCGAAAAAATGTACTCCGTAATATATTTCTGAATATTTACTTTAATTCCGATTTCACTAATAATTTCGTCTTCTTTCCCTTCAATGGAAACATGGATATAAAGTGCATCCTCCCTCTGCCACGTATTTCTGTCCAGCCACTCCAGCGGAGTATTTAGGGAATGGTCAAGAATTATTCAAAACAAACAGAGTACAACTTACATGTGATGGCCACAGCTTGAGCCCCGGTTGATTCCACTAATTACCTGAATATGGGGGGTGGGGTAGCAGGAGAAGATGGGACAACCAATCTCAGAACTAGCAGAGGAGGATAGTAGGATCCCCAATTAAAACTCTTTCTCTTTCATGTAGTAATAAAAAAAGAATACCATACCAATAGAGGCTTTGGCCATGAAAATAGTGCACCAGATAATGCCAAAGAGACACAGTCCACAGGGGTCCCTGTAGCAGATTTGGAATCAGAAATTTGTATTGCTAAAGCAGTAAAAAGAAGTTCATTGGTCTATCATAAAACAAAATAGGTGTCATCATTACCAGAAACTTCATAAGCAGTTGCACCATGGATATCAGCTGAAGTTACTGCAACAGTATCTCTCAGTGTAACAGAATGGCCAGCAACCGATTTATCCCTACCAAACCATCAAAACAAAAACATAATCATAAGAGGATACAACCGGAAAGCAGCTGAGCAAGAAAAATCTCACAGCTCAGATATGATATCCAAAATCAACCAATCAATCAGGCAGAACAATTTACTAGGCTAAGGGCTAATAAATTTTTAAACTTGTCTATTCATGGAATAAAATGCCCTAAGTTCAGAAATCATTACAAGTCAATAGCTGATTAATTTATACCGAGCCAGGAGAAGCTCATCTTACACAAAACCTAAAATGAACGGACATTAAAAGTGTGAGATTTTTATTTGTTGATCGTTAGAATATGTTTAAATCTCAAGTTACCAGTGACCTTACTCTTGATATATAAATATATAAGTACAGTATATATTCATCTACAGGTAATGATTTACAGAAGACCCACGTTTCGGGAGCTAGGACGACGACATTGTAAAGGCCTAGCTGAACCAGAGCATCCACGAGAGAGGTGAGGCCAGGTGACTCAATCCCATCGGCATTAGTCACCAAAACGATAGGCTTCGAGCCGTCGAGCTCGCCGGCTGCATCACCGGAATTGGACGTCGAGGATGAGAGCTCCGACGATTCCACCTCGCCGGATACATGTTGCCGATCCGCCTCCTTGCCTTCTTCGGCGGCGGAGGCGTCACCGACCTTACGTCTGTGAAGCACCTGTTCGAGATTGGAGACTAAGGCGGAAGGCAGTAAGCTTTTCTTCATAGCCGAGGTAGTCATTCCTAGAGAGGAAGGAGAAACCGAAATTCGAAACCCTAATTAAGAGATAAAGATAGAGCAAAAGCAGGCCGATAAAGCGCTGAACAATGGAAGATGGCCGGTTCAAACGGCGTTTAGCTGCAAATCTGCAAGGTAAGAGAGGGAAAGCTTTTATGGATTTAAAGGGGAGAGAGAGAGAGAGAGAGATAGAAGCGTGGAAGAGGAGGCCAGGAATGCGCGTGGTGTTGACCTGGTGGGGTGGGGGTGGGGTGGTAGTAAGTTTTTCAATGGCGGAAACTGGTTGAAGAAGGGAGATGACAGCAAATCGCAAAGAAGCGCGTGATCAGTCCTCCCAACATTTCTCCGCTAATGTTTCTATAAAAAGAAAAAGTTGAGCCAAAAACTAAAAAAGTGCTCCATCTGTCATTGAACAATGAATATTAATGGATAACTAATACAATTATACAAATCCGTATTATATTTAGCTTGTACCTTGGGTTATTAACATTTAGGGAGTGAATGTGTTGAATATCCAAATTTGTGTTGCATCACTTCCCTAGGACTGGTGGGCGTAGCGAGAGAGTGCCACAAGGGTTAGGTATCGGGTTCAACTTTCGGCAATTGTGATTACTCAATAGAAGGCTTCTACAAGTACCGGGGACAAAGCTCTGCTCTCTATCAATCAAATTGTGATTATAGTCCAATTTACATTCTCTCATCGTGCTGCTCGGTCGGTGTTGGGTGCTCTCAGAAAATGGGGTGCCATCCTTATCACTTCCCTCTAGGCATGACAATGGGTCGGGGCGGGGCAGGTACTGCAAGACCCGAACCTGCCCGTGATTTCACTGGGTAGACCTGCCCCGCCCCGTGACCGGCACGGGTCCAAACTTGTTGACCCATGACCCGCCCTGCTGTAACCTAATTAGCTAGTGTGTATTTTTATTTGTGTGAAGTTGTCACCAATTGAATCTAAATAAAGTTTTTCGCTAAATAATTATTAAAAAATAATATAGTAATCAAATTCACGATACGCTAAAAATTTCAAAAATTAAGAAAACGTACTTAGACTTGAATAGTTAATCTATTTATTAAAATTTATAATTGAATATGTATATTAAAATGCTATATATAAAGTAGACATTGATCATTCGTCGTTCATCTCATTCAAATATAAATATTAATATATTACTCCGTATAAGATCAATGAATTTATGATTTAATAATTATATACACACATATGTATGTTGACGTATATTTGGAGTATAATTTAAGAGAGAATATGTATACTTATATACTGAGCAGGGCGGGGCGGGGCGGGTCAATGCTAATGCCCGGACCCGCCCCATTGTATAAGCGGAGCGGGGTGGATCCGCCTCATTTGCAAGACGGGGCGGACCCGCCTCAAATGTCTCGGGCCAGGGCGGGTCAATGCGGGCCGGTTTTTTTATCTGCCTACTTCCCTCTCGTCTTAAACTTTCATTGAAAAATAATAGTTGGATAATAATTGAGAATTACTCTAATACTAGTATCTTTACCCGTGCAATGCACGGGCAAAATGATTTTGTTTTATTTTTACTATATACGAAGTATATGTCTACGCGCATTGGCATACGTATGAGTAATTACAATTATTGGAAAGTCACTTATTTAGTCGATTATAACATTATTGATTGATAATGCAAATTCCTATTTATTGAGTATGTCTTATTTTTTAACATATCATCTAAATATGTTTTTAGTCTATATTTCCCATTAAAAGAGACAAATTTTTAAAACTCGTAGTTGCATCCAAATGAACTTCATCTTTTCAACTACCTTCATCTATAAAAAAAGAAATTGTTCAATGGCGGGGCTACTTTTATCCATCAGATTTCATATGTAACTTCCTATTTTAAGATATTAGACTATGATTTACAATTGAGAAAATTAGTCGTCCTTTAAACTTCTTCTTTAAGAAAAAAGTTTAAAGTATATAAAGGAAAATCGCACTTTTAGACCCTGAAATAGTCACGAAAATGAAATGTCAGACCCGTATTTATGATATTGTAAATGTCACCCCTCAATATGGAGCATCTTTCTTTTTTATTTTTATTGCATAATTTACATCCATGAGTAATAGAATGATCATTTGGACACAGTTTGATTTATTTATCTAGCTCTCAAACACCACCTTTAGTATGTCTATCACGGTATGATTGCTACATATGTAATTAATAAATCTTCTTGAGATCTGAAACTCTCGGCAAAAATATATAAATATTTATTTTAATATTTATTGGATACACTAAAGTGAGAAATAACCTTTACCTTTTGTAGATCAGAACAAAAAAATGATTTCAACTGAAATTGTCCATAATTAGAAAGGTGAACACATATAAAGCTTCCAAGTTGATGAGCATGAGGAATAATTATGTAAAAGTTGTGTAATTGAGATTTGTGAACATGAGGAATAATTATGTAAAAGTTGTGTATTTGAGATTTGTGAACATGAGAAAGAAATAATAAGAACCATAAATTAATTGATTGAAATGAAATTGAGAAAGTTTCCGGGACAACAAAAATTACTTGCTAAAATAGTATAGTGTATCAACTTTTAACAAACCCCCAACATCTTAATTGTGAGGCAATGGAGTGTCATTACTTTTTCCTAAATCGGCTATTGAATGCGGTAGTAGTGTTAGTAGGACTTAAGTTTATTAATCCCCCGTCTCAACTACAGGTTCTCACTCTTGTTTTTGTCCCAGTAAAAGTTTTCATTTCTATTTTAAGGATAATTTAATAATCACATATTAAAAATAATACATCTTTAACACCATAGTCATCTTTAAGGATAAATATTATATACTTATCAAAACTATTTCTCAAAATATACTTGAATTATCGATAAAGAAAAAAAAGTACTAATATCTTCAAAGTTAATTGAATACACCCATTTAAGATCATAAATAAATTACAAAAGTGTGTAGTTTGTTTTGAAAAAAAAAAGCAGCGAATTAAATTTTATGGATAAAAATAGGCATTGTTGAGCATTTTCATGACTATACCCATTTTTAGATAAATAAATTAGAAACGTGTGCAGTTAGTTTTGAAAAAAAAAACAATAAGCCGGATGAAATTTAATGGATAAAAATAGGCACTAAGCACTTTTTTGTTTAGGCAAAACAATAAGCCGGATGGCATCTAATAACTACATATACTAAACAAAAAATATATTCCCTCCGTCCCAAAAACAACTTCCCACTTTCCTTAAATGGATGTCCCAAAATTAACTTCACAGTTCAATACTTTCCTTATTTGGCAAATTATCTACCTCAAAAAAGTGCTAAACAGTGTCAAACAGTGTCAAACAATGTTCAAACAGTGCAAAACAGTGCACTCCACAGTAAAGTCAAATTTATTTTCTTAATTTGTTTGAATGTCAAACTGTGAAGTTGTTTTTGGGACGGAGGGAGTATTAAACTGGAATATATGAGAATAAAATATTCTAAGCACTTCAAATCATTACAATAAAATTGTTTAAAAATTATCTAATAACTTCATAATCATTCCTAAAATTGGGTAAAGAGTGGAACATCGTAAATGAAAGTGGGGAAAATTAAAATAGCGAATTTGTATGTGTTAAAATTTGATAAATTTACATTTGCCTAAATGTTATGTCCGTCTTTCTAATTAAGGATATTTTCATTGGGATGTCACAAATCTATATATTCTGAGCTCTTTTTGTAAAGGACTAATTGGCAAAATTTTAAAACCCAGAAGGCCTAATGCTATAAATAAGTAATTTTCCATTTGTAAAACTAATATAAAAACGAAATCATTTTATCCCGTGCGCAGCACGAGTAATGTTTTTTAAATTGGGTGTCCCAAAGATGTAGCTTCTACTTTCTCCTGTCTTGCAAGTGTCCTTTATGTTTTCGTTTTTTTTTAATTCTTAATTGACTTATTTTGTTGTTTCAATTTGAGTTATTTTTTGATAAATGTTTTAGAACTTAATATGCCTTTATTGCAGCATGGAATTACGGTACATAATAATGAGATCTCAAATTTAAAGATTGGATCTATTTTAAAAAGGATAAGTTCCCTAAACAGGAGAAAAAAAGTTTTGAAATTCGAAAATAGGACTGCGTGATTTTTATTCCTAAATAAAAGTAATTTGTACAAAATTTGACATTATCAAACTTATAACATGACAGTTTTTGCTAAGTTTTTTTCAAACTTGGTAGAAATTATTCCTATTTAGGGAATAAAAACATGAAGATCCAATTTTAGAATTTCAAAATGTTTTTATTCATATTTAAGGCAATCTCTGTCTCAAAAAAGTCTTGAGCCCAAAACTTCCATATTTCCTACGTTTAAAATTAATTTTATTTTTATATATGCAATATTGGTGTCATATAAAAGATAATAAAAATCATTAATTTTGATATATATTTTTTTTATTATAAAAATTGAATTACAAATAAAAAAGTTATATCAAATAAAAAGATTGAGAGATTTTTTTGGGGTGGGGTCCCATGAAGTATTCTTACTTGAGTATAAGGATTAACGTATAAGGATTAGTTCCATAAACTAATCACTAAATTAACGTATAAGGATTAAGGAGAATTGTAATCCTCGTATAACATAAATTGCAAAGTAACGTAGTATAGTTAATTCATATATACTAAATTGGAAAGACAATTTTAAATATTATAATAAACTTTTATTTAGAAGATGACACATGGCAAAACTTTCCATAATTGCATCTTTGAAATGTATTATTTATAGATATTTTGATGAGTAGTTTTATAGATGGATAATATAATGCAGTTACCGATGATATATTTGTTAACGATCTTCCAAAATAGAAATAAGAAAAATTAACTGGAGGGTCCAAAAGAAGTGAAAAATTAAGTCGAGACAAATGAAGTACTACGAAGTATATCAAATAGCGGGGTTGTATACCTGGTATTTGATAATTTCATTAAACATTCGTATCTCTTATCCCAAATTTAATAATTTTCATTAAAAATTTACTCTTTCAGTTCCCGAATTATCTTTAAGCTCTCATTTTCCGTTTGTTCCAAAATTATCTTCTATTTTTCTTTTTGGTAAAGAAATTGTGGTTTACAACTTTCTTGCATATTCTTACATATTTTGCTCTCTATCATCACGATGCTCATTATCTGAACCCACATGTCATTTGTACTTCATGAGATAAATATGAGATGGAGGGATAAATACGAGAAAAATTAACTGGAGGGTCCAAAAGAAGTGAAAAATTAAGTCGAGACAAATGAAGACAAACGAAGTATATCATTTTCAGGAGTAAATGGATACTTGGAAGGTGAGGAATGGAAAAATATACATAGGGAACTAATAAGTGAACACAAATGCTATATGTACCCAATTTGTACACATCCTCCCTAGTTATGCCTGTATACAGGCAATTCGTTTGAAAAAGGGCAGAATTTTCTGTCAAAATGCATGTGTCCACAGGCAGTGTACACTTTGTGTACAAATTTCGGGAACACCAAGAACAGCTCATTAGTGAAGGTATCATTCATTCATTTGACTCCGTAAAAAAGGCAACCCAATCATACAACTCGAGCCCGCGTAGCACCTAAAGATACAACCCCGCTATTAACTACCTCAATTACTTTCATCAAACATTCGTATCTCTTATCCCAAATTTAATAATTTTCATTAAAAATTTACTCTTTCAGTTCTCGAATTATCTTTAAGCTCTCATTTTCCGTTTGTTCCAAAATTATCTTCTATTTTTCTTTTTGGTAAAGAAATTGTGGTTTACAACTTTCTTGCATATTCTTACATATTTTGCTCTCTATCACGATGCTCATTATCTGAACCCACATGTCATTTGTACTTCATGAGATAAATATGAGATGGAGGGATAAATATGAGATGGAGGGAGTATTTCCCATGAACTTCGCAATTACTCCGTATATGTAGTTGCTTTTGTCTTTACAAATTGTCTTGTTTAATTTACTTGTCATTAATTATAAATTGAAATGCGTTCTTTTCACTTTTGTTTGCCAAAAATAAAAATCCAAATTTTGATATTTTGAATGGAAATTTGTGATTTATAAAATTAGTATATTTATTGAACTAAACATCAAAACAACAAACAACATATAAAGAATCAACTACATGTTGTTCATGTGATGCCTCTGTTGGAAAACAATAAAAGAGGCCTAATATGTAATTAATTAAAATGTGTTTACCATCAAATAAATAATAAAAATAAAGTGGCTATTCATGAAATAATAAAAGTGTAGATACCAGGATAATATATTTCTTTTGGTGACGGGTCAAATTAAATATATTACACTAAAGTGATACAACGGTTATGACCCCCGATGCGTGTAAACTAAGAGATAACAGTATGAATATTGTAACGAAAAAATGGCCAAATAAATTATTCTAAATAATATCATTATTATATTAATAATTAAGGAATTATTATTAGAATTGAAGGAGCCAACCGTTACAATATTGAACTAGCTAGTCATATATATATCCCATCTATTATAGGATTAGGACATCTCTCATAAGCTACATAGCGTTGGAAGGTTTAGCCTACTAGCTTTCTTGGATTCTTGGGTCTTCTTAAAGTGATAATGCAAATGAATTCTCAAGGTATTGTTCTAATCTTATTTCATACATATTTGATTTCATGGATTTATATGGATTTAACTATTATATATTTATATATATATATATATATATATTGCATACGGAATTTTGTTGATATATATATATATATATATATATATATATGAATATCCAACAGCCTCTATAAATGAAGAGCTCCTAATGTGATTATGCCGCATTGAGATCAAGTTCAATAAATATACTATTTTTTGTTTAATTTAAGTAAATTAGTACAGAAAAAATTCCACTTTTGGTCTCATGATTATTATGCCACTTTTACATTTCTCCCTTGACTTTCAATTCAATTTAACCACATTTAGTCCATGACTTTTTCCTCTTCACCACCCGTCGTCCTTCCGACCATAACTCCAGCACATTTTAACTGGAAAGCCATTTTCGGAGAAATATTAGGGGCATTTTAGTAAATGTATGTTGTTAAAACGGTTACCTTCTAAATTAACTTGACTTAATGCGTACATTTTGATAACTTAACGTTAACATTTTGACCAAATATTTCTCCGTAAATGGCTTTCCGGTTAAAATGTACTGGAGTTATGGTCGGAAGTGCCCTAATAGTCATGGGACCAAAAGTGGAATTTTTTTCATTAGAACATAGTACTTTATTTTGAAATTTCACATTATCTTTACTCATATTTCCATAATATTTCGAGAATTTTCACTCTATTTGTGCTTTTATAAATTACTTTTCCGACTTCGTTTTTGGAAATGAATCTACCACAAAGTTGTCGCATTAAACCTTTAAAAGGTGTACAATATCGAAAATGCGAAGCTTCCATGTGGGATGGAGGGAGTAGCAAATGTGAATGGAATGAGTCAAGGTATAATGAGTATAGTACAAATTTAAGATAAATTTGGATGATGTGTGTAGGGGTGGTTCGATACGTTATATCAAATATTTTCTCTCATACCTTTACTGTACCAAAACTTTCGGTATACAAAATTTATATACTGTTACCTTACCGAAGTTTCGGTATACCGCATTTCGGTATACCAAAGTTTCGGTCCGATAACGGTACGGTATCGGTAAATTACCATTCATATCTCCCAATACAACAAATTATCATAGACTAACGAAATATACTAAATTGTTGTTACTAGTAACATATTTAATCTATTATTAAAATGTTACAAAATGCTCCGTACAATTAATAGTCTATTGATGTCAATTCAATATTGAACAATAATTATTATTAATATACTTAAGCAGTTCGACATGCCATGTATTATAAAATAACACATTCTTCTAAAATTACTTAAACAATATACATATAATTAAATCAATAGTGATCTTTTACTAAAGTAAATAAAATTATTCAAACAAACTAGATATAAAATCATTTATTCTTAATATGATATTGTGTATTTAGTCTTTTTTATATTTTAAAAATATTTGAATAAGACTTTCGGACAAAGTTGTGTGTCTCGACTCGCGGAATCCATATGTAGATACACTTGTAACATAAGTGTATCCCTCTTCACTCGTCAGCTATTCAGCGGCTTAACCATCGCGACTCGCAAGTTCTTGGAACAAGACGAACTTGTTTCTGGATATTAGTACATTACTCATTAGTCATTAGGGTTAGTTTGTTGGGACCCCTATTTTGTTTGAATGTTACGTAGTAGTAGCCTAGAAGGTTATAATGGGTTTGAAAATTTGGGCCTTTATTTTTGTATTTTGGTATTTGTAACCAACCTAAGTATTAACATTGGGCTTCAAAATTGTAATGGATTTTTGCAATCTTTTAGTATTAAAAGTAATTGTTGGATAGAGAGTCGGTACGGTATCGGTATACCACGGTATTTGAAAACATTTACCGTTACCGTACCGAAATAAATCGGTACGGTATGATACCAAACCAAAAATGACGGTATATCAATATTCTGGTATTTTCTGGTATTTTTCGGTTTGGTAAGTGTGGTATCCCAATTTTTCGGTATTTTTGC
Organism: Cuscuta epithymum; assembly: GCA_945859915.1. Classification (NCBI taxonomy): domain Eukaryota; kingdom Viridiplantae; phylum Streptophyta; class Magnoliopsida; order Solanales; family Convolvulaceae; genus Cuscuta; species Cuscuta epithymum. Next base: position 4,871,378 of record CAMAPF010000006.1, read on the forward strand.
TCACCCCTATGTGCGTGTTAGGGAGGGTATACCATTCTGGAGATTATATCGACTTAGATATATTTAATTCAAGATGTTACATAGATGAATGATGATGAGACTTGTGTTTATGCTTTGTGATTTCAATATACTATGTGCCGTAAGCTTTGACAGCAGAGATTATGCCATTGCCATGTGCTTTCCATTTCCAATTTCCACCTAATTCGATAAAACCGCTAGAATAGAGAACAAAATGGTTTCATCTTTCATGCGTTTTGTTATGTTTTGAACCTTGCTTCAAAGTGTTTCTACATGACACAAAAGTAACGACAATAAACCCTTCCTGTTCCAGAATCAAACAGTTAGCCGACTAATCAGAAGAGAGACATACAAAAAGAACATAGGTAGCAATCAGCTGCAGAGTATGAAATGAATGGAATAAGGCTATGTATGATGATATTGGACAAGCATTCCAAAAAGCTGTACAAAACACAACAAATTGAACATTTATACAAACTACATGGTTAACCATTCTAAAGAACCATTGAACATATTTGCTTGTTCTCATCAATCCTCTTCTAAATCATCAAATTCTTCCTCTTCGTCATCGTCGTCAGCAGTATCGTCTTCTCCAATTTCTTCGTCCACAACAATAAAACCTCCTAACGTCTCATCTGAGTCCTCATCATCTGAATCTTCATCACCAATACTTTCCGTTTGGGCTAAAAGCTTCTCTTTTCCGGAACCCTTACTTGGTTTACCATAATCCTTGGATCTAGTAGTCATAAACTTAGCGACTTGAGATTTGCTTGATTTATTTACTGCTTCCTTCTCCTCCTCCTCCTCACTCTCCCCTCTCCACTCATCATCATCATCACCATCCTCGTCATTTTTACAACTCCTCTTCCTCTTCCACCTTTTCCTCCCTCCTTCATCATTCTCGCTTTCATCCCCTGGTTCCTCGATATCCCAATCCCAATTCTTGATATCTTTTATCATTTTCTTTGGATAAGCATCAAACTCATGCCCAATTACCACCAGTCCAAACTCTGCATGGTTTTACAATGACCAATTTTCTGTTAGGTAAAGCCTAAAAGGGAGGAGGTGACTCCGGTTGAATTCACACAAGTTGCAACCTAATAATTAATCAGCCGAATTATCTACAGAAGTATTTAAACATACTAATATTTCTTTAATAGATTAACAAAAATAAAGTATGCAATGTCATTTTCTTCAACTTAGGTAAACACATTAACTTATGCATTTGTTTCATTACACTGAGCTAGCACACTAAGAGACCGTTTGTCAACACTGTTTTTCGGCTTATCAGGTTTATCACGCAACTTTTTCACCAAAGCTAGCACACTAAGAGACCGTTTGTCAACACTGTTTTTCGGCTTATCAGGTTTATCACGCAACTTTTTCACCAAACACGTAATTTTTGCTTTCACGCGCTTAATGTCTCTTTATTTTATTAATAAAATATATTTTAATAATAATTTTTTCTTAAATCAGCAGAATCAGCCAAATCAGCCGATTTTCGTGCTACCAAACTGGCTCTAAAATGAATTAGTGTACGGCGGACAAGAAACTAGTAGATAAAGAGTTAAGCCAAAAAAAAGCAATGCGCAACTAGATACTTGCTGTAGTGATGAAGTATAACTCTAATAAGAGATAATCCATTCACAATGCTGCGGTAAAAATTGTGTAAAATTAGGTTAAAATCCAGACCTTTAACAGGGTCAATGTCTGATAGATTGATGGAATCAGGGTCTAATTCCTCAACCCCTTGTTGCTCATAGTCCGGATCAGTGCCAACCAGCGTATCTCTCTTCTTACCCTTACTACCTTGAGCTTCGGAATAAGTTCTTTTGAGCGTGAACCAAATGGGGTTCTTCGCGGAAACACAGAACATGTCTCCGCTCTCCAATTCACCTATTTCGGATCTCCGGTACGTCTTCACTCCGCCGCTCTTGCCATTGTGGACCCAAACCGGGTTCTTCCCGACAACTTCGAAACGATCCGGCGGGCCATCGCGTTCATCGTCGGGGGAAGGGTAGGGATGGAACGATATGTGTCGGCGTGACACGGAACGGTCGTCGTTGTAGTTGAAACCTGCGCCTCTGCCGAAATGTGTGATGGATCCGGGTTTCAGTAGGGTTTTAGAGCCGTCGCCACTTTCTATTTCCATTTTCGTTTAGCGCTGGCCGGGCGAGCTAGGCGGCGGGCGCCGCTTAAATGGTAACGGGAAATTCTAGCTCTCACGAGTCATTACAACCGATTGAAAAGGGAAAAAAAAAACCGCTTGCCAAACTACCATAATACCATTGGTTATGTTTCGTTACATCCACAGGTGGGCAAAAATACTATTAAAAAAAAATAGGCATACCGCACTAAGTGTACCGAAAAATATCGGAAAATACTGAAATATTGGTATACCGTCATTTTCGTTACGGTATCATACTGTACCGATCTATTTCGGTAAGGTAACGATAAATGTTTTCAAATACCGCGGTATAACTGTATAATATCGCACCGACTCCCTACTCAACAATTACTTTTAATTCTAATATGTTGTAAAAATCCAAAATTAATACTAAGTTGGATACAAATACAAAAATACAAAAATAAAGACCTAATTTCTCAAACTCATTATAACCTTATAGCCTTCTACTACGCTAATGAGTAATGTACAAATGTCAAGAAACGAGTCTATCTTGTTCCAAGAGCTTGCAAGTCGTGATGGCTGGGCCGCTAAGTAGCTGATGAGTGAAGAGAGATACATTTACTCCGTATGTGACAAGTGTATCTACATAGGGATTCCGCGAGTCGAGACACACAACTTTGTCCGGAAGTCTTATTCAATTTTTAAAAAATTATAAAAATGACTAAATACACACTATCATATTAGGAATAAATGATTTTATATCCATGTTGTTTGAATAGTTTTATTTGTTTTTGTTAGAGATCACCATTGATTTAATTATATCTATATTGTTCAAGTTATTATTGGAGAATGTGTTACTTCTTAATATGTGGCATGTTGAACTGCTTAAATATACTAATAATAATTATTGTTCAATATTGAATTGACATCAACAAATTATTAATTGTATTTTGTAACATTTTAATAATAGATTTAATATGTCACTAGTAATAACGATTTAGTATATTTCGTTAGTCTATGATAATTTTTTGTATTGGGAGACATGCACGGTAATTTACCAATACCGTACCGTTACCGAACCGAAACTTCGATATACCGAAATGCGGTGTACCGAAACTTCGGTAAGGTAAATTTTGCATACCGAAAGTTTTGGTACGGCAAAGGTATGAGAAAAAATATAAGGTATACCGTATCGACCACCCCTAGTTACAACTATGCATGGACCCGGTTAGGCGATGCTGATTGAACAGAAACCGGGTCTTGAACCATGTTATAGATCGGAGCGGGTCCATTATAAGAATTTCGTGTACGTGACTGATTTTTCGAGTACCTGGGCCCGATTTCTAATTTCGGACCGAACCAAGCGCTCTCGGTCCCAGTTTCAATATCATCATTCAACATTTTTCTTTTTTGATTTCAGATTTGGAGGACCCCAAAATAGCGTTGGAATGGCTATTAAAGCAGTTGGGACGTGGAGACGTGGAGTTTGAGGGTATGGGGTGCAGGAACGTCCTAATCGATTATAGAACAAGATTGAGTTCCTAACCTCTTGAAACATTCATGTATTTTCATGATTGGTAGAAAAGTCCGACAACACACTCAAGAACTAAACATAACATCAACCCGCTAGTTGTTGAAGGAAATGATAACCGACCAAGAAGCGAGAGTACCGAAGAATAGTAGATTAGTAAATATTTTGTATTGTTGTCTACATATTTATTTTAGCATTTAATTGCTTACACACATAATTATATGTGTTATGTACACTTCAAATTTAATGTGTTTTACATTGAGTTTGAAATTTTAATTAACCATTTTTATTTTTATAAATGTATGTTGGGTTAATGGCCCAAGTCAGGGTCCGGCCCATTCACCCATTATTACCAGATGTACGTCCAGTTAGAGCACAAAGCTAGCCTGGCAGGCTCATGTTCCTCTAGGAGGGACGAACGTCTGCAGTTGGGGGTTTAGGCTCAACGGCCCATCTCGACGAACGTCTATGCAGGGACAAGGAGCAGGACCACGGGTCACCGGGATGACGACGAACGTCGTCAGAGCAAGCCCCTAGCCATCGGAGGCAGTCCATTCCACATGGCGAGAATCCACAAAGGTCAGGGGACGAACGGCCGGCATCCCTTGGAGGCCACCTGGAGCAATCCAGCTCGTTCCCCTGGCGGACGAACGTCCCCACTAATTAGGCGGGAAACCTAGATTCTGGCGGGAAGTGCATTTAATGCTGAAGATTTGGTGGTTGAGACACCAGCGAACCACAGGCTTCCACGTCAGTACAGCCACCTGCCCATTGGTGGGTATAAATAGAAGCATCTATTTCATTGTAAAGGGTTGGCAACTTTCTATTCTTAGCACTCTAGCTATAGCATTCTTACTCGTAGCACTTCTACTGCCTTGTAAGACGAACGGCCGACGGAGCCTTAGCGAAAAGTATTGTATTAGGGAGTTATTAAGAGATAATAATACATAATCATTTACTTGCTACCTTGTTGTTTCTTGATTCATCTCATCTGTTAGTTGGGCTAGTTTACTCACACTTACTCCACTCGAAATCCTTGGGCTTACGTGTTGGACCCGAGGGTTGAAGGAATAAACCTCAACAATGTACAAGGTCAATTTAATTTTTACAATAAACATTCATTTCATTTTCAATGTATATAATTATTTGGTTTCTATATAAATAACTACATAACCGCTAAATACCAGAGTCTGCCCGGTTCTCCTTAATAATTTCCAAAGATCGGGCCGGACCGAGACCAAGTCCATGCCTAATTATAACCAATTGGAGACTTGTAGTTAGTTGTGTTACTAAATATATGAAGCACGTTAATATGTTCTATAGTGACCACGTTCACATGATCACATGATAAATGATAGAATTCACTACTTATCTAAACATTTGGAAATGTTCGGGCTATTTATCACACCAACATGCTATGTAGTGAGCACATTGATGTGTTTCATATATATTTCCGTGTTCGTGGTAGCTTGTTTAATATGGAAAATTAATTAAAAGCACTTCCATTGAATTATATATTATGATATAATGTAATAAAATTCAAAATAAATTTTGTTCACTCTTTAATACCATCTATATAATTCAAATGAATTTAGGGGTTCAAAAAGCCTTAAATGGTTTTCTCAACTTTTAAAATGGTACATTTGCAATAAAATGGTACATTGGAATATTTGGGCTATGTTTGGCAAAACTAAAAGTCTATTAGTACGGGTATTATTTATTCTCAAACTTATACTACAAATTACTCAAATGCTAAAAAGACTCATTCGTGATAATAGTACAAAATTACAAATGAGACCGAACATGACGATCTTCGATGTTACGATCTCCTGCTTCACATTGGTGGGTAACATGTGGTGGGCATAAGGGTGGGTAGTAGTATAAAGATGGGTATAAAAAGTATCATCTCCGTTGCACTAACATTGGAATATGGAATATGAAGATGTAATACAGTTATTAACAAAAGTGAGTTTATACTATTGATGTTTTATTGATAAAATAAAAATGAGATAATTAGAGAGGATACTTACTTTTCTTTTTGCAACCGGTGCTGGGGACCAGAAGCCAAAAAGAGACTTAGACCTGCACAAAAGCGGGCTCGGGCCGGGCTTTTCATAAGTTTTTTGCCCATCATGTGTGGGCGGGCCCGGCCCGGCCCGCAAAAACGGGCCTAACCCCATGTCCATACCCGCCCGTAAGAGCGGGCCGGGTAGTCCATTGGGCCGCCCGGCCCGGGAAAACTTTAAATTTTCAAAATTATACTCCGTATAATTTATTTAATACTTTATAAATAATATTACAACATTTAAAAAATTGCTAATACACTTATAATGAGAAACTGTGTCTAAAATTTAAAATTCAAGCACAAAGTATTATCTTTAAGTACAAAAATAGATAAGGAGTATTATATTGGTTGGACTATTTGTTAAGAACTAAAAACTTAAATTTAAACATAATAAACTATAAATATGTATACATATAAATTTGTAAATATAAATATACATGTGTGCATGTAAATAAATACATAAATTAGTATATACTCCCTCCGTCCCGTTGGAATGTTCCCGGTTTGACCTACACACATAATAAGGAAATAAACTTACCAGGGGGTAAATTTTACTGTTTGGACACTGTTTGGACACTGTTTGACACTGTGTTGCACTGTTTTGACGTAGAATAACTTTCCATTTAGGGAAATGAGAACTTTCCATTGGGACATCCAAAAAAGGAAAGTGGGAACATTCCAACGGGACGGAGGTAGTATAAAAATATATATGTATATATACTAAATGTAGCGGGCCGGGCTTATCGGCCCGAACGGGCCTACACCCTAACCCAAGCCCGCTCATATGTTGTTGCGGGTCTGGCTCGGGCCGAGCCGGTGGGTAAATATATATGCCCAAGCCCGCTAATTTGTGCGGGCGAGCTGGGCGGGCTGGCCCGGTTTTGTACAAGTCTAAGAGACTTCATATGATTAACAAAATAATTGCACTATTTTATCATTTTAGAATAATAAAAAAGTTAGACAATAACAAGACGATCTCCTAAATATAGACAGTATTTATTTGTAATCATCCCACCAATGAATACAAATAGGGATAAGGGTCAGATAGGGACTCGAACTTGAAAAAAAATGTCAAATAAGGCCATATTTAGGATGCTCTGTCCGGCCGACGCCATTTGGGGCAGTTCCCGGTGGAATTTTTTGATGATTTTTTTTGAGAATCTTATTCATTAAGTCTAGTTTACTCATATCAAATTTGAACTAAAACTTCAATCGGGAAGGCATTCAAATGAATTATTGAAGATAACTGTGCAGTTAAAAGCGCATTTATCTTCAAGAATTCATTTGAATGCCTTCCAGATTGAATTGTTAGGCGGACATAGCATCCTAAATAATTCTATCGAATTTGAATTCATTTGAATGCCTTCAATAAGCGTCAGGCGGACATAGCATCCTAAATATGGTCTTATTTGACATTTTTTTCCAAATTCGAGGCCCTGACCCTTGTCCCATACAAATATCCCAAAACTGCTACACCACGTCTCCTCCAATTCCTACTCTCACCAAACTCTGTTATGTCCTTCCATTAAAATCATACGACCTTCCTTTTACAGCTCTGCGTATTATCAATCTGCAAGCTATTATTATCATGACTACTAATCCTAACAAAGATCAGTTCCAAATGTCCGATCTCAGTTCTTCCCTCCCCGCGGCGGCCGCCGGTATTTATCCGTCCTATATGCTTTCACCTTCGTTTAGCAATTTCATTTTCATCAGTTGTGCTTTTTTCCTTTTAAAATCTGTAGCTCTGAGCGCAGAGGATCGCGATGGCTTAGTTGATGCGTTGAAGGTGATTATCCGTGCTATTTTATTATCCGCACTGAAACTATACTGTTTTCACTTTTCAGTGACGAGTATATCATTCTTATGGTATTTGTGTTTGGCTTTGTCTAATTGCGTGGTATGCGATATAGGAAAAGCTTCACAGCTTGGCTAGGCGGCATTCGAATATCCTCGAGACTTTGACGCCGACTGTACGGAAGCGTGTAGAAGCACTGATGCAGATTCAGGTTCGTTTGTCGTGTGTGAATTTGGGGCATTTTCTATTTTTAAGAGTTCACCACGGTCGATTGCTCTGTCTTCACTGGAAAGAATCTTACAATTTCGTGGACGTTAATGGCGTCAGCCTTGTTACTAGAACCTCAACTTCCCGCTCTACAATGCAATCCTTTCTCGACCAGATCGAACGAAAGTGTTGATATCGTTTTTTGTATTTGCAGAGCCAACGTAATGAACTTGAGGCCAAATTTTTCGAAGAGAGAGCAGCGCTTGAAGCTAAATACCAAAAGCAGTGTGAAGCCCTTTATACCAAGGTAAAAGTAGTCTATCTTTTTTTAATGTCAATTATAACTACCTCTGTCAGAAATACTCCATACTCATTCATAACTTTAAAACTCATTTATGCCTAACTGTTTCACTTAAAAAAATATTCTCGATACATGTGGCAGAGATATGAAATAGTGAATGGCATTGTCGAAGTTGAAGGTATTAGTGAAGCTTCTCCTCACCAAGGAGAGGACAATGGAACTGAAGGTGGGATATCCTGCTTATGCCAATTCCATAATTTGAGGATTTTTCTGTGACATAAGTGTTCTGGAATAGCATTTTGTTTGATATATTAGCATCATACATATTTGTAGAAAAAGGTGTGCCTTACTTCTGGCTGAATGCAATGAAGATGAATGAGATATTGACAGAGGAGGTAAATTTCGTGAGATACAACATTTAGCAAGTCAACAGTTATTTACTTGGCTGGTTTTGTTGTCTAAATTTCTAATTCTTCAGCTCAAAAGCAGAATAAGTAGAATAATCTACTTTTGGCTACCATAAGAGCTCTTAATCACAGTGAATGGGTAGTACCACTTATTCAACCACTTCTTCTACTGATAACAAAAAGTGATTACAGATCTCAGAGAGGGACGAAGAGGCTCTAAAATATCTGAAGGACATAAAGTGTTCTAGGGTTGAAGATTCAAAGGGTTTTAAGCTCGAGTTTTTCTTTGAGCCCAATCCATTCTTCAAGAACACTGTCTTGGTGAAAACATATCACATGCTTGACGATGATGAACCTATATTAGAGAAGGCAACTGGGTTAGTTAGTTTGCCCCTTAATTCATGTCTTCAATCCTTATATATTTGGGAAAGTTCCCGAAATAGGACCAAAACAGTTTGAAAATTCCAAAATAAGACTGCCATGTTTTTATTCCCAAAATAGGAGTAATTACTGCCAAGTTTGGAAAATATTGTCATGTTTGAAGTCTGGTACCGCCAAAACATGACAGTAATTACTCCTATTTTGGGAATAAAAACATGGCAGTCCTATTTTGGAATTTTCAAACCTTTTTAGTCCTATTTTGTCTGCCTTTAATTTTTCATTTCTATATGGTGTCTTATAGGACGCATATCGAATGGCATCCTGGAAAGTGCCTTACTCAAAAGATCTTGAAAAAGAAACCAAAGAAGGGGTCAAATTATGCCAAACCTATAACTAGAACTGAAAATTGTGATAGTTTTTTCAATTTTTTCAACCCTCCTCAAGTTCCAGATGATGATGATGAAATGGATGATGATATTGTAGGTTATTCCCCTTTCTGTTGATATTACCGTAGCAACATACTATTTGATAGAGTGCTTTCAAATCTATATTACTTTTTTATTAATTGGCTGAATCTTTGAACAGGCTGAAGATCTTCATGAGCAAATGGAACTAGACTATATTGGGTGTGTGGGCTATCAATTTTCTAAACTCATCACTAACAGAAATCTTTTTTGTGATTATGATACTTGATATGAAACTGAGTTTAAGGATTACTTTTTACTCAGATCAACTATTCGGGATAGAATAATCCCTCATGCTGTATCATGGTTTACGGGTGGAGCTGCTCAAGCAGATGAGTTTGATGATACTGTAGAGGACAATGAATGTGATGAAGATGAAGATTTGGATGACAATGATGATGAAGATGGAAAGTGACAGCAAGGTGAAATTTTAAGGAAACCCACATAATAATTGTAGAGATTTTACATTCATTTATTTATAGCTGGGTGCACATAATCTTTCACTTGGTATGTTTAATACCCATAAATATGTTTAGTGATTAATTTAAATATGATTACTGGTGTAAATATCTAATTTTATTTAATATAACTAATCATGATTGGAGATCAGTGCCATTAGTGAGTTTGAACAAATATTAAAAATACATTTATTGAGCTAGAATAAGTTTCTTTCTTTCTAAATTTCTCTTCTATTTTCTCCCTTGAGTTCCGAAAGAACACATATTTGAACATCCGCTTGTTATCAGAATCAAAGGTGGGAGGATGATAACCTTCTGTAACATCTCTGTTTCTTGCTGAGACATCACATTTTCAATTCTTTGACGTTCAAAATGGTTCACTAAATTGCAGAACAATGGTGTGAGATCAACAAGGCAAGCGTCTTCCTCGGTGTAGTAGTAGCTGATTGTGTTGTAGAGTAGGCTGGTTGATGGCCTAATAGTAACATTACTGCTGTTTTTTTCCTTTTTGTTATCATTTTGCATCTAGTTTTTTGACAACACTGGTTTGTTTTCATATTTTCATCCCTCCATCTTTATAACTTCTATTTATTATCTGGTATTACATAAATAAAATATTGGATTAAAATCCACAAATTCAATTGAATTAAATTTATTGAATTCTAACAATTGTTATGGTTGATAACTTGATACTTGATACTTTGATAGTGCTGAATTTGCTGATTTTTTACTGTTCAGATTGGAATTGTTGAAATCTTCGAGTCTTAAAAGATCGATTTATGTAAAAACACTAAAATGATCACTTTAAGTAATTTCAAAATGCCAATAGCATTGCATGTTAACTCCATACATTTTTCATTAACTACAACAAAAACAAGCTTTTCACAACGCTTTCAAAATGTTACATTAAATGTTATAAAAGACTAATGTGCACCAGACAAGTTTTACAATCATTCTACGTGTACACATCGAGTTACAAGCCAATTTTTTGTTTGTGGACCAGAAAATTGTTTTTCACTTTTGTAAAGACAACTGCCCATGAGTACATGACCTTGAAAAAATTATTGTCTATGACTCTGATAATTTACTTTTTCGGAGTCACATACTCCCTCCGTCCCGCAAAGATGTTCCCGCTTTCCTTTTTTGGATGTCCCAAAAAGAAGTTCCCTTTTCCTAAATGGAAAGTTATCCTACATCAAAACAGTGCAAAGCAGTGTCAAACAGTGTCTAAACAGTGCTAAACAGTAAAGTCAAATTTATTTCCTAAATATGTGTGTAGGTCAAACCGGGAACATCTTTGCGGGAGGGAGGGAGTACATTTCCCTTTACTAAAACGAAAAGAATTTGTGTGTTTACAAACAAAAAAAATTTGACGTGTACTTGTAACCTTGCGTTTACAAAGAGTATTTTTCAACTTCTTAAAACATGACCATTAAATATTAAAAAATCGCATTACTTTATATACCAAAAGCATTTTGAAACTTCATTTTAATATTTGTTGAAACGTTAGTTTATTATAAATTCTATAAGTGCATATATATCAATGGTCAAACGTCTTTTGGAGATCGTGAAAGCCCAACTAGAAACTTAACTAAGGGACGTGCAATATTTGATATCAAGTTCGTTTTAGAGGAATATCAAAAGGAAATACAACACATTTTGTTTTATGTTCTTGATTTTTTAGTTTTTCATCTCTATGACATATATTGTTGTTTTGTTTTAAACTTTTAATCCTTCATAGATCATAATAACGTTTGTTTGGCAACAAAAACAACCATAACTAATAGATTTTCTCTTGTTCTTTCTCACGTCATTCAAAAAATACGTAATTTTACTTTTTAGAAGGATGTTAAACCCTATTTTAAAGATCAATTTTACATTGTTTTAAAACTCATATTTGATAAAAAAAATCATAAAATGATAAACTTATAACATTCTAATAAAATATTTTGAACATATTTTCTCACATATTATAATATTTATTTTGTTAAATTTCAACATCCGTAACTAAGGAATCTGGGATAAGTTTTGAATCTGTGACATCATCCTTGGGAGTGTCACTGTAATCTCATCAAACCACAACATGCTTCACATTAGTATTTGTATGTTAGATGCTCTTGGATAGTGCTGGACTCGGGCCGGGCGGCCCGCCCCGGAACCGGCCCGAACCGGTCACTGTTTGAACCGGCCCGAACCGTCGGCCCGGCCAGAGACCGGTCCGGGTAGGCCCAACCCGCTGGGGTTCCGGTCCGGGCTCGGGCCCCTCAAAAGGTGAAACGGCCCAGCCGGTTCGGGCCTTTTTTTTGAATTTTTTTTAAGTTTTTGGGTTGGGCTGGGTATTTTGGGCCATTTGAGGTGGTTTGGGGTGGTTTGGGGGGTGAGGGGGAGGGTTGGGGGTTAATTAGGAAAAGCCAAAAAAAAAAAAATTGAACCGAGGCCCGGACCCGGCCCGGTTCCCGGCCTCCCCTTTCATGAACCGAGGCCCGGTCGGGCCCAGGCCCGAACCGGCCCGAGTCCACCCCTACTCTTGGATATAAATACCATATATTTCTGATGCATCTAAAAAAAATTGAAGACATTAAAATCTACACACATGCATGTATTCTTTATCTTATTCTTACATACCCTTTGGTAATTCATTGCAAAACCTTATACGGAGTACGTAATTACGTAGCATACTTTAAGTTATCATGGAGTCATGGGCCGAATATCTATTTGAGTTCTATTTTGTTCACCCCTTCATGGAGGGTGAACATCACCCCCTCCCTCCAACACATGACATTTGGCAAGACTTTTAAATTTTGCAATTGTAATGCCAAGTGTCATGTGTTGGAGGGAGGGGGTGATGTTCACCCTCCATGTAGGGGGTGAACAAAATAGAACTCTATTTGCAAGGCTAAAGGGTCAAATAGGTACATCAACTAACTTAAAGTGTTCAATTACCCCCTTATATAGGAGGTTCTGCCCGGCCATCGCCAATTGGGGCGGTTCTCGGTGGAGTTTTTTGATAAAAATTTTTGAGCATCTTCTTCATTAAGTCTAGTTTACCCATACCAAATTTCAGCTAAAAATTCAACCGGGAAGGCAGTCAAATGATTTTTTGAAGATAACTGCGCAGTTAAACAGCGCAGTACATTTCGGAAAATCATTTGACTGCCTTCCAAATTTAATTTTTAGCTAAAATTTGATATGGGTAAACTAGACTTAATGAAGAAGATGCTCAAAAAATTTCATCAAAAAACTTCACCAGGGACCGCCCCAATTGGCGACGGCGGGGCAGAACCTCCTATATAAGGGGCTAATTGAACACTTTAAGTTAGTTCATGTACCTATTTGCCTCTTTAGCCTTAGTCATGGACCCGGTTCGGGCCGCCCGGCCCAGCCCGCTACTGTGCGGGCCCGGAACCGGCCCGGTTCTCGGGTCCGGGTCGGGCCTAGGCCTGGTGGGGGGCGGGTCCGGGCTCGAGCCTTGTATTTGGCGAACCGGCCCGGCCGGGTCGGGCCCGGGTCCAGGCCGAATTGATTTTTTTTTTTTTTTTCATTTTTTGGGGTTACCCGGGTTGGGCTTGATGTTAGGAGGGGTTTGGGGGGGGGGGTGGGGGGGTTAGGAAAGCAAAAAAAAAATGACCAAACCGGAGGCCCGGCCCGGCCCGGACCCGGTGGCTACCCGGGCCGGTCCCGGGCCTTCCTACCCAAAAAAAAAGCCCGGCGGGGCCGGGCCCGGAACCGGCCCGGCTCGGGTCCATGACTATTTAGCCTATTGACAAAGACATCCATGCACAGATGCACTCTCATCACATAAGAAGCAATTTCTTGAACCACATCATATGTATCCATATTCTTACGTATTAGACTATTAGTGCTAAATTGTTATTTTAAATCATATTTATTTATTGATCTTATTATTTGGTATGTTTTAAAAAAGTATATATTTACCCCCGCGAGATGCCTATAACTTTATTTTAACTTTTTAAAATCATTTGCTCAGATTTTCAAAAAAAAAAAAAAATCGTTTGCTCAGCTGCAAGAATGCAAGATGGCTCAACCTTGTTTGACCTTACACATTACACTGTTAGTAGCACTCCTAAATTAATTCGTGGATATAATGTTTGTAGGAAAACATTGTGCAATAACAAAAAGTACAAGATGTAATTATGCAAATGCCAATATTTTTCTTATAAACCAAACTAATCATAAAATTTGAAGTACAAGATGTAATTATGCAAATGCCACTATTTTTCTTAAGCGCTTTTTTTTAACATGTAAGGTTAAGTATTATACTCATATAGGATTATAGTCATATGAAGTCTCACAACTAAAAGTGTCACCTTAAGGCCACTAGAAGCGTTGTTGGGTCAACAGCTACAGATTTACATCTTTCACTTCCCAACAACAACATTACCCCAGTGCTGCAAAGACTCAGCACTTAAGGAGATGTTGAATGTACATAACCTTAGCCTTGTAGTAAAGCGTAGAGAAATTGTTTCTGAATGACTCATGATGAATCATTTTGCTTTATTACATCTTTCACTTCCCACAATAAATAAAATTAGTAAGAGCTCAATGATATGGTGTAGTTAATGACAATAGTAACTTAATATCTGATGTTTGGCCTGCGCTTAGCAAAAGGGATTTTCTCTCCTTGATGGTCTACAATAGCTGCATCGGTTGTGGTCAGTAGTAGTGAGACACTGCAAACAGAAACGCTTGTTTGTTTAACTTTAATTATTTGTAGAATTGAACAAGAAAATATTATAATGTTCGTAAAAATGTTACTTGGCCATTCTTACCTGGCGGAATCCTCCAACGCTGTTCTAATCACTTTGAGAGGATCCATAATTCCTTCATTTACCATGTCCACATATTGATCTGCGTATATGATGTGAAGTGCATATTACTTGGGTTTGAATGGAATAACAGTTTTGTAATCTAGGGGGTGTTTGGAACTGATTCTGCTTATAAAAAACTGTTTCTATGATCAATTTGGAGCACCAAAAGTACTTCTGCACTTTCACCCAAACACCCCAATATCTGCTTCTGTAGTTTTAAAAAGTAGATCCAAACACCCCCTAGTTAGTTATGTGAGGTGTCTATCTGGACGGAGGGTTTTGGAGTTTTTAGTATATCTCGATATACATGGGAGTATATACCACCATAGCATTTTAATCAACTTTAAGTTGTTTATAGATAGAAGCATTATTCTATTTATCAAGACATAGACTTAGCCACAAAGGGCAAAAACCCTCTACCGAAACAGACATTTGAGATCTAACCTTTGACTGCATCATATCCAAAATTAAGGTTGTCCTGTTCCAAAAGCTTGCCAACAACCAAAGAACCATCTACACCAGCATTTGAAGCTATTGTGAAAGCAGGTGCCTGTTGTAGGAAAACAAGCCTCCTCAGAACAGAAAGTAACCACTTCTTGTTTAGATATAGTCCTGTGTAGAAGTGTTCTTCCTAAATCCTATTTGCTTTTAGGTGCAATATAAGCATATAAATTGTGTGGTATAAATTTATTTAGAAAGTAAGGAAATCAATAGTAACCAAACAATTCTTTCCTTAAAAAAACAGGAAGAACTTTTTGAGATGATCAAGAATGAAATGCTGAAGAACATTCATGGATGGAGGAAGTGGTGATAAAAAATACTAGCTTGAAACATACCCTAAGAGCGTTTTCAATTATCTGAACTCCTCTTCTTTGACTTTCGTTTGCAGTCTCAAGTTTTTTCAGAACCCTTGTTGCATGTAAGAGCGCAGCGCCACCACCTAGGAGCAGTATCACCCAATGATTTTTGTTGTAGGAATGGAGGGTTGGGGGGGGCTTGTTTAGAAAATGGGATTTGAAGTGTATAATGTATTCTTTATTTATACCAGCAACAATTCCCTCTTCCACAGCAGCCTTGGTTGCATTCAAAGCATCTGTAACCCTGTCCTTCCTTTCTCCAACTTCAGCCTCACTTACCCCTCCTACCTAAAATTCCACACAAGGAATAAAAAATGTAGCAAATAATGCATGAATGAAAAAAACATGTGTGGGTGAGGGCATCAACCATATGACAAAAAAATATACCTTAAAAACAGCAACACCACCAGATAGCTTAGACAATCGCTCATGTGCTTTCTCTTTATCAAACATGGGACCACGCTTATTCATGGCAGCCCGTAGCTGTGTTCAAAGGTGAAAAAACTACCAATTATCATTCATAAGTGCGCCAAATATGCTTTGTTCTATCAATACCTACTTCAAAATTGAGCAGGCAATGCAAACATAATATTGTCCCTTTGTCCTCGATAAATGGAGCCAACGACCAACTATTTTTTGTCCTCAATGTAAAAAATCATATTTACACTTCAAAATCTTTTTGATGTTTTAACTCGAAAGTTAGTTTATCATATTTAACTTGTTTGCTGGTGTGATTTGGCAAAACCAACTCCAAAAATATCTTATTTGATTGAATAAGATTCTTTTCTGGAAAAAGAACAGAACTTTTAAACATAACTCTTTCAAAATGGGACAGAGCGAGCATCTTGTTTTAAACAAATTTATCCTAGCAGGTATTAGACTGCAACAATTTGAAAATAGAAGAGAAGATCTGGTTCAAATGGTAGAGTTATAAAACCTGATGCAGAAAGCATAACTTTTAAGGAAAGGAAAGGGAGAACATAAAGGGTCACTACCTCCTCGCATCTTTCTTCAATTAGCTTCTTGTCCCCACCTCCATGTAACACTATTGTGTCATCAACAGACACTGTGACCTGCTCAAATCGCCAAATATATACTATTCCCTGTCCCAAAAAGGTTCAAATAGAAATATCAAAATTTATACTGCGAAGCTGGATACAAAAACCTTTTTTGCAGTTCCAAGCATATCAAGTGTAACTTTGTCAAGGGTTAAGCCTCGCTCCTCACTAATAACCTGGAGAAAAGATTAGGCATCAGAAAATATAATACTCCATATAAAAGTATTTATAACAAAAAAAAAATTAAAGAGAGCCACTCACCTGCCCTCCAGTAAGTATTGCAAGGTCCTCCATGTTGGCTCTTCTGTTATCCCCAAAACCAGGAGATTTGATTGCACAAACCTGAAAAGCAACTTACTGGATCATACCAATTCCAGGGATAAAATAGCAAGCTTGTGAAAACTGAAGATGAAATAGGAACCAGAAAATCAGACAATTAAACTCACCTTAACCCCTGCTTTATGTTTGTTGAGAATTAACATTGTTAAAGCATCGCTCTCCAGATCTTCAGCAACAATCAGCAATGCTCTTCTTTTCTATATAACGCACCAAAACAATATCATAAAAAAATAATCTTTTTCGAGCATTTTACTAGTGCCTTGTGGATCTTCTTCATTAATATAAAACTTATTACCTCCACAGCCTTCTCCAACACTTTCATAACTGAGTACAGGTCAGAGATCTTTTTCTCATGAATAAGGATCAAAGGGTTTTCCAGTTCCTGTACAATTAAAGCAACTTTGCATATATTAACTACATGGTCATGTAAACAAATATAGAATTAAGAACAGTAGTTCAAGAATTGGAAGAAAACTTTACATACACATTTCTGAGCCTTCACATTCGTGACAAAATAAGGGGATATATAACCACGAGAAAGCTTCATCCCTTCCACGACTTCCAACTCATTATCCATGGTATTCCCGTCCTGCTCAATTAAAAGCTTTCAACTACATGTGCTTACCTTTAAGATAAGGCATATAGAATTTTAAAGAATATGCATGAGCATTACTACTCACAGCAACAGTAATGACTCCATCCTTGCCTACTTTCTCCATTGCCTGTGCTATTAGTTCTCCTATTTCCCTCTCGCCATTTGCAGATATAGTTGCAACCTATTAAGAGATATAGCAATCCAATTTAAGATAAAAAATAAATTAGTTGAGAAAAACTTAAAACAATTACTTGGAATTTGGAAAAAGAAAAAAACAATTAGCTAAATATAAATGATGCCTCAATAAACAGGAATCACAAATATATTCTCCCTGCAGTAAAGTGGCATGATGCACAATGACTTAGGGGAAAAAAAAAGAGACCATCTTCTTCTACATGAGTGTTCTACCTGTGAAATCTCTTCAGGGGTGGTAATAATAACCGCTCTGCTCTTCAGGTCAGCAATTACAGCATCGACAGCCATATTAATTCCAATACGCAAGTCCATTACATTAACACCAGCAGCTACCGCTTTACAGCCTTCAGTGTATATCGACTGAGTTAGCACAGTAGCACAAGTGGTACCTGGCATGGCACGGCTTGATGATCAGTATAACTAAATTATAGAGTGACATTACACTATGCTCCCTATGTCCCAAAAAAATTGAGTGGCTGAAATTTATTTAGAAATCAAAGAACTGATATCAACCACCCAATTCTATTAAAGAAACTGGGAGATTATTTTGGGATGAACGAAAAAGGAAAGTGGGAAGATTAGAAGGGGATGCAGTTAGTAATACAATACCCCTTTGTTCCAAAATCAATTTCTCATAAGCTTTTGGCATGCGATTAAAGAAAATGAAACGGTACGATTTGTTATTTATTTATACATGAGACAATCAATATCAAACACAAAATTCATTTCTTTTTAATGGAAACAAGAATTTGATCCTGGGACAACCTAAAAAGAAGAGTGATAAAATTATTTGGGGACGGAGGGAGTACAAGATTGTATTATTCAGAGGAGAGCTAGTAATTACCATCTCCAGCAACAGAATTAGTAGCATTAGCAACCTGCTTCACAAGTTCTGCACCAACATTCTTTGCCTTTTCCTTCAAGTTAATACTTTTGGCTACTGTGACACCATCCTTTGTCACCTTTGGTTTTCCCCCACTGCTCTCAATAATCACATTACGGCCCTAGAGATTCATTTAAAGACAAAAACAATTCCAATTAGGGTGACTGAAATGATATGTATCATGATGGCAGCATAACACACAGTGCACAAGGTATTTCCTATTCTCTCAGCAACTATGAACACACAGTGCACAAGGTATTTCACTATTTCCTATTCTCTGACTAGATATTGCTTCCATGCACGATATTTCAAATGGCTAAAATGTAAGAAAGTTGTTTTAAAAAAACGAACTGTAGGACAAGAGAAAAATTACCTTAGGTCCCATCGTAACCTTCACAGCTTCTGCAAGCTCATTAACACCTTGTAACATGGCCATTCGAGCCTTTGTTCCAAAACTGATATCCTTGGCAGCATAATTTCTGCTGGATATAACCCTGCTAACTATCTTTAGCATACGAACAACAAAGTCAGCAACTACAAAATAAAGAAAGTAGCAAAACAGCTCCACTTAGTACCCAGAAAATTCAGTCCAATCAGATATTTAGATGGCAACAAGAAAAACAAATTTCCCAACACTATGCGTTGACACAACCTAACATTTCTAGAGCCACAGTTAACTAATGTATAATTAGATTAATAGATTAATCTAATTAGATTAGTGAATATGTAATAGTTTAGTTTTTACCTGTTTTCTTGAACAAGATGACCTGGTTAGAAACCAACAGCAGATAATTCAGATATGTTTTCTTGTTTCGAAGAAATTGTAGAGAAAAATCAAATGAAAAGTAACAAAAGAAAAACCTGAAGGCTGAAGCAATGGAGAATGCAGCTCTGTACATTGCGAGAGAGTGCTAAAATGGAGAAGCTGAACTTTCAGAGATCAGTGAGCAGTTTCACTGTTTCAGTGGCATCAACGTTCGTGATGCCGCGGGTTTATAGGGTTTAAGATAGACCGCGCATATTTTTTTAAGATAGGCCGGACATATTTGTTTCAACTGGGTTTTTATTGGTTCTCTGCATGATTCGGTTTAAACTGATCAAAAAAATTATTTGTACACACTTTGGTACACACCTTTGTACATCTCCCCTAGTCGTCTGTGTATACTGACAATTCGTTAAGAAGTAAGCAGCATTTGTCTCTCAATTGCCTGTACTCAGGCGGTGTACAAAAGTGTGTACACCAAGAATGATTCAAAACTGATTGGTTGGATTCTTTTTGAATTTGCTATTAGCGTTTTTTTTCAAAAACATTGCTTCCTATGTCTCTAAATTATTTTCGAAAGTACATTTGGTATGAGGAGTAAGGTAGTGAGTATTGCATTATGGATAAGATTTAAAGATATCCCACATGAAAAATTCAATACTCCATATTTCTTATGTTTATATGATTACAAAAATCAAATACGTAGTACTCCATAATACCTCTAGTAGCCCTTGCAAGTTATAAAAAGAAATTACGAAGTTAATATTCGGATCTGTTGGAACTTATAAGTTGTGAAACTGTGGAATAAAATAATGCTTTGGACTTTTGGAGTATAAAACGGCGAGAATGCAAATGAAGTGCTTAATTGCTAGTGTGGAGCTACCGTTTGATCTTATTTCTTATACATGGTGATCAAACCTCAATGTGCTCGTTTCGATTGAATATATCTATGAAAGTAATTTGGTATGTTTTGACAAATCGGGTGTTACTAAAAAACGTTATAAAAATGAGTTAGTTGATAAATAACCAGTTTTTGAATCATACCTTTAATTTTATAAAATGTAGTGTATTTTTCAAAGTGAACTTGTACTCTCAGCATCCTCTATTCATACTTGTCCTTAAAAGAAATAAAAGTTCATTGTTGGGTATTTGGTGTTGTTAGAGTTAATTCAACAGAGACAATTTCAGTCTTTCAGGAAGCTTAAAAGCCTTTTGGGGCTAAAATGCTAAATCAAGCGGAATGGAGGCACTCTATGATTCCTGTGAATATGTAGTTTTACGTGTAAATATGTAATAAAACGTCTAACATTTAGAGCATGACTAGTCGTGTTAGGATGTTTTTACTTGGACTGTAATTTGCCCCAGACCAGTCCAGACCAGTTCAGACCAGACTTGGATAGTTATAAAAATACAAAGAAACCAGACCTTACCAGACCACACCAGTTCAGACCAGACCAGCAAATTACAGTCCAAGTAAAAACATCCTTAATTGTCACCAAAATTGCTGAATCTGTGAATAGTTCTAAAAGAGAAAGCATTGTGGCGTGACATTTAGAGCCTGA
Source organism: Cuscuta epithymum (assembly GCA_945859915.1). NCBI lineage: Eukaryota > Viridiplantae > Streptophyta > Magnoliopsida > Solanales > Convolvulaceae > Cuscuta > Cuscuta epithymum. The sequence goes on from CAMAPF010000006.1 coordinate 4,892,217, forward strand.
TTAGTCGTGTTAATTATCACCAAAATTGCTGAATCTGTGAATAGTTCTAAAAGAGAAAAATGTTGGATGTAATTGATTTCAATCAAATAAATCAACCATTCTACTGTTAAGCAGCATAAACCAATTAATGCATCCAAATGAAGCCTAACACTGTAAACCAGCTTCACACGAAGGAAAACAAGCCCACCATTGACCAATGATCCACTCGGGTCTCGGGTGTGAAGGCTTGCTCACAGAATACAAGGCACTTGACTTGTGACTTAAGAGGCAGCAATATTAATGTAAAGTCCATTCTTTGAGTAGAGAACAGTAGTACAATGAAACTACATATCTAAAAATACAGACATGGTAATGCTTCTTGCAATCTTGCCGGTACAAAATCGAAGGACAAGAACAATAAAGAGAGCCTTTTAATTACTCAAAAAAAAAACAGAAACATAACAAACAAAACAAAACAAAACTGAAAAAACATGAACATATATTATAAGTTTGTGTGGTCAGGTGGCATCTGTTGTGTGAAACAGGCTACACTGTCAACACTGTATCATTCATCTAAATGAGAAATGAGGGCATTTAATAAGCGATCCTTCACATGGTGCTCCCATTGGACGACAAATGAGACAGGCAGGCCACCAAGTACAAATGAGTTTGAACGTGTATGCCAAAGCGAAGACAAAACGGGTGTGGGGGGCTTCACTTTGTTTTCCTATCAATAGTTGCAGGGCTTGAGGATGACTCATCTCCGTTTTCAGAGGTGACCTCGGACGAACCTGTTGATGACAAATCACCATGGTCAATGCCCGGACTCCTCGAACTCTTTGATGAAAGGGTTGTATGATGATTATGTTGAGAATTACCATTTGTTTGACTTTGTCCTTCTTCCGCTAGTTTTTTAAGAAGATTCATCACGGTAGGAAGGAACTTGCTTGATAACGATATAAGTCCAGGAAGCTGTAGAAATTTCAAATCGCAGGTAATAAATTAAATAAGTAAACAAATAAAAAGCACTTCTTAAGAGCGGCAAATCAGTGAAAATGTGAAATCACTAACACAAAATTATGTGCTGTTAGGGACCTAGGTAGTATGGGATACCAAAAGTCCCACACCGAGTAGAATGGGATGCTTGGTGGGGTTCTTAAGTGCCTGGCCCTCTCACCTTAACAGCTAGCTTTTGGGGTGGGGCTCTCCAAGGTGCTTAAGTTCTTAACAATGGTATCAGAGCCGGTTGTCGGCAGGCCAAAAAAGGGGCTACTGGCGGAGGGTTCTGACCGGTGGATCGGCCGAGTGAAGTGCCGCCGGGACGTCGGCTTTCTGGGGAGGGTATTGTTAGGGACTTAGTTAGTATGGGATACCAAAAGTCCCACACCGAGTAGAATGGGATGCTTGGTGGGGTTCTTAAGTGCCTGGCTCTCTCACCTTAACAGCTGGCTTTTGGGGTGTGGCTCTCCAAGGTGCTTAAGTTCCTAACATGTGCATATAAATCAAGTAATTGTTAACTTACGGCGCCATTGCGAAATTCACCAGAGATGTCTAGTTGCACCCAAAGTGCTTTGAATAGCAGATAAGCAACAAAAATGACACCCAAATATAATGGATTCCTGTAACAAGAAAAACAAGATGCTATTCATGTCAAGAACGGTGACAAAAACTAAAATAAAAGAATTCAAGATAGAATAAAAAAGCACCTCAAGAGGGTCATAAACTCATTGAATCCCAAAACAACCATGGCAACAATAGCCCATGGAGGTGGTAACCAATTGTTGCTTCTCTTGCTAGCCTCCTGATTAAAAAAAACAAGCAATGAGATAAATCTTGAAAAAAATCGAAGTGATGAAATAAACAAAAGAAAAGGTATTTGCATTTAAGAAATTTAAAGATCATGCCTGTGCGGCAATAGCTTGTGTGACAGTATACTCTGTCTCAGTTGTAAATTGTCTCCACAAAGATTTACATTGGACCGGCGTTATTAAGGTTTTTGATTGAGGTACCTGTGGAGGTTAGAATAAACTTAGAGTCAAAGACTATGATGGGGGTGAAAACAAGTAAAAAATATAAAATTGAAATCCTTTGAATCACATTTTCTGTACTACACTCCATTATGACTACTTGAAATCATGTTAACCTTGTTATTATACTCCCTCTGTCCTATTGGACTTCGCCAACTTACCTTTTTTGTATGTCCCAAACATTTCGACACTTTGTATAATAAATCATTTGTTATTCTGCTTTTTTTCTCTCCTCTGCACAACTATCAATCACAATTTTTACTTTTCTTATTTACACCTAACCCAAACTTGGCAATGTCCAATGGGGACAGAGGTAATATTAAATAATTAATAGATGGCCAATCAAATGAGTGGTGCACATGGGTACAAGAAATGTGGTACAGAAGATTTGAACTCACTTAAAAGTCAAAACTATGAGAAGTACAACGGTGCAGCCAATCAATCAAGATGCAATGAGTGGAAACGCTTTAACATATAAGAACACTTTTATCAAATTTAATGTTTTGCTGTGCCAAATAATTTACCTCATCCCAAGAGTTTGATGCAAGAGGATCACTTGGAGTGACACTTTTGTTTGCAGCACTGCCTGATTTGCCATCAATCAAAGCAAGGGCAAGAGTGTTTCCAATATTGTCTGATTCTTCATCCAAACGGATAGCAGCCATAACTGAGAGAAGCTTGAGAGACTGAAGAAAAAAATTATTATTATAGGTGCACCATTAAAATGGGTGGTCAGACATCACAATATCCAATTAGTCAGATGGTCATACAGATGAACGGGCATTTTTTGTAATTGCTCGAATGTCTTCCTTTCCTGTCCAAATTCTAGGCATTGAATCAGAATCATGGCTAAATAATGTTGTAAACCTGCCACCAATTTTAGAACACTGCTATCATATTCAAAAAACACATTTAATATTCTAGGAAGCATCAAGAGGACACTGCCACAAACATTTTAAATACCTGTCTTTCATACGGATCAAAACCCTCCCAGCTTCTTCTTTGGTCTTTGTTTCTACGATTCCTCTTGCATGATCCCTTAACTTCGAAAGCATATTACCTTTGGTTTCAACATCCAACTCAAAGCTAGAAAGCTCTGCAGAAAAACCAGATACTGCAGCTTCAGTCTCACGCCGTAGGAGTTCTCGAATCATTGGCCATGTATCATCTCTAGCTCCATCTAATAGAGCCTCAACAGGTCCTGATAATGCCCCGTTAAGTTTTGCCTGCATAAGAACTCTCAAAAGATAAATTAATCAAGTACATAAAACCTAAACCCATAACAACAACGGAGTTCATATCTCATCTTAAATCCAATCAATAGCTAATGAAACTTTGTTTCTCACTATATATTAACAAATTACTGCTACCAAAACTTAAAACTAGCACCGTCAGCCAGTGATTAAAGGCTCATAGGTTCAATACCCCCCCCCCCCCCAAAAAAAAAATATTACACTTGAGCTATACACTTGCATGTTATCAATACCTCATAGGATGCTGTAAGTTTAGCCAGCCTAGCAGCACGGACTTCATCAATATGTGTATCTATATCACGTCTGAGCTTGTCCCTCACTTTGGACGAGTCCCAATTAGCTTGAGCAATGACAGCATCTGCATTAAGTATCAATGCTTATTTTAGATGGCTAGGCGCTAAATCTTCAAACTTATAATAAATTCAGTTATTATTGATACTAAAAGAAAACTACAGCTTCATATATTTCCAAGACAGAATAAGTGAACAGCAACCCCAATGTAAATACAAGTTTTGATTCTTGAATAGGCATAAAGTGAACAGATTTTTCCATAATTTTAATCCTCTCCTTACCATGTTACTTAAAGACTGGGACATTGAATAGGAGACCTAAAAGGCCATGCTTATTGTTGAATTACTCGTGCCTTAAAATAAATTCTTTATGTAGAACAGGTTTATGCCATTCAACCAAAAGCTAAAAGACCGTTGAAGAGACTGAACTCCTCCAAATATTCTTTTGATGGAAAGACAGTAATTTGTTTGTTTCCATACGTTTTGGTGATGCTTTTGTGCAAAGGATAATGTTAAACTCTAAATTGCTTACCAGCACATCCTTTATCAAACTTTGCCATTAATGCCTCAGTGCAGCTTTGAGAAGCCAAAGCAAAACCTTTCCCTCCATTCAATGCATCATCAAAATCTTTTTTGAATGACTCGAAAGTTTCAGAACGCAAGAGTCCCAGCATAGATTGGTAGGCTGGTAAGGTAAGCTACAATATGAGGAAACAATAGGTCCAAATAAATCAGATGTTTGTGACAGAAAATAACTATAAAAACAACAAACTTCCATTCCTGCCTCCTGGAACAGCAACAGCTAAGTCGATTTCCATTTACGCGTTATTAATTTTCCAGTAAAAAACAAATAACTTTTGGGAATAGTTGATTTCCCAGTAAAAGGCATAGCTTGAAAACGACAACACATATGAGCCTAGCATGTAAAATAAGATTCCTACACAGCTAAACTGAATTACAGTTGGAGATATTAAGAGCCTGTTTGGTGACTGTTTTTCGGCTTATCAGGCTTATCAGCTAACTTTTTAACCAAACACGTAATTTTTGATTTGGTGCGCTGAATTGTGTAATAATAAGACAGTAAGGTTGGAGTTACTTTTCTGACTGTATTGGCTTAAGTTACTATAAAGGACCATTTTAGCTATTTTTTCAAACAATTTTTTCTTTATTCTATTAATAAAATATTTTTTAAATATAATTTATTCATAAATCAGCAGAATCAGCCAATACAGCCACTTCAGCCAGAACTTCATAAATTTCACTAGAATCAGCCAATACAACAACTTCAACCAGAACTTCATAAATTTCAGCAAAATTGGCCGATTTCAGTGTTACCAAACGGGCTCTAAGATTTATTGAAGAATGAGGGAAATGTCCAAAGTTTAGACTTTTCACTTTTGATGATCACATAGTGTCCATTTGAAGACCCTACATTTCCACTTGCCCAGCCAATTTTTTTTACCAAACACCAACTTAAATTTGACATTTTTTCCTTCAATTTTTTGGCTTGAGAATATGATGGAATAAAGCAAAATGGCTCACTAAACTATCTGCGCTTCTTTGTTATGAAGCAGCAGTCAGTCCATGCAATTTTGGACGTGATTTTCACTATGGGTCATCCGGAAACAGTTTCTTTGTGCTTTAGTACAGGGTAAGACTGCGTACATCCGACCCCCCTTTGCGGCACTGGGGAAATGAAAATGATGAAGATGAATGAATTTCATTTAAAACTTTATTTGATTATGAAAATATGTTTTAGTTTTTCTCAATAATTCAGCAGCCTCATCCATATAGAGATGGACCCAGTTCCCTAACTGGACCGGACCAGGACAAGATAGTTTATCCCCGTATACTAGACCAATCTATTTCCAGAGACTTGACCTGAACCGGACCAGACCACGAAAGGCCAGTTCCAACGGTTCCTCCAGAAAAGAAACAGCCCCATTCTGGTTTCAGAAAAGGGCTAAGAACCCAAAATCAGATCATGTATAACCAGTTCCGGTTCCCCCCTTTAAGTGACCCAGTTCCGGCTGGTCTAGAACTGGATCGGGTCCACCCTTATCTGAACATCACCCTTACCTAATGTGCTCGTAATCGCATAAGAATTATATAGGATACATGTCCATGCTTCCCCCAGTTGGTTGCAGAGCAGCATGAGGAAACTAAAAAATTATAAGCGGAATACTCTAGTCTCTATAACTACATCACCTGCAGCAACTTCTCTTCCAACTGCTTGCGCTTCGCTAATCTCACACCTTCATCAAAAAATGTGACCTCATCTTCATACCTGAAAGTGCAAATAATGGTAAACCGATTATCAATGTGTGCTAAACTTTTAGACAAATTTTTGTACGTAGAATGTAACAGAAAAAAAAAAGCATGTGAAGCTGGGGAAACATAAACATGGTGGCATAAGCAAGCTCCATCCATGGTGTGACTCAAAACTTTTTTAAGGAGGAGATCACTGGTAAGCTGGTGTTCTTTTTCTATTTGGTGAAATAAGTCTAGTGCAGGTTCACATGAATCAATCAGTTGTCTACTAACTAAATCAGTTGTCAAGCAGAACAATTCTAATCCATTGCATCTCATACCTGTTTAGTATGCAAAAAATGGCCTAATATGATTAAGTAAATAGAATTTAAGAAAACTCACTTCCAAGAAAGGCTTTTGTTCAGACATCAAACTACTCTAGGAATCAATGATACATTTAAATTGAAGAGTACAGAGTCAATACACCCAAAAACACATTTACACACACATTATCTGCTTTATGGCAAAAGTATATATGCTTACTCTTTAAGACAAGTCTCCAGCATCAAACTGATCTTCTTCCCAAACTCAGGCACAGTGTGAGACTGAACTGTTTCATTAAGTTGGCACCACTCCTACAAGTATAATTATCGTTGTATATTTGCAAGTTCATACTTTAACACAACATATTAAAGGAATGAAATGCCCCCCCCCCTCAAAGGAACGTTTCACCAAAACTTAAATGTACCTTGTTTATAGTAAAAGAGGCGTACTTTTCATTTGCAATTTCTTCACACCGTACAGTTGCTACCATGACCTGTAGTCAGCCCATAGTCGTGTGCATCAGAAAAAAGGTAGAACTATGTTAGCCCTGAAAATTCAGTAGATTTTCATGTAAAGACCTTGTGAGCAGGCAGGTCAAGGTCTTTATTCTCCTTTATAATCTTCCATATTTGTTGTGCACTAAATGAAAAACCAGAAGCTGGAACTACTGCCCGTCTATCTCCAGCAAGCCCACCAGGTGCGATAGAGTGAAAGAATCGTTTCCTTAGATCAGCCACCTTCACAAATCACAACAAGAAATTTTTTGGAAAGAGAAAGCACGGCAGTGAGAATGGATGCAGTAATAGTAACAACTTCAATTATCATATGGCTACAAACACATGGAAATATGAAGTATTAAAAATTCTAAATATGCATATTACCTGCTCTTTGAACAGTTCTTCTTTCTCCTCGTAACTAGAAAGGGCAACAACCTCGACCTGCCATTATAGTCAATTTAATGAATGGATTAGTCGCACAATCTTAAAAAGGCACAGCTATCCTAAAGTTAATCAAAGAGGAACTCACATTAAAAAATTCACTAAGAGGAGTTTCTTTGTGAGCTTCTGGCTTCGGGACCGAATCCCATATCTGCAGGGGATAAAAAGTAAATATATAAAGAAAGCCAAGCACGAGAGAGACAAGACATAAATCAAATAACAATAGCATGCAGTACCTTCTGAATATCTTCCCTTAATACGGGCTCCAAACTTTCAAGGGGTGTCTGCAACAAGTTGAAAGCTCAACAATGAAAAAAAACTTATCTGCCATACGATCTACATATGGTATTTGGCTATTTGCTAAAAAGTGAAAACAAGAATAGCACAGGGAAAAAAACATTAGCAACAAAGTGTGTACCCTAGTTTTGTCACGTATAACAAACATCAATGTTGTTTTGCGCGGACTAAATAATCGCATCATCACCTGTCCAAAACAAATTTGTATCAGTAAAATATCTGCAAGTCAATATCCTCAACCAAAAGTTGAGAAAAATATAGAAACGGGTATGCAAAGCTTAATCACTATTTTCAACAGAACCGCATGAAAACAGTTTGCTCATTACCTGGAACACAGTTTTCAGCAGAGGCTTATTAGCAGCTTGCTCACGACCAATATCATGACACCACCTGAAAAATTGCAATTTTACTATCTTAGCTATTCAGATAAAGACCTTCAAGAAACGGTAGTAACATACTGTATAGTAATCTGATAAAAGTAGTTGTTATGTAAAAGACAAACTTACATATTTATTAGAACTATATCAGAAACAGCAAGGGCAAATAAGGCACTCTGCTTCTCAAATGCCGTGTCATCCTACCAAAAAATTACAAGCAAAATTAGAATGAAACAAAATTATACCTCTCACCATCCCAAAAATGCTGCAAAGACAGTCGGCTGAAGGAAATCTCAAGCATGACCATATAGCCAATAGATCTAGCTCTAATCAGTGTGAATACCTACAACTAACCGAGTTCTGTTCATACTAAACCAAAAGGCTATGATTTCATTTGTTATAGTGATCTGTATGTTAAGCAATGCTATTTCATTTATTATAGTGATCTGTATGCTAAGCAGTGCTTGTAAAGCTTGGAGAATAATGTAAGATGCAATACCATATAGTAAACTCAATTTAATCAAAGAAAACATGAGTGCAGGAAAATTGCAAGGATGCAGCTCAACGTATAAATCAGTTCAAATGTTCAATTAATGCCAAGATATTGGATAGCCAGCGCAGTTCTTTTAATTAAAAAGAATCAATATGAGAATCGCATTGAAAATTCTTCATAAGTATTAGCGAGAACATCATGTGTGAGGGTATATATGAGAAGAAAAAACAGAAGAAAACACAATCATATAAGCTATACCTCTCCTCTCTCTCTTCCATCGGTGCCCTCCAAATCCATTACAAGGGTGAAGGGTTCAATTCCAGCACATCGAGCCATCCAAATACCTTTCGTGGTTTGTGATCTAAAAAAAACTTAATTTCAGTCATTTGTTCTGAAAAGTAAATAAGAAGAAGTTATAGTGTCGGGACTTTGATGAATGCATGCCTTCCTTTATAAGCATCCATCTCTCTAAAGTTTGTATGAAATAGATTGTTTAACAATGTGCTCTTTCCTGTCAAATTCACAGTACCAAACCAATAAATATATTAAGAACAGAGGATAGCATAAAATAAAATCATATAGATACATGCTTTTTATGTTATTTGACACAGATATTAGTGCCACTAAACTGTACTAATGTAAAATGTCTCTCTCCGCGGCTCCGAAAAGAGGCAAGACAGCTATTACTCTTTCGTTAATGCATGTGAACAATGTGTACAACAAATCATAAAATACTTCAAGAAAGTTTTGTTCTTAAATAACTTTAGTATTTTTACATTTTCCTCTTTCATGGTCTGATTTTGATTTTAGAGACCGTTTTGTAGCCTGAAATTGGTTGAATCTGTTGAAATGGATGAAATTATGAGAGAAGTTGTTGAATTAGTTGATCTATTGATTTACGGATAAATTTAATTTAAAATATATTTTAAAATATATTAGGTGAAAATTTGACTACAATGAAGATCACCTAGAATCTTCTACAATGAAAAGAAAAACATACCACTACTTTGTGGGCCCATAATTGATACAACAGCATATGAGAGCCCACAGTCTGCCAATTTAACTTTCTTCATGAAGTGTTCAATTCCATCAACATTGAAATTACCATCCCCGTCAATGAGGTGAGTCGAACAACACTCATCATCAATAAATTCTGCAATAAAAAGGATAACTTTAGATAAATGCACTAATAGCGGAACAGAATAGATAACTGTTCTCATTCTTAACAAGGAGAAAGTGACAAGCTGTATGCATCTCACAGGACCACCAGAATATTACTGTAGCCAAATGTCCAAAACGGTATCAGGTTCACAAAATACATGTATTTCTCCTTCAGTTTGATACTATGTATACACTCTTCATTCAAATGTGCAACATAAATCCATCAATTGTGGCAAAAACTTTGCATTTTCAAGTTTTCTACTCCATCCATGCTTCCTTTACCCACACATGGACAAGGATTAGCAAGAAATTGGAGGAGTAGAAAACGTAAAGAAAGGACATCATTGTAAAATATACACATTGAGGTGCTCAAGTCGTTTTCTAAAGCAGGTTTTTTGTAGTATCACTTTTTAGTCCTAAGGAGTTAATTTTGTCCCGAAGCCCTAAAACCTATTTGTGGAACACTCTTCTATTCTCTTCTTTCCAGCAAGGTTCAAATAAATCAAACAACTCAAACAATTTTCTTTTCTTCTATTGGAAGAATAACATCAGAAGTAACACGACTTCTATAAAAATAATCTTTTTATTCAAATTGCTCCAGAAGATCAAAACCTCTAGTATCCAACCATTTATTCTCCGCTTTTTCTCACTTTAACAACTTTTTCTGATTTTATTAAGTCGGATAAAAATTTCCTTTACAGATATAAAATTATTACAATGGTTTAAAATGCAAATTTATGACTCGTTTTTATGTATGATTGATAATATATTTTAGATTGCTATTTTTTTTAATTGTAAAGGAAACCTGGTATAAAGTTTGAAGCGAATGCCTCACCCTCTAAATTCAAAATGCCTCAAGGGCTTAAAGTGCCTTTCTAAGCATGGCAACGAACCTTTTTTCTACTCTATAACCCACGACAACAAAAAAGAAGGTAAAAAAGCTCCATGACAACCCATGTGACGCCCATGTGTGAGTGTGAGTGTGCATATCTTGCTTCAATGACATATGGACATGTGACGTATGTGTATGTGCACACTTCACTATTGTGTGACATGCAATGTACCCACTTACTTGTTACAGTTATGTCATCCCTTTACGTTTTCCTGAGTCATGCTAAATGTTGTCCTTTACAAGGTGTAACAACCTTGATGCGCGTTGTGAATATATAGCATATGTACTAACATACTATGCATACTTCAGTTTAGGCAGCGAATTGCAGCCATACAATAAAGCCATTGCAATCAAAACAGAACACTATTTAAAAAAAAAAAAAAAAACTAAACAGTCTAGTTCTGCATTATTTCTACAGAGCTTAACTGATGCATCTGGACACTATTTTTCTTAAACAAAAAAAATCCTAACTTTATAGTCATGATCAAGCTGAAACATTAATAATAAATCGCAGTAGTATTAGGTTGCACCCAGAACAAAACGTTAAGATTAATAAGTTGAAATACAAGATGAACCCGCTGATAAATACTAGTACTAGTAATAAATATCAATCGGTTACATAACCAAAATCCCTGAAGAAAAATAACAACTTGAATAACTGATGTGAAGATTTAAAGCAGATCATTAAATTGGGGGGTCCGATAAGAATAAATAGTGCTATCACAATTAAGAATGAACCGAAAAGGATCGGAGCGGTGAAGAGCTGAGAGTACCCGTCTGAGGAGTACCCATCTGAGGAAGACGAAGCTGGATCGCGATTCAGGGCAGTGAGGGAGAGTGTAGAAGAGTGTGTCTATCCGATGAGCTCGGACCAGGTCTGACGATCGGCGAGTTTGAAGAAGGTGAGTGCGATCTTGTCCCGTCGTCGGCTACTGGTTATTGTCGCCACCCCTTCGTCCTCGAGTAGCACGCTTTTGAGTATTCGACTTTTTAAAACAGTGAAAACAGAGTTTCTCGATCTGCCGAGTAATTAATTCCGTGAAAATCAGGTAAGGTAGTTTTTTCAAACTCTTCAAAAAAGTTACCCTGTTGAATATGTTCATAGAGTCCTAACCACGTTTGTGTCATTCACATAATCACATTACAATATTAAATAACAAATTAATTAATGATAGGAAATTAGGAATCATATGGCAATCTACAAATATAAAAAATATTTTCAATCTTTTCCATGTAAGTAAATAAAATAGATAGAAACTTATGTTGCTATTGTATAATCATAAATAACATTTGTCTAACATGAATGTTAGACAATCAAATATGAATTTTCTATTGGCAATCAAATATGACTATTTTTACATACCCTCCCATTTAAATGAATTTACTATTTTTACATATACAAATGAAGTCATTCATTAAAAAATATAATTAATGTAGACAATAATTATATGCATGGTTTCTTAGTAATTTGGTTAATTTAGGTGCACTCGGGTGTATACATAAGATTTTACTTGGATAATTATTGGATCAATCTATATAGATTCAGTAAATATATCACCTTTACCCACAAACATAAATTTAACATGTAAAACCTCAAATATGAAGGTTCTCCAAAACTAGGTTATTTGAGGTCTTAAGAGGTAATATGAGGTGAACTTAAGTTTTTCTTCAAATTTAGGTTTTTGTCACAAAATACAAATTAACTAAGTTGAACCTAAAATTGAACCTAGAAGAACTAGGTTCATCTCGAACCAAATGGGTCATAAAATAATAATATAAATTTTTTTCTTTAGAAGAAGAGTTTTTTCTTAGCTTTTTATTTTTTTAATGGATTATGAAAATCTCATGACAGTTTTTGACATGTATCTAAATTGAAAATATGCAAATTGTTCATCACTTTTCTAAATTACTCTAGGCGTCCGACTAGTCCCCATCTAAACGTTGGACAGTGGCTAGGCACTCCAAGTCTCCAATTTCATTCTAGGTGTCCCGAATAACTGATTTGGAACCTAGGTCAACTAATTGGTCGCTTATGGCTCCTATTGTCCGCACAGATCGCCCCATCGGCTACCTAGAGAATCTACATTCACCGAACATTTTTACTTTTTCTTCTAACAGGTATATGTACCTTTAATTTTAAGATAAAAAATAGATATGTTTTTAAGTATTATTATTACATAATTAAATTAAGTGAATAGTTACAATATTATACTCCCTCCGTCCCATTTATATTGTCCCGTTTTACCTTTTTGGGAAGTCCCACAACATATTTGGTAAAGTTTGTGTGGCTCTAAATCATTCTTACTTTATTCTTACTTTATCAATTAATATCAACCACACAAATCCACTTTTCTTAATAACCGTGTCACCCTCTTCTGGGACAATATAAATGGGACGGAGGTAGTATTATTGAAGGTGATAATTATATCATTCATGCATGTTAATGTGTGTTGTTTAGGCACACTCAAACACGATATTACTTACCATATTTTTGATAATAAAAAATATAATTTCTATGTTTTAGAACATTGCCTTTTTACCAGCCACACATAACCATTATAATTAACACAATGGATCCTAGAAGTTTTACTTGTAGTTGTGTCTATTGTTGTTTACTAATTCGGATGGATATCATATATTGTTAGTGAACACTTCACAAATTTGGTTGTGGTGATTAGCAACAACAAATTTCAATGATAATTTTTCAGTGACATCTTATACAACATAATAAGAATCTTCCAAATGTGATCCTTTGTCTACCTTCTTTAACCCCACTCAACTCCCTTAACAATCAATCTGTATGATTTGAACCGTAGTTGTTAAATCTTGAAGCATGGGGTCTGGCACTGTGTTATTATCCTCCTTCAAGTCTATTTATCGATCCTTCTCATTTGAAGAACAGTTTTTCAAAGTAATATAAAATTCAGAGTTTCTAATTTAAAAACCAAAAAGTCGGTTGTTTTAGATCTAGATTTTGATGTAGTTAGTTTAGTTTAAGTGAAATGTATTCTGGGTTGGCTATACATACATAGTCCAATCTCAAGTTATGGAGGAGGCTCGGTTCAGGTATAGTGATATGGACGGAAAAGGGGGAGGCAATAGAAAATATTGAAGGTGTGACTCCTTATGACCACGTTTGTTTCTTACTCTGCCATACACATTGGAGAATATAACATAATTGTAAGAGAAGATTCATATCTACTCCTAAACTTATGTTTTCTCGACAACTAATATTTTCCCCATGTTCTTTTTGTGTTTACAAATTTGGCAATGTTGTGGTCATACTCCCGTGATTGTTTATGTGTTTACGAACTTGGATGTGTTGTGGGGTCTTCCATTGTATGATATTTTTACCATCTATTTGTTAGACACAATTACACGATATTGCGTTAATTTCAAAAAACAGTTTCATTTATGATTTGTTGCAGTGTTAGGGGGCAATACAAGACTTGTTTATGGGGGGTGTAGTATTTACAAAGCTCTTACAAAAGCACACGATTGGTTTATAGAATGTGTTGAAAAAAGATCAAAGATAACTACTTTTGCCACTTACTTGTCCCATGTTGAGCTTTTAATTGTCTTTTCTTTTATTATCAATCCATTTTGTTTGTATAAGGTTGATGCTCTCCAACACTAATATTTAGGGATGGTTTGGGTTGGCTGCTATGGGTAAGAGAGTAAGTTTTTGCAATGCATGTTTGCTTATCTCAACATATTCATATGCATTACTCCTCCACCCCCCACCCTTCACCTTAATTCATTACTTCCGTCATCCACGATTCCTAAAGTATGGGATGATAATTATGCAATAAAAGCATTTTTGCATTCTGAGCAAGGTCACAAAATTCATTGTTAATTTTTTCTCTGTTACATATTGATTTACTCAAAAGAGGATCAAATATGGACTTTAACTAGTTAATTGATTAACTGTGCATCCATATTCAATCCAAGATATCAATCTTTTCTAGTTATATATGTGACCTTTTATTATGTTGATGATTTTAGTTTGTTCATTCATCACCCCGATCCATGTATGTTTTATTGTTGGTAGTGAATTGGTAGTTTGCATATTATCATCTTCTCACCACTTTGAGTATCTTCCATGCTTCAACTGGAGTATCTAGTGATCCTTTCTTGAATTTCTGCACTTGCTTCTTCAATTCTATGACCTTGGAAGTAGGAAAATACTCTTTGATGAAGGCACTGTGCAGCTGATCTCATGCCTACAAGTGATGGTGTAGATTGTTGTCCAGCCATCTTTAAGCATCATCTCTCAATGAGAATGAGAAAAACATCATCTTCATTTGGCCATCGACCACCCCAAGTATCTTGAAGATTGGGCACATCCTTAGGAAACTTGTAATATGTGCCACATGATCTTCATTTGGTGCTCCTCTAAACTAGTTATTTGAAATCATTATGATTACCACCGACGTGATCCCATAATGATTAGCAGTAATTCCCGACCCGTATGTGCTTTCATATTCTGAAACTTCCGGTGTAAGGTACTTTGCTAACGTCTGACCTTGATTAAGAGGATTGTAATGCGGGACACAGTCTAGGAATGGAGGAGCTTGTTGTTTTGCCTGCTAGGCTGGCCTGGTTTGCACGTGAGGATCTGGTGTTGTGTTTGAAACAAATTAGTGGGAGGACGATGCTGCTTTTGGTAATTTACAATCTGAAGGTTTTGGTTAGCTCCTTGTAACCCAAGTGTTTGAGGTTGCAAAGGATTTTCAGGAGCACTTGTGGTTCGAAGGAGCTGGTACAAAGGAGGCAATGTGGAAGGTGAATTTTGAAATTTTTGAGGAATGAAAGGATGACGACAATTTTGAATCCAAGAGGAAGATAGATGTCCCAGTGGAGAACTTTGGGGAGAGGTATGGACATAGAAACCCTCATTCCCATGTAGAGTAGTTTGAATGGGTTGAGTGATGGGGACATTGGATGTCCAAGCTGTTCCGGAAGTGGATGGATCCATGTCTTATTAGAACGAGTATGCATAAAAATCTAACGTGCATGGTTAAAAGATAAAAATCCTTCAAAAAAACTGAAACTAAATAGAACTAGAGAGAAAAACTAAAACTAGTCGCTGAAATAAATTAACCTTAAAATCGACACTGTCTCTAGCAACGGTGACAACAACTTATGTGAACTTTCTCACACTTAAAATATGTGTATCAGTATAGGGTGTAAGTACGGGTATCGTATCCACTAGGATAGGACGGAAACGGGAAATTAAGTATTAACTAAATTCATCGATTAAACATAAATAAATAAAAACGATTGTGCGAGATGGATTTTGTAATTAAATGTGACAAAAAATCGTACTAAGTTAAAAGGCTCTTTTGAATTAATGACAGAAAGGGAACATGGATTGATTAGGGGGGCTATCAGACTTAATCACATGAAAATTATTTAATGAGCAAAACAAGTCAATACTAAGTTCTTACAGCTCTCGCCGCATAGAGTACAACGATTTAGAAAATCAGGTTGATCTCTCATGCGACAGACTTCTAAATCATTGCTAAAACGAGCAAGTGTATGGCTCCCTAACCTTGCTAATCTATTAGCGGGTGATTAAGTGCGAGTGAAAGTGTTCTAGAAATTTTTTGACATCTCTTAAATTATTCTATGTGCCATTATAATCCCAATGGCCGTTCCAGGTTACAAAATATAACAATTAAATTATTTAAACACATTAAATAATAATCATGAAATTATGCCATCAAAAGTTAAACCGAAAATCATAATTAGCATCCCTTCATCAATCATAATCTCTAATTAAATCTACTCACCATTCATAATTGAATTAACAACAAATGTGGAAAAGTAAGAATTAAGTGTCATTAATTTAAAAGAGAGAAATAACTCACAAACAATCCCAAAATTTTGAAGATCAAATGCTGAAAACCAGATTAAGTTCGTTCATAGGTTTGTCTATAGACTTAGTTTAGCCTAAAATTGGAGTTCACGGGTTGTTTAAATAAAAAGAAATCAAAGTTTAGGGCGAATTTTGGCCGAAATTGGATCGTGTGCACCTTCGTGTGAGCGAACAAAGATTTCCATAAAATTTCCCGCGCATGGCATGCACGGCTCGCATGACATGCACACCTTCCAGAGAGTGATGGTCCTTGGTAAAAGTCTAGAGGGGGAGGTGAATAGACTTTTAAATTTTTTCAATTTAAGGTCATAACCCTCTCTTAGTGAGTTTGATCCTTAAACCTTTTGAGAGGCTTTAGAATCAGCAGGAGAGGATTTGACTTTTGATAGACACACTGAGAAGTTTGACAAGGCCATTCTTCTGGAAAATGAATGAAGATAAATCAGCAGGCTGCTAAAATTTGAGGGGGCTGTTTTTCTGGGAGTTAGTTAAGGACTTGGTAGGTATTTTAGAAGCTTAAAAAAGATTGACACACTGATGTATCCTGGTTCGGAGGTGGTGTAATCCTCCTACATCTAGTCCCACCATATAGATGGATTTTAACCAAGCTATTAACCAATACACTTAGTGACCAGTTTACCCTTGATCATAAACATAAATTGTCAGGTTTTCACAAGGAGTACAACCCACTCCAAGTTACTCTTGCCTCTAGGTTTTTTACTAATGAACCAAGCCTCTAGGGAGCTACTCATGTCCTAATGCCTAGGTTTTTCACTAATGAACCAAATTGATTCAAGAGCTACTCATGTCCTATTCTACCCACTCTTTGGATTTGTATCAAAAATTATTCCAAAGGTGTTTACAACTTCTTTCCAACTATTCTAAGCTCTAGTATGAATATTCATTGTGAATTAGTCTAAGAGTTTAAAGAATGTGAATGAGCTAGGAATAAAGTGATGAATTAACACTTTATCTTTTGCAGGATATTCTAAATTTAATTGTCTTGATTGCACAAAGCTCGTTGAGTCTTCTTCGTCACATCCCTTGAGTATTTATAGACTTAAGGTTGTTGAACATCTCCCATTGGTAGAGGAGATTCAATCTTGAACGTTGAGGCGTCCATTTGATCTTCTATCTTCAGCATGCTCTCTTTTTGTCTTTTCTTGGAGTAGCCTGAATCTCTTTTTGTTCTCTTCTTGAGCTCATGCTTACACTTGTATTGAATAAGAGAGTATGAGTTTTCTTTGCTCTTTATTGTGAGTAACTTCTGGGAATTTTTAACTTGGATGGATTTACGAAATGAAAATCAACTGCCTGAATTCGGCAGGCTACTGATTTTCAATATTCAGTCAACTCTTTTAGTACTTTATTTCTTCTCTTTTGTTTTTGATACTTCTTCTTTTGTGCGTACTTTCTTATGCATGGGTGATATGCACTAATTAGTAGTGCATAAGTGTATGTTTTTATGTTTAATTTGTGTGGATTGTTTACCGTTTTATTTAGTTTGTAAACATTTGTGTGATTTTAGTTGTAATTGTATTTTAATCTTCAGTTATAAGTTGTAAAGTAGAATTAGGAATTACGGTGTTGAAAAGGAGGATTTTGAAATGAAGAAAAAGGAGATTGGACTGTCCAGGAGCTGAAACCCGACCGGGTATAACACTTCACCCGGTCGGGTAAGATTTAACAGACGAAGGTGGCTGGAAATTACACAGACCCGGTCGGGTCCCCTACTTGACCCGGTCGGGTCAGATGTGACCCGGAACACCAGAACATGCCGAAGATCGCCAGAATGTGGAAAATATCTGATTTTGACCAAACCCGGTCGGGTCAACTAGGGGACCCGGTTGGGTCAGACACGACCCGGGACCAAACGACGTGCAGAAACATGAGAACGTGGCGAAATATTTGATTTTGACGTTTACCCGGTCGAGTATGTCCATTTACCCCGGTCGGGTAAATGCCCCAGGGTGTTGAAAACACCTATAAATAACCTCATTTTCCTTCACTTTTCACATTCCTTCTTCCATACTCTTAAGCTCAGTTTAGAATAGTATTTCTTTTATATTTTTATAGCATGTTTAGTCTCCAAATGAGGAGCTAAACTTCCATTTCTTGGTGTTGCTCTTGAAGCTTGTTGATTATTAAAGTTGTGAGTTATTTTCTTAACTTCTTCCCTTGAATATTGATTATTCTCTTAATCTATCTATATATTAATGTTGGGGAGTGTTGCTAAGATGACAATTAGTTAACATCTCGACATTAGTTATAGTAATATTTATTTTCTTCCTCTATATATTAATGTTGGGGAGTGTTGTTAAGATGACAATTAGATAACATTTTGACATTAGTTATAGTAGGATTATTCATATTTAATCTTCTTCCTTGAATATTAATTCTCCCCTTGATCTATATCTATATTAATGTTGGGGAGTGTTGCTAAGATGACAATTAGTTAACATCTCGACATTAATTACTACTAGAAACGATCAACGAACCGATGGTTAATCGTTGATGGTTTCACAAGTAAGTAACTTCGGTTTATTAATGCACGGTCGTGGTTAATAAACTTAAGAGGGATTAATTTTGTTGGTTAAACCGAAACCGGTGTGTTGATGTTATCAATCTCAATTGATTTCATCAAGGAGTTAAGAGATTAAATGCTACTATTAAGTCGGTATATGGCGGTGTTCTATACTTGACTAATAGTAAGGGTTATTAATTAATGAACGGTCGTTGTTAATAACTATTCTCGATGAATTGGATATACTCCTCGATTGAGTATTTGAGTGGGGATAAGTTATAGATATAACAATGATCGACTAAAATATATCAACAAGTGGAAAGTAGCAATGCCAAGTCCTTTTTATCTTTGAATCAAATCACATTTAACTCGTTCATCTTCGTGTTTTATTTTAATTAAATCACTCAATCAAAACCCCTCCTTTATTTACTAGTTCTATAAAAAGAGAATTACTCCTTTCCCCGTGGATACGAACTCTACTACGCTATACTACGTATAAGTGTTGTATTGAATATTTATTTTGAAGTGCACACCACGACAAAGTGCACGTCAATGGGATACGCGGATTACAAAGTACATGATCAAATTTCAGTCTATAGTACGTGCATCATCAAAATAAGGGACCTAACAATTTCCCCCCTTTTTGATGATGCCAAAATTATCAAAGAAAAGAAATGTTTAAGGGGCAGATGGATCTTTTATATCTTTGAGTTTTTCTGCAATCTCTTCTAACTCAAAGCTGGAGACAGAAGAGATTGACCTTGTAGGAGATCCATGCGGTTTCTTCAGTTTGGCATCATTTCTTCTTTTGACCATTTCTTCTGCTAGCCTGATTTCTTTGTTCCTCTTTCTGGTGATTGTTCCTCTATGTCCTTTAGTCAGTCCTTGTGTTGAGGGAGCTTTCCATGGTCCTTTCTTTAGTCTTGATCCTTCTGGAGGGTCTTATGATGGTCCTTCAAGGAGTAGAGTGCTCCTTTTCATTCTCTTGTTTTCTTCCCCCCTTTTGGCATCATAGTCATCCATCTGTTTAGCTATAATGGTAATGCGTTCCTGAGCTCTGTCATGATGCATTTGAAGTTGTTTGCAAGACTTCCCATTCTCTTTTCGGTAGAAATGCCTTTCTCATTTGCAGAAGCTATCTGGGCATCTGTCTATGGGCATGATGTAATCCTCCTACATACAGTCTCACCCTGTAGATGAATTTCCACTGAACTATTAACCAATACACTTAGTGACCAGTTTACTCTTGATCATGGGCATAAACTGTTAGGTTTTCAAGAGGAGTACAACCCACTCCAAGTTACTCTTGCCTCTAGGTTTTTCACTAATGAACCGAACTAATTTAAGAGCTACTCATGTCCTAACCCCTAGGTTTTTCACTAATGAACCAAATTGATTCAAGAACTACTCATGTCCTATTCTACCCACTCTTTGGATTTGTATCACAAATTCTACCAAAGGTGTTTACAACTTCTTTCCAACTATTCTAAGCATGCTCTCTTTTTGTCTTTTCTTGGAGTAGCCTGAGTCTCTTGTTGTTCTCTTCTTGAGCCCATGCTTACACTTGTATTAAATAAGAGACTATGAGTTGACTTACAAAAGTTTTCTAAGTCGTAGCCCACTTGTTTATTAGAATCCCGTGACTTTCTTTTATAATCAAGTTGCAAAGTAAAAAAAATTATTTTTACTTTGCTTTTTACTGTGAGTAACTTTTGGGAATTTTTGACTTGGATGGAATTACAAAATGAAAATCAGCTGCCTGAATTTGGCAGGCTACTGATTTTCAATATTGAGTCAACTCTTTTAGTACATTTATTTCTTTTCTTTTGTTTTTGGTACTTCTTCTTTTGCGTGTACTTTCTTATGCATGGATACGTAAATTACAAAGTACATGATCAAGTTTCAGTCTATAATACGTGCATCATCAAAATCAGAAGGGACCTAACAGAGAGTTCCAAGCCTCTGCACACGACGTGCGTGGCTCGTGCGCACTACGTGCACATCTCAAGTCTGAATTTTGATGCGCATTTTATTAATAATTTCATAACCATAACGGTAATGTTCTTTCAATGACTTCTTAAAACCTTATTGTATTGACTATTTCACGTCATCTCACGCATTCAATATAATTCACCTTAATATAGTACTATTTTTATTCGGTCTTATGTTTACACATTTCACCCTTCTAGAATCTAGATCCTCCTAATAGTATTGTTTTTTATCAGCGCTTAATCTAA
Source organism: Cuscuta epithymum (assembly GCA_945859915.1). NCBI lineage: Eukaryota > Viridiplantae > Streptophyta > Magnoliopsida > Solanales > Convolvulaceae > Cuscuta > Cuscuta epithymum. The sequence continues at coordinate 4,913,140 of CAMAPF010000006.1, forward strand.
TATTTTATCATTATAAGAACTTTGAGAAGTTTTTTTGTGGTAGATATAATTTTTTGTAAGAATTTCATCTTTAGGCAAAAGGGGCACTAGAAGAACTCATTGAAAAGAAAGTACTCAACGATACAAAACAAGAAGTAAATATTTCAAGTCCTCTTACTGTTTATAAATGTAGTACTTTATATTTGTTGGCTATTCTAACTAATTAGGTTTTATCACATGAAAATTATTTAATTGAGCACCACAAATCAATACTAAGTTATAACATCTCTCACGGTGTAGAGTACAACGATTTAGAAAACCAGGTTAATCTCTCATTCGACAGACCTCTAAATCATTGCCAAAGCGAGCGAGCATAGGACTCCCTAACCTTGGTAATGTATTAGCTGGTGATTAGGTGTGTGTGAAAGTGTTCTAGGACAATTTAGATTTCTCTTAAATTATTCTATGTGCAATTATAGTCCTAGCGGTCGTTCCAAATTATAAAATATACTAGTAACAATTAATTCATTTGAACAACAAATTAAATAATAACCATGCAATTATGCCATCAAGAATAAAACCCTATATCATAATTAACACCCTTTCATCAATCACAATCCCTAATTAAATATACTCACCATTCATAATTGAATTAACAACATAATTGGGAAAGTAGGATTTAATTGTCATTAGTTAAAGGAGAGAAAGAACTCACAAACAATACCAGAATTTTTAAGATCAAATGTTGAAAAAAAGAAGAAATTCGTTCATAGCCTTGTCTCTAAACTTAGTTTAGCCTAAAACTGGAGTTTACAGGCTGCTTAAATAGAGAAGTCGAAGTTTGGGGCAAACTTAGGTTAAAATTAGATCGCGCGCACAGCACACGCAACTCCGTGCGCGTGACCAAAGATTTCTATAAAAGTTCTGGCGCATGGCATGTGCAGCTCGGTGTGCGTACCTTCTAGAGAGTTCAAAGACTCCACACACGGTGTGCACGGCTCGTGTGCACGGCGTGCACATCTCCCGTCCAAATTTCGATGCACATTTATTAATAACTACATAATCATAAAATTAATGTTCTTTCAATGACTGCATACGGCCTTATCATATTGACTATTTTACGTTGTCTCACACATTTAATAGAATTCACCTTAATATAGTTATATCTTTATTCGGCCTTCTGTTTAACCATTTCACCATTCCAGATTCTCCTAATAGTATTGCTTTTTATCACCGCTTTATCTAACATTTTATCATTATAAAAACTTTGAGAAGCTTTTGCGTGGTTGATACATTTTTTTTAATTCACTTGTAGGCAAAAGGCTCACTAGAAGAACTCATTGAAAAGAAAGTACTCAATGTTACACAGTTCATCTGAATCATCAATCAAAACAGGAAGTAAATATTTAAATTGCTCTTACCCTTTATCAATGTAGTACCCTGTGCTTGCAGACAGACTAATCTAACTAATCACATCTTTGCATCATTATATTTACATCTTAATGGTCTTAGTTTTGATTTTTTTACTTGCTAACTCTTATGATCCTTCAAAATATATAACACAATCTCCAATGAGACAAATGAGAAGTCCAAAGTTCCAAGCCTACGCACATGGCGTGCGCGGCTCGTGCGCACGACGTGCACTCCTCCCGTCCGAATTTCGAAGTGCATTTTATTAATAACTACATTACCATAAAAACAATGTTCTTTCAATGACTGCTTACGGCCTAATCATATTGACTATTTTGTCTCACCTAAGACATTTAATAGAATTCACCTTAATGTAGTAATATCTTTATTCGGCCTTCTGTTTAACCTTTTCACCCTTCGAGATTCTCTTAATAGTATTGCTTTTTATCCGCGCGTTATCTAACATTGTATTATTATAAGAACTCTCAGAAGTTTTGCATGGTTGGTACATTTTTTTGTTAGAATTTCACTTTTAGGCAAAAGGATCGCTAGAAGAACTGATTGAAAAGAAAGTGCTCAACGGTACATAGTTCATCTGAATCATCGATCAAAACAATAAGTAAATATATCAATTGCTCTTACCCTTTAATAATGTAGTACAATAGTACTCAGTACTTGATGGCTAATCTAACTAATCACCATGTTGAATCATTATATTTAGATCTTAATGGTCTTAGTTTTGATTTATTTTACTTGTTTACTCTTATGATCCTTCAAAAATTATAACACAATATCAAACGAGTCGAATTAGAAGTCCAAAGTTTTAAGCCCCCGCACACGGCGTGCGCGGCTCGTGCGCACTGCGTGCATACCTCCCGTGTGAATTTCGATGCACATTTTATTAATAGCTAGATAACCATAAAAATAATGTTCTTTCAATGAATGCTTGAGGTCTTATCATATTGACTATTTTACGTCGTCTCACACATTTAATAAAATTCACCTTAATATAGTAATATATTTATTCGGCCTTCTGCTTAACCATTTAACCGTTCAAGATCCTCCTAGTAGTACGTATTGCTTTTTATTAGCGTTTTATCTAACATTTTATCATTTAAGAAGTTTGAGAAGTTTTTGCGTGGTTGATACAATTTTGGGAAAATGGTTGTAATTAGGAGTAAAAAAGACTAAATGTGCACACATAGGACTGCTCTTGTTTTAAAATCTAAATAAAACTAAATTTTCATTTTGTTCCAATATTACCCTTAATGAGTTGTTCGCTGATTTACTCCAGCCAACTCCCAAAATCTCTTTCTTTTTGTTTTAAGTTTCGCAGACCAAGCTTCTGCCTTCTAGGCAACGGAAAATAGGCAGCGATCAAACACGACGAATAGGCAGCGATCGGATCATCAGAAAACTCCATGGATAACGGTGAGGTGGTAACACAAGATGACTGCAATGTTTGATGGAAAGGTTCTTAGTTCACGAAAAAAGCATGTTGTTAAAAAAAATTTAGACCTCAGTTTCATCTTCTAAATACCCTCCTTTTGTTTCACCTTTTCGTCACACGACCAAAGCTCTGTTTTATATTTGGTGGTTAAACAAATTCCAAATTTATTCTGAAATGCCAAAAAAGTGGCATTTTTACTCTTCAAAAATTTCATATTTCCCCTTGAAAATGCCATTTAGATGGCTTTCTCGACTCATGATGGCAATCTGATAATTTTTTTGGCATAAGTCAGATCGGTGGATGTCGGTTATGCTCGCGGAAGCCGGATCTGTAGCGACGGAGGCCAAATCTGTAGGGACGGCGGCCGGGGGTCGGAGGCGGCCAGATCTGGCCAGATCTAATGCGACGACAGATAGATCTACGGTGACAACGGCCGGATCTGTAACGGTGACCGGTTCTACAGCGGCGGCTGGAAACCGGCGGTCCGGCGACAGTCCAAGCTTCTGTTGCCAGCAGTTGGTTTTGCTAAGTTTGAGGGCATTTTTGTCTAGCTACAAATATTAACTCCTATTTGGGGAAATTTTAAAGTTACCCCTCTTTTTGCAATTGATGATTTATTTACTCCCATTTAGGCAAATCTCCCTACAATTTTTTGTTAGAATTTCACTTGTAGGCGAAAGGATCACTAAAAGAACTCATTGAAAATAAAGTACTCAACGTTACACGGTTCATCTGAATCATCCATCAAAACAAGAAGTGGATATTTAAATTGCTCTTACAATCTTACCCATTATCAATGTAGTACCGTGTGTTTGCAGACTAATCTAACTAATAACAGCTTTGCATCATTATATTTACATCTTAATGCTCTTAGTTTTGATTTTTTACTTGTTAACTCTTATGATCCTTCAAAAAATATAACACAATCTTGAATGAGACAAGTTCCAAGCCTACGCACAAGACGTGCACGGCTCGTGCGCACTGCGTGCACACCTCCCGTCCAAAGTTCGAAGTGCATTTTATTAATAACTACATTACCATAAAAATAATGTTCTTTCAATGACTACTTACATCCTAATCATATTGACTAGTTTACGTCATCTCACACATTTGATATAATTCACCTTAATATAGAAATATATTTATTCGGCCTTCTGTATAGCCTGTTCACCCTTCCAGATTCTCCTAATAGTATTGCTTTTTAACAGCGCTTTATCTAGCATTATATCATTATAAGAACTTTGAAAAGTTTTTGCATGGTTGATACATTTTTTTGTTAGAATTTCACTTTTAGGCAAAAGGATCGCTAGAAGAACTCATTGAAAAGAAAGTACTCAAAGGTACACCGTTCATCCAAATCATCCATCATCACAAGAAGTAAATATATCAATTGCTCTTACCCTTTAATAATGTAGTACTCTGTACTTGCTGGCTAATCTAACTAACACCACGTTGCATCATTATATTTACATATTAATGCTCTTAGTTTTGTTTTCTTTTACTTGTTTACACTTGTGATTCTTCAAAATATATAACACAATATTGAATGAGTCGAAATCGAAATCCAAAGTTTTAAGCCCCCGCACACGGCGTGCGCGGCTCGTGCGCACTGTGTGCACACCTCCGGTGTGAATTTCGATATCTGCACATTTTATTAAAAGCTACATAACCATTACATAATGTTCTTTCAATTTGTGCTTGAGGCCTTATCATATTGAATATTTTACGTCGTCTCACACATTTAATAGAATTAACCGCAGTACAGTAATATCTTTATTCGATCTTCTGTTTAACCATTTCACCCTACCAGTCCTATTAATAGTATTGCTTTTTATCAACGTTTTATCTAACATTTTATCATTATAAGAACTTTGAGAAGTTTTTGCATTGTTGATACAATTTATTTTGTTTGAAATTCACTTTTAGGCAAGAGGATCACTAGAAGAACTCATTGAAAAGAAAGTACTCAATATATTGTACACAGTTCATCCGAATCATCCATCAAAACAAGAAGTAAATATTTCAATTGCTCTTATAATCATTATAATTACATCTTAATGAGTTTTGCGTCATTATAATTACATCTTCTTACTGCTCTTAGTTTTTTTTTACTTAGATACTCTTATGATCTTTCAAAAAATATAACACAATCTCAAATGAGTAAATTGAGAAGTCCAAATTTCCAAGTTCCGCACAAGGCGTTTGTGGCTCGTGTGCACTGCGTCCACACCTCTTGTCCGAATTTCGATGCGCGTTTTATTAATAACTACATAACCATAAAAATAATGTGCTTTCAATGATTGCTTACGGCCTTATCATTTTTGACTATTTTACGCCATCTCACACATTTAATAAAGTTCACCTTAATATAGTAATATATTTTTTCGGCCTTTTGTTTAACCATTTCACCATTCCAAATCCTCCTAATAGTATCACTATTTATTAGCGCTTTAGGTAAAACAAAGTGTGGCATATTTGCAGGGTCTAAAAACGTATTTAAGCCTATTATTTATTCCAACATGAAAATTTAGAATGTTAATAGTATCCTCATGAATGCTAAAATCTATTAAAATCGTGTATTCAACACCGTAAATTTACATCTGTGGAAGAAAAATATACAGTCATTGTGCTAAAATAATTCTTTTATATAATGATAAAATAATTCTTTTATATAATGTTCGGGGTATATATGTTACATATACAAGTTTGAGGTACTTACTTCACACACCTTCAAAGTTTGGGGTATTTAAGTTAATTTTCCCATTATATTATCACACGGACAAATGAGCGTTATATATGGTGTCCTTAAATGCCGCTCTTTTCTCAACATATTCCTCCATTGTTGTTAGTCTAAATTAGCATTCTATAGCCCATATTTCTAGACAAGAGCCACCTATGACCAGAAGATGTGCTAGCAAATGTGGTGTATGCTGGGGGATTGTTGACAAGTGCTCTGCACCTTTAGCTAGCATTTTCTAAATCGACATGTGACATTGGTTCTCTACTCTATTAAGGGAGAAGAACACACTACACTATCAATGATTGCTTTTAGCGTATTGTTAAACACTTGGATTCTATATCATTACTACAATTATCTAGGTTGGATTTTATTTACAAATCAACAACTACAAATAATAAATAAATGACAAACCCGGTAAAATGTGATTATCACTAATTTAACTTTACGTGATACAATTTGATCAAAGAAGAGCGTCTAAGGTGATGGCAACATACATAAAATGTGTATCGAAATACGGATTGATCACACAACCATACATGTCATATTGTATTAATAACTTCATAACCATAAGAGTAACATTATTTCAATGACTGCTTATAGCCTTATCATATTGTCTATTTCACGTCGTCTCACGCATTTTATACAATTAACCTTAATATAGTAATATCTTTACTGGGCCATCTGTTTACCCATTTCGTCCTCCCAGATTCTCCTAAGAGTACTGCTTTTTTATTAGCGCAATGTCTAATACTCTATCATTATAAGAACTTTGAGGAGTTTTTGCGTGGTAGACACATTTTTTTCTAGAGTTTCACTTTTTAGGCAAAAGGCGAATCTGAAGAACTCATTGAAAAAGAAAGCACCCAACGACACACAGTTCATTTGAATCATCCATCAAAACAAGAAGTAAATATTTCAAGTCCTCTTAACCTTTATCAATTTAGTACTCTGTAATTGCTGGCTAATCTAACTAATCACCACTTTGCATCATTATATCTAACTACACAGTGCCTTTAGATTTGAAAATGTTTTCCCCTGTTTACTCTTACGATCCTTTAAAAAATATAACACAATCTCGAATGAGTCAAATGAGAAATCCAAAGTTGTGAAGGATAATATATAATCAAAGAAGAAAAGATATATCTGAATATACATTGAATTTGCAATACAAATAAGAAATGGCTTAGTTATGAATTATATTTTAGGCAATCACTTCCATAACACCTATAAACAATGTCTGTGAGTAGAATATTTGTGATGTGTATCCATACAAATCTTGTCTTTGAGCATAGAAGATTTTGCCTCTCAAAAGATGCTGATGTACAAATAGGATTTCTCAGCTCCAAACTCTTTTATGATAATTCCAAAATCACTAATCATGTAGTCTATTACTTGCTCGATTAATAGAATCTTATGAAGATCCGTGATTTATCCCTCTATCACTCTATAGTTCATATCTTTCAAAACTCACGCTTCATTTTTAACTCGAACTTTGGTGCAATGTTGTTTATTTTTATTTGAATATGTTGTTAGCGTTTTGCTCGATTCCTAGAAAATCGACTTGATATTTATATCGTAAATAGCTAATGGCATTCTAGAGAGAATATATAACCAAGTAACAACGAGAAAAGTGTTTCGTAATGAATTATTTTCGAACCCCTACAACTATCCAGCGTAGGATATTTATAGTAGAACAAATGAGGAGTGCATTTAATGTACCATTATTGTACGGACCAGACCCCACAACGTATTTGTGAATGACACATGGTGTTGATGATGTTTGTGTCGCGACGAACGAACATGCGTGTTATACTCGTTTGCATGTACATGGGAGTCCATACTTGACTAGTTAGTGAATATCTATCCATCTGGTCTTGGCCAAGGTTGCAAAATTGAGAGAACACTGTATAAAAGTGCTCATCTTGATTTGTGGTAGATGTTTGAGAAGGGGAACTAGGCTGCTTGTTGTTAGTCTAATCGACAAAACAAGGGTCTATGCTGAGGATTACAATAATTATTCTTAGTTTGAGAATAATAATAGTGTTCATATTTTGAAATTAGAGACATTTTTATATAAGATTTTGTCAAGATTATGTCATGTGCAATACACATAGAAAGAGAATTGTAGAAACAATGTGGGTTAGGATAAGTGATTGAATAAAGATCGGGAAAGTTCCCGAAATAGGACTAAAACAGTTTGAAAATTCCAAAATAGGACTGCCATGTTTTTAATTCCCAAAATAGGAGCAATTACTGCCAAGTTTGGAATATACTGCCATGTTTGAAGTCTGGTACTGCCAAAACATGGCAGTAATTAGTCCTATTTTGGGAATAAAAACATGTTAGTCCTATTTTGGAATTTTGAAACATTTTTAGTCCTATTTCGGGTAATATCCCATAAAGATCGCATTAGTCTAAACTTTTAAAGATAGAAAATATTTTTAAAGATGGACTCCATTCATATTATTTGTTTGTGACACTTTTTTATTATTATTAATTTTCTTTTTAAAAATTCACAATTACCTTTATGTTTTCTAGTTTTTACATTCTTTTCAATACTTTTCATCTTCTCTCATACTTTTTATACGTTTCTTGGTTACTTCCTTACTTACTTTCTTCTATTTTTTATATCCCTTTCAAAATATTTTATCACCTGTCATTTTCTTTTTTCTTAATACTCCTTCCATCCCGCAAAGATGTTCCCGGTTTGACCTACACACATATTAAGGAAATAAACTTACCAGAAGGTAAATTTTACTGTTTCGACACTGTTTGACACTGTTTGGCACTGTTTTGCATTGTTTGACAATATTTTAATGTAGGATAACTTTCCATTTAGGGAAAAGGAAACTTCTTTTTGGGACATCCAAAAAAGGAAAGTGGGAACATCTTTACGGGAAGGAGGAAGCATTTTAGAAAAAAGGGAGGTAGTAAGATTTTGCCTGATATAGAAATGAATGTAAGGGTAACTCTTGTACGGCATTTTCGAACCCATTTATAACATCATGAAATTATTACAGTGGAAAACCTGGGCAACAGCAGCAAACGACCATCACCTCATATCAGTTGCAGAGCAAGTCCTTGGCAGCCGACCAAGGCGGGAAAAGCGAAGGCGGGAAAAGCGAAGGCGGGCCAGAGAGAAGAGGTTCAAAGAGAGCTACCCAGAGACAGGTTAAGATACGCTCAGAGGATGAAGGAGAGAGCAGGAAAAGGCGGCGAGCCGTCCGTGAACGAGCGTTACACTCAGTGGAAGTCTCTGGTTCCCATTCTCTACGACTGGCTAGCTAATCACAACCTTGTGTGGCCATCTCTCTCCTGCAGGTCCGGCATTTCTCCACCTCTCACTCACTCTAGGGTTTACCATTTTCAATATCTATGCTGCTTTTGTTTAACTGGAACGTTGGTGTTTTATGTTTGTTTTGCGTGATCCTGTTGTTGTTAGCGTTCTGCTTGCTCCTAGAAACATAATGGATTAGTCATTTGTAATTTAACCCCTTTTCATTTTTATATTTGATAGACGAATCACACTTCAATTTGTCTATTCTTCTGAAATTGTTTAAGGTACTCAAGTGAAAGCCTTCGAATTTTGAGATTTTCGAAAATATATTGTTTTAATATAATTATGTATTAAGGGGTCATGTTTGCTTTTAGATCATATATGCCTAGTTTATACTTTTTATTTGTCTCGGTACTGCTACATCAATGCAATAGCATGGAGTGAAGTTTTCACCATTTTATGACATACGGAGTATTTGAGATTTTACATTTTTTTATCCTAATAACAAATGCCACTGCCATTTCTATCAGGTGGGGGCCACAAGTGGAGCAAGCAACATACAAGAATCGTCAACGGCTTTACCTATCTGAGCAGGCAAGTTGATCTTATGGAACCGTTTAAATGCTTATATTCTGTTACTAGCTTTTCAGCGCGGCTTGTGTGACTGTTTCAAGATGCAAACTTTATTAAATTACTGGATTTTTTTTATTTGCATCAATTCCTTTTTGTTTTAAAAAGTTTGGTGCTGGGTGGTTCTACGAAGAGACAAACTTAGTTGCTCTGAAATGTAGATCGACACGAATACGAGAATATAATGGATTGATTTTGGTAGTTAATGAATGCCATTCATTTTTTTGTATATTTTAGATCAGTATTTTCTCCTGCTGCCAAATCATAATTACTCCGAAGCAGGGGCGTATGTAGGGCCGGGGCAGTGGGGGCAGCTGCGCCCCCCAAACCCAACCCAACCCCAATATTTTAGATATATATATATATACACACATCAAGAATATCCATTTGGTAACATGTGTTTGTGTTTGCTGACTGGTTGAAGCGCTGATCATGTGCAAAGTCATAATTGACATGGGTTTGATTCCCTGAAGAGGGAAATTTTGTTTGTTTCTTTTCCCTCTTAAAAACTGTCCCAAGTCCCAACCTTGCTTACTTTTGGATACTTTTCTAGGTCCAGTATTAATCTTTGATATCATGTAGTATGTAATCTAATTTCTTGACTGTACAAATTATACGATTAATAGTTCTTATTTCATCCGTCCTGAATTGATTAGTTCATGTTTTTTCAGATAGTTAAATCGGTTTTATTAGTTAAAAGTTACATATTTGGTTTTCCATAAAAAGTTGCTTTACATATTTGGGAACTCCATTGAATGCTAAATGTTTAAATAAAATGAAACTGTGTTAATCAAGAAAAGTTGACATCGGAAATCATTTTGGGACGAGGGATTACTATAAATGTGAAGTTACATAAGCAATAAAAATCATTTTTAAAAGGAATATAAAGATAGTTTTTAGACAAAATGAAAAGTAAAATCCGTCATAATATTTTTTAAACAAGTGTTGTTACTTATAGTTATTTTGTAATATCGCTATCATATTGTACGTAATCGATTATTTGTGAAATGTGTACGATAGCAACCTTCATAGTGTAAATTTCCCCCGCTCTGCCCCCCCCCCCCAAAAAAAAAACCGTGGATACGCCACTGCTTCGAAGTATATTATACTAAAGTACTAAATATGCCCACACAAACAATTGTATTGTTCTAAGACTTTTATTTAAGGTTGATAGTTCACCTGGAGTTTTGATTAATTTTGAAAAAAATCTATAGGACCACAGATGACAATTTCCTCCCACTTCCACACAGCACACATATTTGCACCCAAACTTGAGCCCCCCCCATGTGTAAGAGTTTATGGGTGTTAGTGGGTGGGGGTGGATTTAAAAAAAAATCAAACTGCTCCACTTTGAGTCATTCCACAGATCTTTTATGTAAAAGCATGCTATCACTGACCTGATGTACTGTGACTTAAAGTACTTTCTTAGAAATGAAATATACAAGGTATTACATGCTTACACATTATCGCTATGCGTGCATATATTAGGAAGATAATATAGGTTCACCACCTTTGTTGTTGTTCTATTTCTTCCTATTTTTTAAGCATTGAATAAATTTCATTTTCTAATCATCTTAAAAATTAATTTTTAGTTGAGTGATAATTTATTTGGTACTTCGACAGGTATATAACTTTCACAAAAATTGAATAATCTTTTGTTCAATTACATTTGAATACTTTTATTACGTACTTTGTTATTATAGATATTGAATTTTAATGTCATCAATTGTGAAATTAATTTGTATTGATATGTTTAAATAATTATTACTATAAAAGTGGTGAGGGCCCCCACCCGCCGGGTGGGTTATTAAAAGTGTGCCTACCTCTGGTTATGAATGGGTAGGTGGAGAAATTGCAATATGACATGGTGGGTTGCTGTTGGATGTAGCCTGGCTGTGCCATCTCAGCTTACAGTTTATTAGTGATAAATTGCTAATTAACCTTTGGTTATTTCTGAACTTGCTTCCCCATGCTAGACTGATGGTAGTGTTCCAAATACACTTGTCATAGCAAACTGTGAAATCGTAAAACCCAGGGTTGCTGCTGCTGAGCACATTGCACAGGTATATTTTTGTATATAATAGGTTGATTTTTTTTTAATTCCTATTATATTACATATTGGGTTCCCATGCTGCAGTTCAATGAAGAAGCACGCTCTCCTTTTGTAAAGAAGCACAAGACAATTATACATCCCGGCGAGGTGCGCGAATTCCATTTTGTTTCCATTCTCTTTAAAAAGTTTAAAGAGTGTTTATATTGATTTAGTCTACTTGTCACATTCTCTTGTTTGGTGTGAAGTTTTGATATTCTAGTTTAGTTAACCTCTCTTTAAACATGAGCACTACATGAATCATGAATGGATATTCACATCCTATGTATTTGTGTAGGGGAATCAATGAAGGTCATTCTTTATACATCGTAGGACACTGGAAAGATTCCTTAGGCTTTAGGAACGTAATACCTACTTTTGCTTAGAGTTGATTCAAAATTTATGTGAATAATTGCAGGTAAATCGAATTAGAGAGTTGCCTCAGAATAGTAAGATTGTGGCAACACACACTGACAGTCCTGATGTGAGTGTTTTCTTCGGTTCGATGCCTTTCATAACCATTTTTGACAATCCTTTTTCCAATTGTATGCTCTCTTTATTTGTATTTGTAATTAACATTAATCTCTTGACACAATTTCATGGGCTTCTTAAACTTGTGGAACCAGGTTCTCATATGGGATGTTGATTCTCAGCCCAATCGAAATGCTGCTTTGGGAGCTGCCAATTCTCGCCCAGATTTGGTATGCTTTTCTATAATAGTTACTACCTCTGTCCCGGTGGACTTTGCCAAGTGCAAAGTATGTGCGAAATAAGAATAGTAAAAACTGTGTGGTTGAGATTTGTGCAGAGGAGAGAGAAATGTGCAGAACCACAAATTAGTTGCTTTAATAGGAAAGTGGCAAAGTTTTTTGGGACAACCAAAAAGGGAAAGTTGGCAAAGTCCAATGGGACGGAGGGAGTATTGAAGTCCATCAACATGTTACTTTTACTTTTTAGTCTTTAGAGTAAATTTAATTTATATTTCGATCGGATGTTTATGTTCAAGATATTGTATCAATACTTCAGGCATTTTGCATGAAATGACCTTAGCATTCTACTATGGTTGGTTTTCCTCCAGTTATGTGGCATAGATCTGTGTACCACTTGCAGGTGTTGACAGGTCATCAAGATAATGCTGAATTTGCACTAGCCATGTGCCCGACAGAGCCCTTTGTGCTATCTGGAGGTTAACTGCTGCTAAACATATTTTAGTTTCGAAGTATTTTGCTGTCTATACAGCTTTTAAGTAGTTGAATCTTTGTTCGTCTGCTTAACGGTTTACCCTGCCTCTGATGTTGATGCACAAACGCAAATGACAGTTTGATGTATATAATATTGTGTAGATGCTTAAAGTAATGCTTTGGATTTACAATTGTATTTCTGACAGGGAAGGACAAGTCAGTAGTCCTGTGGAGCATTCATGATCATATCTCTACCTTGGCAACAGAACAGGGAGATAAAAAGTCTCCAGGATCTGGATCCATTAACAGTAAGCTGCCTGGGAACAGTCCTACTGTTCAAGCTCGGGGTATTTTCCAAGGGCATGATGATACTGTTGAAGATGTTCAGTTTTGCCCTTCAAGGTATTTGAGTTATCTATATCTGCATCCTGACACATTTAGTTTCTTTTATCTTAAGAATAAATTGAGTAACATAAATAATAAATGTGTGTACTGATAGTAAACTTCTACTATACCATTTATTATGCATGAGTATAAACTTCTACCCTACATTTCAATAAAATTTATCTCTCCTACACACATTAAGAGGCATTTTTAGGACAAAAATAATACGTAGTATGAATAATAAATATAGTATCTGTTTAAACTTGGCCACATTGCAAATAATAGAACACAATAGTTATGTTTATAATGCTATGAACTGAGTTCAACCAGGTAAATGGTTGGATTAAACCTTCTAACCCTTAGTTTGACCCATATGCATTATAGTTCAGTATAGACATGGAATTGGCTCTGGTCTGGCACTGCTCATCTCAAACTCTAAGAAGGCTTCCTTCAGTTTGCACTACCTTTTTTTGGTTACTTTAGCTGATTGCCATATTAATGTTTTTTCATGATCAAAGTTTTCTACCATGTTGGAAAAAAATTGCAAAGTTAGAAAATTTGTATCATGAACCTAACATTTAATTTTTCTTTTTTTGATATAGTGCACAGGAGTTCTGTAGTGTTGGTGATGATTCTTGCATAATATTCTGGGATTCAAGACAAGGTTCAGCTCCAATCATGAAGGTTATCTCTTGAACTTTCTTTTTTTATGTGGCTAGTTCAGTTTATACATGTAAAAGATGACTGCCTGCCTATGAAAACTTTTATCCTGTGCTCTTTAGGCGGAATCTGAATTATGAATAGATTGCCATTCCTTTTAACTACTCCCTCCTTCCCACCAAGATTGTCCATCTTTCCTTTCGGACCGTCCCACTAAGATTGTCCCATACCAAATTTGATAAATTTTGGGTGGTTCTAAATCATTCTTACTTTATTTTTACTATATCAATTCAATATCAACTGCATAAACACACTTTTCTTAATAACCGGACCACCTCCTCATGTCCCAATGTTAGGATGTTTTCTTTTGGACTGAAATTTGCTGGTCTGGTCTGGTTAAGTCTGGTCTGATCTGGTCTGGTCTGATCTGAACGGGTTTGGTCTGGTTTGGTAAACGTCTGGTCTCTGTGTATTTTATAACTATCCAAGTCTGGTCTGGTCTGTTTAAGTCTGGTCTGGTCTGGTCTGGGACTGAAAACAGTCCAAAAGAAAACATCCTTAGTGGGACAAAGGTAGTATCAAACAAAATGCTCTTTCTTTACAGTTATCAACCTGTGCATTTCATTCTCTGATTTGGTGCTTTAATCTTAGACACAGTTATTTCTTAGAACTTCATCTAGAAGGTCCTGGGAATATCTGATTGAAAGTAGAGCCTTGTGATCAAATTACTGATCTCTTGTCTAAATGGCTAAACCTTATTACTACAATACTACCATTAGGTCAATCCTAGTTGTGCTCTTGTGCTAACTGCTAAGATATCTATGGTTATATGGGAATATTGTTTTTCGCAGGTTAAGAAGGCCCACAATGCTGATCTCCATTGTGTTGACTGGAACTCATTTGACGTTAATCTTATATTGACTGGGTAATGCATGCTAAGTATTTTACTTTCAGGACTTTGCTGTTTAAATTCTTCATTTGATTGGTTATAGGTAGACATTTGTTATCATTTTTTATTTATCTGGGGTAAACTTGTTAGCATAATATTAACCAGTTGAACTAGTGTCACCATTAGCATATACAATCTTTTTTAGGAATTGATGTGAATATCCTGTTTATTCAGGTCTGCTGATAACTCAGTTCGTATGTTTGATCGTCGAAAACTCACTTCTGGAGGAGTAGGATCTCCTGTCCACATATTTGAAGGTCACTCTGCTGCTGTTCTATGTGTTCAGGTATTATATACTCGTAATCTGCTCCCCCATCCCGTTTCATAAGTCATACTACCCTTTTCAGTTTTTTCCCATGATTACTTCTACTTTTTTAAGCATCACTATCTTTATACTTTTCTCAATTTATCCTTTTATGATTTGACATACCCATTTGTACACATTTTTATGTTGTACAAGGGTAAACTGGAAAATTTGATCTCATGTGATGGGTTTCATTAATATGTTCATGAACAAATTCCCCATAATACACAATAATCTTTAGAAATAAACTTGTAAATTGTTCAGTGGTCTCCAGACAAGTCATCTGTATTTGGAAGTTCTGCGGAGGATGGTGTCTTGAACATCTGGGATCATGAGAAGGTTTGAGTTATCATACTTGTTCTTTTTAGTTTTGAAGTTTGAAGGGAACTATCCGTGTTTCATCATTAAAATGATGTATCATTTTTTTTATTAATAAATGTTATGGTCAGATTGGTAAGGAGGAACATGAAGAACCAAAACCTGCAAATTCCCCTTCAGGCTTGTTCTTTCGTCATGCTGGACACAGGTTTGGGGGATTCCTAAGCACTTTTCATCTGCTTTCTTATATCTGTAATGGATTGCTCCATGTTAATAATAAATTCTATCAGTACTTTTGCTCTATAATCTTCCATTCTCAACACAAGGAAAATGATATTAAAGAGGAATATGATAACATGGAAAAGGAAGAAAATATTTGATCTTATGAAAACACTATGGATAGAACCAGTGCCGGTCGGAGGCCTTTTCTTCATGGTACTCAGGCCTATGATCCATATTGGTTACCGAACACTAATTATTTGATTATGCTGGCTGAATGTCTGAATTAGTTGATAGTAATAAAAAAGTGTAGTTCAGTATTCTTTTGGGTGAAGTTGCTTATATGAATTAATATGTACCATATTCTTAGAAATCCTTACATTCATTTGTTAAGAAAATATGTATTAGATGTTTGTTTGGACAATTTAGTCATTTAGTTAGTTAAAAAATTTCAGCAAATTTAAGTCTGTAATTCTGTCATTTTAGTCATATTCACTGTTACCAAAATGGACACTTTGGAAGCAATTGAAAACTGGATCTCGTTAAAATTCATATATTATCCCCTTTTCTAACACATCCCAATTCACACCAGCTACCATGGATGCAATGTCCTTTTTGCAGTTCAACTTTAAATTTCAAAGTCAATCTTCATATCAATGTCATTGAGCTCTATACTTCATATTTCCAAATTTATTACATATTGTAATGATCTGCTGTTTATGTGGATGTACTTAGGGATAAAGTTGTTGATTTCCACTGGAATGCTTCGGATCCATGGACTATTGTTAGTGTTTCTGATGACGGTGAAAGCACGGGTGGAGGTGGTACTTTGCAGGTAAAAACCCACACTTTTATTGCCTTCTGCGTATTATTAGTATGCCCCAGGCCGACGTAAAAATTTTGTGCCTGTTCCTCATCTTCTGTAACTTGTTCTGTGCAGATATGGAGAATGATGGACCTCATTTACAGGCCAAAAGATGAGGTTTTGGCTGAGCTGGAGAAGTTTAAATCTCACTTGCTCAGCTGTTAATTTATCCATCTTCTCGGTAGGACATAACATTTAGACTGAATTGATCTTTTTTTGAAACTACAATCCTGGAATTTGAATCTGTTTTGGTCGAACATGAAACTGCGGTTGTTGATTTAATTTTTTTAATAACCATCTGTTTTGGTGGAAACTTGAAGCCGTGTTTTTTTTGGGATTATCTGAGATGAGATTAGGCCAATTTCATATCCTGTATTTATTGGACCCGAACATAAATTTGATCAAAATCGAAGCTGTGCTTCTGAATTTTTGGATGCGGACATCCCTGGGCTTTTGATAATTGCACAATTGCACCCGTTGCTAAGAAACCCCGCTTCACTTTGTTTAAGAAACGGGATTAGAAACATTTTATATAGCTAAGAGAAATAATATTAGAAAATAATACGTAGTAACTCAAATATGGCAAACCTTCGAAACATGGGTGATCTAGGTGCCAATGTGCCATGAACTCGTATTATCTATGACAAATGAAGATGTCAAGTGCACACTTCTAAATATTTGAAGACTGGAGTACTTAAGTTATGCCCTTAAGAGGTGTTTGAAGTGTTTGGTGGAAGTGCAGAGGTACTTCTAGGTGTTCCAAATTGCTCACGGAAGCAGTTTTGTTTAGAAGTCGGAGGAGATTATCTTTTGAAAAACTGGTTTTGTTTCTGCTTTTAAAAAAATAAACAGAAGCATAGTCAATTCAAAACACCCCTACTATTGTAAACATACACTTTTGAATGAAAAAGTTTATGTTCACTACTACCTTTGTCATAAAGTTTATGATATTTATACCATACATGCAAGTTTGGGTATTATGTTCACAACTCTCAAAAGTTTAGAACACTTGAATAGTAGAATATTTTCACTACCTTATACCCATAATTCTTTTAATTTTTCATCCTTTTGAGTTTATTTTTTTTTAAAATCCCTTTCTAACTTCATATAGGAAATTTTGCCAAAAAAAAACTTCATATAGGAAAAAAATTAGACCGCAATTAATTCTGTTCTTAGCTTTTGACTTTGGTTTTACAATTCTCTTTCGACTAATAGTGAAGTTAAAATAAAGTGGTACTACTCGTTCACATTTTTAGAATAGGTATTAAAGGCTAAATAGATTTTAGGTATATTAAATGACGATAAAGAAAGACCAAGTGGTCAATTAATCGAGTCTGTTTCGTTGTCAAGTGATGTTTTTTTATGATCGGTAAGAGTTTAAAAAGAAAAAACATGTACTCTTGTATTAAAAATTTAAAACCTCGATTTCATTTGGTCTAATTTGCCTTGAAGTTGTTTAATTAGTTAGTTTGGTACTTTGGTCTATTTAAAGTTCAATTTAGTTTGATTATTATGGTTTCAAATAGGGCCGTAGATGAGAGTGTGCAAGAAGTGCTACCGCACAAGGCCTCTCGATTTCAGAAGGCCCAAAATTTTAAATAGTCTATATAATATAATAAATATTTTTCCTTTCTGATGTATAAAAAAATATAATAAATCTTTATTTATTTGATTGAAAATTCCTATCTTAGTACCTTTTTAAATACAAACATTAAATAGTAATATTTATATGTAATTAAAATGAAATTGTTAATTACAATTGTGTAATTTCTTTATTTCACAAGGTCTAGTTACACTAATTAGCTCAAAGCCCTTGTACAGTTTGGAAGAACTTGTAACTACTTTCTTTTTCATACTTTGTCACTTTACTTTCTTAATATATTCATTTTTTTTTTACTTTTTCATTTACCTTGCACCTCTATACTACACCTACTATTTTCTCTCTAAAACCCACAAAAAATCTAAGGAAACTATTATTTAAAAACGGTGGAAGTATTACTATAGTGTTTTATACTTTAGGGCATCATATTCAATCTTGCACATGGCCTTTTATATGCCAGGACCGGCCCTGCTGTCAAAGGAATGTTTTTGAGTTAATGCTGATTCAAATGTATTAAAGTTCATGCAGGGGGCGGATCCAGGACGTTTAGTAGTTGGGGGCACCTGTTAAGAGAAAATAAGATATTTTTTGAATAGTTAAGTATAAGTTAAGTCCAAATGATGAATTAATTCAACATTAGAACATTATAAAGTATTACATTTTGTTACATCGGCTCTCTACGAGTTTTATTTTGTGGAAAAAAAAACCATCGCAAATTTATTTCTAACTATATCAAACAAATCCTTTTCAACATAACAAATAAAATACAAACAGAATACTTTGTGTCTTTGTCCTCTTTTAGACTACATTTCAATCGGATTCGGAGCCTCTGTCTTGCTTTAAAGCAAGGCAAGGTGTCTGACTGTCTGGCTAGCTCTTCCGGACCGCTCGATCGGAATTTCGACGGTCAAATACCTTAGACTTCACCCCTCTGCCAATCTCGAGGTCATCCTCATCGCTTCCCTGACGTCGGATGCCGCAAGGCACTCTGCGATATGGCATTTCAATCAGCTCTCACATTGATAAAATCAATTTCTTATAAATACTTTGAGTGAATATCTACTACTTGAAACATTACAATTTAACATTTGAACGTTCTCCAACACATTTTAAATGAATATGTAGTATTTGGATAATGTTTTTCTTTTTAAGTATCTCGTTAAAGTTGTTTTATACTTACGAATATTAAATTGGAAAGCATTTTCTTAAAACCAAACTAAATTAGGTATAAACTAAAAAAAATAAGTATATCGAGTCTATATAACACAATAAAAGTCTATTATAATTTAGCACCCTTATAAAACTGAAATTAATATGTTCAAATTTTTAAATTAATCTAACAATGAAATAGATATGAACTAATTTATCAATTTATAAATATGTTATTAAAATCGCAACGAAGTAGCAAGATAGTAAAAACAAAGGGTAGTAGAAACTAGAAAGGTATTGACCTGGGAATTTTTTATTGGAATATAGAAGAAAATTTTATTTGGTACTTCATGAATGACCTTCTGAATTCTCACTTGACAATAACCA
Organism: Cuscuta epithymum; assembly: GCA_945859915.1. Lineage (NCBI taxonomy): Eukaryota > Viridiplantae > Streptophyta > Magnoliopsida > Solanales > Convolvulaceae > Cuscuta > Cuscuta epithymum. The sequence continues at coordinate 4,932,731 of CAMAPF010000006.1, forward strand.
ATTATATTGCTCCCTAAGTTATTTTGTTTGTTGACTTCTTTCATAATTGATTAATTAAAACACTACGTATAATAGGTCTAAATGATACAGGTAGAGAGTTGAGGATTAGGAAATTGAAAGATAGTAATGTTCAGAAATATGGTATTATTATTGGGGGCACCTTTTATTTTTATTTGGGGCTCCTACCTATTTTAATCAAATTAAACAATAAAAGTAAAATAAAAGTAGAAAATCATTGGGGGCAAGTGCCCCCATTAGTTGATTAATTTCACGAATATTGTTTATGGTTAATTGATTTAAGTACTTCCTAACTACTCCATATTATTATAAAATGGATTACTAAATTGTAAGGCTGCATATGTCAAGGCTTACAGATTAAGTTGGTATAAAAGTATAAAACTCTAAGAAAAATACGCAGTATTATTATGCAATGAGTATTTTTTCCATGAAAAAGTAGTTGAGTAAGAATATATTTCTCATGTAATATGTAATAATATTATTTGACTCCAAAACGTAATATCCTCTTGAGATATGTATAAGGATTATTATGGTATTATATTTTCATAATATGGAACATAACATATTTTCATATCATAGCTATTGCATACAAAATCCCATTTTGTTTTGTTATGATCATTATTATTACTCATCGAGATCCAATTTAAGATTCTCAAACACTATTTTAAGTTTTTAACAGTTAATCTAATTCTCTTTTACTATCTAATTTTATATAATAAATTTTCTCATATTCAAAATGAATTTTGCGATTCGCCAAAAACAGTTTTTATTGTAAATATGCAAATTTTACTTATGCACATTTAAGTATTACCAACGCTTGTAGTTATTAAATATACTACAATGTTTCCAAAAAATAAAATACTAATGCTAAAATGTTTTTTATTTTAAGAATTAATTCCTAATGCTTATTTAAGTAATTTTTACAATCTTAAATGAGCACTAGTAATTATTTACAGTTTCATTGTAAATACTTTATTATTTAAATATACTAAAATGTTTATTAAAAATAAAATACTACTTCCGTCCTATATGATATGCAAATTTTAATTCAAAAGCAGTTTAAAAAGAATTTAAAAATATTAAGTTCATATTAAAACAGTTTTTTAAGTATTAAATTAACATGAATATTCAAAATGTTTTGTATTCTTTTCTCCTAAATAAGAATAAATTCATATTAAAATACTGTCATGTTTTGACATCGTCAGACATTAATAAACAATACTAATGCTATAATACATTATTTTCTAAGTAAAACATTACTTATTTATATTTTGTAATCACCATGAACAATTTAGATGAACATAATTACTCATATTTTATTTGGAAAAATAATTCGAATACCCCAAACATTGAGAAAATGTGAGGTAAGCTCCCAAACTTGTATATGTAATATATATATATACACTCAATCTTTATACTATTATAAAAAGTTGTGTTGGCACATAATCATATTTTTTTTTCTTTCACCAAGTTACATTATGGTGTTATGTACATAATTTAAAATACTTTTAGCATTCGTGAGGATTAAATTAATATTCTAAACTTTCATTGTGAAATAAATAATATTAACCCCAACATACATATTTGCAACGCTTTTAATCTGCTATTTGTCATCACACAACTTTCATCATTAACATATGTAATTGACTTTGACATTATTTACACACTCCACTTTGATTTTATTTTATTTATTGGTGTATTAAACAATTTTCTTAAAATAAACATTATAAAAACATTCCCGGATTAAAATTTTAAAATATGACGTTTTAGACTCTATGATTTTTACTAATACATAATAGTGGTGTATTGGCAAATTTCAATTTAAAAGTGTTTCAATTATTATAAATATAGACCAAGACAATATTAGTTGTTAGTTTCATAAATTTAAGCTAAGAATGTTAATTGCACTCTCATAAATGTTGAATGTGTTTGAGTTATTTACTTAATATCATAAGTTTACATTTGTGAACGATAAATCATATGATCACTGCGCTAATATTTTTTTTATAAAATTCAAGATATTTATATGACATATGCAAGTTTGGGGTGCTTATCTCACACACGTTTAAAATTTGGGATATTTGAATTATTACTTTTCTATGTGAATCATACATGAGAAATTATATAACACATTATATTGGGCTATACAATTGTGAATACATGGCGATTGGAGCAGATCAATAATTTTTCTTTGCAAAACCCATTCACATTTGATCCAATCCTCAAACATCCTAATTCTCTAATAACACGATATCTTAATGAATGAGATTTTTAAATGAATTGGATTTCGGCTGAGAATGAGCCAGCGGACAAAAATGGCAGTTGAATCACGAATTACGACGACAAAGAAGAAAGAATGAAGAAGTGTTTAAGATGAACAAGATTTAGAGGTTTTAGATGGAAATAATATCTGTAAAGGGCAGTAAAAATGTATTTTAGTGTTGGTACAAGGAACGTAGGATGAAAGACAAACATAAGGGTGCCATGCTTTTAAATCGTTTGTTGAAACTAAATTTGATCTTGTATATAGTCACACCTCTTTCATTCTTTATTTTTATATTCACAAAAAATAAATATTTAGCTCAGTATATCTATGAATATATCGTTTCTATCGATATATTCATAGACAACATAATATAGGATCATTTACTTTTTTGTTTCACTTATAAAATCTAATAATTATATAACACATTATATTTGTAAGGATTACTAATTTATTATATGCCTAACGGTCATCAAATTGAAAATCTATCATATTCTTTTTCTGGTAATAAAAGAAAACTCAAATTTACTTTTTACATACTTTTCCATTGTTATTCTTCAAAATTAGAAGTTTATGTCAATACCAATACTTTTTATGTTCTTTGATTAAATTATACATTAATTATTTAATATTAAATCTTATATTTCTTCTTGATGTTAAAAAAATCAAAATCAAATAATGAAAAATTAATCTTACATATTAACATATAGCATATAATTTTCTATCAAATGTACGAGTATATCCAATGATACTTTGACTCATCCATGAATTAAGTACGTAGCTGAACATCAATTTTTCTTATACAAATTTCTAAAGTAATTCAAACACTAATAAATATGGTTTAATGAAACTCACGTGTTATGAGACACTTGATTAATTATAAGTAATACTAGTTTCTCAACTTCACACTAGAAATAAATTTAAAAAATATGAAATAGAAATAAGAATTGTTCTAATTATTAGAAATTAATACACTCATATATAGTATAATTGGGAAAAAATTGAAGTTTGAGTTTTCTTTATTAAATTAAAGAATACTATAGATTTATGAATTTGATAGTGTTTGGTGATATATTAAACTATAAATCATTTTTTTGGACAATTCTTTCTAACTTATATAGTATCTGCTCAATGTTAATGCCAACATCCTTGAACTGGGATTTGATTCGAACCTGTGACCTCCTCCTTGGAAGTGTCACAATGATGCCATCGGATCACAAGGTACTAGATATTAAACCAAGGCCGGCCTTAGGAAAATGGAGGCCCTGGGTGAATTTTTTTTAATATCGATACATTATACTAATATTTTCCCTGACCTGTGAATATTGTCCCATTTTTCCTTTTTGTAAATTCTCACTAAGATTGTCCCGTATTAAATGTGGTAAAGTTTGTTTGACTCTAAATCATTTTTACTTTATTTTTACTTTATCAATTCCATATCAACCACGTAAACTTATTTTTTTAATAATCGTGACACCACTTCATATCCCAATTAATGTTAGTGGATGGAGATAGTATATTTCTCTAACACTGTGCATGAGATAACTTGAATAAAAACACACAAATAGGATAAACAAAGTGCATTCGAAATAAACCATACTGTTTTGTGAAAATAAAATTTGTTTAAATATTATATATTGAAATCTATAGAGTAATTTATAGACAAAAATATTACTAAAACTATATAGCCACTGTGGTGTTGAATGAAATTAATCATAGTCACTAAAACTAGTAGTAGTAATAATCGATCATTAAAGTATTAAAGTATATATAAAAAGACATACAATTTATTTTATCCATTTTACCATATTATTGTCATCATTTCATATAAGTACTACAATCATAATCATAGTACGTATTACTGGGTATTAGTTAAAAATTACTTCAATTGTTTTCGAGTGGGCCTGCTAAAATTACATTAATCGGATTACTTGATTTAGTAAGAGTATAACTATTTATCATACAAGTAGTAGTTTCTTTTAGTCAAGTAATTTGACTTCAACTATGAATTTCTTTCAAACAAAACTAAACTGTGAATTAACCTTAAGCCAAAGAGATAAAGCTCCAATTTAAGTTTCACAATTATCTGCCATCTGCCGGCAAGTTGACAAGGTGCGGTCTGCTTTTGGGAATTTCTATGCATTGTAATTGATTGAGAGTTTTGTCCATGTACTTCTTTTCTTTCTGACTCCCGATTTCTAGCTCCATATTACTACTCCGTATTATATTTGAGGCCCTTGTGGAATCAGAGGCCCTAGGCAATTGTCTGGGTGAACTCCCCTCATGGCCGGCTCTGTATTAAACTATAAATTCAATGTATAACTAGATTACCTATTGAATTATACATGTATGAATAAAGAAGTTAATATATGGAGAACATATTTGTGATTACTGATTATTATTTAATGATTTCAAATCAAAGAAGGTAACATTAATAAATAAATTTCTTCCCTACAAATCATTAATATCATTTACTTTCTCAAAATGAGTCACTACACATTTCATGCATACATTAAGGCTTAACTTTTTGTTTCTTTCTATTAACGTTTCTGGATATGAGTTTGTCAAATTTGACCGTTATAAAGGATACAAATCACAAATAAATTACTTTATAAAATTTGTGAAAAAAATTGGAAATGAAGGACAAAAATTTGATAAAATCCAATATAACTAAATTTCAATTTCATAAGCTCGTGAAAAAAAAAATGTCGTGATATTTGAGCTTTAGAGCCCGTTTGGAGAACTCTGTTTTTGGCTTATCAGGCTTATCAGCCAGCTTTTTCACCAAACACGTAACTTTTACTTTCGCGCGCTGAATTCTGTAATAAGCCGAAAAAGTAAGGTTGGAGTTACTTTTCTGGCTGTATTGGCTGAAGTTACTGTAGAGGACCATTTTAGCTATTTTTACATATAATTTTTTCTTTAATTTATTAATAAAATATATTTTTAAAATATTTTTTTCTTAAATCAGCAAAATCAGCCAAAACAGCCACTCCAGCCAGAATATCATAAATTTCAGCAGAATCAGCCAAAACAGCCGATTTTGGTGCTACCAAACGGGCTCTTAATCTTCTTCTTTTTTTGACTTTTTCATATTTTGTCTCAATAATTCAGATTTTATGAAATTTGCACCCGTAAAGATTAAAAAGAGTTTGTGGGACAAACAAGCAAACATTCCATTCCACTAGTTTTCCAATGCTATTTTGAAATGAATTGGGCTAGAAACATGATTGTGGGAAGTGTAAGGACATCGTGTTAATTAAATATTTTCAACTTTCCTAATCTTTTATGATTTGAGTATAAATTCCATCTTGGTGACAGAGCTCGTCTTCTCTAGGCTGAATCTCGGATCGGATCAAAGATGGGTCGAAGGCGATCCAGCCAGGTCAACATCATCTCCATCGCAACTCTCTTCTTCTTCCTTGTTTCATCTGCGCACGGTTTCTACCTACCTGGTGTTGCTCCTCGAGATTTTCAAACAGTACGCCTTCTACCTTTCTCCATTTCTATGTCTGTTGTTTTTCTTCATTTCGATGAATATATTGTAATCATTTCAATTTAATTGCATCAATGGTTTATTGGAGTTGGATTTAGTGAGGAATTGTTTGGACATGTCGTGGTTGGTGAATCATCTAAGTATTGGTGCGCAGTTATTCGGTTCGGATCTCCTATTTGAACAACATTGCAAGTGTTTATGTTTTAAGTGAAGTAAATCTCAACCGTGTGAAATATGGTGCCATTCCTGGTAGTTAATTTGGTAGTGGGGATCTTAGCTCGTTATGATCAGGTGGATTTATGTGTACGAATTGCTTCCAATACATATAAGTGAAACACCCTTTATCGTGGTATTAGTGAGTTAGAGGGATCATTCGATCAGATCCAAGCTGATAGAGGGATATATTCTCTTTCACAGTTCCACTCACAATGCATGGTTAATTCCCTTGTAGGGGAGGCAAACTGAAAGGGGGAACATTTTTGTAGTTGGTGTTTAAAAGTGTCCTTTTCTCCGAATTGACTGTGTTCATGGTTGCATATTTTGAAATTTTATGTATTGTAATTTTGTGAATTGTTCATAACCTCTTGTGTGTACTTCATTTTTGTTTTTGTTTTTCTAAGAGCTTACATATCACTTGTTGTATAGGAGCCATGTGTTTATTTCTGTCCACTTAAACTGTTGGTCATTATGGGAACACATTGCTTGCCATTATTTCTAATTGCAAGCTGTTATACTTATGCTATTGCATGTAATTAACCTCTTCAAGTATACCTTTTCTAATTGATTACAGGGTGATCAGCTTTCTGTTAAAGTGAACAAATTGTCTTCCACAAAGACACAACTTCCGTATGACTATTACTACTTGCGCTACTGCAAACCTCCCAAGATTGTGAATAATGCAGAGAACTTGGGCGAGGTCCTTCGTGGTGACCGCATTGAGAACTCAGTTTATACTGTAAGAATATATCTTTTTCCTTTTAATCGTAGTTGTTGAGGGCCCAAGGCAAACCGAGGTGCAAGGGAGGCTAGCTCATCACGGCGCATCTGAGACGTGCACACCTGAGGCGCAAAGGAAGAACAAATATTAACACATTTTGTAATACTGAAGCTATTTTCCAAACACATATGGTATAAAACAGGAGTACAGGACCCACATTAAAAATAAAGCCTAAAAAACTAAATGTGGTACTTAACTTAATAAACAATTGAATGATCGTGCTATGTGCCTATGTCACTATGTAACTGCACCAAATACACTCTAAGTTCATTAGTCAGAATTACGAGCATCAGATATGCAGTATTGGTCAATTTATGGATATCCTGTATTCACTGACCACTTTACTATAGAAATTTATATTGGTGGAAGCACTAAAATAGCGGTAAAGAACTCAATGAGAAATAAGAAAAGAAAGGATGGGATCTATAGAGAGTCAGACTGTCAGAGTGCTGGCAGAATCTAAGCCAGAGAGAGAAACTAAAGACAGAGAAGGGAAGAGAGAAGAAGAAACTTATGTAGGTCACATGAGGCTTCTGTAGGTTGGAGCAGCCTGGAGGAGGCTAGGGGAGAGCAAACCCAACCCTACCCGAATGACCCGACCGAATATATCCGAAATTTTTGTTTGGATTTGAAAACCCGACCCGAAATACCCAAACCCGATCCGATTCATGCTACAAGAGCTTATTCATTCAGGGTATATATTACTCCTTATATACCTAAACCTAATTGTTCAGCGCCTCTCTCATTACTTCGAACCCTAATTAAAGTTTAATGTTGTTTGGACTGCAACTCTGCAATTGTGTGAAGTTTTCAGATTTTAAGATTGCTTTTTGGATTGCAACTTTGCAATTGTATTTTAAATTTCATTTTTGATTGCTAATTTTGTAATCCGAATCAACCCGAAACCCGACCCCAACCTGAAATTAAAAACCCGTTTTTTTTTCAATTTTTAATACATAAGATCGGATATCCATTTAAGTCACCCGAAACCCGAAAGGGTCTTGTGTTTTTGAACCCGCTCGACCTGTGCTCTCCCCTAGAGGAGGCACAGAGCCCTGTCAGCTATAGGTTCTATGATGAGGCTATTATATCTGTAATGAACTTGGAAAGGGCTTTCCGCCATGACCTACGCCTCAGGCGACACTGTCTCGGGCACGGCTTTCACATCTGTGCGTTATTATGGAGATTTAGAACAGTATGCTCATTTACTATATTCTAGTACATATTCTTAGTTGATGCGGCATTTATGTTTTGTGCATTACTTAACAGTTCAATATGCTACAAGAGCTTCCATGCCAGGTGGCATGTCGAGTAAAGCTCGATGCTGAAGCTGCAAAGAACTTCAAAGAAAAAATTGATGACGAATATAGGGTGAATATGTAAGTTATGGACTTGTAGTTGCAATTATTCATTTCAGATTTATCCTGCACTAAAATCTCAGGAGTGTATTGCTAATGTTCATTTTTTCCATTTAGACTCTCACCATTGTCAAATTGTGGTGCAGGATTTTGGACAACCTTCCAGTCGCTGTTGTTAGACAAAGGCGTGATGGAAGTCAGCCCACCACTTATGAACATGGTTTCCGTGTTGGGTTCAAGGGAAACTATGCAGGGGTGTGTTGCACAAACCATATTCCTATGATTTGACTTCAGAATGCTCTCTAACCAACGTTCATTTACTTGCTTTTGCAGAGTAAAGTGGAGAAATATTTTATAAATAACCACTTGAGCTTTAGAGTTATGTACCACAGGGATCTTGCGGAAGATACTGCTCGAATAGTGGGATTTGAAGTTACTCCAAACAGGTTTATATGCTTATACTTGATCCTTCTTTCTTCATTTGACAACTCGTTCATTAATTTTTAGTGCTGTTTTTTTCAAGTTGAATATGATCTGTGTTCTGATCTCTTCGTACTTGACTTCTATGGACAGCATTAATCACGAGTACAAAGAGTGGGATGAGAAGAACCCTCAGGTGACAACTTGCACTCAGAAAACAAAAGAGATGATTCAGGGGAGTACTGTTCCACAAGAAGTAGACACAGATAAAGAGATTATCTTCACTTATGACGTGTCTTTCAAGGTATTATTTTTCTCACAGGAAGTCATATACTCACTGTTTTTTAAGTGGGGGGATATTTGGATCTTAATTCTCTATCCTTGCTTTATTGTTCCAGGAAAGTGAAATAAAATGGGCTTCACGTTGGGACACTTATCTGCTAATGAATGATGATCAGATCCACTGGTTCTCCATCATCAACTCTCTAATGATCGTTCTCTTCCTTTCTGGTATGGTTGCCATGATCATGATGAGAACTCTCTACAAAGACATTGCTAACTACAATCAATTGGAAACACAAGATGAGGCTCAGGAAGAAACAGGGTGGAAGCTTGTCCATGGAGACGTTTTTAGGCCTCCTATTAATTCTGGGTTACTATGTGTTTATGTGGGGACCGGCGTTCAAATATTTGCAATGACCCTTGTGACGATGATATTTGCTGTGTTGGGCTTCCTCTCACCTTCCAACCGAGGTGGGCTTATGACAGCCATGGTTCTATTGTGGGTTTTCATGGGCCTATTTGCCGGTTATTCATCATCACGCTTATACAAAATGTTTAAAGGAACAGAGTGGAAACGGATCACTTTAAAAACTGCATTCATGTTCCCTGGGATTCTTTTTGGGGTCTTCTTTGTACTGAATGCTCTCATCTGGGGGGAACGATCCTCCGGGGCTGTCCCATTTGGAACCATGTTTGCTCTCGTTTGCTTATGGTTTGGCATCTCAGTGCCTTTAGTTTTTGTGGGGAGCTATTTGGGTTACAAAAAATCGGCTATGGAAGACCCAGTGAAGACAAACAAGATCCCAAGGCAAATACCTGAACAAGCATGGTACATGAAGCCAGCCTTTTCCATCCTTATTGGTGGGATTCTTCCTTTTGGTGCTGTTTTCATTGAGCTCTTCTTTATCTTGACATCCATATGGCTGAACCAGTTCTACTACATCTTCGGGTTCCTCTTCATAGTTTTTGTGATCTTGCTGATCACATGTGCTGAAATAACTGTCGTTCTGTGCTACTTCCAGCTGTGCAGTGAAGACTATCACTGGTGGTGGAGGGCATATCTGACTTCTGGCTCCTCAGCTTTTTACCTTTTCCTCTACTCCATTTTCTACTTCTTCACTAAGTTGGAAATTACAAAGCTGGTCTCGGGCCTTTTGTATTTTGGGTACATGTTGATTGCATCATATGCCTTCTTTGTATTGACTGGAACGATCGGCTTTTATGCATGCTTCTGGTTCGTCCGGAAGATATACTCGTCTGTGAAGATCGACTGATCGATGTTTGGACGGATGGCATCAACCAAGTAGTGAAAGGAGCATTTTCAGTTCAAGGACAGTTTAGTCAGATCAGCTACTTTACTGGAAAAGGGCTGAAGGTAGCAAGGACTGTAGCAAGAGGTTGGGGTATTGCCCAGGAGCAGGACTATTCCGTGGACTGTCTGTATGTGCGTCTGTGTTTGTTTTTCTTTTGGTTTACAGTGTCTGTCGATTATTATATTTCCTGAACTAAATACACCTTCGAGGCTTCGACTAGCAATTTATGTGGTAGGAACGGCTGCAGATATTTCTCAATCTTGACCGTTGTGGATTAATACAATGTCTGTCCTGTTGCGGATGTGTTATTTATTATACCTCAATTTTCCAAGTACTGTTATTTTAAGATTGTTTTTGGTTTTTATTGGTCATGAAAAAAAAAAGTCTTTCTTTCTCCAACATTCGCACAACTATAAATAAGCACATACCGGAGTATTTGATTGACAAGTGGGATTGACTCTATAAATAGCATAGAGGTATTCCCAAAGCTTACCAATGAAGTGAATGATTGCTATAAAATCAGGCATGGAGGTGGATCCTGTTAGGGAGCTGTGTTTGCTTTTCTCCCTGTGCTGACAATCCGACACTGGCATATGGTGCTTTCCACTGAAACTAGTGGTAGTCTCAGTCTAGTTGCAAAGTAGGCATGGATTCAGTCCAGTCCAGTCTGAAACTGGGTCCGGTACTGTTTGGGACCGGGATTGAGTCCATGCCTAGTTGCAAAAGGGCTGCACTCAGCAATGTGTGTGGCTCTGTGCACGCACATGTAGGTAAAGGTAATAGATTCAAGTGAAACAGCCCCATTTCTGTTTTTTAAATCTATTTTTCTATGAAAATTAATAAATCATAAGTCATAACCGCTAAGTTCCGGTCCTAATTTGAAAGTATTGGAACTGATTCGAACCCGTTTTGCATAGGGGGAATTTGACTTTACACCCTACTTTTTGGATGATATTGGACTTTGCACCCCATTTTTAAAAAGTTTTGACTTTGCACCCCAACACATACCATTTTGTGAAGAAAAAGTTCTAAATGGGGTGCAAAGTCAAAGGAAATTTAAGTGGAATGGGGTGCAAAATCAAAGTTTTTTCAAAATGGGGTGCAAAGTCCAATATCACCCAAAAAGTGGGGTGCAAAGTCAAATTCCCCCTTTTGCATATCAGCTCCGGTCCAACAGTCCGGAACCAAATTGTGGGTGCTGAATTGGTTCCTTCACTTAACTGGTTCTGGTCATATTCAGTTCCGGAACTTGAAGTGTGTCCACCCTGCTAGTAGCTGTATGTGTTTTTCTTTTGGTCACGACCACTTCGCCCATTTGAGGCTGCACTTAGAGTGTGCAGTTGGGGCAGGGGGTATGTTACGACTTTTATTCTCCATTTCTTCAATATACTTGATAACTTCTTTAAAATATACCTTAACATTTATAAATCCCTACTCTACAAGACTGCAATTCTATATTACAGTAACACGTTTACACACACATTATGTGTATGTATTCCAAGTTAACCATTCTATGCTTTCGCATTTCTCACAGGACATGGAATCAGGCGTGGACTCGGGCTGGGCCGGGCCGGGTCCGGCCTAGGCCCGGGCGGGCCACCGGGTCCGGGCCGGGCCTCCGTTGTTCTTCTTCTTCTTTTTTTTTTTCCTTTTTTTTTGCGCTTTCCTAACCCCCCAAACCCCTCCTAACCATCAACCCCAACCCGGGTGGAACCCCAAAAAAAGGAAGAAAAAAAATAATTTGGCCCGGGCCCGACCCGGCCAGGCCGGTTCGCCATTTGTAAGACCCGAGCCCAGACCCGGACCCGAGAACCAGGCCGGTCCCGGTCCCGCACAGTAGCGGGTCAGGCTGGTCCACGGGCCAGGTGGCCCGACCCGAATCCACCACTACATGGAATAAACATTTCCTGTTATTAAATGTTGCAACAGCATTTGAAGATCGGCATTTCACAGCTGCTGATGGCATTCTTTCATGCTATAGTCCTTCAAACAAGCTTCAAAGTCCACAACTGAAGTCCATCGTCTGGTCAAAGTTGAGATCTTGTTGCACAATGGAGAACTGCTGAACTGGAGAAGCAAATTCACGTTAGGTTCATCACTCCCAAGGATGATACATGCCATTAGCTGTGATTGCAGTGATCGTCAGCAACATATATAAGCATTCAACACAATTTTAAAGTCATCTTATTTTTGTTCCTACTTTTCTTTTTAATGGAGTAACATTTAGATTAAAACTTCTTTATAATATTAGCATTCGACACAATTTTTTTGGATTTTCAGATTTACCAAAAAAAAACAAAGAACAGTACATCATTGACAAAGCTTAAGGGGAATCTGATCTACTTTTGGAATGTGGTTATGTGGACCTTGTTCATCTCATGATTTCCTTCTGCGTAAATCTGTTTAATTCTTCTATTGATCACAATTACCAACTATGGCGACATACAAAGCAATGTTATAAGGCTGCCAGTGGTGACTAGCGAACAAATGTTAATCAAAATTCTGAAACATTATTTTATTAATTTGATCAATGCCGATATCAGAGATCGGATCAATGGGTCGCTCATCATCTTCATCGTCTATAAAAGCACTACTCAGCAATGGTTCTCTACTGAATTCATCTGCAAATATGAAAACACAACAGGTTCAAGACATCTACTACAACAGACAAGCTAATGAGCTATGTTACAATTCCAAGTCCCGATTGGATAGCATTAATCCACTTATTGTACTTATAAGTAGCCTTTTACTTATTTGGCGAAATTCAATTTTAAAGAAGAAAATCCAGATGATCAAGCCTTATAATACTAAACAGGTCATAAAAGTACATAAATCACAGTCATACACATCCAACACAAGACACACAGTAAAGGGTTGGTTTGGATTGATGCCTTTGGCCGGCTACATCTTGATAAATTGAATGATAATAAAACTGGGTTAATTGATATATTTGTATGAGAGCCCTATATGTTATGACTTAACTTTTATAGAATCTCAAAATAAATAAGGGCGGATCTATTACAAAGTGCACTAATATGTAAAATTTTGTACAATACATCTTTATGCTATTTGTATTGTATATTGATCTTCAAAAAGTTGCATATTATTTTGCCATGAAATAAATGGTTACATATTAACGTTAAAAGTGTTGCATCCGAAATAATTTGGTTTATTTACCAAAATGTCATTGTAAGTGTTTCACCCCTTAGATATTTAAATCCAACGCACCTTAACCATTTGCATTTTGTAAGTTAAGTGCACTTTTATATGACCCCATATGTATATACTATATAGAGGCATGATTTTATCAGGCCGGCCTAACAAGAACTGTCATGCGGTCGCCTTCATTTGAGGTGTTTTGGGTGGAACTTTTCAATAAATTTTGTGAACATGTTCTTCACGAAGTGTAAATTATGTCAACCAAATATCATCTTAAAATTCAATTCAGGAAGTCATTTATTTAAATTACTGAAAAAAGCTACGTGAAGTTTATATAAAAAGTGCAGTGTTTTTCATTAATTTATTTAACTGACTTCCTAATTGAATTTTGAGCTGAAACTTTGTAGCACTACATTTCGTGAAGAACATGCTCACAAACTTTCATTAAAAACTACACCGCGAACTACCTCAAATTGAAGCAGCCGGACGGAGGATGGATCCTGTCTGGACAGCTCGACGGAATATTTTTCCTACACACACACACACACATACATATAATTTGGATCAAATAAAAAAAAAGTCTTAACGTGTAAAATGAGATTTAATCTCAGCCGTCCAAAGTGTCGATCTGATGCACAATAACCCTATCTGATGCACTTTCGAATAGACCTCATTTGATGCACTTTTCAAAAAGTGCATCAAATGAGGTCTATTCGAAAGTGCATCAGATAGGGTTATTGTGCATCAGATCGACACTTTGGACGGCCGAGATTAATTCTCATTTTACACGTTAAGATGTCTTCTCATTTGAACTCATCCATATATATATATATATATAGACAAATCTTCATGTCAGGCCGGCCTGACGGGCTGCTCCATCCGGCCGAGCCCGTTTGGGCACTTTCCCGGTGGAATTTTTTGATGAAATTTTTTGAGCATGTTCATCATCAAGTCTAGTTTGTCCGTACCAAATTTCAGCTCAAAATTCGATCGGGAAGGCATTCAAATCATTTTTTGAAGTTGACTGCAGTTTCAATGTATATTTTGATGCAGTCACTTCAAAAAATGATTTGAATGCCTTCCCGATCGAATTTTGAGCTGAAATTTGGTATGGACAAACTAGACTTGATGAGGAACATGCTCAAAAAAAATTATCAAAAAATTCCACCGGGAAGGTGCCCAAACAGGCTCGGCCGGACGGAGCATCCCGTCAGGCCGGCCTGACATGAAGAGCACTCTCTCTCTCTCTCTCTCTCTCTCTCTCTCTCTCTATATATATATATATATATATATATATATATATATATTGGAGAATGATCGTGTAAGGTAGGCCTAAGATGCACAATCTCAAGCCTCTTTCATTTTAGACCATATATATATACATATATATAGACTTAGCCATCCAAAACAGACCCCCTATGGAATTTCAGAAAAGTGTGCTTTCCTAACTAAAACTGTTTACAGGTTGAGATTTACCAAACATGGTGGTGAAAGAAGTGGGGGGAGGTGTGGACATGAAGTTGAGACCAATGTAAAATGTTACTGATAGAACTATGCTCATCATAACATACGCTGGCACAGCCAATGCCCAGTACCTGTAAACAATGGGTCGTAAGACCTAATAAGCAAATAAGCGAAAAATGGCAGTAAAGGAGCTATGTTTTATTATAAAATAATCTTTAAAGAATTACTTTACAGATCATAGGCATCGCTCTGAATTCACCATGAAACCAGAAGCATTTTATTCTCTCCATGAGAATGTTGACAGATAATTGCATGCTCAGTCACAAATACGCATATATGTTCATAAAACCTTCATTTCTCTAAACCATCTATAAGTAGTTATAAGCTGTTTTTATTTATGCTCACTTATTCACTGAATAGGAGGATTTAGGCTCAAAAGTGGCTTATTTTGCAGCAGAATCTGCAGAATAATTAAAAATAAGTACCTTTTGAATAAATATTGGCCGCAACTGAGGTCACCAAAAGCTTTTCCTTTCAAAAAGTTCAGCCATTTCAGCCAAATAAGTCTTACCAAAAAGGCTCTTAATGTTTACAAAGTGTCAGCGTATATTGTATGTACATTTTCCCCCTTGTTCTTCGTCATGATAAAGAAATTCAAGTTGTCTACGAGTTGGCATATTTTGATGTTTAGATAGTTTATTCATATTTCCTTCTTTACAAGATTGCGATTTGCAACAGGTAGAGAAGCAGTTGTAAAACTATCACTTGTTTTTTTGAGATATTAGAAACATGTTTTTACTTTTTCTATTTCTGGAAAATAATAAAGTAAATGTATTTTCCAGTTTTAAAGAAAAACATATAATTATCCAGTTAGTCCATGGTCCCTGAGTTTCAATTGTATTCACCTGCTTGGATAGTAGAAGATCCCGACTGAATGCAACCAATTCTCTGGGACATATGCCCACACAAGAAAGATAACTGCGCAAAGCAATAAAGGAAATTGGACGACAAGTAAATAATTAAATGTGCCCGTCCAGAGAGAGGAATGCCATAAATGTTCATGAATCTCACAATCACAATAAACACATGAAAGTCTTGGAGATTAGCACAAACAATTCTGAGAAATAACTACAAAGAAAAAGGAAAACTAAATAAAGGAAATAACCTAAGAGAAAACTCTAAATGTGTGTTCCAAAAGCCTCAAATTCATTATCTGAGTGATTTTCCTGAAACCTTCAAGTGAAGAATAATGCGGGAAAGCCTTCTTGCCAAAAAGTAAGTATCAAGATGATGAATCTAATAATATTGCTTATAGTCAATCCACAATAGTCCTAAAAACACACAGACACACATTTGGAACTCCCCTTTAGTCTCCCCAAGTCCCAATTCTTTTGGGCGTGTTTGGATCTCGAAAAATGATATACGAACAGGGAAAAAATTGCTGAAAAAAGACTTTCTCTTGTATGGAGTATTAGGTTTTAGCTCAGGATGTAGATACCGGAAATTTGAGTTATCTTTTATGTTTTCCCCACCACATGTTTAGAATCTTTACTTGTTTTGAAAGAGTTTAGAAACATTGCTTCGAGTATAAAAGGAAAAATTAACAAAATGTGTGGACAAATATAAAATATAAATCTATTTGAGTATGAACCAATAAATTATTTCCCCCTCAACATTCTTATTTTTTCAAAATCTCTCCTATACTTTCCTCCCTGTTTTCTTTCCATATTGCTTTTCATGCACCAAACACACTAAATGAATGAAGGGAGCAAGCAATATTTGTAGTTCACAACCAATGTGCTAATAGGAAGAAGGATGAATTGAACCTGCAGCAACAACGGTAGAAATAGACCCAACAAATCCATAAACTTCAGAAGGATTGGGTCCGTGATCCCCAGGAAGAGTAAATTCTGAAACCTTTTGATTTGAATCTGGGAAGACAACAGTTGCCCTCTTGTTTTTTGTAAAACTGAGAATCCTTCGAGGACTATTAACTGAATGAGGATCTTCCACCATCACTTTGTCTTGGAGCAACCCATGTTAAATATATGTAAACCTATACAAGTGGGTAAAATCCATAATATACTAGAGTCTAGTTGAATTGATACAGGCATTAGAGCTGTACGTTTTACGAAATATATATATAAACTGTGAATTAAACATAAAATGTACAAACTCTTAGCATGTGAATGATTCACTAGAGAGATTTGGCAGTCTACGGTAGTGTTATAGTTATCTGCAGAATTGCAGATATGCGTTCGTTTAGCTGCATATGAGAAAATCAAGAGAACTAGACACCCTTAAAGAAAACTAGAACAGCATGTTTAGCTGTCATTATGGTTCACTTTTTTTAACTACTCGCATTGTATGTTTTTTTTCGTTTTTTTTTATAAATCACATTCCCCGAAGCTTGTCTTCCAGGTTCTTAACACTGTATCACTGCACACAAGAAGCCACCTAATTGATTAAGCATATTGCGAGTTCTCAGCACAACTCCCAATGAAATGCTAATAAATTCTTTGAAAAAATCTTTGTGCGCCCCCATGTAACTTTTTCTGGCTACACTCATACGTTAATGATTTATCTATTGCACAATAATATTTTTTGGTCCACCAATTGAGAAGTCCAAGAATAAGGTTAAGAGCAAGAAATATTACATAAAAATCAATATACGTAGTATAATTTATTACATCAATTCTATGTATGTATTTTTACATTTTGCTAGAATACAATTTGGTTTATAGTGTGGGTTTTGCACTCACAGTTACAGGCAGGGTGGATCTAGCATTTCAATCCAGGGGAAAATATTTCATATATAATATATGTAACATAACTTTTAATGCATCAAAAAGGTCAAATACAACAATAATTAAATAAATATTACAAATGTTTTGCTAAAATAAGAGTTCTCATCCTAGTCAAATATTGAAAACACGTGACAAATTCATATTTTTTGTCTACAGGTTTTCATAGATAGATATCATTTAATAATGACATCACTATCAATTCTCAAAAAGATATTATTTCCTACATAAGCAAGGAATCTATCATTGAGCCGGTCATCACTCATTTGATTGCTCAATTTATCCATAAAAACTCTTTCAATGTCGAAGTCTACCAACATGGTCCTTTCAACACCTTAAATATAGAGTTAGAGCGCACATCAACAGTATATCTTTCAAGTTGATCTAAAGTATCTCTTTAAACTTATCTTCATTAGCTTTTTTATCTCTACAAAAATCCATCACATCATATGATACGTTAGCCAACAGTAAAAAGGTCATCACAAGTATATTAGAAACAATAGGGTTAATAACAACAAAAGCTAATGGGAATATGGGATTAATGTTGTAATATTAAGGGAAAAGTACGGAAAAGTACTTGTGGTTGAGTCTGTTTTCAAATAGGATCATGTGTTTCATTTTTTATCAAAGTAATTCATGTGTTTGAATTCCGTCATCACCAGAGGGTCACGCCATTAAGAACGCCTGAGAAAGACGGTTAATAGTAACTCCGATTTTCAAAAGTGCTTGAAAAATTGAATGAAAAATACCGAAAGGTGCACCTCAACGAGACAACCGCTAGGTCATCTTTCTTTTTTGTTTCCAGCCACCCTTGTCACCGGAAAGTCCACCGGAAAAGTGATATTAGCGAAATCATTTTTAAAAAATAATTCAAACAGATCCGCAAAATCCAAAGGCGAAGGTGGTTTGGAGGTCATCTTGACGAGGCACACCTTTCAGTGTTTTTCTTTTAATTTTCCGAGCACTTTTGAAAATCGGAGTTAATATTACCGTCTTTCTCTAGCGCTTTTAACGGCATGACTCTCTTGTGAGTTGTGATAATAGAATTCAAACACGTGACCCTAGCCCAACCACAAGTATCTTTTCTGTATTTTTTTCCTAATATCAATGGCATTAATGCCAAACATCTAACCAATGGGATTGATGCCGACAATGATATTAATACTGATGAGATTAATACTCCGTATGTAGTACTCCGTATGTAGTACTCCGTACTAAAAAAATGAGATTATGGAATTAATATTCACCCACACAAATCAAAATTATATTATTGTTGCCCGAAAACTTTGAATACAACTCATAATCAAGTTTAGCCCCAAAAGGCCAAAAGAAGTGCATTCGTTTATGGTCAATTTGTCAACCGTTATATATGAAATAAAGTAAGACATATTTGCAAATCGCAAGAAGAATACCGAGTTTAGAACATAAATACTTCAGTAATTAAACCGGCTATTTATTCTAACTTTAAAAAAAATCCAGAATTAATTTTTGAACTAGATTTACCTGGCTGAGTAGTGAGTCAGAACCCGGAATTTTTGCGGCGTACAGTGCGGCGAACAGACGCAATCACGCTGGGCAGTCGGTCAACGATATCCGGTGGATGGGTCTCAGAGCTTCGGAGGACGCTGGTTCAGTTGTCTTCCAGTCGTCCCTCGTCTGATAGTGCGTCGGACGCCGGTGGCCTGATGCAGTCTCGGCCGATGACTGGTAGAGTGGTTGTTGAAGACGAAGGCGGGCCGTTGTCAGGGCAATTTTTTTTCATTTGGGCCGAAACCCCGTATGCACTAGCCTTAGCAAGCTTTTCACTGCGTGCCTGATTTTTCAATTTTCGAGACTGAAATTTTTTAATTTCATTTGATTGGTCAATAATTGTCTCACTTATCTTCTTTATCTACTTTTATAACTATCAAAGTTGATATAATTTTTTGAAGAGTATATTATCCGAAATAGGATTAAAAAGGTTTTGAAATTTCAAAATAGACTGAAGAATATTATCCGAAATAGGACTAAAAAGATTTGAAAATTCCAAAATAAGACTGCCATGTTTTTATTCCCAAAATAGGTTTAATTATTGCCATGTTTTGGTTGTACCAGATTTCAAACAAGGCAATATTTTCCAAATTTGACAGTAATTACTAATATTTTGAGAATAAAAAACATGACAATCCCATTTTGGAATTTTCAAGCTGTTTTAATCCTATTTTGGGAACTTTCCCAAATTTGGCAGTAATTACTCCTATTTTGGGAATAAAAAACATGATAGTTCTATTTTGGAATTTTCAAACTGTTTTAGACTTATTTTGGGAACTTTCTCTTTTTTAAAGTTTGACCTTATCTATTTAAACATTACCTGATCTGTTTTTTGATGCATCAGAAAGGGAAAAAAAGAAGGAAAATTAAATTCTAATATGCTCAAGACTATTAGCGTTCTCGTGGAGAAACTTCCTAATCCACATGGGGAGCTTCCTGAAGTATAGATAGCCCTTTAGTTGTCTCCCGAGTGGCATTCACTAATGAGTCTCGAGAAGCTCTTGACAATCCCGAACCAAACCCCTATATTTAAATGGTAGTTTCTATGGTACCCATAATGTACCATACCTTTGTCCACATGGATCAATCAGGATGTTGCAGTTGAATTATTTAAATCTAAATTAAAAATGATATAATGATTTGGACCAATCAAATTGATGGTAGGTACAGTACCCCATTTTTAAATAGGTAACGGAGTTGTCACCTATTTAAATATGGTCCGGTCTGAAACCAAGTAAAAACATCTACAATTGCCACCGACGTTTGACTAAGACAACCAACACGGTTTAGTCCTTAATTAATACGATACAATTAGATTTAATTAGAATGGTGCATAAGTGCATAACAATCCAGGCTGGAGTGTTAATCAAATGAGTTGTGTTTTGTTCCGCATGCATGTTATGCCCGGTAGATGGAGATTGATTTGAAAATATAATTGTAAGCCAACCCCTTTGATAAGATGTTAATGATGATATAATGTCTGTGGCAAGCACGTTTTCAATAAATTAATAGATCTTCTCTAACAACTGTGCGTACAGATTAAGACAAATTTAGACCCGGATGGAACCTGTTCTAATTTTGTTCCATTGGATTAAAATAGGACGAAAGACTCAAATACACGTATTGAAAGTTTGTATTTGATTGTGATCCAAAAAACTATCTATTTTATAGATCATAGAAAAATGTTTAGTGGTAAGAGTTTGTAAGAATACAGAAAGATATGATCGAGACAGATAGTATACATGTTCGAAGTGTACTCAACAATGTTCTTTTAATTTCTGAGTAACACATATCTATCCTCTAATATTTTGTAAGTGAAGTTTGAATACGAGTCTTAAAACTTGATAAGATCTTTCTAATGCATTACAAAACGCTTGAAATGGAATGAAATGAAATGAAATAAAATACTCCGTAGATATGATCAAATCAAACATTACATGAGTTCAGAGATAGCCCGATAATGTTTATGAATTTCAAGTAAATACGTATCTACTATTTAATACGATAGTACATTGTAAATAAAGTATGAGTAAAAAATTTAGAATAACGTTATACAAGAATGATCCTGTCCGAACGTTCGGAATAGTTTGTCCATACCAAATTTCAGCTCAAAATACGATCGGGAAGGCATTCAAATAATTTTTTGAAGTTGACTAGGTTTTTAAATGTATATTTTGACGCAGTCAACTTCAAAAAATGATTTGAATGCCTTCCCGATCGAATTTTGAGCTGAAATTTGGTATGGACAAACTAGACTTGATGAGGAACATGCTCAAAAAATTTCATCAAAAAATTCCACCGGGAAGGACCCCAAACGTCCATGTTCGGACGGTGTTTGGACCAGAAATGTTCAGACCTGAACATTCCTCTAACGTTATATGCACAAACTTTACATATATTACGAAGCTATGCGGCTAGAAATTGATCCCTAAGACCATTTGTAGTGGTTATAGATTAGGAGTCAAAAGATTAAAAATGGAATTTTTAGCCTCTTAATTTGGTATAGTGGTAGATTAAAAGGGGGAGTAAAAGTGGGAAGGGGTGTGGAAGAGTGTATAAATAGAGGGTTAGGTTGACCGGGTAAAAGAAAAGGAAAAAGAAAAAGAAAAAAAAAGAAAAAAGAAAACGCGGCACTCTTCTGATGCTGTGTTCATGCGTTCTGGTGACATCATGATGATGTCACAGACATGTCATTAAAATCCCAAATAATTTTAAACTCTTATAATTTTTTTATTTGTTCTCCGAATTTTTCAAAAATTATATCAAAATTCATGAATTTGTATGATCTTTCATATGACACCAATATGTAATATATAAAATGCAAAAAAAAATTAACTGTTGAAGTTTTCTTGAACAAAAAAAACACGAAATACAAATTTTTAATTCATTGAGCCTTCACAAATACTAGCTGGATATTCCATAATCCAATTTTTATGAACTATGTTCATTTTTTGTTAACAAAAAATCATATAAAAAATTAGTGAAATTTATTTTTTTTTACTTCGAAATGTGTATTTTTTATTTCATAATTATCCAGGGAAAAAGTTAAAAGAAAAATATTACTTATAATAATTTAATTAATGTTTTACTAAATCGATATGTAAAAAATATGCAGAGTGTATTTTATTGACGGTGCACGGATGCAGGGGAAAACAGTATTGACGGAGTCTAAACACTGTTTTCATATAGACGGAGTCTAAATTTAACAATTTGGACTATTGATCACTACAAATGGTCTAAGATCGAAGTTATATACTCTATAACGTAACATAGGTTTTATCCACACAAGTAATGGAGAATACATAAAAGCTTTGGAGTACTCGATCTTTTCAAGCACTAAAATGCTTACCACAAACTTTGAATAATATGATTGTGATATGTCATTACGTGCAACCATCGTAACTATAGAAAGAAAGAAAAAGAAACAACAATATACTAAGTATTAAATACAAGGAAAAGTAAAACTGATTTTTAAAAAGAAAAAATTGAAATATAACATTTTTATCCATTAATTTAATTTAAACAATTTTTTAGGAAAAACCTTAAAAGAAAATTGATGAGGGAGGATTGCCTTTATATTAAATGTATCAGTAGATACGTGAAAAATGCCTTTAATTTTTAGACAAAATTATACCTGTAATGTACTCCCTCTGTCCCTGAATTTACTTCCATTTCGCTTTTCGAGAGTTAACTTAAATCACTCTTAAACTCTTACTTTATATATCAAAACTTTATGAAAATCGATTTTTTTTGCAGGTTTTGTAGCGGTTTTAATGTAGTTTCTGAATATATAAATTTTATTTACTAAAAATAATCTGAATTTTCACAGGGATCATGTAACTTTATCGTTGGTCAAACTTCGTAACCCGCAATTGGAAGTAAATTCAGGGATGGAGGGAGTAGTAGATAAGTGAAATTTGCCTTTTGGTTTTAGAGAAAATTATCCCATACATGATTAAAACTCTCTCACATTTTCAACCTATGAACTAGTTAGCTTTTCCCTAAAATAATATTTAATTAATAATATTTAAATAATGCATTTAATAAATAAATTAATAAATAAATTCTATATGGACTGACATGCCCTTAACCTATTATTATTATAAAATCTAGGCTTACTAATCTCTTCTCTTGCTTGGAGTCACCTCTTCTTCTTCCTCTTTTTCTTTACTCATTGGCATTGAACTCATGCAGTGACTAAATGCATTGAGGGGTAGCTCAATGATAGTGCAAATTGAACCAAAGCAAATTGATAGTAGTGCCACAATATAATATATACGAGAACTATAGTGATTCTGACAAGAAGTGTAAAATGCCTCTTTTTAAATAAGACTAGTTTCGTCGTTCAACATTTTTGTATGATGATTTTTTTTTTGACTGTTCAGTCGTACAACTTAGTCGTATCTCGAGAAATTTTCCCTAACTTTACACCAACTTTCTTTAGAATTTACTTGTATTTTAGGCACTACAAAGTTATTATCATCACCATCTCATCATTATTGTTATTGTATATTCCTAATGAATTTTGCTACAATTAAGTACACCTTCAATCTAACTTTTAGATGCTCCAGGCACATTTAAGGATGTTTTTAGTTTTTACTAGTTAGGTTTCAATCCGAGATTAGTTTATTATACAGACCAGAATAGACTAGGTCAGACCAGATCAGACTTCAGCAGTTATAAAATACATATAGATCAGACATCCACCAGCACTAATTAGTTCAGTCCAACCATACTTAAATATACTAAACCAGAAAGTTTTAGTCCAGTTAAAAACATCCCAAATCAACCGAAGAAAGTGAAGATAAACGATCTGTCAAGGACTCATCGCTCTCGGCTCTCATTACGCGGATGACCAACCAGACAGGAAGGCATTCTTCTTCACTAATACGATCAGGTTGGGCTGTTTTCTAATGGTTAGTTGGTGAAAAAGGTTTAAATATGTTATTAGTTCATGCAAATATAATATGTTTTGTTTTGTTTTACGTCCCTGCAAATTTATTTTTTCTTTTTCACCCTTGAAATTTATGTAGGTTTTCTCTTTAGTCTATCACCGATGATAACGGCCTCCGTTTGACAACGTAAGAACCCCGATTAATAGGTTTCCTCTAATTCTTTGTCATGTTCTTTCAAAAGTACTTCAAAAATCTGAATGATCGGTTTTAATTTACATTGTTTTAACTCTCATATTAGCCTAAAAATTATAAATGGATAAATTCAAAAGTTTCAAGTAGATTTATACAACTGGCAATATTTTTTTCTTAAAATGATTGGTTTTAGAATTAGAGATGGACTAAAAACAAAATAATGCATAATACATGGATGAAAAAAACTACACGGGAATAAAATAAAGTGTATCTTATTTGCAAGGGCAAAAACACATTTAAGTCTAAGAAAAACTAATGGGCCTACGGATAACACTATGCTAATAAAAATGGAGGCGTTCTTGAAATTGGGGCCCATGTGCACTTGCACTAATTGCACTTGGCTTGACTTGGCCTGTCTCTTGCATTAAGTAAAGATTCTACCCTCATACTTTATTAAGCAATATATCAAATTATTTTATATTGACGATTATATACATCCTTACATCTCATAATGAAAATCACCGGATCATCCCACCTCTACATACCCCTAACCCAACCACCCCAACATCCACCCTAACCTTACGTACACTCACCTCACCCCACTTCTCACCTACCCCTACTACCGTGCCTACATTGGGATGGTCAGTGTAGGGACAAGGGGTTGGAGTTGGGGAAAGGGGTGAGGGCGAGAGTGCTAGTAAGGAAAGATAAAGTCCTTCAAAGTTATTAACGTTTTAAAGTTAAATCATATTTCAATAAATGTATCCATAATAATCCATTTCTAAACTTATGTTTATTAAGCACTTCTTGTTAAACTACGTGTAAATAAAACTGTTATAATAAAAAGTGCTTACTAATCCGTGAAATAAACTTTAAGACCGTGAAATAAACTTTAAGACCGGTATTAGAGTCAAATCGATCAATAATCATGGTGTGGGTTCCCTATGAAAAAATGACTATTTTTATTAAAAAAATGAAATGACGAACCGGTTGAAAGATTGAATAACGGCATGATCTAGATGAAATGTCTGGTCTTGAGAGATATAAAGTGTTATATTAAGATTTGAGTTACGTCTCCCATTAGGTTGACCTAATCTTAGTTCTTAACAATAACATTTTATTGATTCGAAATAAACATCACACTTTGACTTTACGATTTTTAAAATAGTTGAACTTTTGACTTTCCTATTATAACACTACAGAAATAGATTAAGAGTTCGTTCGGTAACTATGTTTTTCGGCTTATCAGTCAATTTTCCCACCAACCACGTAATTTCTTATTTCGAGCGTTGAATTGTGTAATACGATAGTAATAAAAAAAGTAAGATTGAAGTTACTTTTCTGGTTGTATTGGTTGAAGTTACTGTAGAAAATCATTTAGCTATTTTTTATATACTTTTTCCTTTATTTTATTAATGAAATATATTTTAGATATTTTTTCACAAATCAGCATAATCACTCAATCCAACAACTTTAGTCAGAAATTCATAAATTTCAGCAGAATCAACCGGTTCTGCCAATTTTGGTACTACCAAATGAGCTCTAGGTGCAGTGAGAGAGATAAACTGAGAGCCCGTTTGGAGAACTCTGTTTTCGGCTTATCAGGCTTATCAACCAGCTTTTTCACCAAACACGTAACTTTTACTTCCGCGCGCTGAATTGTGTAATAAGCCGAAAAAGTAAGGTTGGAGTTACTTTTCTGGCTGTATTGGCTGAAGTTACTGTAGAGGACCATTTTAGCTATTTTTACATATAATTTTTTCTTTAATTTATTAATAAAATATATTTTTAAAATATTTTTTTCTTAAATCAGCAGAATCAGCCAAAACAGCCACTCCAGCCAGAATATCATAAATTTCAGCAGAATCAGCCAAAACAGCCGATTTTGGTGCTACCAAACGGGCTCTGAGCGTAAAGCACATAATAATATCAGACTATAAAGATAGTTTTATATTAAAAACTTACCAAAATAGAAGTGTAGCCTTTATTTTAGGAAATAATTATATATTTATAACTAAAAATAAAGATTGTTGACAAAAACTAGACTAGTAATAAAAGCATAGTAACTTATGTTCAATTATTAAACTTAAGTTATCATGACAGTATGACACCACATTAGTATAGTAACTATTAGTCATATTTATGTAAATAAATTTTGTTTAAGTAATGTTTTTTGGGGGAATAAAACTTATTTTACACCTGCCCCCAAAAGAAAAGTGTGAAATTTATTTGGCACCGATATATCCGTATATATTTGACTTTACCTTTTATTTTTTTTTTTAAAAGTCAAATAAGTATTTTTTTTATGTTAATCACATAAAAAAAGTAGCCCAAATCCTAATATTGAACGGTATTTTTTTGAATAAATATTGAACGGTATTAGTTCACAATATTGCGACTGTTTACTTCACGATATTGCGTATGAGACTTCAACATAATTCACATTGTAGAGTGCTCTTCATGTCAGGCCGGCCTGACGGGCTGCCCCGTCCGGCCGAGCCCGTTTGGGCACCTTCCCGGTGGAATTTTTTGATGAAATTTTTTGAGCATGTTCCTCGTCAAGTCTAGTTTGTCCATACCAAATTTCAGCTCAAAATTCGATCGGGAAGGTCGTCAAATGATTTTTGCAATTTAACTGGTCCGGAATATGTATTTTCCGGACCAGTTAACTTTCAAAAATCATTTGACGACCTTCCCGATCGAATTTTGAGCTGAAATTTGGTATGGACAAACTAGACTTGATGAGGAACATGCTCAAAAAATTTCATCAAAAAATTCCACCGGGAAGGTGCCCAAACGGGCTCGGCCGGACGGGGCAGCCCGTCAGGCCGGCCTGACATGAAGTTTTCTCTCACATTGTATATTCTTATCTGTCACTCCATATCTTAACAACTAATGGTAAAAACAAAAAAGTTAAATCATCAATCATATAACTTCACTTCGTTAATAAGGTATCAGTTAATAGTCATTGACAGATTACAGAACATGTCCGTCTTTTTGGGTTTACGTGAATTACAATAAAATTAAATAAAATAAAATAATAAGACACCCATAATCCTCATTTATTGGAATGTCGAAAAGTCAATAGAGGTGAAATATTCGTGTATGGGAGTAATGGCTATCTCCATTCTCCAAGAAACCCCGAACCAACGGGTCCCACCTGGCCTCTTTCACTTTTATTTGCGTTTATTAAAGCAGCTGCAGAGCACCATTTCCTTTTCTTGCAGATTTCCAGCTTCACTTTAAAGTAAAGTAATGCGCCACACAGTGGATGATATCCCATTATAGCAAGTACTATGAAAATCTTACTGTAAGAGACCAAACACAGCCGCGGTATAAAGGGGCAGCACAAAATCTTTAGACAGCAATATAGGAAGGAGAACATATGGGGTTCAAGTTACTAATTTGGAATGTTTTGGTGGTGGGAATTCTGTTGCTGGGTTCTTCAGTTTATTGTGCATCAGCTTCAGTGTCTTATGATAGGAATGGTTTCATTGTCAATGGGCAAAGAAAAATTCTCATTTCTGGATCCATTCACTACCCAAGAAGCACTCCTGAGGTATATATACTCTGCCCATTCTTCTTTCTTATGTACTAATCTTAGATTTATCCAATATAATTAATGTCTTTTATTTTTTTGGTACATATTGCTAAGCTTTTGGTGTCATTATCATTATTTTCATAATAATAATGAACCCATCAATAATAATAAGAAATATTATTGTTTTGTTTTGGTTGTATAGATGTGGCCAGATCTTATTCAGAAAGCAAAAGAAGGAGGCTTGGATGTGATCCAGACATATGTTTTTTGGAATGGGCATGAACCTCAACCTGGAAAAGTATTTATATTCTCTTCTTTTCTTTCCCTGAGTATATTATTGTTCACTTATACTCAGCAGATTTTTGACAGAGAATTACGTCTCTTTGGGTTTTGCAGTATTATTTTAAGAAAAGGTATAATCTTGTGAAATTTGTGAAGCTGGTTCACCAAGCTGGACTTTATGTTCATCTCAGAGTTGGACCTTATGCTTGTGGTGAATGGAACTTTGGGTAATATGAATACATAAAAATAATATATATTCTGCATTTCTGCTCTAGAGTATGTATAGTCTGTAAGTGCTGAACACTCTTATGGTCTTGGTCTCAGTGGATTTCCAGTTTGGCTGAAATATGTTCCAGGGATAAGTTTTAGAACTGACAATGAACCTTTCAAGGTTAGGAAGTTTTGTCTATGCAAATGTTTTGTTCCTGCAATGATTATGTTATTGATTTTCTAATTTTCACCTTAAAACATGTTTTTTCTGAAATGCATGTCAAAAGGCTGCAATGGAAAAATTCACAACCATGATTGTAAACATGATGAAAGCAGAAAGGCTTTATGAATCTCAGGGTGGTCCTATAATCTTATCCCAGGTAATTAATGTCTGTCTCGCATCGGTTAAACATGGAATAACAAGCAACATAAAAGATCGTGCTTGTGCTACTATTTCTACTAAATTAACCTTGGAACTCCAAAACCTTATAAGATTGAGCCCGAAGTTTTGAAAATAATTCTTCGTTTGTTGTTTTTACTAATTTTAATATCATAATAATAATGATTATCATAATTATTATTACTATTATTTTCACACCACATTGCTAAAGAGAAGAATCTTACCTTTTTTTAAGATTGAGAATGAATATGGACCCATGGAGTATGAACTCGGTGCACCTGGTCGCGCCTATGCACAGTGGGCAGCAAAAATGGCTCTCAATCTTGGAACGGGTGTCCCTTGGGTCATGTGCAAGCAAGATGATGCCCCAGATCCAATTGTATGTGTTCCCAATACTTGTTTGGTATTCATGTTTTTTCTTCTAATTCAGTTATTTGTGTTAAGTCATTCCACTCCAGTTAAATGTAGATAATACTAGATATACAAATGTACTCACTACTCCTAACAGGTTGACTTCTTTTAGATGAAACCCTATTTGTAATATAGTATTATATTCAATGAGCAATTGGTCCAACTAAGACTCAAAATGAGCGTACACATTTTAAGTTTGGCCAACGTAACCTTTTATGATGAGAACCTAAGTCTTAATTATTTGCATATCAGTGAACTTATGCACATTTTAATTGCTTTCTTTCACAGATTAATACTTGCAACGGTTTCTACTGCGACTACTTTTCCCCGAATAGGGCATATAAGCCAAAGATTTGGACGGAAGCCTGGACAGCCTGGTAGCAAGGCTTAAACTTTATTCTGATGTACAATGCAGATGCCAAAAGTTATTATATTAGAGTTTGCTAATAATATTCTTTTGGGTGATTGTTGCAGGTTTACAGAATATGGAGGTCCAGTAGCTTATCGTCCAGCTGAGGATATGGCATATTCTGTGGCAATGTTTATAATGAAAGGGGGCTCATTCATTAATTATTACATGGTTCTTTTCGTGTTCATATTTTTTAAGTTTTTGTTTGCATTGTTTTCAGTGTTTGATCTTCGGTGTGTTTATTTGCAGTACCATGGAGGCACAAACTTTGGGAGGACGTCTGGAGGCCCTTTTATTACCACTAGCTATGACTATGATGCTCCTATTGATGAATTTGGTATGACTTAGTGCATGCTTGGTTACCTTTCCTAGCTCGGAGTAAATTAATTTATCTGGTTATTCCATTGTTGAGTCACCAACATGGTCAATTTAGTCAATCCATAGTTCAGAAAAAGTCGACTCTTTAAGTGTTTAACTTGTGCATTAACATCACAAACTTATGGCTATTTTATGGTTGAAGTCTAATTAAGCACAATTAATCATATGGGAAGCATGTTTAATAGGTTGTAATGTTCTTAATTTTTCCTGTGATGATCATCTGAGATATGTCACTTCCCACACTTGCCATGGATAATGAATAGTCTATAATCAGCATAACTAGTGCTTCTAGATAAATATGCTTCAAAATAGTTGTGCTCTAAAGTTGAAACAATGTTTGTGGATAGAACTCAAGATAGGATTTGGGTCGTTAAACTGGTTCCCACTTAAAGTTGAATAGATTAGCTAGTTTGGCGCAAGGTCGTATTAACCCATCGTTTTCTCTTTAGTTGTCCGATTAACCCACTTTTTTTCTTTATTTGTCTGAAGTGGTACTTCTCTTAAACTGAAATAAAGGCAATGCAATTAAAGGACTTCATGATAGAATTTAGGATTGGATTAGTGTTGCCCAACTCGGTCATAAGACACTTAGTCTAAACTGTACTAATAGGTGGAATTCAATTGATTAGGTAATTTGACAGAAGGTCTTATTACCATGTCATTTTCTCTTTATTTATCAGACATTAGACTCGAACAGCTTCATTTTAACTTGCATTATTTTACACTACCCATTGTTGACAAATCACATAATTTACAGATAACTTAGACATTAGTGGTGAAAACTCATAGAAAAATTTTCTTGATGGCAAAGGGTTGCTGAGGGAACCTAAATGGGGTCATCTCAAAGATCTTCATAGAGCAATAAAACTGTGTGAGCCAGCTTTAGTATCTGGAGACCCGGTCATAACATCACTTGGAAACTATCAAGAGGTATATACGTTTACTTCCAATTATCAAAAACACCATTTATTTTCTAAATTTAAGGTGAACTTACACATGACTTGTATCCCACTTTACAAAGGCACGTGTCTTCAAATCGAAGTCTGGAGCATGTGCTGCATTCCTTGCAAACCACGACCACCATTCATTTGCTAAAGTATCGTTTGGGAACATGCATTATAACTTGCCCCCCTGGTCTGTGAGCATTCTTCCCGACTGCAAGAACACTGTATATAATACTGCTAGGGTGAGAGAAAATTACCCCTTCTTTACCTGCTTCGAGCCTTTCACTGCACTGTAAAAAACAGCACCACAGACTAACTGTCTTGCTTTTACGCCTACAGGTTGGTGCTCAAACCACACAAATGAAGATGACTCATGTTAACCAAGGATTGTCTTGGCATTCATACAATGAAGAGACAACATCATACGATGACAGTGCATTTACTGCTGTTGGGTTGTTGGAGCAGATAAATACGACGAGAGATGCGTCTGACTACTTGTGGTATATGACAGAGTACGTGCATTCTAAAACTTCAGAACTTTAGTCATGGATTTCTCTGGGGCTGTAGTGACCATCTAGACATGTAGTCTTATCCTTGTTCAGGAGTTTCATTTTAATAATAGTATACAAAATCACCAAATAATAGTTAAATATGCTCATTTAGATCTTCTTCCAACTTCCCAGTAAGATATCTTTTTTAACTATGTATTTCATTACCAGTGTCAAGATTGATTCAAGAGAGAGATTCTTGAAAGATGGAAACTGGCCTTGGCTTACTGTCTTCTCAGCTGGACACGCTTTACATGTTTACATCAATGGTCAATTAATAGGTATGCGTTATAGTGTTTATTTGGGTCAGCTAATGATCAGTTAGTTAGTTATTCTGATGATATGTTGAACTTTACATGCATTTAATCATTTTGTCAGGAAGTGCTTATGGAAGCTTAAAGGACCCAAAAGTTACTTTTAGTAAAGCAGTACCTATGAGAGCTGGAGTTAATAAAATTTCATTGCTAAGCATTGCTGTTGGTCTTCCGGTTTGTTCTCTATACACCTCTCTTTTCCATATACATCTTTTGTTAAGACTCAAGACATCCCACAGCGCTTAAATACTACTCCGTAGAATGTAACCCGCATAAAAGGCTTTACACTACTCATAATACGGGATTACGGGAAATATACTAAATTTCTGACTTTGCTTCCAATCAGAACATAGGTCCTCATTTTGAAACATGGAATGCTGGCATTCTTGGGCCAGTTACACTTTCTGGTCTTAATGACGGCAAAAGAGATCTAACATGGCAGAAATGGTCGTACAAGGTGTGTTTCTCACATATTAATTTTAAACATAATAGAATATACACTCAAGAATTGTTCTGTTCTTCTGTACCAATGTTTTTTTTTATTTCCCCCCCTTCCAGATTGGTCTTAAAGGAGAAGAACTGAACATTCACTCACTAACTGGGAGCTCCTCAATTGAGTGGATACAGGGTGCTTTTGTGGTTCAAAAACAGCCACTAACATGGTATAAGGTGTGCACACCCCAGACATTGTTGCTTTTTGTATATCCCATATTCCCAGCACTTTTAGAGTCCGTTTGGATGGAGGGCCGCAGGGGTTTGGAGGGATAATTAGATGGTTTACTCCGTATCTTGATAAACAGAATATTCTTTAAAAATATTGTGATTGAAACATTATACAATCACACGATATGGTAACACTCTAAGCTATGGATATTCAATAATACCACAAGTCCGTAACCCTGATTTGAATGAGCTTCGAACCTGCCAGCTCCACTGTGGAAGGTAACAGTGATGCCATCAAACAACATAGTACTTAACGATCTTTCAAATTTAAAAAAACTCAAGTATATGTGAACAGCCCTCCAAAATATTCGCCTAAATCCAAACAGGCCCTTACCGGATAATTCCCATGTGACTCAATGCCCCTGATTTTTTTTCAGACTACTTTTGATGCTCCACAAGGAAATGAACCATTAGCATTGGATATGGCCACCATGGGTAAAGGTCAGGTATGGATAAACGGGCAAAGCATTGGGCGATATTGGCCTGCATACAAGGCTTCCGGCAACTGTGGTGCATGCAATTATGCTGGTTGGTATGATGAGAAGAAATGCCTTAGTAATTGTGGAGAAGCTACACAAAGATGGTAACATGATTTTCCCCCAGTTTCGCAGTGTTTTCTTTTTTTTTTTATAATAACAGTGCAACTAGACTAAATGTGATTGGTGTGATTTTTCAGGTATCACGTCCCTCAGTCTTTCCTTCGCTCAACTGGAAATTTGTTGGTTATGTTTGAAGAATGGGGAGGAAACCCGTACGGGATCTCATTGGTAAAACGTGAAGTTGAAAGTGTATGTGCAGATATATATGAATGGCAGCCACAACTAATGAACTGGAAGATGCAAGCATCTGGTGAAGTTAACAAACCGCTAAGGCCTAAAGCTCACCTCTCTTGTGGTTTTGGTCAGAATATTTCTTCAATCAAATTTGCTAGCTTTGGAACACCTGAGGGTGTTTGTGGAAACTTCCAGGAGGGAAGCTGCCACGCCTCTCGCTCTTATGATATTTTTAACAAGGTATTCTCAAACCATGCAACAGTTTCTTGTAATCGAAGCCGAGGTAGAGAAACCAAAACATCTTTGAACATGTTGTATTCACATAATTAAATACACATAATGATCTTGAATTTTCATTGAAAACGTAATTGAGCATAAATCTTCAAACATCTCATTTAGCCCATAAACTTACCGCAAGAACTTATAAAGGGCTCTGAAGTTTCAAAAAGGCTTGGTTAACCATAGGCATGTGTATTTTCAAACGCTCAAATACAAAAACGATCAGATATGTGGTGATAAGCCGTCTCACATCGGCCAAACAAAAAATTTAGAAGTAAATATAAGGTCTTGGGCTACATGTGTTAAGTTTTAACGACCAATTTGATCTTGATATCTCAATCCAACGGACCACTATGCTGTCCCAAATGGATCAAATACCTTGCTAAATACAAGATTATAAACATGCATATAAGGTATTCAGCTACTCCTATAAGATTGTCTTGTTGAAATGGAACCTAAGTCTTAAGCAAGTAAAAAACCAATTGCAATGACAAAAAAGACGCACACAAATTTAAACCTGTTCGCAATTTGGGCAAAATTTATAGATTTGTATTGCGTTTTTTTGGCATCGCAACTCAGTCATATCATATATTACAACTTTCTTCATGTACGTAATCACATTTGGGCTTGTTATGTCTGCATATATAGTATGCCACATGTTTAAAGTTGATTAGGACTTTTTCTGAATGCTCAAGGTCATTAATGATCCAATTAGGGCTTGTTTGTTTAATATTTAGGGTTATATTTGGGTGTTCACCCACTTCACATTCACCATGGGTCTATCTTTGCAGTTTTGTATTGGATGGAACTCCTGCACAGTACCTATAACACCAGAAGCCTTTGGAGGAGATCCATGTCCTAATGTCATGAAAAAACTGTCTGTTGAGGTTGTGTGCAGTTAATGTTAATAGCCTGGAAATACTACAAACCAAGTGTTCATTCAATCTCGGTATTTATTCATTAAGGAAGCCTTTTTCATACTCTCATTTTTTTACCGAGCCAAGATGAAGTTGAATAGCTGTGCAACACATCAAATGGCAAAAGTCAACAGAAGTGGCAAAGGTTAAAGCTGCCTTGCCTGTATACTTGTAAAACAATATTCTTTGAATGGGTACACATTGAGATAGCCCTGAATGAGTCCATATTAAAATGTAATTAGGGATACAATATCTTGCTGTTCCAGAGTTTCAGTATTGTATTAATGTATTAAATTGCACTCATTACATATAAATGATTTGAGGGTTTCAGTATTGTGTTACTAGTAAATACTGTACTAGATTCAATCATTATGTATAATAGATTTGAGGGTTTCAGTATTGTACTACTACAATAGCCTATAACCACTTTTGGTTTACACAAAGCCTTTGATGACATCCTGAGATGAAGGTGTTTCAGTATTGATTTGCACTTTGTGTTCATGTTGTCAAGATATTACCACCTATCTCACTTTCATTGTGATTCACAGTCAGCAGCACATGTTGGTCATGCTATTGTCTAGTGGAAATCTGAGGTATGTTTCAGTTAGATGTGAATCTTTGAGGCAGCTAACTGTTAATGAATAGCCATGGCGAGTTATGTTAAACATGGAAGGAATATAGTGATCCCCTAACCAAAATAATTACCTGGGTGAGTAATTTTGTAGATCTAAAAAGGGGAATGATTTCAATGTTTAGGAGGCCATTGTGATTTCTTGGTAAAATAAGTTATGAAAAGATTCACTTTTCAGTATACAGCATGCACTCATTCAGTCATTCCTGTGACGAACTGTTGTGTATCATGAATGGTTGAGACTAGGGATGGACTGGGTCCGGGCAGCCCGACCCGGGACCGGTACAGTTTGGACCTGCCCGAGACCGGTTTTCTGCTACCCGTACCGACCCGGCACCTGGACCGGCATAGAAATGAGACGGGCTCGGGCCTGATTTTTGGGACCGGAGCGACTGGCCCCAAGTCCCCAACCGATATATATATATATATATATATATATATATATATATATATATATATATATATATATATATATAGTAAAGATCAAATGAGAACATTGCTTAACGTGAGAACGTGAGAACACCACATTTACCCCAACTTGTTGCACAATGAAGCTTACATATTGCACTTTAACACATTTTAACAATATTTACCAAAATGCCACAGTGTTTATTTAATATAGGCTTAATTCGACCAATTTGAAAATGTGCAACATAATAGCTCCAATGTGCACCCCATTGATTTAAAAGTGATTGTTCTCACGTTCTCACGTTAAGCAGCGTTCTCACTGGAACTGCACCCTATATATATATATATATATATATATATATATATATATATATATATATATATATATATATATATATATATATAGGATTATTCCTGTTCGGAATTTCCCGGTGGTATTTTTTGCTCAATTTTTTTGTGTAAGTTCCTCATTAAGTCTAGTTCATCCATACCAAATTTTAGCCAAATATTCAATCTGGAAGGTTGTCAAATGATTTTTGCAAGTTAACTGGTCCGGAAAATGTATATTCCGGACCAGTTAACTTGCAAAAATCATTTGACGACCTTCCCGATTGAATTTGACATGAAATGGGATAGTCGGCCGGCGGTTTCACCGGAAAAAGTCGCCTGAAAAGTTCATGCGGTATAGTGACATGAATACCGACATAGTGACACATTTTACATTGACATATGAAAGTGACATGAAATGGGATAATGACATAAAATCATAGTGACATATTTTTTTTGCAGTGACATCATGTTTTCTAATTCCACTTATATGATTTTCTTGATCACCTTTTTTCCCCCTTTTAAAAGTGGTCACTTTTTTGGTAATTGGTTCAAAAATTAGTAATCCCTCCGTCCCGCTATGATTGTCCCATTTTACCTTTTCGGTCCGTTCCATTTGTTTCATATCTTATTTGGTAAAGTTTTTGTGGTTCTAAATCATTATTACTTTATTCTTACTTTACAAATTCAATATCAACTACATAAATCCACTTTTATTAATAACTGTGCCACTTTCTCTTGTCCCAAACTTAGGGGGACGGAGGTAGTAATATTCAAGTAAAAACCCCAAAAGTTTATACATTTAAGAAATCATTACAAATCTATAACTAAAATGAAGATTGTTTACAAAAATGTGACTAATGATTAGAGTAGTTATGAAATCATAGTAACATATGTTCCATTTTTAAACTTATGTTACTATAACACTACATTATACTCCCTCCGTCCCGCTAGAAGGTTCCCATTGACGGTTTACGATGTTTGACTGACGATAAAACAACTTAATTCTTGTTCACATTCTGATTATTTTTAATAAATAAAATTTACATATTCAGAAAGTACATTAAAACTGCTACAAAGTCTTTTTAAAAAAATGTAAATTAAAAAAATAATATATAAAACAAAATATTAAAAATGATTTAATTTGACCATATGAATAGTAGACGGGAACCTTCTAGGCTTCTAATAGGACAAAGGTAGTAGTAACTATTAGTCATATTTATGTAAAGTGAAAACCGTCAATTTGGTTCTCGTACTTTCATGAAGAAGTCAATTAGATCATCGTACTTTTAAAAAGATCAATCAAATTTCCGAACTTTGTAAAAACGTTCAATTGAGTCTATTTGCACGTTACTTGTCATGTCAGCAAGTCACCTGCTCACGTGGCGCACATGTGGCAGCCCAATTAGCAATGATTTTGCCGATGTGGCACACACGTGGAAGTCCAGTCAACCATTTGTTGATGACGTGGCGCGGATAGCGATGCGTGCGCCATGTCAGCGGGTGACTTGCTGACATGACAAGTAACCTGCAAATGTACTCGATTGAACGTTTTTACAAAGTTCGGGGGCTTAATTGATTTTTTTGAAAGTACCAAAACCTAATTGACTTTTGCATGAAAGTACAAGGACCAACTTGACATTTTTCCCTTACGTAAACGAGTTTTATTTTGGTAATATTTATGTAAAAAATCTGCATTTAAAAATCAAGCAATTAAGAAGTTGTTCACTTCGTCTTAATCTTATTACTTATTCCTTATTCTTATTTTATTCAGATCAGATCGGAAGAATTCAGATCAGATCAAAAGAATTCAGATCAGATCAAAAACATCCAGATCAGATCAGACCAGATAAGAAAGATTCAGATCAGATCAGATAAGAAAGATTTAGATCAGATCAGATCAGAAAAATTCAGATCAAACCAGATCAGAACTTAAAAAATTCAGATCAGAAACATTCAGATCACGTGAAGAAAATAGCTTCTAAGGATGTTTTTACATAGACTGTAATTTGTTGGTCTGGTCTGGTCTGGTTTCTTTGTATTTTTATAACTATCCAAGTCTGGTCTGGTCTGGGTTGAACTTGTCTGGTCTGGTCTGGACTGGTCTGGTCTGAGACAAATTACAGTCCAAGTAAAAACATCCTAAATTGTTTATGGATTTAAAATTCCGCCATCATATACTACGTGTCTATGTACATACACTTGAGTGACAGCCTTTGTTAGTAATATACATTACATGAATAATACAATAATATGTAGGTTCGTGTATAATACGACACACTTTTATAAAATACGACTTAATATATGTTATATACGTTCCCAGCAAGAATACAGATACATACGCGTTTTAAACGTTTGATAATTTAAAAATACGGCATATAATACGTGTCTATATATACACTAATTTCACTAAATTATTGATAGCAAGAAGTTTATAGTTGTGTAAGAAGTTTATAAATTGTACTAGTTTTCAATACGCGCGTTGCGCGATTGAATAAAATGTCCAATATATTTTTTTATTGAGAAATATGTACTACGTATATTGTATGTAAATTTGATATGATTACTTTAACGCTTGAGATGTTAACACTTGCATCAATTTAAAAATAGAGTATTTAGTGTTCCTTCATATGAAAGAGGACCCAAAAATAAATAAAAATGCAAATGCACAATAGGCCAAACCCTATTTTCCTAGTCTCACAATAAAAAAAATATCATTCGCAAAGTGGAAAATATCTAGTACAATATAACTATTAAAGGTTCTTATTGATCTAATATGCGACCTTCACATGATAATATAAAACATATGATTGTTCAAGAGAAAATAGAGACTTATTAAGTATTAAGTACTCCCTCCATCCCAAAAGGTTGGCCAATTTGACTTTTCTTGATCAACGGTTATCAACTTTGACCAATGACATCTTTTAATACAAAATTATTTGAAATATGAAAATTATATGAGCTTATTCTTTATCAAAAGATCTTTCATAAAAGTATAAAATTTATAAATTACACATAAATATAATACCTAAAATCATTGTCTACACTTTAACACCATTGACCAAGAAAAGTCAAATTGGCCAATCTTTTTGGGACGGAGGTAGTATTATTTCTTGTATTTGATATGTTTGATTCTATTCAAACTTCACAAATCACCATCAATTGTTTCGATGTAGGATTGATCAAGAAGACCAATGAACCATTAGTTACAAATCTTCACTAATAAACATTTGTAACTAAAGTTTAAATATGAATTGTATTATTCTCCAAAGCGGACACCCTTACCACTTTTACAACCCGTTTGGGCATTTGGTAACACTAAAACTGACTGAATTGGCTGATTCTGCTGGAATTTATGAAGTTCTGGCTGAAGTGTCTGTATTGGCTGTTTCTGCTGATTCATGAAAAAATTATATTTAAAGTATTTGTTATTAATAAATAAAATAAAAAATTATATGAAAAAACAGCTAAGATGATCCTCTACAATAAATCCAGCCAATACAGTCGGAAAAGTAACTTCAACCTTACTTTTTATGCTTATTACATAATTCAACGCGCGAAATCAAAAGTTATGTGTTTAGTGAAAAAACTTGCTAATAAACATTATGACATTTACATAAACCGGCTAATTACCATAAATAAATTGAGTAAGACATAATGTTCTTACATTTACATTAATGCAAGTATATATACATAATTACACTAAAAATGAGTGGGGGAAATGCTAATTACCATTATGTATTATTATTATTTAAATAATGACTATGATAAGAAAATACATAAGCGTTATAGACAAAAACACAGCATATACCAATCATAGAAAATCCAAATAATATTCCTTCTTCGTAATAATTAAAAAAACTTTTTCTATTTGATGTTTTAGTGTTTTGCATACTTTTCTCCAGCAAGGAAATGAGGGGAAGATTGGTCTTCAATAACGTTGCTGCAATTCAGACCTAGGCTGCAAGCCTACAACCATTACAATTGGGGGTTTAAGACGGCTAAATACAGTGAAGCTAAGGGGTTGAACGTAGGCTTGGATTTTAACAGATGTAACGGAGGAAAAGAAGAGTTATAAAATATGGTATAATTATGTGAGCATAATATACTAGAGCATGTTGCTTTGTGTTACACCAACACATTTAATATGCCAAAAACACTCTAATCTTCATTGATGTTTATAATATTTTAGATATTACCGACTAGGGATGTTTTTACTTGGAATATTTTCAGTTCCAGATCAGATCAGACCAGACTTTAACACATCAGAACAATCCGGATCAGACCAACTCAGATCAGATTAGACTTCTATAATTATAAAATTCATAGAGACCAGACATTTACCTGACCAGACCAGTTCAGACCAAATCAGACCAGACTTAAATGGACCAAACTATCAAATCTCAATCCAAGTAAAAACATCCTAGGTCGATTTTTTGCCCGATTAGGTCGGTTAGTCCTCCACAATTAGTGCTAATTAATCAAACCGATTAGGTCAATTTTTTGACCGATTAGGTCAGTTAGTCCTCCACAATTAGTGCTAATTAATCAAACTGATTAGGTCAATTTTTAGAACAATGCTCACAATATTTTAATTATTATCAGTATTTCAAATTAGGTATTTCAAAACTTTAATAAATATTCTATTGAATCACATAATCAAGTTTAATTTACTCCGTAATAAGAAATGTTGGAATCGAACATAAAATAAATGAAAGAGGATTTTCGTTGATAAAACCTAACTGCATAAAATCATGAGGCGTATGGGAAAGAAGAATTATACATAAGATTTTAAAAAACAACATCAATAAAAACATCAATAAAACTATGAAAGTTGAAAACTTCATATGGAGATGAGTAAATTAATACTCCGTAGATAACAAGTGGCAATTTAAATATTACGTAGAATGAATAAAGGAATGGATTCAATGGATATATCATATACGATAGTGGCTGTGTTTGGTAATCGGCGGTTCCGCCAGAAATTAGAGGGTTTGACCACTTTGGCTGTTTCAAAGATGGAAAACATTGTTTTTTGTGTGTTTGGTAAATGGAGGTTTGGCATGGCGTTTTGGATGTATCCGCCAAATACTAATACGCTGCAACGAGTAGCGTTTATACTTGGCGATTTCAGATAATTATTTGATTGCCAAATTTGTCCTCCGATCTTCTTTTCCGTTCAATTTCCGCTGTAGGTGTTTAAGGTCTTCCCTCTTACTTCTTCTCTGGGTGACTGGGTCGCCGTAAGTCCAGAGCTTCTTTGAGTGTTCTAAAAATCATGCTATTGTTCTGGACTTGCATTTGATGAGTTTAACTGCTATTAAGCTACGACTAGAAATCATGTACTGTATATGCTAATTGTTGCTTGAGTTCTAGAACTCATATGAAATTAAAGTCCGTTAAGAATAAAAATAAGGCCTAAAGGATAAGAGTTCACCGGAAATTAATGATGGAAAGATATTAATAAAGTACTACGTAGTTTTCTTTTGGACCCAAAATGTGCTATTCATCAATTAGATATATATTTTTGTATTATTGTATTTTTTATTTAGTCATATTTTAATCAATAACATAAACTTATCAATTACGCAGTAATACATTAATATATCATTATTAAAAAATGAGTATTAAAATTTATTAATGCATGTCTTCATATGTCTTTTTACCAAATAACCGCTAGGACCAAACAGTTGATCTACCAAACGTTTTTCTGGATTCCGCCAAATGAATCCGTAGTCAAATCCGCTGACAGAATCTGTTGTTAACAACCCACTAACATAATCCGCTAACCGCTAACCGCCGATTGCCAAACACACCCAGTATGTAGTACATAGTATTAAAGAATACATTTTAGCTTGATAAGAGACTAATCTTGGAGGCTGGAGCTTGCCGCCCAGGGGGGAACTAGCTCGACCACCTTGGAGGGGCTCATTAGCACGTATTAAATAAATGGAACAATCCACTTTTCGCGTTTGCCAGCTCGATACTACTCTCTCCATTCCGAAATAATTGTCTTCTTTCCTTTTTGGGATGTCCCCAAAAAAATGTCTTGTTTCTTCTTTTGGTAATAATATGTAGCTCATATCAATTCACCTTTTTTCTACTCAAATCGCAATCACAATTTTTTACCTTTTCAACCACTTTCTTAAAACTTGTGCAAAAACAAACAAGACAATTATTTCGGGATGGATGGAGAATTATGTTCTCATCAATATAGTATGTAGTAATAAACAAAACAATAAAATTTTAATAAAACAACTAATTAAAAAATATATTAACTTTGATTAGCAATTGATGCCTCAACTGAACGAGGCGTTTTAACAAAGAGAATAAATTACTCAAGAGTAACACCCAATGTTTGAAATGAGTTTGTGAATAAAAGAAGGAAAATTTCTGAAATAGGAGTAAAAAGGTTTGAGAGTTCCAAAATAGGACAATCATATTTTTATTTCCTAACTAATACGGAGTAGTAATTACTATTAAGTTTGATAAATACTACTCCGTACTATGTTTGAAGTCTAGAACTGCCAAAACATGATAATAAATACTCTCATTTAAAAAACAAAAAAAAATTAAGGAGTGTCTTATTTTGAAAACACAAACGTTTTTACACTTATATTTATGAATTTTGTTAAAAGAATTCATAACATCATAAAAAGCACCAAAATCCTGAACTGGTTTACATCCTGATACGCACAAACGCACAATAACATACTCCTCAAATTCTCATTGCACTAGATAGCATTTTGAAATTCATCATATACAATTAAACCAATGTGTAAAATACAAAGTACTCCGTATTGAAATTCCATTTTTGGTCCTCCGAGGTTTGCACCAATTCCACATTTAGTCTCCATCTTTCACTTTATCTACTTTTGGTACCTAGCTATTGTTTTTCTGACCATTTTCTATCCATCTCTGGACATTTTTACTACCGGAAAAGGACTATAAATGGTCAAGAAAACAATAGTCAAGTACCAAAAATGGATAAAATGAAAGATGAGGACTAAATGTGGAATTGGTGCATAACTCGGAGGACCAAAAGTGGAATTTTTTCCCGTATTAATCAAACCAAACAATAGGACAGAAGGGTGG
The DNA here is from genome assembly GCA_945859915.1 of Cuscuta epithymum. Classification (NCBI taxonomy): domain Eukaryota; kingdom Viridiplantae; phylum Streptophyta; class Magnoliopsida; order Solanales; family Convolvulaceae; genus Cuscuta; species Cuscuta epithymum. The sequence goes on from CAMAPF010000006.1 coordinate 4,975,512, forward strand.
GCTCACTGGTCTAGGTTGCAGGGGCGGGGTATTTACGAAGTACAGAGATACATAATAAATTTATATAATAAATATACTAAAAACTAACATCCGCAGGGGCACACGCACCCCCAAGCCTCACGGTAGTTCCACCACTATTGCCGCCGCATGCTAGGCTGCTATTGTGCTAGGTAGGGGTGGGCATAAAACCCGAACCGAAGCGGTACCGAACCGACCCATAATAGTAACGAACCGAATGCAGGGTATTAAAACGGTTCTATAGATTTTTATCCCGAACCGAAACCGTACCGTTTGAAATGGGTACGGGACCGGTCCTAGATTTTGAGAACCGAAAAATACCGGACCGGACCGTTCAAGAAAAATACATTTCAAATTTTATATTTTTTCTATACCAATAAATCTCTTTTATGGACCAACAATATAGGCCAAGTATGTATTCACGTGTCCCTGAAATAGCAAAATGTGTACGTGTATATATATATTGTTATTTTTTGTTTTTAGATAATTTATATTATATTTTGGTATATGTATTGAAAGAATGATAAAGTTTTAGAAATCATTAATGACTATCCCTTTTTAGTAATGTAGTGTGTATGACTTTTTGTTGTATCACGTTTGTGCAATTTTACAACTTAATTAATATGGTTTAAATCTTAGTTATCCCGGTTCAACAATTACTTTAATCAGAACTAATATTTAACCTAGAATAATGAAGAACATTGATTTTTTCTATTATATTCAATAATGTGATGATATTCTGTTTATATTTTCACGTGAACTTAATAAATTAAAGATGATATTTATCTCGTGTATCATCATTTTGCTATACTTTTTTAGTCTTGTTGCATTATTTGTGTATTTGTGAATTTTAGTATTATGTATACAATTACTTGTAACATTTCATGTGAATTGGTTAGTGTGATGATATCTATTAATTGCAAGATTTGTCCAAATTTTTTAACATATGTTTGGCATTGTACCGTACCGTTTTATACCGTTCCGAAACGACATGGTACCGAATGGTTCCATCCGTAGAACCGGACCGTACCGGACCGTTAGAAACAAGATGCATTACGGGTTTTACTAATTTACCGGATCATTCCGGATCGTGCCCACACCTAGTGCTAGGTCTCTGCTTTGTTGATTGCACACATGTATTATAGTCCACATTATTAATACAAAGTATTTTTTGGGGCCTTAATTAGGCTTTGTGGCAACGGTATCAAGTCGTCGGTATGTACGTTTAGGCTTTACTCTACTCTTTAGTTGGACTTTTTTTAATCGAAATACGTATAAATAAGGATTTATACGAGTATTATACGCTTTACCTTTAAAATACGCGTATTTTAACGAATTTTTGGGAGAAATACTTAAAGGGTGTTTTATACGTGTATTATACGTTTAAGCTTATTATACGTCGTGTATTATACGCGTATTAACTAACATACTCCGGGTGTGATATACTGATATCTTCATCGCTCCTGAGAGATAAATCGTCTCTGATTGTCCGCCACCGCCACCGCCTCCGCCACCAACGGCCGACGGCTATCGGCGAGGAATAGTTTTCAACCGCCCTCTGAAAAGATGACTACCCACCAGCCCTACGACGCCTACTACCTCTCTCAACCACTGCCCGTTCCGTACAACACTAGCAGCAGAGCTGAACGCGATCTGATTCGAACGGTCTTCGTATCGGGCCTCCCAGACGACGTCAAAGCTCGTGAAATTCATAACCTTTTTAGGCGCCGTCCCGGGTTCGAGTCTTGTCAGCTTAAGTACACCGGCCGCGGAGATCAGGTTTGGTCTTCTCTTTCCGTTTACCTAATAAGCTATCTTATCTGCAGTCTGCTGGTATAACTAAGCATATTGTGTGGTTATTTTCTTCTATATTACCATTGCACGAGCTTGTAAATTGCAGTACTTAAGTATAAAATGGACATTCTTTTGGCATTTCTCTGAAAACGTCTATTAGTGTAGTCTAGTGGTAAATGTTGGAACAAGATTCTTTAACCGGATTTTAAAAAGAACCTTGTAAAATTCTACCTCCATCCCACTATATTTGTTTCACATTTTACTTCCCTTTTTTATCTGTCTTACTTAGTTTGCGACATACTTTGTACTATATTTGATAATATTTGTATGGTTCAAACTTATTCATGCTTTACAAATTATTTATCAACCATACAGCCACACAGGTGACTCAGTGTCCCAAAGATAGTGGATAGATTTAGTAGTTAACCAGTACAGTTGGATACTCATGCAAGAAATGAAAATGTCGTAAATGAATGCTGTGACAATTATGTACTGAAAGACCTCCGATTCATCTAAAGTACAAACTTTGCTAGAATAGCTGTTCAGTGAGAACTCTATTGATTATGGGCGTGGTGAAGTTGACAGAGCATACTATAATGTAGGAGCAGCAGCTGGGTATATTCAAAATTTTGCGCTCTCAAGAAATTCAAAATTTAGGGTGAACTCTGTGGGAGCAATGTGGTGAATTATGCACCCACACTATTTAGTTTTTGAAAAGCGTTTGGATCCTTGCCATTAGAGGCTTAGAACTGGCATATTCCGTTTTTTTCAATAAATAAAAAACAGAAGAGTTTTTATTCCTTAAATCGATTTCTTTTTACGTGTAGACAGCTCTCTCATCTCCCTGTGTGTTTCTGTAACTCTGTTTTTTTTGGGGGATGGGGAGGATATCGGTTGCATGAACCAGTAATAATCATGTGTGCAATTTACAGGTTGTTGCATTTGCCAACTTTGTCGATCATCAATCAGCAATGGGGGTATTGCACTCATTAAACGTGAGTTTGCCAAGCTTGGTCTACCACTTTCTTTTATTTCTTTAGTAATCTTTTGATAGAGAACTCTTGTACATCTTTCCATGTGTGGAAAAGGTGGCTTGTCTAGTGAATATGGCCAGGAAGGACTTTTCACTTTAATTAAACTGATTTACTAGTTTGATTTCTGTACACCACCCATGGTAGGAACTCAACCTGTCTAAGGTGTTGAAGCTTTTTCACTCAGAGGGTGTGGGAAAACAGTGATTGTAATTTTTGTTGCGAGGAACAAAGGATTGATTAATCCCAGAGTCTTGACATTGATCCTGCTATGTTTAAAATAGTATATTGATGCTATTCTGACAAAAATGCCGAAATGAACACGAGGTTCAGGCATTCACCTGAGGAAGACTTTATTAAAAACTCATATTAGTGAGTGAGAGAAAAAATTAGGATAGAGAGGAGTTAAAGAAGACAATGGAAGAGGATAGGCTATTCCAAATTGATTTTATTAAGGGTATTTGGTCCAAAAAATACACTAAACAGAATCCAATTTTAAAAAGCATGGGGGGGGGGGGGGGGTATGAAACCTTACTAGAGTTCATACTCTTGGCACCTCTCTGGTTTGATTTGTGTCTTGTACGAGTGCAATTGTAATATTTCATGTTTGTTGAGATTGCAAGTACTGGCGTATTTATTTCTACATGTATGTGTCCATGTCTTGTGGTCTATATTTACAGGGTGTGAAGTTCGATCCTCAAACAGGATCCACTTTGCATATTGAACTTGCCAGATCAAATTCCAGGAGGACAAAAAGACCAAGTGAGTATATGATAAATTATTGTTCATTGGTGTCACTGAGAAATGAGAACAAGGTGCAAGAATTGAAATGTCTCTGCTGAGTGTATGTGTAATGAAACTGCATGTTGCTGCCTTTCACAGGGAGCGGGCCCTATGTTGTTATTGACAACAGATCTAAATCTAACAAATTTCGGAAAGGCACCTCAAGTGATGAAGGTAAGATCTTTAGCTGCTTTTAAAAATTAAAATTATTTTTTCCAGTGTGAATTGTGAATGCAAAAGAAGATTTTATAATTAAGGTTGGCAAAGTGATTTGTTCTGAATAATACTTAATGGTGCTATAGTTAAGTTACAATTATTATTTCCATTTCCTTTTTCCTTAGTTTGGATGTAAAACTGATAAAACACCGGAACACAATCTGCAGACCCAAATGATAGTGATTCTGATGACCCATCAAGGCCTAATGATCCTGATTCTCACAACAAGGATGATTCACCCGAAAAGAGGTTGGATGCACTTAATGAACACAACAACTGCTCTCTTGTAATACCAAAATGTTTATTTCCTTTCTGTCTCAAACAGTTAAACCTTGGCACCAATCTAAATCGCTAACCTCTCGTGATGACTTTTTTTTAATAGTTTGGGGAAGGGAAACAGAACACCCCTTTGGGCATCCATGAAAAAACATTTTTCTGAGCCTTTTTGAGGGAACTTGACAACTTTGTCAAAGTAAAAATCAAATTCTAAAAAAAAACAAGTTCAAAAGAAACAAGAAAAGCACACCCGAGTCAAATTCTTCACTGATTGAAAAAATGCAGACTATCACTCATAGGACAAGTACAATAAAAAACTAGAAAGAATTTAGGATACTAACAGATACTTTCTCTGCCTGAGAAAATTCCTGTTTCAAGAACTTTATTTGTCCCAATAAACCGGTTCAGTTTTAATAGTCAACTTTACTTTTTAAGTAAAATTCATGTAAAGCCAAACAGCAAGTGGTTTTTTTGTCAGTTACTTCAAACAATCTTGAAAATAAGTTTTATAAAGATGAGCTCAAAGTCTCAACCTGTATTCTTTACCAGACAACTTGGGGACATGAAAAAATGTAGGGATATAGGTGTCTGTTCATAACTTCGAAAAGCTTTAACCTTGACTGAGTTGACCAAAAAATTGTAACTTACTCAAACATGACTCTTTTTCCTGGACAGAAGAGTAATATATTCATATGAGTCTTGTAATCCTTCTTATTGAAATTTGAACACTAACAGTATTGTCTGTTTTTTTTCTCAGTGGCGAGAAAGTGGGCAACGGTGACAATGTTTTAGCTGCACAAAATGTATGTTCTGTGATTAGCTTCCCTTATTAGAAACATAATTGCTTTTAAAAACTGTGTGTGTAATGTTGTAGGAACAGGCAGAAAAGACAGGAGATGGTACACAACCATGTTCCACTTTATTTATTGCCAATCTTGGTCCTGACTGCACAGAAGATGAACTGAAGCAAATTCTGTCTCAGTAAGTTCTTTTAAAAATCCACAAGATTATGATATTTTTGTCTCTTGTCATTATAAGTTTAGGGCATAGCTTATAATAATTCTCTTTGACATCTCATTTTTGTTTTTTGGTCACCCACTTCTGCTTATAGTAACCTTACAGCAATAAAAACATATCTTTGTTATTTTTGAGATTAGGTACCCTGGTTTCAACACCCTGAAGGTTCGTGCTAGAGGTGGAATGCCGGTTGCTTTTGCAGATTTTGAGGTACTGCATGCTACTAAGTGCCTGTTTGGTAAGGCTTAAAATGGCTGAATCTGCAGAAGTAGGTGAAATTTCTTCTGAATTAGTTGAATTTTGCCAAATCATCTAAAAGAAAGTATTTAAAAATATAATTTAAATAGATAAGATAAAACATTATCTAAAAGTAAGGGTGTAGGTGTCATTTTCTTCCACTTTATCCTAAAAAGTAACTTCTGCACTTGTATTTTCCATTATTGGCCAATTCAGCCATCATAATGGAATAAGCACAGTTGTCATGGCGCATGGCGATCGCCATGGCTCAAAGGCATTTTTCATGGCGCATGGCGATGGCGCATATACGAACGGCGCATATAGCGCATATGGCTCTATGGCGATGACCACTTTTTCATGGCGATGGCGCATATGGCGCACGCCATATCTAGCCATTGACTACTATGGGAATAAGTTGGTGTTTGGTGAAAAATTAATTGATAAGCTGAGAGCAAATGAGATATCAGAAGTGTTGCTAAAATAATTTATCTGTATAACTATGCATTTTATTTATTTTGATAGGGTGTTGACAAAGCAACAGATGTCATGAACGCACTTCAAGGAAGCACATTGCCGTCATCAGACCGGGGTGGCATGCATATAGAGTATATTTTCCTCAACTTATATGAATACTGTTAGCAAAGACAATTGGTTTTAATAATATTGTTTATTTCCTCTGTTACGGAGGGTTTGTTTGGATGAAGGGTATTGGAGGGGATAATCTATATCTTGATATTTATTTGAGAGTTCATAAAAATTGAAATATTATTGCAATCATATAACATTTCATTACATTTTGTTTGCTCTCAGAAACATTTTATTTGCTAAGATAAAGATTGAGTCATCCAAAGCCTTCCCTACAACTGCCTTGAGAACTCTTACTACTTTTCCTTTGTTCAGATATGCTAGATCTAAAATGAGGAAGCCTTGAAACTCACTTTGGGGAAAAGCTAATATTTTGAAGGCCAGTAGCTGCAGCTTTAAGGCTTTAAACATCATGACTTTGTGGGTCAGTGAATCTCCAAGCCTTTCCTTTATCACAGCTGGAAGATGGAACTACTTGCCTAGCCAGTTCACTCTATACAATGATGGTTTCAATATCAGTACAATTAGTTTATGTCTAGGTAGTCTTATCAGGCTTATTTCACCATTTGTACAATATGCAACTTTTTAATCTTGATAATAATGCACAATTTAACTGGTTTGTCATGAGTTGAGGGAGACTTCTTGTCTGTGAATGTTATAGACAACACTGAGACTCTCAAAATAAGGTCATACAACTCGTAATTACTCTCTCGAATGTGATAGGTGTGTTCTTTGTAGTGTTTACGAAAAATAGTGATTCTTTTTTGTGAATGACCTTCAAATGTTATCCGTTAAACCTTATACTATTTTCAACTCGTCACTTAAGCTCATGTACTAATAAAAGTATCATATAAGTGCATTTACTTTATAAAATTGATCAATTTGACCATTTAATCGGTTTTTGACTTGTAATAGTAGATTTTAATATTTCAAAACTCTAAAAAATTGTTAAAATTTAAACAAATATATACAAAAATTGTAAAAATTTTCAGATTATCAAAGTCAATATTTTTTAATTTCTAAAAATATTTGTATACTCTACATCTATTTAAAAGGTTTTTAAAATTTTTATATTTTATTTTTAATTTATCTTTTCAATCTTATGATTTTTTAATGTATTTAAAATTTATCTATTTTTACATTTATACAATGTTTTATACTCGTATCATTATTAGATAATTTATTCAAATTTATATGAATTTTTGTAAGATTTATCAATATTCCTAATTTAATTTAAAAAGAATAACCTGCGATAGTAGGTCAAATGGTTTGATTGATTGTATTTTTAAAGTAGATATAATTATATGATACTCCCTCCGTAACTTTAAAATCTTCCTATTTCAAAAGTATGTAGATTAAGAATAGTGAAAGATGATATGACTTATTGAGGGCGGGAAAATAGTGGAATAATGTGGTGGAATGTAGGATAAATCCAAAAAAAAGTAGTTGTAATAGTGTATTATTTTAAAAATTATTGAGGGTATGATGAGAAGATTTTGAAATGAGAAAATTTTTTTGTTACGGACAAAAAAGGAAAGTGGAAAGATTTTTAAGTTACGGAGGGAATTCTCTTTTAGTACATCTGTACATGTGCTTAAGTGATCCTTAAATTAAAATTAATAATGGAAGGACTTACTTGACCCTTAAATTAAAATTAAAGAAACTGAATTTTAAAAGTTTATATTATAACGCCCAAAGTGCACAACACTACCTCCACCCAGTGACCCAGGTGCATAGGGACGGACTCGGTTCGGGCCGGGCCCGGTTTGGGTCGTGAACCGGCCGGGCCTCGGTTCACGGTTTGGGAGGCCCGGAACCGGCCCGGGTAACCCCGGGTCCGGTTCGGGCCGGGCCGGCCGCCCGGTTCATGGGCCGGGCCCGGTTCGGGCCGGTCCTTTTAATTTTTTTTTATATTCTATACTATATAATTATAATAATTGTTATTAAAAACAAAATTCAAGTACATTTATTTGAAATAGGAAGTACATTTGAGAATTGAGGAAAAAATAACAATATGAAATACATTTTCGAATAAATATCAATTGAGATTTCCGCCACCGTTGATTGTTGTTTTACCTTTGTCACATGACTTCATATGTTTCATTGGCATCCCGACTCCGTGTGAACGCCCCAAGCAACACTCTTTCTTGCACCACTTGCAAGTTGCCCACCACAGTCCGGTCTTCGGGTCCTTCCACTTATCAAAGTTGTTTTGCATAACAGAAGAATTACTTTCCATCTTTAAAATGGTAGATGTATAAGTAGAAATGTAGGATAATAAGAGAAGATGAAGATGGAGAAGAGTTGGAGAAGAGGTGTAGAAAATGGTAGAAAATAGATGTATTTATAGATTTTTTTGAACCCCACCCTCACCCCACCACCCCCGCGACCCCCCTGCCCCCCACCCTAAGCCCCAACGGCTATATAGCCGTTTGGGAGCAATCTCCCACTTCAAAATGTTTTAATTTTTTTTTTTGAAAATTATACATATTGTGTATAATTTACTTAGAAAAGTGATTTGATTTAGAAAAGTGTAAGGAAAGTGATATGATTTAGAAAATTATACATATTGTGTAAGGAAAATGTTTTTAATTTTTTAATTAAGTAAAACTATTTTTACTTAGAAAAGTGATTTGATTTATAATTTACAAATGTTACAAAATAGGTGTATAAGTTGTAACTTGTAAGTTTGTAACAAATTAATTAATTTACATATTAATATTACATATTTTAATTTAAAAACAGCCTTTAGATTTTACAAAAATAATTTCAAGTTGTAAGTTATAAGTTTGTAAAATTGTAACCAATTAATTAATTTGAGAAGTGCTACATATGAAGTACAAGTTTACAAATGAATTTTATTGAATTGAATTATTGAATTGATGTACACAATAATATAAAATAATTCAAGTATATTTATTTCAAATAAGAAGTACAATTGAGAATTAGGATGCATTTAAAATATGTAATACATTTTGAAATAAAAAATCAATCGGAATCTCCGCCTTCGGTGGTTGTTTCCTCCATAAAGTGGCGGGTGGGAGCGATGGTCATTTCTTGAGTTCTTCGTTTGGCCTTCAACCAATCATGGAAGCAAACTAGCGTCTCAAGAGAGCTCGGGCTCAACCTCGTTCTATAATCAGTTAGGACGTTGTCGGCCGCACTAAATTCTTGTTCCACGGCAACTGTTGATATCGGCATTGCTAGCACTTGCTTAGCCAGTTTTGATAAAACCGGGAACGTTCTTTCATTGTCCTTCCACCACTTAAGAACGTCAAAATCATCCCCAACTTCATAATCAACATTCAATGTTAGATAGATAGAAAGCTCGTTAACTGAGCTTTGTTCAGTAGCGGGAGTTGCTCTACTTTTTTTCATAAGAGAACCAAATGCAGATTTTAAAAGTGATTTTCCTTTAGATGAAGAAGATGTTCGCGGCATGGGAGGGGGTGCATTACCATATTGTGCATAAAATTCATTATACAATTGATGAAATAAATTACTAACCTCGTTGTATTCTTGTTTAGGGTCGATGGGATTATCATCGAACTCTTGAGTTGGAAAAAAACAATTATAATAGTAATCTATACAAGTTGGCAACGCGGCAAGTCTATAACGAGGATCAAGAACAAATGCAATACCATATATATGCGGAACATGTGAATAATATTTTAAAAATTTTTGTTTCATGAAATCACAAAAATAACTAACGTAAGCGGCATCGGAAAATTCTAAAAATGCGCCGGCGAGATTAACAGCTTCAACAAAAAATTCGTTTGCGGTAGGTTTATAAACATGACTAAAAGTTTGAGTTGCGTTATTAAAATATACCAAAACATTAACAATTTTTTCACAAGTGTCGATGTCAGCCGGGTTTATAATATAGTTACAAGTTTGCCTTAAAAAAGCAGGAAAATGATCTTTATATCTAATAAGTACTTGAATTAAGTTATAAGTACTATTCCAACGAATAGACAAATCTTTAGGAAAAGCACAATAATTGACACGTTTTTCCTTCAAATATTGTCGCCATTGCATTTTTAGTGGAGTGTTAGCCCAAATCAATTTAATTCCCCCCTTCACTACCTCCAAAGCATGTCCTAATGCCGCTAATCCATCTTGTACACACAAATTTAGAATATGACATGCACAACGTTGATGAAAAAACCTACCCATCAATGTAGAAGCACCACACAATTCACGCAATCTAGGTATAGCAGCAGTATTATTACTAGCATTATCAAAACCTACAGCAAACACCTTATCAAGCAAATTATACTCAATTAAAATACGCTCAATGAGAATATAAATATTATCAGCAGTATGACGATAATTGAATTCACGAAAAGCAAGAACACGTTTATGCATATTCCAATCATCATCAATATAATGTGCAATAAGACCCAAATAATATAAATGATGATAAGTATCCTCCCATATATCGCTACAAATACTAACACGTCCATTAAAGTTTGCGAAAAATGTTTGTAAATTTTCTTTTTCGAAGTTATTTTGCCTTATAACTTCTTTTTTAATCGTTTTGCGACTATAATTTCTAAATTGAGGATTTAAAGTGCCTTGAGCATAATCTCTTAAAGCAAGACTTTCGGAAAAAATATAGGGTAAATTTTCTTCAACAATTAAATGAGACATACCAGTCAAATGTTTTTGATCATCATAGGAGAAATTACCAAAGGGTTGAGAATTTGCAAACCTCGATATTTGTGTTTGCTTCCCCTTGCCCTTGTCTATTTTCGCATACTCCACAAGATGGGCGGACTTAAGATGCCTTGTGAGACTCCCGTATCCGCCAGAAGTTCCCAAGCTATACTCTTTGCCGCAATGATTGCAACTTGCGTACCATTTTTCGGTATTTTTGTCTTTCCTTTTTGTAAAATTGTTTTCAATAATAGGAGATTTAGATTTCTTACCAGTTTGGGTCGAACCGCCCTCGTCCTCCAAGTCTTGCTCATCATATGGGGTGCCGTGAGTCCCGTCGCCCCCCGCGTCCTCCTCTGCATCGTCATCCTCGAGCTCCTCTTCATCAATGGTTGCCGGGATGGGTTGTTCTTGTGCAAAGCGTGGATCGTTTTGGGACAATAGGTTTTGTAGATGCTCGTCGGACATCATCATATCATCTCTCCGTTGGTAATCCGTTTCAAAATCATCTCGACTTTGAAAAGAAGACTCGGCCCGCGCTTTACCTTTGCCTTTGCGTGAAGTAGGACGAGTCGACGCAATCTCCCTCTTGCGGTTGCGTTGGAGATTACCCACATCTACAGAATGTCTACCACGTTCCATCTTTAAAATTGAACAAATATTAAATGATATCAAATATTTTATATGAGTACAATAGTAATAATAAAATGTGACTAAGAAAACTATTGCAAATTCGAACTAAAATATGAGTATAAAAATCGAACTACTTCTAATTAATACTTTAATGAGAAATGTATCAATTAACTAAATATTAACTAGTTTGACTAATATAAATATGAGAAATGTAAAAATTAACTAGTTTTTTTTTACTTTAATGAGCAATGTACAAATTAACTAATATTAATATGAGAAATGTAACAATTAGGTAGTTTAACTAATATTAATATGACAAATTTAACAATTAACTACTTTAGGTAGTTTTTAAAATGACAAATGTAAAAATTTACTAGTTATTTTTACCTTAATGAGAAATGTATACTTTAACTAATATTAATATGACAAATGCAAAAATGTACTACTTTTTTTACTTTAATGAGAAATGTAGCAAGTAACTAATATTAATATGAAAAATGTACCAATTAAGTAGTTTAACTAATATTATTATGACAAATGTAAAACTTAACTAGTTTTTTTTACTTTAATGAGCAATGTATGAAATAACTAATTTTAATATGACAAATGAAACAATTAAGTACTTTAACTAATTGAAATATGACAAATGTAAAAATATACTACTTTAACTATTTTTTTCTTTAAAGAGAAATGTAGAGAAATGTAACAATTAACTAATTTAATAGATAAATGAGAAGTCTAACAATTAACTACTATTATAAGTAATATATAATATAATGTTTATAGTATATAATATATAAGTATATTACTATAAGATGAGTAATACACTTATACTTAATACTTTAATAGAATTTGGTTCAAATAAAAAGTACTTCCTAGATAAAAAATAAGAACTAATCTTGGCCATTGATGTGATAAAATGGGTGGAAGAGATCAATTTTTAAGTTGGAAACGCGGTGGCGTTTTTGTAATTATGGAGAACTTTTTTTGAAAATATTGTGACAAATGTGCATCAGAATAGTCAAAAAGTGCACACGTGGAGCACAAAAGTGCAATACGGTACAAAATAAAAAGTGCACAAGATGGAAAATTTTGACAATCTTTTTTTACTCGCATGAGTACACTTTTAATCAAGGGAAAATGGAAACTAATAATCCAACCTTTTAGCGGTCTTCTTACAATAATCCAACCTTTTGTTTATTCATGAATAATCCAACCTTTGCACCTCATCTTCATTCACTGGTCCCTGACCGGTTGATGACCTGCTATTCCAAGCTATTTTCTTATCTTTTCAAATCATTATACCATAAATCTCATCTTTCACAAAGATAATATTTTGCAAAGATAAGAAAATAACTTGGAATAGTAGGTCATTAACCGACCAAGGACCAATGAATGAAGATGAGGTACAAAGGTTGGATTATTCATGAATAATCAAAATGTGGGATTATTGAAAGAAGACCGTTAAAAGGTTGGATTATTAGTTTCCATTTTCCCTTTAATCAATAACTATCCACTTTATAGTATAAACGTTTGCACATTTTTTGAAATCATCTCTTATGTTTAAAGTTCATCTAATCCATCCATTTTCAAGTAATGGATGACCAAGATTTGTTCTCACTTTTCATGGGAAGACTACTTTTTACTTGAACTCATCCCTACTTTAATATATATATATATATATATATATATATATATATATATATATATATATATATATATATATAGGGAGCGGTTCCAGTAAGAACAGATCTTAGGAGAAAAATGAGAACGAATCTGGGCCGTTGGATTGTATTATGTGGAACCAAATTGTGCATTTGGTGAAACTGAAATGTGCATTAAATGATATTGAAATGTGCAAGATAAAAATTTAAACTCAAGTGTGCATTAGATGAAACTGATATGTGCGAAAAAAAAGTACAAAAATAACATCACATCGTACTTTTTATTCTGCACATTTCGGCTTCACCTAGTGCACATTTCAATTTCACGAATTGCACAATTCAACTGCACATAATGCCACTCTATCATACCCTTTGTGATGCACATTTCAATTTCACCTAATGCACATTACAGTTTCATCTAATGCATACTGAATTTCACTTGAGGCAGATCTAACGATCCAGATTCGTTCTCATTTTTCTCATAAGATCGTGTTCTTATTTGAACCAAAACCTATATATATATATATATATATATATATATATATATATAAAGGGCTGTTCCTGTACATATGGATGTACAGGAAGCTCCGTACGGACAAAGCCATCCGAGGCCCTTCCCGGTCGAATTTTTTGATGAAAATTTTTGAACATGTTCTTCATCAAGTCTAGTTTACCCATACCAAATTTCAGCTCAAACTTCGATCGGGAAGGCAGTCAAATAAATTCTTGAAATATACTGCACATTATATGTGCACAGAATGCGCCATATATTTCAAGAATTTATTTGACTGCCTTCCCGATCGAATTTTGAGCTGAAATTTGGTATGGATAAACTAGACTTGATGAAAAACATGCTAAAAAAATTTCATCAAAAAATTCTACCCGAAAGGGCCTCTAATGGCTTTGTCCGTACGGAGCCCCCCGTACATCCATATATATATATATATAAGTATATATTAACTAAATGTAATATGTAAATATAAGTAAATAACAATAGTATGTATAAAAACTAAATATCAAATAAATATGAATGTGTATAAGTATATATAGTATATATAATGTGTAAATATATTATAAGTAATATATAATATAATGTTTATAGTACATAATATATAAGTATATTACTATAAGATGAGTAATACACTTATACTTAATACTTTAATATATATATATATATATATATATATATATATATATATATATAGGGAGTGATTCTAATGAGAACAACCCTTATTGTGAGAAATGAGAACACATCTTAACCCATCATCTCATTAAATGAATGGCTAATAAGTATTTGGTTCACAATACAAAGATGGACATCATCACATAGTATTATATCTAGTACAAACTGAAATGGGGCGTACACTTAATAAAGGATAATAGAGTAATTTAAAAAAGAAATCAATTAATGTTGTAACAAGTGGGAGGCCGTCACTTTCCAAAAAAATAGGTAACAATTAAAACTCAAATCATATAAAATGTTTTTAGTTTAAAATTGATTTATCCTTTTAAATTATAATCCAATTTTATCAAAAATTATATCAAATTTAATGGTTTTTTATTATCTTTCATATGACACCAATATTGCATATATAATTTTTTATTTTAAAAAAAGTATAATATATATATAATAAACCACACCAAGCATCTCTAGCTATCGTACACACTAGAACTTGTAACTAATGCACAACAACAAATATCTAATGCACATGAAAAGTAACATATCACACATAGTTTGTATATAAAGGACCATTACAAATATCTGAATCACAAAAAGCAGTATCTAACGCACAACAATTAATAAGTAATATTGAACATAAGATTTCATATAATTTAAATTATATAATACACATGAATTAGTATCTACGGCACAATATGTATATATGTTAGAGAACTCGTATGTAGCACATAATATGGACATAGAAAATCACAACAAATACATCATATCATGCACAAGAACCGGTATCAAAAGCACAACCCCAAAAGGTGCATTTGAGTGACACAATAGTGCAATAGTGAATTGTACGGATGCATATGAGTAAATAAAATATGCAAATGTTAAGACGTAAAGTATGTTTAACGTATGAAAACCATAAATGTGCAACTGATAATAATTCGTTGTGCAGAAAGTGAAAAAACAAGTATACATCACTATTTGATAATTGCATTTGAGAAATATAAAATTGATGCATTAGCTAGTGATTAAGAAAACAAACACCAATATGGAAAAATAAATACGAGTGACAACCATTTTCTTTTCTTTTATCGTGTATGAACTAACAATATTTACATTCCAAGAATACAAAAATTTCTATAAATGGAGAAGAGAATTAAAGTAAAAAATAAACTACAATTCCAAGGGATATGGAACTTACTCGTTCCTTTCCTCAATTGAAATGCATGTATTAAATGCAATGTCAGTTACACAAGAAAACGGCAAAAGAATGTTACAAATTTGCCCTTGATTAATGATTTGATCATCTCAACATAATTTATTATTTGGATGGCTCAGATGTGTTCTCACGTTAAGACTCGTTCTCATTTGAACCACGTTAAGACTCGTTCTCATTTGAACCAAAATATATATATATATATATATATATATATATATATATATATATATATATATATATATATATATATATATAGATTGTGGTTCAAATGAGAAAACCCCTTAATGTGAGAAGTGAGAACAAATCCTCACCCTCCAAAATATATGGCGATCTGCAATGAAGTATATGGCGTTAGAGGGCATTTACGTATTATTCCTTACTGGTAGTTTAATTAACGGATGTTGCAGTTAATGTGCTCCACATATTTAGGAATGGAAAGAATAAATTGCCTATCATATTAATTTTGTAATTTTGTTTCCTTACTTTTCAATTTTGAAAGCACCGGCATCTTGTTTCTCACTTTTCAATTTATGACAAACGAAAACGAATAGCATTCCCTTTTATTCATTTATCTCCTCACCTCCTTAATTATTAATCACTATATCATAATATTTTTTTTAAACATATATTTTTGTTTTTATGTTATATATGAAATGTGAGTTACATACAAGTTCATGTGTATTACATAAATGGGGTGTGTGTGATATACAAGTTCATGTGCATTCAATATTCTGAATTGTGTGTTAGATACCAATTTTTGTGCATGACATACTTGTTGTGATTCTCTATGTGCTAGATATGAGTTTTCTAACGTATATACATATTGTGCTTTAGATACTAGCTCATGTGTACTATATGAAATCCCTGCGGTTAGATATTATTCTTTAATTGTTGTGCGTTGGATACTGTTTTTTGTGATTGAGATACTTGTTAAATATTGATAGTTGTGTGTTAAATATACGTTCTTGTGTGTTGTATTTGGAGATGGTTGTTGTGGTTTATTATATATGTATTGTGCTTATTTCTTTAAAAGACAATTATATATGCATTATTGGTGTCATATGAAAGATAATGAAAAATTATTTAATTTGATATAATTTTTGATAAATTTGGAATATAATTTAAAAAGACAAATCAAATTTAAACTAAAAACATATTATATATACAAATTTAATCCTTATTATTTTGACCCACCATTTTGGAAAATGGAGCTCCAACCGCCACATTAAATGGAAACAGAACACGGAAGTGCTACCCATAAAAGGAATCTGTTTTGTAAGTTACCATTTCACCCTTTATTAGTTCAACGCCCATATTTTCGGTTCTAATAGACAGTTTACTATGTGCGAAAGTGCACCTTGGTATTATGCACCAATGACGTAATAGCCGATCATTTAATAAGATGGTCGGTTAGGATTTGTTCTCACTTCTCACAATAAGAGATGTTCTCATTAGAACCGCTCCCTATATATATATATATATATATATATATATATATATATATATATATATATAGGGGGAAGATCTCATGCAAACCATGCTTCCGGTGCAAACTACAAACCAATACAATCCCTTGGATTTGAAACACGGACGGCTGATGAACGTCATCCACACTAATGGAGCGTGTGGTGAGATGCAGAGAATGTAAATATTTTGGGCTATTAAATTGCACAGTTAGTGGGTAAGGTTACGTATGTCATTTGACATTTTAAAAACGGAGCTGCCACTAATATGGAAACAATACGGAAACATCTCACCATCAATATTCTACCACTCATTAATGTAACCCACGTACCCACCACTAAAATCCAATCAATTAAGGTAACCCACTACTAATATTTACACCTGCATTTTTAACAAATTAAAAAAAAGTTCGTGTAATTAATAAGCATTAGAGGAGGAAGTTGAATCTCTATATACAAATTAAGGTGAGATTTTGTCCAGCAAAGAAAGTTGCATTATCAATTCAAATAATGGTTTCATTACAAGAACATATGATAGCATTTATAAAACTAATATCTTAATTTATGGATTAAGACGCTCCATAATTAACCTTCAAATTTTCGAAACTTATAGATGGTAAGTTGGAGAGCTCTTGAATGAAAAAGTCAGCAGTGGTATAAGTTTTTGCATATTATGGTCACATGATATGCATATTAAAATTACGAGATGTGCATATTAAGGTTAACAGATGTGCATGTTAAGTTGACGTGCATTTCATATTTGTAATGTCTCCATAACTTATATTAGAACTACATAGTGATAAAATATATTGGTGTCACGTTGCATCTTATCACTATAAAAAGTGCATTTTAGGAATTCATATATTACATTTTAGTATGATGATATGTGCACTTTGGAAGTTCATACTGCATCTTTCCGTTATGATATCTGCATTTTAATAGTTTATATGGTGCATGTATTTTATCATTATGACACGCGCATTTTACACGTTCATGTATTGCATTATAGTTATAAGATTTCATTTGCATCATAGAACACAATTTGATGCATCTTATCATTATGAAATTTGCATTGTATACTCAATTGATATGCATACAAAATTCATGATGTCACATTATGCATAATATAAGAGAAACATGTTTTAGACGGTAAATTAGTACAAGTGCATAATATAAAAGAAACATGTCAGATTATACGAATTTGCATTTTATCATTATGAAGTTGATATGTGCACATTAATATTTCACACTGCATCTTAACATTATGACATGTGCATCGTACAAGTTCTTATATTGCACTTTAGTAAGATTATAAGTGCACATTAATAAGATGGCATGTGCATCTTAGAAGTTCATGCAGTGCATTTTAATTAGATGGCATATGCATTTTAAAAGTTCATATCGTGCATCTTATCATTATGATATCTGCATTTCATATTCAAATGACATAATATATGAGTATGGAACCACGTTCTAAAAGGGAAAAAAAAAGAATTCATACTGAAATTACAAGAAGTTTGCAAACACATAATTGTTAAATTGGTATGAAAATTACATAAATAAATTAAAAAATATCTTTTCAAAATATATTTTGATGATATTTCCACACCAGAATGCATACGAAATTCAAGAACTTCATCGGAATCCATGGATTTTCAAATTGTTGAATTGATATGAAAACCACAAAACAAAAAAAAAAACGATGTGCACACAAATTCAATGGAGATGTCGGAATCCATGTCCTTTGAGAACTAATGTTCTCCCTATACATGCCAGAATTCATGACCTCTAATAGAAGAACATCAACCACATTCTATTGAATCTGAGATAGAGATGGAGAAAAAGAAAAAATAAGATGGGGATGGAGATCGATAGAGATGGAGACGCAACCATAGATGGAGATGGAGGCATATACAGAAAGGTAGATGGAGATGGTGAAGCTTTGATCTGGAGAGAAGATCGTCGATCGTCAAAGATGTGAGTAAACGTGATTTAATTTCCAAATATAAAATAAACGTTAAAGACTAATAAGCCCTCAACTAACTAATCTAATTGAGATGAAAGACACGGGTGATTAACTAAAATAGAGGGCTAGGATTAAGTTTGTAGGTTAGCATATTAAGATAGGTTTGCATTTGATCTCTTATCTATATATATATATATATATATATATATATATATATATATATATATATATATAAGTATATATTAACTAAATGTAATATGTAAATATAAGTAAATTACAATAGTATGGATAATAACTAAATATCAAGTGAATATGAATGTGTATAGTATATATATACTTATATAGTATATATAATGTGTAAAGAATTATAATATGAATGTGTATAAGTATATATTTATAAATAGATAATTAATATATAAGTAGATATAAATAATCATATAATAATTATATAAATTATATATATGTAGAAAGAATTTGGAGAAGATGAAGAATGAAGATGATTGAATATGAGAGATTTAGAGTAGAGAATTAGAGAGTAGGAAGAGTTGTAGAAGAAGAGGTGTAAAAAATGTAGAGAAAATAGGAGTTTAAATAGATTTTTTTTATACCCCACCCCCACCCCTCACCCGACCCCCCACCCCACCCCCCTAACCCCCCAGACCCCCCCTCCTATGCTCCCAACGGCTATAGAGCCGTTTGGGAGCCTTCCCAACGGCTAGGAACCTCTTCAAATTAAAAAAAAATTAAAAATTTAAAAATTTGGCCGTTGGAGGCCCAAACCGGGCCCGGCCGGGCCGGGCCGGTTCCCTAAAATGGAGGCCCGGGCCCGGACCGCTATACCACCGGGCCGGGTGGCCCGAACCGGTTAAGAACCGGGTGACCGGGCCGGTCCGGGCCCGCACAGTAGCGGGCCGGTTGGCCCGGCCCGAGTCCACCCCTACAGGTGCATATGCAGAGATCAGGTGCATGTGCAGAGATTTAAGTAATTAAATCAGGTTTTGAACTGAATTATGATATTAGTAGCATTACAAATTATAATGCAAATTTCACAAATAGTCGGCCATATGATAAATAATATATTTGAAAATTAAAGGAAAAGTAATTTAAATATCCCAATTTTGAAGGGGTGTTAATAATGTATACTACGTATATACTAAAAACTTTATATAAAATTTGTAAAAAAGAATTTTAAATAAAAAGTTATATCAGCACTTTGATTATACTTCCATTCACAAATGTAAACTTATGATGTTAAATATTGTACATAACTTAAAATATTCTAAGCATCTACAAGGATGTAAGCAACATTCTAAGCTTCCATTATGATGATAAAGAATAGATCCTGAGCTATGAAGTTGCAGCTCTTTTAATTTGATACAGAGTATTTGCCAACATACGACTTTCACCATTAGCATATTTAATTGACTATTATTAAAATTATAAAAAAGACATATTTGGAAATTTGAGTCTCAAACAAATACCATAATATTTTATATAGATCAATTAATTAATAATTAGTATATTAATAAATAAAGTGCAATCGAAGTAGAGATGTAATTAATGGATTCAGAGCCTCTGCCTTAGGGGTGGACCCGGGCCGGGCCGGTTCCGGTTCGGGTCTGGGCCCGGCCGGGCTTTTGTTTGGGAAGTAGGGAACCGGAACCGGCCCGGGTAGCCCGCGGTTCCGGACCGGGCCGGGCCGGTTTCCGGTTCAATTTTTATTTTTTTTTAACTTCTTTTGATTTTCTAAATACCCCCCAAATACCCAGCCCAACCCGGTAGAAAGTAAAAAAAATTGAAAAAACAGAAAAAATTAATTTGGCCCGAACCGGGGCCGGACCGGTCTGCCATTTTGGGGACCCGAGCCCGCACCGGGATTAGGCCGGTTCCGGTCCGGGCGGCCCGACCCGAGTCCACCCCTACTCTGCCTTGCTTTAAAGCAAGGCAGGGTGCCTGGCTCTTCCGGGCCGTTCGATCGGAAATTGGACGACCGAAGATCTTAGGCTCCACTCCTTCACCGATCTCGTGGTCCTCCTCATCTATACCCTGCCGTCGGATGCCGCAAGGCACTCTGCCCTATGACATAAGATCCTGATCCGTAATTAATACATGTAAAACTCAACATGTTTCAACTCCTCCGTATTAAATTAGGAAGAAAGTAAGAATTGGTGAGACTTTGAGACCACTTATAATGTATTCATACATCATCATAACTTCACCTCATCATGTGTACTAGTTTTCATAAACAATACGAGTTTTGTTTTTCAAAAGGGAAAACTGTCATTTTGGTCCTCGTACTTTCATGAAAAAATCAATTAGGTCCTCGTACTTTTAAAAAGATCAATCAAGTCCCCGAACTTTGTAAAAACGTTCAATTGAGTGCATTTGCAGGTTACTTGTCATCAACAAATGCCTGATTGGGCTTCCACATATGTGCCACGTCAGCAAAATTATTAGTGATTGGGCTACCACATGCGCGACACGTCAGCGGGTGACCTGTTGACATGGCAAGTAACCTGCAAATGGACTCAATTGAACATTTTTACAATGTTCGGGGACTTGATTGATCTTTTTAAAAGTATGGGGAGCTAATTGACTTTTTCATGAAAGTATGAGGACCAAATTGACAGTTTTCCCCTTTCAAAAAAAATGTTAGAAAACATATTTATGAAATCGATGTTGAGTTAAGTATTCCCAAAATATTGCAGGGCAAACTTTGGATGCTGTGGATGATAAGCGTTTTTAAAAAGTGTTATTTTTTATTTATACTCTGATTGCTATAAAAATATATCAAAATTTATAGTTTTTTATTATCTTTCTTATAACATTAATATTGCATATATAAAAATTAAAAATAATTTAGCACTATAAAAAAGTCTGTTTTTTAAAGTGTTATACGTGTGTGGACGTGTGGTTATACCGATACTACGGAGTACGGAGTAGTATATACTCGTAACAATTTGCCTCGTTTTATTTTGCACGACTCCCATGACGTGCTCCTCCCTATGCACCATGCTTCACATCTTTTTGTTAATCACCAAAACGGATTTCCATTAATATACATCAAACATATTTATAAAATCCAGACAACAATTACAGATCCGATCGTAAGCTCTAGGAATAGACTTAGAGTCAGTCATCAATACAAAACAACATGACTCGAAACAAAAAACGGGCAAGAAATAACCTAAAATGACCGAAAATGAAGAACTGCCTATCAAAAGTTTTTCAAAAATCAAAATACTCCAACCATACATGATCATACTGAAATAAAGTAAAGTACTACGCAAGAAAAAATAATATGAAAATAAAAACTTTCTACAAATTGCTTTCTCGCACGGAGGTGGTTCCGGAGGAGGGCGAGCTGCTATAGTATGGTAGAAGCGAATTTCAACCCCAGAAAATTTGTCTGAAACATTATCCTTCTTGCGCTCGCCAAATTGCTCTTGCCAATTTGCTCCGTGAGATTTACCATTGAAATCCATGCCCGGGGTGCACAAGAAAACTCTATCATGTTGTCTTGTGTTTCTTCGCCCACAAAAATCAAAGCCGCACGAGCGAAGCTCGGCGGAACAAAAACCCTAACTATGTAGGGAGTCGACCGCTCCTTGACAATATCGATAGCGGAGAGAAGCTGAAAAAAGATTTCCGTGCTTCACATCTTTAGCAAAGTCACCAATTTAATTGGCGATTTTGCTAACTAGGTTATAAAAAACTTGTCCAAGAATTTTCTTAGAAGATACTAGGAGAGTTATAACTTTTAAATTGGAAGCTTATTAGCATTAAAAATGAAGTACTTTTGAGATTTTTGTCTTAGGATGTTTACGTATTTGGAGTGTTTTCAGTTCGAAATCAGATCAAGACACATTAAATTAAATTTGAACAGTTATAAAATACAGAAGGATCAGACATCTATCAGGTCTGTTAAATTATACTCCCTCCGTCCCGAAAACAACTTCTCACTTTCCTTAAATGGATGTCCCAAAATTAACTTCACACTTCAATACTTTCCTTATTTGGCAAATTATCTACATCAAAAAAGTGATAAACAGTGCCAAACAGTGTTTAAACAGTGCCAAACAGTGTTTAAACAGTGCAAAACAGTGCATTCTACAGTAAAGTCAAATTTATTTCCTAAAAATGTGTGAAAGTCCAACCGGGAAGTTGTTTTCGGGACGGAGGGAGTATCAGATTAGAACAGAAAATTTTAATCAAATTAAAAACATTCTTATTATTAAACAAAACAAAACATCGACACAATAATAATACTCCACATTAGACATATTTGCTCATTCTTAGGAAGGGTTTGCAAATGATCCTGCTTTAAAAAAATTACCTTTTAAAGTAATCTTGAAAAAAGTGCTTAGTATTAAAAATAAAGGGAGGAGCCAAGGCACTGGACCAGACTGAGTCGACACAAAGAATATTTTGGGGAATATGTTACACAGAATTTTTTACACTAAAAATTAACCCATTATTTAAATTTGAGGTTGACCAAGGCCTAGGTTGGCCACCCCGATCTACGCCCATGATTAACACTTGGTAGTGTTTGAAAAAAAAGAATTTTGCAACGTAAACATTAGTAATGTTTGCTAAAATATATGTTTTTTGTGTAATAAAAAAGTAAAAAGCTAAATCTAACTTTTAGTTTCAAAATGTTCAATTTAAGTAAAAGTTCTCACTTGAAAATACATTATTATTCAACTTTTATAAGTAAAAGCCGAAAATCACTTTTTATTTATTTTTTTTCAAAATCACTTTATGTTAGAAAAGATATACGAAGTACGAAGTACGGAGTATGCACTTTATGTTAGAAAAGATATGCACTTTCAAAAAAATGTTACAGTGTAAAAGTTAAAAGATATGCGGACTAAAATTGTAGAGGACTTTGTCAGAATTTTACGTTGAACCCGAGCTCATAATCATGCAGTACGACCCTCACCAGTCCACCACTGCCCCACGAATAGCCATAATTTAGCCCCCTGCTGATAGAGATCAATAATTTAATACTCCCTATCTTACTTGAGAGAAATAATCTCTTCTAACATAGAGAAGGTACGAATTTTTTTGATGAAATTGTATAAGCATGTTTTTCATCAATGCATATTATCTTTACAAAATTTCAGTTTTTAATTCAATCGAAAAGTTAGTTAAATAAATTATTGAAACATACAACATTTTGTGTATATGTAAAACGCGGTATGTATCAATAATTTATTTACTTAACTTCACGTATGAGCATAAACTACACTTCATGAACAAGTTTGATAAAAAAAATTAACACTAAAGGATCCAAATGGCATTGGCCGGGCAGAGGTTCCATTCAGGTGGTCCACACCAAATCAGCCCTCTCTTACTTAATAACCCCGTAAAAAATGATTGAAAATTATTTTAATTATGTAATTCCCATCGAGAGGCTATAAAAAAAAAGGATGACACCCCATCCCTGAGGGCCCCCAACACCGACCGGACGGCACGATGGGAGGATTTAAATTGGACTATAATCACAATCTGACAGATAGAGAGTGGGGCTCTGTCCCCGGTACTTACAGAGGCCCTATGCATTTTTCAACATAGTAACCCCTCATCGTAGTTGCCGGGATTCGAACCCGAGACCTAACCCTTGTGACACTCCCTCACTACCAATTGAGCTACGCCCATCGAGAGGCTATACTGCTACAAATTATGATGTTAGAAGTAGCAGTAGTAATAGAATCTAACATTTAGAATTCGAATGTTTGAAATTAGTTCAAATTTCAAAATATCATTAGCGGTATAAGGAAAATCATACTACGTAGTTAAGAAATTAGAGAGAAAAAGGGTATAACATTAATCAATGTTTGAGCCGTTGAATCTGTCCAAAGAAATACGGAGTTTACCACCTTTGACCGGAAATATAACAAACATAACAAAGTTCAAACATAAGAAATATTAGGGACATTTTAGTAAATGTATTTTGTTAAAATGGGTACCTTCTAAATTAACTTGACTTAATGCGTACATTTTGATAACTTAACTTTAACTTTTTGACCTAATATTTCTCCGTAAATGGCTTTCCAGTTAAAATGTACTGGAGTTGTGGTCGGAAGGGCGACGGGTGGTGAAGGAAAAAGGTCACAAACTAAATGTGGTTAAATTGAAAGTCAGAGGAGAAATGTGGAAGTCGCATAATAGTCATAGGACCAAAAATGAAATTTTTTCCCACAATTATTACACATTTCTACATATTTCTCTCATCACCACAACTCTCCGCTGATGCACAGTACTCACGATCTTAATCCTCGTCCCATTTCTACTATATATGGAAGAAAAATTAGGGACAAAGGGAGTATTTAATTAATTTCCATATGTCTTGGAAATCAAATTCATGACCGGTTGCTTAGTCACGAGGTCTCCTCATCACCTAACCAGGCCGTAGCCTCATTGGTCAAAATCATTTTTTTGATTGATTGGAGTGTGAATGAATAAAAACCAAACACTTGAATCCTTCCAAACTAGTACTCGCAATCGATATAATCACACACGTTAGTCTGATGCTAACTTAGAAAGGGACAATATAGACTGCAAATACATTAGTTATTACGAGTACAAGTTCTGAATCTATCAAAAATTTGTACATGCTCCAGAATCTTGCACCAGACTATTATTTGTCGGAAGATGGAGAAAAATCACTGTCACGGCCCTTGTTACGAAAAATGTACATACCTAATTTTTTAATTTAATTCACATATAGTTCACCCTAACGCATCATATATTCGTATGTATTATCATCAATTCATCATCATTACTTCAGTGCTGCAAAGTCTTCCCACCTCCGGTGGGGTAGGAGGGTCGGATGTACGCAGTCTTACTCCTATACTAAAACACATATAGACTATTTCTGGATGATCTATGGTGAAAATCATGTCAAAAATTACATGGACTAACTGTTGCTTCATAACAAAGAAGATTGTTTACCGAGCCATTTTGCTTTATTCCATCATATTTCCAAACAAAAAAATAGTGATTTTTTTTGTCCATGGCAAATAATGCACCCATCATACATGTATTATAGGCATAATTATATATATTTCTCAAAAATTCACTAAAATACTTTTTTCTTGGAAGTTGAGATATATGATATGGAGTATCATGCAGTTACCCTATGTATCAAATGATTTTTACGGAGTATATGTTTAAAAAAATCAGAACAAAGTGTTTTTTTACAATGATATTCTTGGGAAACTGACAATAACACCAGCTATTTAGGGAGAGATGAAGAGGACATTGGGTACATGAGTATATGACCAATAGGGTGTGGACTTCATATACCCCACTTGAACAAAAGAAGGCACACTCTCACTTGAACAAAAGAAGGCACACTCTCACTTGAACTCTCAACCCAACCATCTGAATAGAGCAGAGAACAATGGCTTCTTCCCCACATTCTTTTCTTGGTGAGTTCTAACTTCTTAAAAATTATCATTTTTTTGAAGCTACATAATGTTGATTTGTGACTGTCACATTAAAACTTAAGCTATCACAATAATTTGATAAAACTGTAAATTTTATGAGTTGCAGAACCATTAGACCACTAATCAATCATGCTGGTTCATTAACTAATTGGAAAATGGAAAATCTGCTTACTGGTATTGCAGGGGCATTTTCTGGGATCTGTGGAGGAGAACTTGATTGGAGTTCAGTGTGCATCCACGCAGCTTTGGTTGATGCATCAACTCTATTCTTGGCCTTTCTGTACTCTCTGTTCTTCCTTGGATGTCCTACAATGAGGGGGGTTGACATAATCAGAGGATCCAGAAGGTCTTCTTTCATCTTTGTGGTATCCCTATGTTGTGCCCTTACAAGCATATGGTATCTCTGTGCTACTCTTCGCGAACTCATCACCAAAGATTCAACCTTTGGTTCTCTTAACTGGTTGGCGTACTTCATAAAAGGAGTCATTTGGATTGCCTTTACCTTCTCATTGCTTGTTCAAGGATCCAAAGCAATCAAAGTGTTCATATCCAGTTGGTGGGTGGTTTCATTTCTGATGATTTCTTCTCTGAACATTGAAGTTCTAGTCACAACCCACACCATCAAAATTATCGATGTCATCACTTGGACAATAACCTTCTTGCTTCTCCTTTCTGCTTTGACAAACTTCCACCTTCTAAACCTTTCTCAGCCTGTTTCTATCAAGGCTTCATCTGAACCTCTGTTAGCTTTTGAACAATCTGATGGTAGGAGCCATGATATTAGTTTCTTTAGCAAACTGTCTTTTTCTTGGATGAACCCTTTGCTCCGGTTAGGTAAGTCAAAAACATTATTTCTGGAAGACATCCCTTGTCTAAATTCAGAAGATGAAGCAAAGCTAAATTTCCAGAAACTGTCTCATGAGTTGGAAAATAGAAACTTGAGTCTTCCTAAAGCTATAGCAAGCATATACAGAAAAGAAATGGTTCTTGGGGGTGTATATGGACTTCTTAGGTCATCTGCAGTTGTAGTTTCTCCACTCCTGCTTTATGCATTTGTGGCCTATTCAAATCTTGAAATCAAAGATTTTTCAAAAGCTATTCTTTTAGTTGGGCTTTTGATTCTTGACAAGGTTCTTGACTCTCTGTCCGGCCGGCAATTCTATTTCTACTCCAAGAGAGTTGGTATGAGAATAAGATCAGCTTTAATGGCAGCAGTGTATCAGAAACAACTCAAGCTTTCAAACAAAGGCAGACAAAGACACTCAACGGGGGAGGTTGTAAATTACATCGCCATTGATGCATATCGGATGGGGGAATCTGTAATGTGGTTCCACGTAGGATGGATTTCGGTTATCCAAATCTTCCTTTCGGTCGGAATTCTCTTTTGGGTGGTTGGTCTTGGTTCCCTTCTCGGTTTAGTCCCTCTAACAATTTGCGGACTTCTTAATGTCCCATATGCGAAGATAATCCAGAAGTGTCAGTCTGAATTCATGATTGCCCAAGACAAGAGACTAAGGTGCATGTCTGAGATCCTAAACAGCATGAAGATCATCAAGCTACAATCTTGGGAAGAAAAATTCAAGACCATGGTCGAATCCTATAGAGATGTCGAATTCAAATGGCTGTCTAAAGCTCAATATTGCAAGACATTAAGTACTTTAGTATACTGGACATCTCCCACAATCATATCCTCCGTTATATTCTTAGGGTGTATCTTACTCAAGAGTGCTGCTTTTGATGCTGCCACAGTGTTCACCATCTTAGCAGTGTTAAGGTTCATGTCCGAGCCCGTTAGGTACTTGCCGGAAGCTCTTTCTGTCATAATTCAAGCTAAAGTCTCCCTTGATAGGATACATTCTTTCCTGTTAGAAGATGAGATTAAAAGAGTGGATGTATTGGGATATTCTCCGGTTGGATGTTCAGAGAGCAGTGTAAGTGTGGTGAATGGCTGTTTCAGTTGGGAATCAGAGCATTTGCTTACAAACATAAATGTTGAAGTGAGAAGGGGTCAGAAAATTGCAATCTGTGGAGCTGTTGGGGCAGGAAAATCATCACTTCTCTATGCTATACTTGGAGAAATACCTAAAGTTTCAGGAACTGTGAGTAATGCACACTAGTTAATGTAGAACCCGTTTGGTAAACGTATTGGTCATTAGCAGGATAATCCTTTTGAACAGAACAAGTACCTTTTGACTTCCTTGGGTAGATGAATTTTACTATATATATTTTCTTTCAGAAAATTTAGTAAATCAAGCCAAATAAATATTACCAAACTAGCTCATATTTTGAATATTTGATGGGATACGACACTTGCATGCCATGTTTGATACAATGCAGAAAGTATTCCCTTTTGTCACTAACCCCAAAGAGAAATTTCTCCCATGTTTGGTAAATGTCTAATTTCCTTTCTGGAAATCCATTTTGAGATGAAATTTTATAATTATCATCTTATTATCATTCCTCATTTTCTCTCTGTTCCGAAGTCTACTTAACAACCTAATAAATAATCCCAGCACTATCATCCCTGCCTACCATACAATGGAATTTAACACCATCTCTTATTCGTTTCCCATAAAACATAAAAAATCCAAAAATCCACTCCCACTATGTTCCTTCCTGCATACCACACAAGCTGTTAGTTCCACACTTCCACCGTTGAAATAACCCTCTAAACTATTGATTCTTTTAGGATTTATGGGAGGTATTATAGACATTCTATATATCCGAGAATGCACCGTAAACCTTAAAATGCTAACGTTGATTGTAATTGAAGGGAAATTTTAACTCAATTATAACAACTAAGTTATTAAAAAAAATGGAACCAAAAGTTCTATTTTCCCTAGTTTATTTTGATGTTGCAGATATTTTGGTGATTCCATTGAATTTTGTTGTTGCTTGAAACAAATTCAGGTGAAAGTGTTTGGATCCATTGCTTATGTGTCTCAAGCTTCCTGGATCCAAAGCGGGACGGTCCGTGATAACATACTATTTGGGAAGCCAATGGACAAAAGCAGATATGATGAGGCAATAAGAGTATGTGCTCTAGACAAAGATATTGATAGCTTCGGGTATGGTGACTTGACAGAGATAGGGCAGAGAGGAGTGAATATGAGTGGGGGACAGAAACAGAGAATTCAATTGGCTCGAGCAGTTTACAGTGATGCAGATATTTATCTTCTAGATGACCCTTTCAGTGCTGTTGATGCACACACTGCTTCATCTCTTTTCTATGTAAGAAGTCTAACTCAGATAAACTTAAATACGTCAGTTCTAGATAAATTGCACTAAGAATTCTAATGTGACTGCAGGGATGTGTTATAGATGCATTGAAGACGAAAACTGTCATTATTGTTACTCACCAAGTGGAATTTCTTTCTTCCGTTGACCGCATTCTGGTAATTAACAAGCATGGTTGTAAAATTCTATGTCTACCTTTTCCCTGCTCAGGCCACACATAATTAGCTTTAACTTATATTAGAGAGACACATACGTTCATAAGGCATTGTGTAAGTCTAGCTACTCAACCGGATTCAATCTTTTAGTGCGTTTCATCTTAAAAAGTCAACCATCGTAGGAGGAGTTCAGAGCTTCATAAGAGAGCTTGTACTGTCAAATTTAGCCGATGAGGGATGACTTAACACGTCCCACATGATAGTGGCTCATTGGAGCAGGTTAATACTGAAATATGTGTGCAGTGTGCTCTTGTTGAAACTAAGCCGGACCAAATGTTCCTTTGTACATAAATAGGCTCTAACATCATATTAAAATTTGGAATTCCACCCTAAAAGGAAATACTGATAAGAGTAGCCTAACTGCCTAAGGCTTTATATGAGTTTGTAATTTAAGTGTTTGGCTGTTGTGAGAAGATTTAACAAGTTTGAATGACACAATTGAGTGACCTTTCAACCGTATCCTCAACTCTTTCAAAAGTGATGAGGTGTTTTAATTTTCCTAGGTACTACAAGGAGGGACAATCACACAATCGGGAAGCTATAATGAGCTCTTAATGAGGGGGATGGCATTTGAACAGCTCGTGAGTGCTCACAAAAATGCAGTAAATGCTTTCGATCCGCTGACAAACAATAATGAGCATATTACTAATATTGGGCTTGAAGACATCAGGGTGTCTTATGTAAATGAAGAGAATGGACCGACTCCATTGAAGGAAGGGGCTCCACAGCTAACAGAAGATGAAGAAAAGGAGACGAATGAAGCAATGTGGAAGATATTCAAGGATTATGTTTTGGTCTCAAAAGGATCCCTTTACCTGATACTAAACATTGTGGGTCAAACCGGTTTTGTGGTTTTTCAGGCTGCAGCAAGCTATTGGCTAGCACTTGCTCTTCAAAACCCAAAAAACAGTCCTCTTATGATCATTGGAGTTTTTACTTTGATTTCACTGCTGGCTACACTCTTTGTGTCTCTTAGATCGTTATTCGCAGCGCTCCTTGGACTCAAAGCTTCAAAAGCCTTTTTCTCTGGTTTCTTAGACTCCATCTTCAAGGCTCCCATGCTTTTCTTTGACTCTACTCCAGTTGGACGGATTTTAACCCGAGTAAGATGAAGGCATAGACATTTCTCTTTATCATATACACTCACGTTCTGGACTAGTTATTTGTTATCATAATGATTTTCCATATTTCCATCCCCTTTCAGGCTTCTTCAGACCAGAGTATATTAGACTTTGACATCCCTTTCGCTTATAATTATTTGACGGCTGCTGGGATAGAATTAATTGCAACAATTGGTATTATGGCCTCCGTCACATGGCAAGTACTCATTGTAGGCATCATTACCACCATTGCCTCCAAATATGTCCAGGTCAGATATCATCTCTTAACAAAGTTGCCACAATTTGAGGCCTAAGGCCCAACTCCAAGTAATTTTAGGTTGGGCTGAGTAAAAAAATACAAACATATAATACCTTGGAGTACTCATCCTACCATGTTGTGACATATCAGTATACAACACCAAACAGGTGTGTGGAAAAGTGGGAATAGAATGTATGCGTGAAAAGAGAAGAGAAAAACAAACTTTTGAGACAACTCATTTATTTGGTAGGACTGTGGGAGAAATGAAGGAAAAAGAGTGGAAATAACATCCATGCTTAAGCGGGAAGAAGTAAATAGTAAAGTCTATGTTGTTAAAACCGGACCGGAAAGCAACCTCAACAAGTGACCGAGTCAGGATCAATCCAAACCCGGAGGGTCAGCCCAGTCAACACATGATAAGCTCGATCATTATTTGTTATGAAATAAAATACAAAATATCTATAATTATAAATCAGATTAAAGTCGTAAAGTGAAAAAATATTCTTATTTATGATTTAATATGGACAATACATAATAATAATAATAATAATAATAATAATAATAATAATAATAATAATAATAATAATAATAATAATAATAATAATAATAATAATAATAATAATAATAATAATAATAATAATAATAATAATAATAATAATAATAATAATAATAATAATAATAATAATAATAATAATAATAATAATAATAATAATAATAATAAAAAAAAAAAAAAATCTAAAATACACTCCCTCCGCCCCCTATCTTTGACGGTTTGACCCACTTTACCTCTTCCATCCATCTCACTAAGTTTGTCTCATACCATATTTGGTAATATTTGGGTGATTACAATTCATTCTTACTTTATTCACACTTTATCAATTCAATATCAACCACACAATCTCACTTTTCTTAATAACCACATCACTCCCTCTTATCTCAATCTTAGTGGGACGGAGGTAGTACAATTTTTTATCAAAATTAAACAGGTATTTGAAAATTAGATAGACAATAGACATAGATATAACTTTAGTACAAAATCTTTAAAAAAATTGTACAAGTATTTTTCATTATATTTGGAATTTTGAACACATAAATTTACAGTATAACAATAGTAAGTAGTAACAGTAGGAGTTATTATCATGATTATTATTAATGAATAATTAACAATAAAAGTTTAAACCTAAAGATGTTATAAAATCAAGGTATAATAATGTGAAAAGAACTTAGTACAAGCATGCCTAAATGGTAGAGTTTGTTTGCACTGGCGCTTGTTCAGGCTAGGCGAGGGTCCAAATCCCCCCTTCGACAGTTTTTTAAATACCAATTGGGCGGATTAGCGGGTCCGCACCAGTTCCTGTGCCAGATTTTGGGGAGCGTTGACAGCGGGTATACAGGTTAAGGTGATTTTTGAGAGATTAGCGGGTTAGTTGTAACCGGCCCGGTATTTTCAAGCGGGTTGCCGGGTTCCGGGTTGACCCGGAAATCCGGCATGGCTGATTTGGGTCTGATAACAGAGAGTAAAGTGGCTAAAGGGCTATAAGATGTTAGGATAATAAGTGATCTTATTATAGATAGCCTTTTAGTTTGAATATATAGAAAACCACTTTAATTCAAGAGAACTCTGGAAATAGGACTAAAACATGACTCACTATTCTCCAAAACGTGACTCACTATTCTCCAAAACATGATTCATTTACTCCAAAGAAGAATTGTATATAACTCTTATTTTCAAGGGCTAAATGAGTTCTATTTTTAGCACAAAACAATGATATTCCTGTGTGTGAACACGTCACATGTTTTACTCTTATTTGCAAGTAATTTCTTTGAATCTACAATTCTTGCATCTCGGTTTGTCTTCAACCAAACAACTTTTATTTCTTTCTGCTGCTCACCAACTTCTCTTCTTTGTTTTATCACCTAAGCATTTCTCCATTAATCAAACACAGCTCATGTCTTAAAATATAATCTCTCCGAGCTTATGAAAATGGTGTCATTTGTAACAATGTGCTTGTTTGGATGAAGGAATACTATCAACCTTCTGCGAGAGAACTGATGCGGATCAACGGGACAACAAAGGCTCCATTAACGAGTTATGCAACTGAGACATCTCTTGGAGTTGCCACAATAAGGGCTTTTGATATGGGAGACAGGTTTTTTCACAACTACTTGGGACTAGTTGATGCAGATGCAAAAGTTTTTTTCCACTCAAATGGAGCCATGGAGTGGCTAGTTTTGAGAACGGAAACACTACAAAATCTCACACTTTTCATTGCTGCTTTCCTCCTAATCGCACTTCCATCGAGTTTTCTCCCTTCAGGTACTATTGTAACTTTGTAAGGGCCCGTTTCAATTCCGAAACCGAAAAATACTAGAGATGGATTATATGAGAGAAAATAAAATAAAATTGGAAGGAAAGACAATGTGAGGCAAAATCATCAAGATGCTATAAACAAAGAATATGATGGAATAAAGCAAAATGGCTCACTACACTGTCTACGCTTCTTTGTTATGAAGCAGTAGTCGGTCCATACAATTTTCGACGCGATTTTCACTATGGGTCATCCGAAAACAATCTCTTTGTGCTTTAGTGCAGGGGTCAGATTGCGTACCTTACCCCACCGTAGGTGGGAGCCTTTGTGGCACTGGGGTAATGATGATGATGATGAATTTTATTTAGAGGTTTTTCCTAAAATATTACTAATAAAAATCTATGGACAAAATGTGATTATAAGTTACTATGAGTAAGTTTTATAGTCACTACGATGTAACATGTGATACAATTATAGTCACTAAAGTTATTAGAGTAACATTTTCATTTACTATTATTTTGAATATAAGTTACTTTTATTTATGTCTACTGTACAACTTAAACTATTTTTCCTTATCATTCTTCTTTTTTCTGGCATTTTCATGATCCAGCCTGACCAGCCATACCATAAATCTCATGAATCGTGATCATTCTCATGACTGCATATATATTTTGATTTTAGTCTTCTAAGATTTGCCCTCTTTCCCAATTCAGGTCTTGTGGGGCTCTCTCTTTCGTATGCTTTGGTACTAACAAGCACTCAAGTGTTTTTAAGCAGATGGTATAGCAGCTTGGCTAACTATGTCATTTCAGCTGAAAGGATAAAACAATTTATGCATTTAAACCCAGAACCACCAGCTGTGGTGGAAAATAATAGGCCAAACTCCTCTTGGCCTTCCAAGGGTAGAATAGAATTCCTGGACCTTAAGGTAAGCCACCATCTCAACTAATTCAAATGTTTTATGAAGTAATCTAAACACACGAGATTAGCACAATACCTTGTTTGGATGCAGATAAGATACCGTTCAAATGCTCCATTTGTCCTCAAAGGGATAACATGCACCTTCACTGAAGGCAGTAGAGTAGGAGTTGTGGGGAGGACAGGAAGTGGGAAAACAACACTGATTAGTGCATTGTTTCGCCTAGTAGAGCCTTACAGTGGGAAAATAATTGTTGATGGTCTTGACATTTGCTCCATAGGCCTTAAAGATTTGAGGCTAAAACTCAGCATCATACCACAAGAGCCAACTCTTTTCAGAGGAAGTGTCAGAACAAATTTGGACCCTTTAGGCCTTTACCCTGATGACGATATTTGGAAGGTAAAATTGTCAAAACAATCACCACATTGCCTCATATGGATTATTCCATAGAATAAGGGAATTCTTGGTAGTTGAAAGTGATACCCATTGAAAATTGATGACAGCATTGATTTCAAGCTTTTGGTGAAATCCCATCATTCCAAACACAATGTTGTCTGATTCCCGGTAGTTCAATCCCAAGTCCCAACAGTCAAATCAATTCAAACTATATGTAATGCATTATTTTATTTTCAGGCTCTGGAAAAGTGCCAGCTAAAGGATACCATTAGCAGACTTCCAAACCAGCTAGATTCCTCAGGTGATCCAAAAGTATAATGTTCTGTGTTTATAAATAGATTGACATGAACCAAGATTTAGTTGGGAGCATTTCAGGCACTGACACGTGATACGCCTGCAATTTGGTTTGCTTTGGTTTTGGTTTTGGTTTTTACAGTGAGTGATGAGGGAGAGAACTGGAGCATGGGGCAACGGCAACTGTTCTGCCTTGGAAGAGTCCTTCTGAAAAGGAACAGAATATTAGTTCTGGACGAGGCAACAGCTTCCATAGACTCTGCCACTGATTACACTCTGCAGAAAATCATCAGAGAAGAATTCTGCAATTGCACAGTCATCACTGTTGCTCATCGTGTCCCCACCGTCATAGACAGCCACAAGGTCCTCCTCCTCTCTTTTGGTAAGCTTTTCCCCATTCTCTTATACATAAGTTATATACTTACATAGCGATTTCTTTCCATTTGAGTCAGGAACTAAGCATCAGAATAAAAAAAATCACTTAAAAGCATATAAGGCTTGCAACTACAAACAATGAAAGCTCTATCTTTCAAACTTCTTGCAGGGAAGCTAGTTGAATATGATGAGCCTTCAAAGCTAATGGCAATCAATTCTTCCTTCTCTAAACTGGTTACTGAATATTGGTCCAGCTGCAGAACAAATTCATAGCAGGATCTCAACCACTGAATACTCTTTAGGATGGTAGACTGTTGTAATACTATGCCAAAAAGAACCAATAGCCAATAAATCATTTTGATTTACTTTGGAGTACCATAGAAGTACGACTATTTAGCCTGCCTTGTATGAATCATTCTAAGGTTTATTCTAACGCAGACAATTTGTAATAAATTTGGGTGCAATTGGTCAAGACTTGGCTAAATCTATCACCAATAATCTAATTCTCTGATTACTTAAGCAAGAAAGATGACATATAAAAGATCATATTGATGTAGCATTTGTTCCATGTCCATCGAAAGCATTGTTCAATTCCATTTCAAGCTTAAAAAGTTCTGCCATGTATGATCTTCAGATTCGCTGTAAGAGCTTCCACCTCTTCATTCCAGTGCATCAGTTGAGTGTCTGCAGTTGGGAGGTCATATTTGTTCCAGACAAAACTGATATCCCTTCACCAAAATCTCCAAGGATCTTTGTATGGAGGAACATAACTTTGTGAAGGAGGGAGAAGACGAAAAGAAGCAACACTCTTTTCTAAGAATGGTCCCATCTGCAGCAATCAATTTCATGTCAAATTCAAAAGATGGAAAACAAATCTATCCATTTTCTATTTCCACAGTTTATACTTTATAGAACTAGACCGCGGCACTTAAATGGATGGACTGAATGCTTTTAAATATGATTTGCGTATGCATTTCATTCTAGCATTCTACTGGTAAATAGACGAGTGTGCATTTCTCAGAATGGATCTGTAAATACGTAACACCCAAAGTTTGATGTAGAAAGCAGGATGTTACGAGCTTGGTTGGGATCTCGTTTCAGATCTAGGAAATAGAGAATATTAGAGAGGAATAACAAAATAAGCCTAAGCTAGAATTGATCAGCGTCCGACCTTGTGACTTGTAAAGACATACAAGAATTAATTCTTCAAAGATTGTTTATTGAATAATACTCAATTACTCATGACCCTTGTAAAAGGAAATAAATGCTAATTAAGAAGTTGTCTAAAGCTGAATTGGAATAATTATAAAAGGAGATATATGTTAATTAAGAAGCTGTCTAAAGCAGACATAGGAATGACGATGATGGTGATAGTGATGATGATAGTAATAGCAATAATAATAAGAATATAAGATTCCCTTGCTCATATCACAGGATTATGCATTGAAGCTACTTGTCTTGAAGAACAAAATGTACTTACTTCGCTCCATTGCTTACTAAGTGTTGAAGCACTGAGAGTATACAGGTAACCTGAAATGCAGAATGCATACATAAAAAGTTAAACTAGAAAATATAGGGAAAATCACACTTTTAGTCCCTCATTTATCACGCATATTCAATAGTCCCTGTCTTTCAGATATTGCAAATATTGACCCTTACCGTGAAATAAATTGTAAATTTAGTCCTTGTTGGCTCTGTCATTAAAAATTGAGCAAGCACAATTAAATTTGTGAAAATGTTGTTCTTAATTTTGCAATATGTTAGAAATGTTGTCCCTCAATTCTGCAACATGTTGTAGACGTAGCCCTGAACTCCTGCTCTTAAAAATGTAGGAACAGAGTTTGCAAAATTAAAGATATGGACAACCACTATGTGGAATAAATGAGGGACCAAACGTGCAATTTACCCGAAACATATTAGATAACGTCTTTCTTTAAAGACAACTTCTAAAGCACCACTATGCATGAAATAATTCCCTGCGTTAAAACTTATCATTTCACAGTGAATAATAATGATAAGCTTAGGAAATAAAGCGCCACTAGATTCTTACCATCTCGTTCAGTTGTTGAAGCAGCATAGTGGCGGAAAATATTTGATTCAAGAGCCTGGAATCATTCATTACTTACATAGTATAATAGCTATAATTGCACATTATTGATTGTTTAGTCCCATCTTGTTTAAACTATAAGTGAAACTCACAGTTTTTGTTGGTGATTTGCGAACAATGTACTCAAAATACCAATACGGTTCACCATCAATCTGATATAAAACAGATTCACATAAGCAATAGGAAAAATTGATAGTAATAATCCCAACTATTGGCGGTCCGCTTATAATAATCCCAACTATCGATTATTTCATAATAATCCCAACTTTAGGGACCTTCCGCCAATAACGGTCCCTATAAATAAATTCTTGTAGTTTCTAAAGTGGATGAGAAGAGATATAGCAGGTAATCCCTATAAATAATCTCAACTTTTAATTTTTACGCTTAATTTCTATTAAAATTCACTTATTATATGAGGTAATATCTGATCATGGACCATTATTGGCGGATGGTCTATATAGTTGGGATTATACAAAAATAATCAATAGTTGGGATTATTGTCGGCGGACCGGCGATAGTTGGGATTATTATTTTCAAATTTTCCTAAGCAATATTAATCAAAGTATTAACTTAAACCGATAGTAATACATCATCAGGCACAACTTAAACGACAAGAAAAACGAAAAGAGAAATGAAACTTACTTGAGAAGAATGTGCATCAAGGACTGAGCTTTCCGCTAACCGTTGACTTGAGGTTACCCTCTGATAAAAATTATTAGAATTAATTTCAAAATATACTCTGAAAGGTTAAGCAAACTATGGTGAGTATCTTTGTTCAGGGAAGGATAAGGTTACACAACATGTTATTTGAAAAATACAAAATGTTCTGTGCATTAAGTTATTAACTCACAAACTTATGTTGTTATTTTTCTATTCACAAATTTGAAAGACATGAACTACACATACTGCTTTATCAAGAAAGGGCTACTAGTTCTAACGGGTCCCACATATTACTGAACCTTTTAGTGTTTGTTTTATGTAAATTTAGCACAAAAACAAGGCTCTTCTGGCCTTTGAACTTGTGCAGTCTAGGTTCAAGAAAGAAGAAAAACATAACATAAAATTTTCTGATTTATCAACAAAAAAATATGTAGATTATGTGCACCACATAAAATAACTTGAGCTTGACACACACGCGCGCGCATAACAATACATGTGTGTATTTGTGTGTGCACGCACAGACACACACACACTTATATATATTACACATACAAACACACACAGACACAGAGACACATATGGCCGTCAATCTATCTAGAAAAGATTCATCTTACCAAAGCAGACTTATCAGATAAAACAGATTCAGCAACGTCTTTCGCACTCCAGGAACTTTTGTCCTTTGACTTTAGGAGCTTTGAATTCAGTGGACCAATCTGAACCAGAAAATATTCACTTTGAGTTATCTGAACAATTTATGACATGGTAAAATACATTCTTTTAATTTGAATTACCGTAACAGAAATAATGAGATTGTCAATGAGATCAACTCTTTCAGACACAATGCGAAGCCGTGCATCAGCTGCATCATATACTAACTACTCTAAGGATGTGTTGCAACATGATGAGCTTAAATCAATTCACCCAAAGTACAGTGTATAATAATCCTTCATTTGATTTTTTTAGATCTAGCCAGTAGCCACTGTGCATGAAGAATAACAAGGGGAAACTAACGTGACAGAGGCGGGGCTGATGAATACCGCTCTGGTTTTCTGGATTCAACCCTTCAAAGAGAGAAGAGAAGAGTGAGGATCGTAGAACTTAATGATTTAGGATACAGGAAAATAAATCATTTGCATCATACAAAGGACATAATAAGGTAATTGTTTATTTATTAGTAGGTGAAATGAAAATAAATTAAAATAATCCTAATAGTCATATCACAGATGGAACTGATGAAGTTTACGGCTTAGGAAGAGCAGAGATGAAAGATAGAAGCTTTATCTTTTTCTTAATAACACAGTTATTGTTTAATACTACCTGTTAGCTAAGAGCCTAACTAATAGGTATCAAGAACCTTCCCATGATACAGGATGACAGAAAGTGATATTCTATGAAGCACGGAAACTCTCGAGAAAGAGAAAGTTTCCGTTTCGGAAACTGTACAGGAATTCTTTGGAACCTCTCTAAATACTTTTTTTCTATTAAAAGAGGGTGTTTCCCTTATCACATCTCCACATGATTCCCATGTTTCCGTGCAACATAGGTGATATTCAATAGGTTAAATTAGCTCCCACTAGGTTATTGCCAATGCATAGCTTCAAAAGGAAGCGAATTAACTTTTAAATCACTTTTTCATCTCCAACCAATTTACATTACATCTTACACTAAAAAAGGATTGTTATTGGCGTGATGGACCAATCTCAGCCATCTCTACTCGATATCTGTTTGGACAGAGGTTCAACCACCAAAAAAGTCCCGTCATGCAAATAAGGGCAATGATGTGTACGTCGGGACCTTCCCCAGATCCTACTTATGTTAGGAGTCTTGTGCACTAGGTACGATCTTTTATTTTTACTTTCGCTTTTATTGTTCAAGAGAGTTACTGTAAAGGAGGCTCTGTCAAGGAAAAGCCTGTCTCTCTAGTTACAGATTTACTTCCTTCATGAAGGCTCATTCCAACTTCATAACCTCATCTTGAAGCAAGTCTGCAACATGCATGGGAGATAACTTTGCTTCATTTATTTACTCCAAAATGAAGTAGAAGTGACATTTGAAGCATGCACTCAACTCTTTAGTAAAATGCAAGATGACAAGAACATATTAGAATAACAAAATATTTAGAATCAGTAATATCAGATTTCACTTTAAACAGTTGTGTGCAAAACATTAAAAACAATTTGGAAAAGGTGCACTTTCTTATGACCTCCAAAAAAGCTACTCCGCCAGTAGTCTGCCCGATAAAATTTGGCAAAAGTAGATTTGCACGTGTACTAATAAAATATAAATTGTGGGGTTGTTTTTTTTGCAGAGAGAAATAATATTAACCACAAAGTTTTTACTTTAAGGAAATGACAATGTTCTTTTGGGACAACTAAATAAGAAAAGGCGGCCAAGTCTTGTGGGACGAAGGGAATAATAAATAAATCAGATAACACATCAAATGGCCATGCATTGTAATGCTATCCTTCCTAAGGTTGAGAGGATTAGGAAACACATAAAATTCAGCCTAATACGAGAGTGCTTACCATTTGAAGACAAATCTTTTGGAAGGAAGCTCTGTAGGGTACATATAGGAATATGAATTAATCTCATCAACCAATGAAGCCATTCTCACATCTTCTTCAGCTCTTGAACCTACGAGTATTTATGGCTTTGTATCTAAGTGAAACATTAAACACTCTAATTGTTCCACTTTACTTTTAGGGAAGTATTATGCTTGCTCCAAACTCTCATTCTAGAAAATAAAATGTTGACAAATAACATAAATGCACTTGCTCTTTCATACTCTCTCTCTTACGTTTTCATGTTTATACATCTTAAAATACCCCTACAACGTTATTGTTTAAACCCGTTTAAAAGCATATTATGGGGGTGTTTGAAACTGATTCTGATTCTGCTTCTTTTTTAAAGTAGAAGCAGAATCATAATCAGTTTTCAGAAGCTAGTCACACTCAGCTTCTAAAAAACTGATTCTAGGAGTAAATTAGAGCACCAGAATCACTTCTGCACTTTCACCCAAACACTCCAGCTTCTGCTCCCTGAAGGAGCAGAAGCAGTTTTGAGGATCAGATCCAAACACCCCCTATAACAATTACACGGAAAACAAAGTATATTAATGATAGCTAAATATTCTACATTTTCTTATTTACCCATGTGCATTTTGAGTATAACACTGCAGTGCCAACTTCCTATGACCGTTTTGTGACAGAAAAAATATTTTATACAGAGTATTAAATTATAGATTTTGACATGTTCTCATATGTTTAGCTAGAGTTGCAAAATTCAGGGGAAATGGGATATAAGAGCGTAGGGAAGCATATCTCAATCCAACTCCAAAGTGGTAAAACACAAAGGAATAACCAATGAGACCATTACCCAATCCCTCTAAGCTATTATGTATTGTAGTTCAAAAGAGAAGTTCAATTGCATGCACTAATACTCGTGCATTCATAGTCCTAATCAAAATTCAACTTTTTGAAATCAAAGCTCAATCTCATACTTTCCTACTTTAGTATACAACCAATGAACCAATTTAAATAGATAAATAGACCATTCTTCAACATTTGAAACCAAAAGTTTAATGTGTACCCAAACAGGAATAAATTTAAGCTCAGGAAGTGAACGAGTAAGTGAGAAAATGAAAAGGGAAGTATGAGGAATTATTATTGAACTTGCTGACTTACTCAAACAAGGAAATGTTAGAGAAAGTGAAGATAGGCCAATGATTGCTAAATCCCTTCTTGAAACCCCATCCCACAGAGTGTGATCTCTTTCATTGATCGAACATGCAATGATTTTCCCACATTTTCTTTTCTTTGGCGCGGAACACGAGCTCTGATTCCTGGCAGAAACACCATAAAATTAAGGCAATATACGTTTGGAAGGTGCGTATTTGCATATACATATGAGCTATACATGCCCACACACACAGAGAGATGAAGTACTTTATACTGGGAAAAGAACGATGGAAATATGTAGAAAATGGGTGAGAGGAGACAAGGTGCTGTGTGGCAGCCATTTTCTCTTCCCCTTTCTCTGGTTTATCCTAACTTGTTAGAGACGGGCATCCGGGATGATTCTTCAGCAGAATAAGGATGTTTTTACTTGACTGTAATTTGCTCCACACCAGACCAGTCCAGACCAGACCAGACCAGACCAGTTCAGACCAGACCAGACTTGTATAGTTATAAAAATACAAAGAAACCAGACCTTACCAGACCAGACCAGTTCAGACCAGACCAGACCAGACCAGATCAGACCAGACCAGACCAGACCAGACCAGCAAATTACAGTCCAAGTAAAAACATCCTAAGAAACTCTTTTGCTTCAACTTTAGAAAAGTGATTTTTTAAAGTGAATTTGGAAAAAGTGATTAATAGTAAAAGTTGGTAGTGTTTGAGAAAAAAGTGATTCTGAAGAAGTAAAAGTTGGTAATGTTTGGTAAAATAAGTACTTTTTGTGTAATAGAAAAAGTAAAAAGCAGTTTAAAGCACCCTTCCACCTGCTTCCAGCTTTTAGGTTTTAAGTGATTAATTTAAGCAAAAGCTGTCACTTGAAAACACTTTTTTAGCTTTTTTAAGCCAAAAGCTGAAAAGCGCTTTTTTTAAGCAACCGCAAACACTGCTTAAGGGTGTGACAGCTTCTGCTTTTAAAAAAGTGATTTTTTTTAATGAAATGGGGAGAAGTGATTAAACAAAAGTTGATATTATTTGAGAAAAAGGTGATTTTGAAAAGTAAAAGTGGGTAGTGTTTGGTAAAATAAGTATTTTTTGTGTAATAGAAAAAGTAAAAGCACTTTTGACGCGGAAGTCGAGAAAAATAAAAATTGTAGTGTTTGGGAAAATAAGTGTTTTTTTAAAGCCAAAAGCTGAGAAGTGCTTTTTTAAAAGCAGTTGCAAACCAACCCTAAAACTGGGAAGGTGGGATTTTTTGAAATATACTTCCTTGTTTAA
The DNA here is from genome assembly GCA_945859915.1 of Cuscuta epithymum. Lineage (NCBI taxonomy): Eukaryota > Viridiplantae > Streptophyta > Magnoliopsida > Solanales > Convolvulaceae > Cuscuta > Cuscuta epithymum. The sequence continues at coordinate 5,018,524 of CAMAPF010000006.1, forward strand.
CTCGCAATTATCTTCAAAAAAAAATTGATTGTCTTCCTGATTGAAATTTTATTTGAAATTTGGTATGGTTAAACTAGACTTAATAAATAAGATGCTCAAAAAATTCATCGGGAACCATCCCAAGTGACGTCGGCGGGACAGAAACTCCTACATATGGTGTGATTTGTACTTTTTTGTTTAGTTCGAGACTTCAAGAGCTTATTTGTCCCGTTTCCCTAATTTTTTTAAAGTGGTTTTGAAAAAGGGGAAATTGAAATTTTTCGCTAAAAAGTACTTTTATACATAAAATAGTGAGGAAAAAATTAAACTAATACTCGTATTATTCTTGGAAAAGTGATAAATAAATTGTCAATGAATACTCGCTTATTATTAGTGCATATAATTGTGTTTAAAGTTTATGTTATAGTGATTACGTGTGTAGTCACTAACTTAAATTTTAAGACAATTATAATCACTATTCACTCATTTTACCTATTATTAGTAATTCGTAGTCCGTAATATTTATGGAAGAAACATCAAAAGTAAAAACAACTTTTTATTGAAAATGATTTATTTAAAAAAATGAAAGCAGTTCAAAGCAATTATTCACATATTTTCATCTTTTAGAGTCTGTTTGGTAACCTTGTTTTTCAGTTTATCAAACTTATCAACTAATTTTCACCAAACATGTAACCTTTTTGCGCGCTGAAGTGTCTAATAATAAAAAATGTTAGATTGGAGTTGCTTTTATGACTGTATTGGCTGAAGTTACTGTAGAACTTCATTTTAGCTATTTATCATCTAATTTTTACTTTATTTTATTAATAAAATATATTTTAATATAATTTTTTTTATAAATCGGCAGAACTTTATAAATTTCAGCAGAATCAGCTGATTCATTCAATTTTACTATTACCGAACGGGCTCTTAATTTTAAAGTGCTTAAATGTATTCGAAGTAATCGAGGCCAAAAGATAATACAAGTCATGAAAAGGGCTATTAATATTCAAAAATTCTTCTTGTACAGTTGTACACAAAAAATTGTAAACATTTGACATACATTTGTGTGTAATTGTTTATGCACATTTATAATTTAGCATGAGCTGTCTAAGTACACAAGTAACTAGGGAGTGTACAAATCATCTGTGTCCACAGAAATTACGAGCAATGTGTGCGAAAAGTTTTATGGAAAAATAGTTTTTTCATTAATCTTTTCTTTTGTTTGATATAAAATTCCTTCACTAAACGAGACTGAAATATTTTGTTCTAGTAGATTTGGTCCGATCTGATTTAGTCTAGCCGGGTTTGATCTGGTCTGAATTGATTGGTCTTTTAAATGTTTGATCTTTGTACTTCCTTCGTCCCTTCAAACATTGACAACTTTCCCTTTTTGATTATTCCACTAACTTTGTCACATTCATTTTTAAATAAAGAATTTGTTGTTCCAATTAATTCTTTATCTTCTACACAAATTTCAAGCACACAACTTTTTTTGATCCTGGTGGTAGTTAAACTTGTCAATGTTTTAAGAGTTTGAATCTCCTATCAAATTTGACAAAGTTTTAGGAGAACTATATGAATATGAATGGAGTATTTTATAACCCTCCTCCCACATTGTGTATTTTCGTCTGGTCTTATAACAATTGGTCACCGATCAGGAAAGCCAAAAACTCAGTAAGTCGCGATGCCAGTCCAGGAAATCAACGCGCGGGTCCAGCACCTCGCGATATGCAGCAACGGCGGAGGAGCTGACGCCGAGGCGGCGGTGTGGTCTCAGATCAAAGATGAGGCGAAGCGCGACGCCGAATCGGAGCCGGCGCTCGCCAGCTACCTCTATTCCACCATCATTTCTCATTCCTCCTTGTTTCGTTCCCTCTCCTTCCACCTCGGAAACAAGCTCTGCTCCTCCACCCTTCTCTCCACGCTCCTCTACGACCTCTTCCTCAACACCTTCTCTACCGATCCATCCCTCCGTGCTGCCACCGTCGCTGACTTATGCGCCGCCCGTTTCCGCGACGCTGCTTGCATTTCCTTCGCTCACTGCCTTTTAAATTACAAGGGCTTCCTAGCCATCCAGGTTAACATTTCCTCCTTTCTAGTATTGCTTTATATTTTCACAGGCCTTTTCCTAGTTTCTCAATGTGGGGATACGTGAATTGCTTTCTAATTTTATGCTCCTACAGGGCTACGTATGAAACTATGAACCAATATAAACTATAAACGCATCTCATAAATTTAAAGGTTAGTAGAAAAGAAAGTTTTTGTTAAAAAGATTTAGCCTTGGTGCTCTTTGGCTCTTATTTCAAGTTTGCGGTTACTGATTTAGTAAAAACCGGCCTGTTTTGCTTTACAGAGCTTGTGATGGCACTGTTTCTTAAGCTATGCTTTTCTCACTTAATAGTTAATACTCTAAAAAAAATTAACTTTTCCCATTGTTAAAATCAAAGGATCGAAGTAAAAGTGCCAGTGTTGTGGAGACTTCACAAGTGGAACTAGTTCTTAGCATACTTAGACAGTTAAGCTTGACAGGAAACTAGGTTGATGTTTCCATCGAAGTACAATATTCATTTAGTAATTTTTCCATTTCAAAACGTATTACCTATCAATAGCAGAAACAAAGCCAATCTAAAATGAACTAAAAATCAATTTGCAGAAAGGAAGTAACGGTATCACTTGATTTTGAATATTTGATTAAAAAGTAATCATGACTTTAGCCATAAAGATTGTTATTTACAGTTATACACAGTATACACAATTTTCTCTAGCTGATGTCATTTCAATTATTTACTATACTGTTTTCATTTCTCTGCATATTATTTAGTCATTGACTCATTGTAACCATCTCATCAGCTTGACTCTTCTGTGTAATAGATGAATTAATTGGTTAGAACTCTCAAGTTAATTGAATGATTGTCTGGATAAGTATGATGGTATACACACAATAAATTTGGGTGGGTAAAGAGAAACTTGACTGTAATTACAAGATTAAAGGAAATTTAACTCTGCACTTTACTAGCATGTGCAAATCATTTTTAATCTCAATTTGCTTATACATGCATGACATATAGCCATATTTGCTCACTTGAGCATGTCCATAAGTTTGACCCTCTGGTCATATTATTGATGTGTGATTGTATCTGTTTTCTATTTTCCCCAAATGTAGGCTCATAGATTGGCACATAAGCTATGGCTACAGAACAGAAAACCAATAGCATTGTCACTGCAATCTAGGATCGCGGATGTGTTCTCGGTGGATATACACCCTGCAGCTAAGATAGGGAAGGGGATATTTCTAGACCACGCAACCGGAGTGGTGATCGGAGAGACGGCAATAATAGGGAACAATGTGTCAATGCTGCACCAAGTCACATTAGGTGGGACCGGGAAAACTGGTGGTGATAGACATCCAAAGATCGGAGATGGGGTCTTGATTGGGGCAGGGGCCACGATATTGGGAAATGTGAAGATTGGCGAGGGAGCGAAAATTGGTGCTGGGTCGGTGGTGCTGATTGATGTGCCACCACGGACCACTGCAGTTGGAAGTCCTGCTAGGCTAGTGGGTGGGAAAGAACAGCCAAGTGTTCATGAAGATGTTCCTGGGGAGTCCATGGATCACACTTCCTTTATTTGTCAGTGGTCAGACTATATTATATAGTCATTCTTGTCGCCAAGAAATCTGTAATAGCGTCTATATTATCAACCGGTGCAAACATCAATGAGAAAATAGAATACTGAAATGTAATTTTCTGTAGAGTTTTAATTTGTAAAGAATGCCACGACTTGTCTCAGTGTCTGAAATAGCCCAAAATCATCATCTGCTGAAAACCCATATTTGTTTGAGTTAATTATGTATTAAGATTGCGAATGTTTTATATCATTATGCGTGTTTCTTGATATTTTGTGTTGAAAGCCTGCAGGGAATTTAATAATATAACAAAAGCATTTCATAAGCTGCCCTTTCTGGATAGGGGTGGACTCGGGCCGGTTCGGGCCTGGGCCCGGCCGGGCCTTGGTTCTGTTTTGTTGGGCCCGAGCCACCCGGTTTGTAATTTTTTTTGGCTTCTCCTATTTAACCCCCAACCCAACCCCCTCACCCCTAAACCACCTCAAATGTCCCAAAATACCCAGCCCAACCCAAAAATTTAAAAAAAAAATCAAAAAAAAAAAAAAAAAAAATTCGGCCCGGACCGGGCCCGGATCAGCCGGGCCGGTTCACCAAATGGAGGGCCCGAGCCTGGAACCGAACCCCACCGGGCCGGGCCGGGTCGACCCGAACCGTCCCTGGGCCGGACCGCCGGTTCGGTCCGGTTCAAACAGTGACCGGGCCAGGCCGGTTCTGGGTCGGGCCGCCCGGCCCGAGTCCACCCCTATTTCTGGATTTGTGGAGAGTACAATAGAGATTTGAGGACATTTTTCCAAGGAAAACCTTCGGCCAAGTATTCTTATTGTAAGCATCTATCCTGTTAGCTTGTTAGGGTTTATTGAAATGGAATCAGTAATTGTCATGTCTAATGCAGTCTTTAATCAGTATTTATTTGGTGAGATCCCAAACCATCTCCCCCACAAGTACGCTACACCTATCCCATTTTACATTTTTATGAGGTGGTTTCAGTGTACAATTACGCATAAGGTACACAATAATTACTGTTGTTAATAACACATACTAGTAACTACTGTAGTTTTAGTAATTCGAAGTTTCAAACTTACATACTTAAAACCCAGACTACTAGCTTTAGTAAACCACATGAAACAGAATTTAAATGTGACAAAAATTTGATGCCATCTCTACTCTAAATTAATTTTCATTTTGGAGAAGGCACATAAATTACGGAATTTTGAAACAAAACTATTTTACCCCTAAAAAGTTTAACATTAAAAGCATCTAAGTTTTTTAACTTTTGAAAGGATTTCTATGTCCAAAATAAAATTTTGAAAGGATAGAAAAAGTGTATAAAAATAGAAATGAAAAGTGAACGTAATTAAGAGGAAAACAATAACTGGCGAAATTACTTGGAAAGTACGGAGTACAATATTACATAAAACATATCTTCAACTTTGGGACAAACTATTAGCCATTCAACCTTTTTTGAAATCAACAAACTTCGTTTGTCATATAGTTTACAACATTCTTAGCATGTTACTCAATGGCAACACTAAAAGGGCACAGGAATGGCTTTAGAAATGGTATCATGCGACAGGATAGGAATTGCTTGCAACTCAAGTGTTTCAACGGGTAACAATTGGTTGTCTCCTTCTATGTAGATCATGTTGATAAGACGTAGCAAGATGAGCTCGAGCTCTTCCCCGTCTGTCCATTCATGGATCTCCGCTTTCACGAGCTTCCTGTTTTCATTTATCAATTTCCAGACTGGAAAATATTTCCTAGGCATCACAAAGTCTCCTTCTTTGAGCTTCAGGCTGGGGCAGAAATCACCAACCCCATCACCTAGATAAACAATTCTTTTTTCACCTTTATTGGCAAATGAGTCTTGAACTCCTTCAATGATCTTACCCTATTCATAATAAAACCGTGATTATAATACATCTAGTTGTGTTGTCACTGTAATGTAGTGATGTAAGATTCACATTAAATATATGACATTCAACATCATGTGTTTTAAACGTTAAAGTAATTGTTCCGTTGCGACTAAATAAGAACGAAGGAGTTTAAAATATAAAACATGCTTTAAAATGTTTGCAACACCAAGTATTAGTACCTTGCACATGTTAGGAGGGCAAAGATTATCACAACCATGAGAAGAAGTGTGGAAATCGTGGTAAGGGAGGATCCTCACCCTTCCTGCCTCATCCACATAGCCCGGGTTTGTTTTTATATCAGAGAAGCACTCCCTTATCCCATGGTGTTTCAATATTGTCTCAATGAAGAAAAGGTTTGCATCACTGACTATTCTCAAATCACACCTAAAATGCAGTTAGCAATCTCATCATCTTCAATTCGTGTACCAGTTCAAAAACCAAAACTGAGGAAATGATGAAAAATGGATTAAGATATATTTTTGGTTTACCCTATAGCAGAAAGGGATTGAATGGTGGGGACAATGCGAGGATGAATTGGAACCCGTTTGAGCACTTCCTCGACATCTTCAGCCGTCTTCCCATTCGCGTGCAACTCGCTCATCATTTTGTCCTGCAACAATCATATCATTAATGTGTCGGAGCAACTAGGTGTGTTCGTCAGTTGAGTTTAGTTAGTTTCCATTTTCATCAGCTCAGCTTTTGTCAATCGGTTTTTCGAAAAAGGTGAAGTCGAGAATCGAACAACATTATTTAAGTCGATTTCAGTCGGTTTAGATTCACCTAATCTCGGTTTTGTTTCGGTTTTGGTCGCTTTTAGCACGTTTCAGTCGGTTAAGTCGGGTTTTAAACAAAAAAACAAATCATAAACATAATTTTTTGGGTACATTGGAAAAGAAAAGAACACTACAGTCCAAACGGTAAAATGTCAAAAACAAACAGACAAAGCTAGTGTGGTCTAACAAATTCTAGACAATTGCCATCCTCCCAAAGTATACGTTCAATTCCCTCGGAGGGGTATTCAGGATTGTCAGCCCCTGTGGTGCCGAGTGAGCGATGTTGGCAACGAAATCAGCGCATCTATTTCCTTCTCGTAAGGTATGATGCAGAGTGAGTCCATGACAATTCTCGAGTAGCATTCGGCAATCCTGGATCAACGTTGAAATGTTTTCTTCATCTTGTAACGTGAGTTTCAATCAGTTTCGATCGGTTTCGGTTTCATTTGGTTCGACTCTGACCGGTTTGGTTTCAACGGGTTTATCGTTTCAGGTTTTCAATTTTTTGTTCAACTCTAGGAGCAACCTACCCGAAAGAAAAAAAGTTCTACTTATTTTTTATCGTAAAAAGTTTATATTAAAACAGTGTATTTAGAAATATACAATCGCATAAATAACTATGGCACACCCACTAATATTTGAACCAGACACATCGTCAATGGCTCTGATGACACAACAAAAGCAAAATAGGCTCTGTTTGCAACCCCTTAATTTAAGTGATTGTGATTTTTTTGTAAGAAAAAAACACTTATTTTACCAAACACAACCAACTTTTTCTTTATCGGTTTTCGTGTAGAATCTACTTTTTACTTTTTCTATTACACAAAAGCACTTATTTTACCAAACACTACCAACTTTTACTATTAATCATTTTTTCCCAAAAAGTGTTTTTATTTAAGCACAAGCACTTGCAAACAAAGCCATAATCTCTTTGAGAGAAAGAAATCATTATATACATACGGAGTATATAACCTGAAAATTTTCTCCCCTTACCTTTTTGGGATGACCCAAAAAAATTTCTCATTTCCCTTTTTTGAAAAGTATTGTGTGGCTAACATTCATTTACTTTTTTTCTTGCTCAGCCACAATCATGTTTTTCCAATTTTCACTATATTCTCATTTTCTTTAACTCCTATCCAAACTAACATGAGAAGAATTTTCAGGGACGAGGGAGTATGTATAAATATGTATAAGTATTTATAATCCGTACAGATTAGAGAACATGTTAAAATTCTAAATTTTGATATTCAAAATAAATATTTCAGAAAATGTGATTTTTTTTAATTTGATCTTCAATATACATCTTTCCTCCAAGACTGCTATTAATACTTGGGAAGTAGCAAGAATCGTACGTATCCTAATTTGAGTGCCATTGAGGATTTGAGGGTTAGTTTGCAACTACTTTTAAAAAAACACTTTTCAGCTTTTGGCTTTAAAAAAGCACTTATTTTTCCAAACACTACAACTTTTATTTTTCTCGACTTCCGCGTCAAAAGTGCTTTTACTTTTTCTATTACACAAAAAACACTTATTTTACCAAACACTACCCACTTTTACTTTTCAAAATCACTTTTTTCTCAAACAGTATCAACTTTTATTTAATCACTTCTCCTCATTTCATTAAAAAAGCACTTTTTAAAAAGTATAAGTTGTTGCAAACAGACCCTGATTATTGACCTGCTTTGATATCTCAATTATTAAAAGTTGCAAATTATGTGATTTGACAATCCAAACTCAACGTCTATATCCTAAATAAAGGTTTGTAGGGAACGTAATTCACATACGAAGTATTTGATTATTTCAAAATCACACGAGTGCGACGGGTCAAACACCCTAAAACGAAACCAAACTCACACGAGTGCGACCACATTTGTAATAGGCTTATAAATTGGACTTAGCTAGGATCTTACAAACCCAAATTGAATAAAAATCACTATTGCAAAAAAAATCGTGTAAAGAGATAAGTAAAAAACTCATTCTATCACACAAACTGATATTTCTTCTGATTATAATAGTTTTTTTTTTTTTTGTGAAATTTTCTAATTAGATAAGGTTTTTTTGTAAGGAATTAGATTGGTGAAGTACACGTAATTTTTTAGAAAAAAAACTGTTGTGAATTCAAGTTCTATCTGAAAAGAAGATTGACTAGAGTGTGCATCTAAGGCCATCTCCAACAGTTTATACCATTTCTTACACTAAAATGGTGTAAACATCACATCAATGGCATTTTCATCACCAAAAAGGGAATATTCTTTTTTATTCTTTTTACTAACTTTTTACCATTCTTCTATTTAAGTATCTAATTACCATATATTTATGCATTAGCCCCTCATTTAATATTTTGACATTTCACACATTATTTCACACATACAAACTAAAATACAAACTAATATTCTGTTATTATGTTGTTTGGATTTGAAACTTTATTTATAATATTGTGTGATTTAAATTTTATTATATTTTTTCCATCAAATTAATAATTTAAATTTGTTGTTCTATAAGGATGTTTTTACTTGGACTGTAATTTATCTCAGATCAGATCAGACCGAATTAGACTAGACTTGGATAGTTATAAAAATACAAAGAAATCAGACCAAGCCACATCAATTCAGACCATACCAGACCAAATCAGACCAACAAATTTCAATCCAAGTAAAAACATACTAATTTGTTGTTTTAAAAATGGGTCAAAACTATAACAATCAAAACTTTGGGTCGCATTTGAAATTAAAAAAATTAAAAAAAGAGGATGGTGTGAGATATGGTGTACGCCATATTTGGTGTAAAGCAAAAACTTCTCCTCCAAAATGGTGTAATGGTGTAGGGGATGGTGTGACTATTGGAGCAATTTTTTGCCAAATCCACCATTTTGGTATAGGATTTGGTGCTTGTTGGAGTTGCTCTAAACGGGTAAATTCAGATTTGATCATAAACGCTTTCATCTTAATCCGGCCGTTTTAAAGGGTTGAAGATCCTCAAATTCGTTTAATCCGGCCGTTATAAAAATACAAAAACATCAGACCAGACTAGTTCAGACTAGATCAGATCAGACCAGGAAATTACACTCCAAGTAAAAACATCCATAGTCTAAAACTTTATAGGAAATTGTTTAAAATAAGAATTGAATACAAAAAAATATATTCTAAAATAGGATTAACGGTGGTCAATGTTTTCTCCTCTAGAGTCTAGATATGCCACGTAAAATTTATGTAATCCAATTAAAAGAATAAAATGATCAAAAAATGAATAAATTTTGTTATGTTATTCTCTATTAACTTTCTAAAATTTTATCTACCATCACATCTTTGAGATTACACAATGTAAACTGATATTCTTTTTATACATACTTATGCGTTTATAACTTAAACTATGTCTAATTTAATAATATTAATAATATGTTATTTTTAAAATAAAGAATATGTAACTAAGTTCTAGTTTAAGGTGACCTTTATTCAGTATGGAATGTTGGAGAAGATGAGGGGAAAGAAAGAGAGGCGGTGGGAGTGAAGAAAAAACCAAACTGACTGACCATGAGAGAGTTCCAAGGCATGGTGGGAAGAAGGTGATTGAAGAGAGGAGTGAAACCCAGGTGATCCACAACCCAGTTATCGCTGTCCACCTCGATTATGGTCTTGTCAAAATCAAACACAACCACCACTTTTCCCCCCATTCTATCCATCTACTCTGCCCAGGCCAGATTATGTATGTATGAATGTGGATGGATAGATGATGTATCAGACAATTTCAAGAATGGTGTATTGTTATTTAATTCATTGGTTTGGAGAGGAAGCTTAGGATTGATGCAAGTATATATAGGATTTCCAAATTTGAACAGAGACTTGTCATCCAGAAATACCACTGCCTTCCAACCGAGTTCTGGATTTTAACAAAAAAGGATGACTTCAAGTCCTCCTCATCAACGCTCAGCATCGATCGGACAGTTATAGTTTTGACTTTAATCTGCATATACTCTTAGGATGCTTGAAAGTGATTTTGTTTCTATTTTTTTTTAAAGTAAAAGTAAGATCAGGATTAGTTTTTCAGAAATTAATTACCCTAATTTACACTTCAATATCTATTTATGTTTTTATTAAAAGAGTATAAAAAATTTTTAAAAATTGATCAAAACTACCATAAAATGAGAAGTTGATTTTTCAATTTATAATAGAAAAAATGACACCTCTTCCCAAAAAAATAGAACAAATGAGACCTATATTTGTGTTTCCAACCCAAAACATGACACTTTCTACTTTTCTAAACAAGTGTCTCATGACATTAGTCACCCCTATTTAATATTCTATCAATTATTTTATTATTATATTTTAATAATAGAAAATAAATAATGTCATAAAGGAGAAATCACGAGTTCAAATGTCTAAATCACGAGATTAGTTAGTATGTAAAAATATGTAGGGTATTTGCAAGTAGCAGAGTCAATATCTTGTTCAGTATTTGTCAGGCTGTGATTATAGCCTAATTTAGATATATAGCTACTTGTCTGGCCAATTTTGAAGATCTCCAGGATTGGGGTGTCACCTTTTTTGTAAACATGAATCAAATTGAACTTCGATCACACAAAATTGATGTGAGTTTTCCCACACTTAAAATATTTGTCAAAAATATATGGTATAAGTACAAGTATCGTTTCCAAAGGGATGTAAAAAAGGAATTAAGTGTTGAATACTTTCAACAATTAAAATAAATAAATTATAAACGTTTGTGCGAGATTTGATTTATGAAACTATAATTGCAACTAAAATAAAGTTGGTTAAAGGGTTTTTCATAATTAATGACAATAAAGGAACATGAATTGATTCTGGGATAACCAGATTTTGAGCCTAATAAAGTTTAATTAATTACATGAAAATTATTTAATTAAAGAACACAGATCAATACTAAGTTCGATCTTATCGCTCTCACGGCGTAAACTGGTAAAGTACAATCATCATTAAGAGAGTGAAGTTCCATCTCAAATATTTATACTTGGTTGAACTTGAAATATCTCGTTATGACACTCTTTTCTTTTCTTATCAGGTGAGTTGCACCTCATTGATCTCTTTTTTTCATTGATCTCTATTTGTGAATGAATGAGTGGTGACTCATTAATCATAACAGACGCTAAAGTGCACATTATATATACGTAGTACATAATATGACTATCTTTTGTATTTCGTCGTCGACTTGGGCACATCGATTTACGGATCAACCGTCTACATTGCTATCCAAATGATGTATGTACGCTGTGGAAAGAGCTGGAATATGAAAGAATATCCGCATTTTTTAATGTCTTTTTGGCATCATCATTGTGTTGCTTTTCAAATTCATTCTGAACAATAAAATGACTAATTGTATTACTCCCACCGTCCCAAAAATATTTGTTCTATTTTTTTGAAATGGATGTCCCAAAATGTTTGTCCTACTTTTTTAACTTCCTTATTTGACAAACAAATATTTATCAAATAGTGTCAAACAGTACAAAACAATGTCAAACAGTGTCGCTACAGCGTAAAGTCAAATTCATTTCCTTAATATACGTGAAGTCAAACCAAGACAAACATTCAGGGATGAAAGGAGTATTTATATTACCATGAGTATTTTATACATAAGTTACAAAATGAAAAATTAACAGAAACAAATGAGTCAAATGACAGGTGTAAAACTTCATCCGAATTGAAGGCAAGCAAAACTTTTTAAAAATGGTTTGGAAAATGTTTTTTAAGGAGAGAATGTTTTAGTTATTTCATAAACAGAAATAATAATTTCATAAATAGAAATCCGCAGACATTTTTTACTTCTATTTGAATGCTTTCTTTAAACTTAACTATTTAACAAAAAGAAAAAGTGTTGAGTTATAAAGTTATACTCAGCATTGAGAAATTAAAATCACGTTTCGTAAAATTAAAATTGATAAAACGGCTGAATTTATTAAAATTAGCTAGTAAAATTCTTGTTGAACCCGCTGATTTAGTTGAATATACAGAAATATGAAAAATGTTTGTCCTATATATAAACATTATTTTTATTCTTTTATCATTATATATATATAATTATTTTTTCCTTTGTATTTTATCATTTTTAAGTATATTCATCTCGTTTTACATTATCGTTTTTATAAAAGCTTATTTTTCATCTTTATTTTCTTTCTTTTCCTTTTGGTGATGTTATCATGTATCGATTCATGTTAGCCGACCCCAATATCTTTTGGGATTAAAGTTTAGATGTTGTTGTTGTTGATACAGAAATATGAAAAAGTTATATAGAAAATATATTTCATTAATAAAATGAAGAAAATTATACCCGTTATGTAAAAACTAAAAAGCTAGATTAGCCATCTTCAACAAATTCGGTGACAAAAGTGACATATGTTTCATCTCCTCTCGAGCGACACCATGAGAGTACCTTGAGTAGAGAACCTACTAGTGCAGGACCAATCAGTGGTATTTCTCCTAAAAGTTATGCAAGAAATATGAGAACACGTGTAATCAAATTGGTTAAGAGTGATTTCTTATGCAGGGTGACCCGTGTATAAATGATAATCCAAAAACACTACTCCGTATAATAAAACAACAATAAGAAGGAAAAGCTTTGTAAAGAAAAAAGTCCAACCACTTTGTGATCTAAGATGTGTAGAATTACTGTAGATATACTCCGTAGTATTTTGCGGCAACCTTTAATACGCATGAAGACTGTTATATAACGACGTACTTGAAATCTCACTTCTTATAGAAGGGCAACAATTTCATATAACAATTTGGCATAATAAATCTAAAATATACCGAAAACAGGTACCCTCTTTAATAAATTATCATTAATGAATGTATTTGCATTTAGATGTTCATATAATAATAATAACTAAAAAGCAAAAAAAAAAAGAGGATAATTAATACGGGGACAATATCAACTAAAATGCAAAAAAGAGGTTTTTTTTGTGCAAAAAAGAGGTTAATTAATACGGGAACATAGAGCCCGTTTGGTAGCACGAAAATCGGCTATTTTGGCTGATTCTGCTGAAATTTATGAAGTTCTGCCTGAAGTAGCTGCTTTGGCTGTTTCTGCTGATTAAAGTAAAAATTATTTTTAAAATATATTTTATTAATAAAATAAAGAAAAAGTTGTATGTAAAAATAGCTAAAATGGTCATCTACAGTAACTTCAGCCAATACAGCCAGAAAAGTAACTCTAACCTTACTTTTTCTACTTATTACACAATTCAGCGTGCGAAAGTAAAAGTTACGTGTTTCGTGAAAAAGTTGACTGATAAGCCTGATAAGCCGAAAAAGGAGCTTGCCAAACGGCCTCATAATCAATAGTGTCCCAGGCGGCAGCTTTGGGGTTATTACCTGGCATAAGGAGGCGATGAGTCATTTTAGTGATTAGTGAAACAACAGGCAAATGTAGAAAAAGATTCCACAGAGCGCAGACGCAAGCTGGAATGGACTATTTGGAGAAGACATGTGAATGAACAGAGCTGACAAAAAATAAAGGTGTGTGATGCTTGAATTGGCGGTCCCATTGGCTCATCTCCTCTTGAACCACACTCATGGAGTCAACGGGTTGTTCGGGTTTGAAAAACGGAAAATGGAAACTAATAATCCAATCTTTTAGCGATCTTCTTTTAATGGACCGACATTTTCGTTATTCATGAATAATCCAACCTTTGCACCTCATCTTCATTCATTGGCCCCCGAGCGGTTGATGACATGCTATTCCGAGTTATTGTCTTATCTCTGCAAACTATTATACCATAAATTCCGCCTTTCACAAAGATAATATTTGACAAAGATAAGAAAATAACTTGGAATAGCAGGTCATCAACCGGTCAGGGACCAGTGAATGAAGATGAGGTGCAAAAGTTGGATTATTCATGAATAACGAAAAGGTGAGACTATTAAAAGAAGACCGCTAAAAAGTGTGATTATTAATTTCCATTTTCCCTGAAAAATACAGTTCAAGTTGGGATTTGACTGTCTGTGGTTTTTTATTTTTATTTTAATCCAAGCTTTTTATTTATTTTGTTTGACAATTCCTCCAACTTTTTTATTTTGTGTGTTTTGTTAGTCATTTGGTGCCTAGTTTTAGGGTTAGTTTGCAATTGCTTTTAAAAAAGCACTTCTCAGCTTTTGGCTTTAAAAAGCATTTATTTTCCCAAACACTATAACTTTTATTTTTCTCGGCTTCCGCGTTAAAAGTGCTTTTACTTTTTCTATTACACAAAAAACACTTATTTTACCAAACACTACCCTCTTTTACTTTTCAAAATCACTTTTTTCTCAGACACTATCAATTTTTATTTAATCGCTTCTCCTCATTTCATTAAAAAAAACACTTTTTTTAAAGCAGAAGTTGTTGCAAACAGACCCTTACTGTGTTTGCAATTAAGTATTGAGGCTCTTAAAAACTTTCACGTGTTCATCGGTTAACCATGCTCAATTTTGGGTGAACTATTCTATTTCAGAGAGTAAGAAAATTTTCGGATTACTACAAGTCTAGTGGGAAAAAAGAGTTGATTGTGTTAGTCTCATGTAAGGTTCATGATTATATTGTTTTAATATAAACGTTTTTCATGACCAGAGCTAGCCTCTTAACAGCCTACCCTGAGTGAGGCTGTGATCGGCCAGTTCAAGAACCAGAATGAACTTGAAATTGGTCCGGTTCATCACTATATTTGAACCAAACGTTTTCTGATGCATGCAATTTATAAGAAATGTTTTGATTTGACTTGCACAGTTAGCTCAATGGAGACTGTGAGATTGTTGGATTGAGGTCGATTTTAGGTTCAATCACTGACATAGGTAGTTTGAGATTTTTTAAATGTGGTGACTCCTTGTACACATAAGATTCTTAGGGAGTGTTTGCAATTGCTTCAACTTTAAAAAAGTGATTTTTTAAAGTGATTTGAGGAAAAGTGATTAATAGTAAAAGTTGGTAGTGTTTGAGGAAAAAGTGATTCTGAAAAAGTAAAAGTTGGTAGTGTTTGGTAAAATAAGTACTTTTTATGTAATAGAAAAAGTGAAAAGCAGTTTAAATCACCCTTCCACTTGCTTCCAACTTTTAGCTTTTAAGTGATTAATTTAAGCAGAAGCTGTCATTTGAAAACACTCTTATTAACTTTTTTTAAGCCAAAAGCTGAAAAATGCTTTTTTTAATCAACTGCAAACACTCCTTTAATCATCACACCTAAAAATTGATTGATATCATACCGTGATTTCGTTTTCCCCATTTCTATTCCATCTTTTGCATTGAGGAAATGTTTTGTATTTACTCTAAAAAACCAAAATAAGTGATTGCCACGTCAAACAAGTGGATGGATTGATGTAACAAGCATCTTTAATGTGGTTCCTATATTTGTACCTGAGATCTAATCCCATTTAATTTCCATTGGATTTGACCCTCAAGATAAATTTGTACGTTACATTATTGATAATCTCATACGGAGTACTACGTATTTTATACTCCATATTTGACCCTCAAATGATTTGGATTCCTTGGAGTATGAATGAATAAGCAAAACGGGTTAGGTCAAAAATATTACTCTCTCCGTCCCACTATGATTGTCCCATTTTACCTTTTCAGTCTGTTCCACTAAGATTGTCTCGTACCTTATTTGGTAAAATTTGTGTGGTTCTAAATCATTCTTACTTTATTCTTACTTTATTAATTCAATATCAACCACATAAACTCACTTTTATTAATAACCGTGCCACCTTCTTTTGTCCCAAACTTAGGGGGACGGAGGTACAGGGCCGGTCCTGTCCAGTTTTGGGCCTATGAGCGATATACTATTTTGGCCTTATTTCCAAGGCAAACAGTAAATTAAACTATCGTACTTACTTAAAGTAAAAATTACGGACTATAATAAAACTAGGAGAAATTACTCTAAATATGACTACAAACGTTTGTATTTTCCAAACTAAGATTATCATGTTTTTATTCTCTAATTAGAAGTAATTAATGTCATATTTTGGCAGTATCATATTTTACACATGGTAGTATTTTCCGAACATGACAGTAACTACTCCAATTCAGAAATTAAACACATGACAGTTCTATTTTGGAATTCCCAAAAAAATTACTCCTATTTCATATTATTTGAATTGCATATTTGGACAAAATAACAACACAAGTATCACAAAAGAATATTGTGAGGTAAAATCATAAATAATTGCTTTATAATCAGTCTTTTCCAAGATCATATGTGCAATGTTTAAAACTGCTAATCCATTAAGTTTTTAAGGCATAATAGATGATTGGATGATGTTTGAGAATTGGGAGGCACCGGCACCCAAAGACAATAATATGAATTGGTAATTTTGTAATTAAAAAAATAATAAATCTTAAAGGCTAAAAAGATGCGAAGAGACGTGCTTTTATTGATTCAACAACAAATGTGTTGACTTACAACCAACTCTACTTAAATAGTTAAAAATCAAAACTAAAATTATATTCTTTTTTAAAACTTTTCTAGCTCTGTTCAAGACTTTTTACTTATGTTTTAAAATTCCCAAATTGTCAACAAAAATTACACACTAGGTCTAATTAATTAATTGAAGTTATAAATAAAAAAGAAGCATACTCAGATTGCATATAAATAAAAAAAAATTGGGCCTAATTTTCTTTTTACATTTTTTCAGGCCTAAGGTGGTCGCCCCCTGCTGCCCTCCCCCTAGGACCGGCCATGCGGAGGTAGTACTAATTACTCCCTCTGTCCCTAAAAGGATTGCCAAGTTTGACCGGCACGTAGAATAATAAAGTAAAAATTGTGTGGTGTAGATTTGTGTAGAGGAGAGAGAAATAATATGAGCCACAAATTGATTGATTAGAAGGGAAAGTGGCAAAGTTTTTGGGACAACCAAAAAAGGAAAGTTGGCAAAGTTATAAGAGACGGAAGGAGTATAAAAGATTGGACAAATATAAATAATCTTCCTAATTCTTCCAAAAAAGAGGCCACCTAATGTGACTATTTAGTACTCCCTCCGTATCAAATTAATTGACCCACTTTCCTTTTTTGGTGTATCAATTTAATTGACCCATTTCCCTTTTTGGAAAGAATCTCACTCAAAAAGCAGCTACAGTACTGCTACAATACCGCTACAGTGTCGCTACAGTACCAAAAACCTCTTACTTTTAATAAAGTCTACAGTAATTGTCTTAAACTGCGTGAAAAGCAAACGGGTCAATTAATTTGATACGGAGGGAGTATTCCGTAACTTATACGGAGTAGGATCAAAATACCAAATATACCCCTCCCTAGTTAATACGGAGTAATAACTAAATACGGATATACTATTCCCTCCGTCCAAAGTTGACTTTCACGTGGATTAATAAAGTAAAAACTGTGTGGTTGAAATTTGTGCAGAGGAGAGAATTAATTTTAGCCACATATTCCTTATTTTAAATGTAAATGACAAATCTTTTTGAAACATCAAAAAAAGGAAATTTGGCCAACCTTTTCGAGACGGAGGGAGTATGACCTAAGTATCATTCTAAAGGCATAATGAATACGTACTAAATTCCATTGCAATTTCCTAGCTCCTCAACATGTTACAGCCATTTTCAAGATAAAAAGTTGTGGGATTTTTATACTTCGAAAATTACGATTATCCGGTTAATCGTCCAACTACTTATAGTTATCCGCCCGACACCTATTATAATTATCCATCCACTTACAATTATCCGATCCGTCCAGTTATAGTTACTCGTCTCGTCCCATTACAGTTACTCGATCCGTCCAGTTACAGTTACTCGATTTGTCCATTTAGAGTTATCCAACCCGACCCGTCCAGTTACAGTTGCCTGATCCGACTCGTCCAATTACAATTACCCGACCCGACCCATCCAGTTACAGTTATCTGATCCGCCCAGTTACAGTTACCCGATCCGTTCAGTTACAGATACCCGATTCAACCTGTTACAATTACCCGATTCAATCTGTTACAGTTAACCGACCCGTTACAGATACGGGTCAAACAATTTACTGTTATCCAATCTCATAGTCACTGCCGCCGGCAATCTCCGCCGTCGGCTTCTCCGCTGTCGGGCAAGGCAACACAGCCGGAAACCCCACTGGAAACCACCACTGTCGGCAACTAGCACTAGTTACATGCCACTGTACAATCAACTGCCCCTTCCCTTCCGCTTGCCTTGCACCTACCCCAAACCCTCCCAAGCTACTGCCCAATCTCTCCCTCAGACCCGCCCGTCGCGTGCCCTAGGCCCCTGCAGGAAATAAACCAACTGGATGCTAGAATTCATTGGATGTGTGCCTTCGGAATCGTTAAACTCATGGCCATGGTTGAAGCTTGTGACGAATCGATGAACCTCACGACGGATCGACGTAGCTTGTGTCGAATCGATGAAGCTAGTACCAGATCGACAAATCACGTCACCGGATCGATGGGGCTCATCGACGCCGTCGATGCCACTAATGGCAGAAGCTCTCCGCCGTTGGATGTGTCGGTGCAAGTCAGAGAAGATGGTCGGACGAATTTCATGAAGAATCGAACCAGAAGCTCACGGTGCTACACTGCTACTTAGAGAAGACGGACGATGGATAGTTGAAACGTGAGGCCGGTAGGGCTGGCAATATCACCCGCACCCGCGGATACCCGGTCAACCCGAACCGAAAATATGGATGAAAACCCGAAGAAGTATGGATGAAAAATGGATGACGGGTGGATCGAAAGACGGGGTGGATCGGGTGTGGATAAAGGCTCATCCAATCCATCACCCGACCCGTCACCCGTTCCATCCACCCACCCGCTGACTCGCATATAAGTATATACTCCCTCTGTCCCGAAAACAACTTCCCACTTTCCTTAAATGGATGTCCCAAAATTAACTTCACACTTCAATACTTTCCTTGTTTGGCAAATTATCTACATCAAAAAAGTGATAAACAGTGCCAAACAGTGTTTAAGCAGTGCCAAACAGTGTTTAAACAGTGCCAAACAGTGTTTAAACAGTGCAAAACAGTGCATTCTACAGTAAAGTCAAATTTATTTCCTAAAAGTGTGTGAAAGTCCAACCGGGAAATTGTTTTCGGGACGGAGGGAGTAATATATATTATATCTATTTCCTAATATATAATGATGATGATGATGATGATGATCGTTAATTGGTGAAACAAAGATAATTGGAGAGCTTCAAGAAGTGGCAGTTAAATAGCAAAAATAGTTTTGTGCCGATGCATAAATGCAGAATTTAACAACTTGAAGAAGTTTTATGTCTATTTTGTTTAACATTCAATTTTTTCTTTATAATTGGCAGTGAATTAATGATTTTAATATACTTAATTGCTCATGTTTTTGTTGTTATTTTACAATGAATTCTTAATTTTTGGTTATTAATTGTCATGATTTCTCTTTGTAATTTATTTATTTTGTCTCAAATTTGACCATTTATATTTCACCCGATACTCACCCGATCCCGCTACTCACCCGGTTGGATGTGAATGTAATTTTTAATGGATGATGGACGGTTAGGTGGAGTATAAAAATTAACGGGCGGACGTAGATGAGCCTCCACCCGATGAAAATCCGACCCGCTGCCACCCCTACGTGAGGGCAGCTGGAGTCAAGACATAGATTAGGGTTATTTGTTTTATTTTTATTATTAGGGGCTTTTCAGTCCACTCATTAATAAGTGGTCTCTTTTTTGTCCAAATTAAAAAACTTGGTCCTATTTTTGTCCATGGAAGAGTCCGAGTATTATTTTTCCCATTCTTTCATAAGGAAACAACTATCGACTTTTAATATTTCAATTATTTATATTCATTAAAATTTCAAGATTTTTTATACATGGTAACTACAGTATTAGGGTACAACATTTTTTTATAAAAGTTTATTAAAAAACTATTTGTATCAGTCCAGTTCAGCCTAGAATTTTCGTGGTTGTGCCCTTGTAATATGGTACCTCTTCAATATATTTTTAAAAAAACTTTAGTCTCTCAAAATATAATGTTTTTTATTTTATGTCATTGCAAGATTACTTATTTTTTCATCCTTACAGTTTTTATTAAGACTCGGAGTTTCATCCTAAAAGGTCAACCTTATAGGAGGAGTAACCCAAAACCTTACATAGTGCGAGAACTTATATCGTACACCCAGGTGTACGTGTGAGAACCGTACATCCGTTTTTTTTAAATTTTGTAAGCTTCAGTCCAATTGTAATAACCCACTTTGAGTTGAATTAAATGAATCCAATGGAAGGCCCACAAAAAAGGCCCAATTAAAAAAGACAGTCCATTTAATTAAAACAACCTATTTTTTCGGTGGCAGTTTGGTAATTTAACTGAAAAATCATGGCTCCCGCTAAATGAGCAATAATGTAGTTTTGTTGAGCATCTCACATATTGTATTGAGTATTATGAGACTAATAATGAGTATCACGATCTCTGCTTCATATCTTCTATATTTTTTTCTGCTATACAAACTTATTAAATTATATCTAAAATTCACTCCTATTAATTTCAATATGCGAGTCCAATGTAATATGATATTTTTGAAATATGCATTGATATGACATTTTAAAAATGAGCATAACATCAGTATCAAATGAGCATACATAACTTACAAAGTGCACATTGATATGAAAATCGTAAGGTTTGCTAGTTGAACATCATGACATTTTAATTGAGCATCAAACCTTCACTATTGAGATGAAAATCACGACTTCTGGAGAATGAGTAATAATGAACTTTTAATGAGCACCCAACCAATTCTGTTGAGTATTAGGAGTCTAATATTCAGAATCATGATCTCTGCTTCATATGTTCTAATTCACTTTCTTGTTGTTATTTTTTATCGTAAGGTTTGTTAGTTGAACATCACGACATTTTAATTGAGCATCAAACATCTGCTATTGAGATGAAAATCATAGTTTCTTGTGAATGAGTAATAATTAACATTTAATGAGCATCACACATATTATGTTGAGTATCAGGAGTCTATCATAAGACAGTACTTTTAAAAAATGCATTTATATGACATTTAGAAAATGAGCATGAGATCAGTATAAGATGAGCATATGTAACTTACAACATGAGTATTACTGAATTTGTTAGTTGCTTTGTTGGTTAAACACCACAACATTTTCATTCAGCATCAAATCTCCTCTATTGAGATTGATGAAAATCACGACTTCTATTAAATGAGCATTAATGAATTATTAATGAGCATCAGGCTTATACAAATGAGCATGTGTAACTTACAAGATGAGCATTGATATGAAAATTTAAGTTTTATTCGTTGAGCATCAAGACATTTTCAGTGAACATTAAATCCCCATTATTGAGTATTAGAATATGTGATTGAGTATAATGATTTGTGGTCTCGTGTCTATATCAACTCTTATATAAATCTAATAATAATGTAATATGAGACTTTTGAAATGTGCATTGCTAAGGCATTTAAAAAATGAGCATAATAGAGATACTAAATGAATATACATAATTTACAAAATGAGTATTAAAAAATTCAAAAGCTCGATTGTGTATGTTCATTTTTAGGCATTTTACTCATTTGAGTTTAAGGTAAAACTCATTTATAATGTGCTCGCTATATATTATATGAAAAAAGAAAGAAGTAAACAACAAAGAAAGGAAAAGAAGTAAAAGAAAAAAAGACAAAAGAAAAGAAAGTGAAATCAGCCACTTAAAAGTAAAGAAAATAAAAAACAAAAAGATAAAAGTAAACGTAACCATGAGAACAGATGAGGCGGAAGAAAAGAAAGAAAACATGAAGGCGGGGGAAGAAAGAAAAGTGGAAGGCGGCCGAAGAAAAGAAAAAAAAAGCATTAGAAGAGGAAGGAAAAAAAGATAGCAACGGAAGAGGAAAGATGATGGAGAGAACATGCTGACTCAGAGGTATATTTACAAAAATACCGGATGTACTTACACCCGGATGTAGGATATTATTTACCATATAATGCTTTATTGTTGTATAACTTTCCGCTGTGGGACAAATATTTTAACACGCCCCATCAGTTAGAACTGGGCTACTCAATATCGGGGTGTATAAATGGACCAAACAGACTCTTAACAAGTTACCTGTAATCATAGGTGCTAAATAAGCAGTCAAATCACAATCGGAATTGACTCTGATATCATGTTAAGACTCGGAGTTCCATCCTAAAAGGTCAACCTTATAGGAGGAGTAACACAAAGTCTAATATAGTGTTTTATTGTTGTATAGCTTTCCAGTGTGGGACAAATACTTTAACAATTTTCTTTTTAGTCCATCACCAATCATCAATCTCTATTTGACAACAAAACAATGCCCACTAATACATCTCAATTCACTCATTGTCACGTTATATTATACTATCGTATTTTAGAAGGTTGTCAATACATACTTAAAAATGTAAATAATTAGATTGACATTATTTTAACTCTCATATTAGTCTAACAAAATTATAAAAGGATAAATATGAAAGATTCTAGTAGTATTATGTAACTAACAATAACTTTGTTTCTAACTAGAATAATCTCGGAGTTAGAGATAGATTAAAAACAAAATATTGCATATACTCCGTATATTACAGGGATGAGAAATAAAAAAGATTAATTTACTGTTCTAAAAATTGCTCTAGGCGCCCGACTAATCCCTGTCTAGGCGGTGGCCGAGCGCCCCGATTTTAATCTAGGTGCTCTGAAAAATTAATTTGGCGCATAGGTGAATTAGTCGGCCACCTAGGGTGCCTAGTTGCCCGCACTAAACGCTTAATCGGTCTCCTAGGGTGTCTAGATTTGTCGAACATTTTTTTATATGAAGTATTTTTTTTAAAAGTATTTTTAGATATATGTGTGTGTAATTTTAAATTTAACAACACACATGAAGAAAGGTACTAGGTAGTTGTAGATTAAAATAAGAATTATACATGTTTATATATAATCTTAAGTGCTATTATTATTTAATACCAAGTAATATTAATTAAATAATAGAGTTAAATGAGTAGGTATAATATATTATTAAATGTGACAACTCTATCATTCATATGAAGACTGAGTCTGCTTGCATTGTGTCGAACGTGAAGGCCCAGAAGGCGGTATAAGAGCATCTCCAATGGTTCCTCCCAAGGACTTGCTTGCAATTTTTTAAAATATTCAAGCTAGTAGCCTACCATTGGAGTGTATATTACCTTCTAGCTTGGACAAGCTAATTAGCCAAAACAAGCTAAATGCTATAAAGGAGAGAAAATTGAACTAAAATGGTAACTCCCAAATATATTTAATTTTTTTTATTATAATTAATATACAAATCTAATTAAAGAAAAAGTCAGCAACGGTAATGTTTAAAAGGGTTTCAATATTACTGTTAATTAAAGAAGTGCAACCCAATGATTTTTTCATAAAATACTTAAGTTAAAGTTGATATTTTTCATATTTTGAGTATTTTCGAGCAAATTTTGTATTCCTTATTTTGTTACTTAACAAAATACATATTTTTGTACTAATTTTAATAATATGCATTTTCACCCTCGTATGCTTAATGTTGGGCGTTGGATTAATGTTTGGTCAAAGTCATAGTTGATGACCAACTTGATCAATCTACCAGAAGTTTGTTTATGTTTGCTTGTCAACTTGATCGATTTGAAAATATTTAAAAACAAATATTATTTTTATTGTATTAACAATAAAATTCATTCAAAATGTATATTTCAATATTGATTGATTTGTGGGGCCTATTCAAGAGGCAAGGTTGTAGCTAACCATTGGACCATCACATTGCTGGAAAATGGATTAGCTAGAAAAAACTGAGGTGACAAGCAAAGCTACAAGGTGTCTAGCTGACCGCTGGAGATGCTCTAATGCAAGCGAACGCAGTCTATAATTTCGTGCTGATCGCTAACTTTGCTCTGTGGCTCATGCCACGTGTCCCCCACCAGGCAAATTCACTTTGGGCAGACAGTGCCATACTGCCATATATGTAAAGACAATTAAAAGAACGGTTCACAAAATATTAAAATTATTACACACTTCAATTAATTAAAAACGATAATTAAGGTCTCTGATTAAGGAGTTTGGTCAGGTTTGGTCATCCGATTATTATATCAGTGACACTTTTGATACTCAATTTTACACTTTTAATCATTCGAATATTGTATCCAAGATACGTTAATACCCACTTTTGAGATTTTCAATATTTAATCATTTCATTTTCATAAAAGTGACACATTTGATCTTTCAACTATTATCGTAGTGACACTTAAACCTCTACTCCTTGTGGCAAAATCATAGTGGATGAACTAAAAATGTCAATTTAATAATACACACGAAATTTAAACGTGGTGGATTATGAAGTTGAGGACTAAAAGTATCTTTAATGAGAAAATGAAAATTAACAATTAAAATGTAATTATTAATACAATAGTCGGACGACTCTACAATTAAGGGAGGAGCTAGGTAAGGGAGCAGACCCCTAACTCAACTCTAATTTTTTTTTTTTGGGGGGGGGGGGGGGGGGAATTAAGATTCGTATTTCGTATTTTTAAAGTTTAGGGGATCAGTTTATTTTAAAAATATATATATTAGGGGATCGGTTCTAAATTAAATGTAATTTTAAATTACAAAAAAAAAGAATTTGTGTGTCAATCATTCTAACTGTTAAAAAGTATTTGTCACAGAAAAAAGAATTTATTATAATTATAATAATGCCTATACGTACAGATTATTTGTGCGTGTAAAGGATTTATGTGTACTGATGTTTAATGAAAAAAGTTATCTCCAATCTTACTGAAAATTATATGTTTTTCCAATATATAACTACTGATTTTTTTCTAAAATGATGTATCATACTTATTTCTCTTATGAGTTACTATCATTTATGAATTGTGTCTTTTTAAACCACTTATGTGTCTCATTCTTACATGATAATTAGAGTCATTAGCAGACTCAAAAACATATATAGTCATATATTAAAAACACACATATGTATATGTATTTTTCCCTTTGTTAAAGATGGGTTTTCTTGAGATACACACACTACCAAAAAAACTCGTTATAGATACGGATTTTGGCTCGGAAAATAACCCAGACAAATTTGGCGCGGAAATAGGGACGGAAAGCAGAAAAAGTCGATTTGTTACTACAATGGCACGGCATTATCCGTGCCAACACGTTTGGCTCGGACATTTCGACCCTACATCCGTGCCAAGACCGAAAACCTGTGACGTAGTTGGCTTGTGTTGATATCCGTGCCAACCGCCGCGACAATATGGCAGGGAAACCGCTCCGTCCCAACGATTTTTTTTTATTTTTAGAATTTGGCCCGGTATATATCCGTGCCTAATTTTTCCGTGCCAAACTCCGAGACAACCCCGTATCTTATTTGACTGTTCCACTGTCCGTCCCTATTTCCGTGCCTAATTCTAGCCGTTACGTTGGGTGGCAAATATCCGACCCAAATGTAGTGCCAAAATGTAACCGTTAGTTTGACTGGGATCTGGCCGTCCCAAAACCGTCGCAAAGACCGGATTTCAAATAAAGTTTATTTCGTGCCAAAATCCGAGACAATGACGACCGTTGAACACATTTTGGTAGGGGCATTTCCGTCCCAATTTCTGTGCCTACTAAATCTACAAATATACCAAGTTGGGATGTGAAGCAAACTACATCTCAGAAAATGATGTTTTCGATCTTTGTGTATGATGAATTCTGGATAGAAGTTGGAAGTTATATTACTTGATATCTGGAGGTTTTCTATATGGATTTCTTACTTTATATTACTTGGTATCATCGTTGTACTTAAGGTATGTAAATTACGACCATTGTGCTTTTAAATTAATTTGATCATATCCATATTATGAGTTGTTATCAGTATTATTTAATTTGTCTTAATTATTTTGATTGAATTCAAGTGTTAGCTTTAAAACGTGAGACATTGTCTTATCAATTTAATAAATTAATTTCGTTAAGATATACTGTCAAAAAAAGTTAATTAAGATATTTTTTAATATTCAGGCACAATGTATAGACAATCTAGAAGTTGGATGTATGACCGCTACAAGGAAAATGGTAGAGGATTGAAAAAAGTGTTTGAAAATGGAGTTAACGAATTTATTAGATTCGCACAAGAGCAAACACGCTATGCTGATGGAAGTAAAATAAGATGTCCTTGTACAGAGTGTAAAAATAACAAATTTGTTGAAGGTGATGAGGTTTGTTGGCATTTATATACGCATGGTTTTGTTGAAAACTATTACAACTGGACTGCTCAAGGAGAACCAATTGAGGCAGAGCTCTTGCCGCAAAACGTAGGAACATCGAGGTATGTTCCCGATGAGATGGCTAATTGGGGAAATTATGAAGAAATGGTATGGGAGCAAAAGATGCTTTATGATTTGGCTGGTCCTTCTACGTTTCCAAATATCCACACGGATAGTAATTTCAACGCACACAATAATATGAATGAAGGACCAAGCTCATCATATTATGATGTGGATGACTTAGGCACTAGATTTCAAGAAGTGCTCAAAAGTGCGGACCAACCTTTATATTCTGACTGTTATGATCATTCACAATTATCAGCAGTTTCTGAATTTCTTAACATAAAGTCAGAATATAACCTCTCTGAAAGCTGCATGTCCAAAATATTAAACTCAGTTGGTAGTATGTTACCCCGTGATCATTGTCTTCCCGATAGTTACTACAACATGAAAAAGTTTGTTTCTGAGTTAGGTCTCCCTATGATCAAAATCCACGCATGCCCTGGAGGATGTATGTTATTTTGGAAGAATGACGAAACACTTATGCGGTGTAAGTTTTGTAATGCGGATAGGTACAAGCCCATATCAGGTATGACTCGAAAAGCCCGAAAAAGATCTGCAGCATCGAAGTTGATATATCTTCCTTTAGCACCACGTTTGCAAAGATTATATGCCTCAAGCGCTACCGCGAAACACATGACGTGGCATGTAGAGCATGACACTGAGGAAGGGTTAATGTGTCATCCATCAGATTCCGCGGCGTGGAAGCATTTTGACCGGTGTTATCCTCAATTTGCTTTTGAACCACGCAACGTCAGACTTGGGTTATGTTCTGATGGTTTTGCTCCTTACGGTCAATTTGGAGGGCAGTTCTCATGTTGGCCAATCATCATTACACCATATAACTTCCCCCCGGATATGTGTATGAAAAATCATTTTATGTTTTTATCATTAATGTGTCCTGGTCCTGGTAATCCAAAAAAAAGAATTGATGTGTATTTGCAGCCATTGATCGAAGAGCTGAAACAATTGTGGGAAGTTGGTGTTCCTACATATGATGTTTTGAGGGATCAAATATTTAATATGAAAGCTGCGATTATGTGGACCATTAGTGATTTTCCAGCATACGGCATGCTATCTGGATGGAGTACTGCTGGCCTTATGGGCTGTCCTGTTTGTATGGAAAAATCAAATGCATTTTGGCTAAAGAATAGCCGCAAAGCATCCTACTTTGATTGTCACAGGAAATTTCTCCCTCCTAATCATCCGTATCGAAAGGATAAGAAGTCATTCATCAAGGGTCGCAATGAACGTGATCCTCCGCCTCCGAGGTTAACAGGATATCAGATTTATGATCGTGTTCGAAACATCCCTTCTGCCATAGACGAGCCTCTTCAGTATCCAGATGGATATCGCCAAGATCATAAGTGGACAAAGAAAAGCATTTTCTGGGATTTACCATATTGGAAGGATCTTTTGATTAGACATAATTTGGATGTAATGCATATTGAAAAAAATGTTTTTGATAACATTTTTAACACGGTTATGAACTTCAAGGGAAAGACGAAGGATGGGCTTTCATCAAGGAAAGATGTAGCTTTGTTTTGTGATAGACCTGAAATTGCTATGGGCCCTGACTATGTTGGTCCAATGAAGAAAGCAGTTTATCAGCTGACGGACGAGCAGAAGAAATGCATATTAGAGTGGCTCATCCAACTACGATTCCCTGATGGATACACTTCTAACTTTTATAGATGTGTTGACTTAGAGAATTTGGCGATGAAGATTATGAAGAGTCATGATGCTCATGTGATGATGCAGCGCCTCCTTCCAATTGCATTGAAAGAAAATCTTCCGGATTATGTGTGGGCATGTATTTGTGATGTTTCTCAATTATTTCAGTTACTATGCTCACCTGTGCTAGACATACAGGCAATTCAGGATCTTCACCGTAATGTTCCCACTATATTGTGTAATTTGGAAAAGATTTTTCCTCCATCCTTTTTCGATGGAATGGAGCATTTACTTGTCCATCTTCCATTTGAAGCAATGACTGCAGGGCCGGCTTGGTATAGGTGGATGTACGGCTTTGAGAGGTAAATACTTTTACATTTTAGTTATGAATATAGGTAGTTATGAATATAAAATAATATATTAATATTATAGTAAATATTTATAGATTTTTGCGAGAGCTGAAAAAGAAGGTGACAAATAAAGCACACGTTGGAGCATCCATATGCCAAGCATACCTCACAGAAGAAGTTTCCACATTCTCTTCCTTCTATTTTGAAAGAGATATCATGACTAAGCGAAAAAGGCCTGTCAGAAATGATAATGTTGATCCAGCATTGTATGAGCAAATGGTTTCTATCTTCAACTATCCGGGCAAAGGATATGGTAGAAGGAGACACCGTCGGGTTGTTGGAGACGAGTTTCGAATAGCACAAACTTACATTCTGATGAACTGCCCGGAAGTCATTCCGTATTACAAGTAAGTCAATATTAACGCACATCGTAATAAATTATTTTCCACACTAACAAACACTCTAACCATTTCATTTTCTTATAAAAATGTAGTGATTACAGAGAAATGCTTTCTCTAGCTGGTTATTCCAATGAGGTCATTGATGCGACGATCGACACTGATTTTGCAGCATGGTTCAAAACTACGGTAAATCAATAAGGTTTTTTTTGCTAAAAATTTTATAGTATCATTACTCAACAACTAAATGACATTTGCAGATACTCCGTGAAGCTGAAAATTCTCCCGTTGATCCTTTCTTGGAGTCATTAGCATGGGGTCCTGAAACACTAGTGAGGTGTTGGTCTATATATTTTGTCAATGGCTACAAATATCATACACGGGCTTACGGAGACAATAAACCCACTATGAACAGTGGTGTGAGCGTGTCGACTTGTAGTTATGACAATTCTGAGACTAGTTTTTTTGGATATGTCGATGAAATACTGGAAATGACATTCACTGGCCACAACAAGTTATCGTGTGTGTTATTCAAATGCACTTGGGTGGATCCAGTGAGGGGGATGAAAAAGGATCACAAACATAACTTGGTGGATGTTAATCATAGGCGTGTGTATCCGAAAAATGAACCTTTCATATTAGCTCAACAGGCTGTCCAGGTGTATTACGCGGAATATCCGACGACACGGATCAATCGCACTGGCTGGGTAAGTGTTTGCACAATTAGACCGAGAAAAGTTGTTTCTCACGCGACACAAAAAAATGTTGATATTGATGTTTACCAACAAGAGTTTTTCCAAGCCCCAGTTCCAGACATTATTGAGGATATGTTTTTGAACGATTCTACTGGAGCACAAATAGAACTTGACCCCAACGACGCCAACGAGGGAACTGAATACGAAGAAGAAGAATGGGACTTTCAAGCGGAAGATACTGATGATGATGATGATGATGATGATGATGATGATGATGAGTACGCTGATCGGATCGACTCTGAAGAAGAAGAAGAAGAAGAAGAAGAATGAATGAATGAATGAATTGTTTTATTTTCATGACTTATTCCAAATAAATTAATTTGAGTAGTCTAATTTGTAGCGATTCTCATTATTCTCATTTCAATCTTCTCTACCTGCTGTAATCCGAATACGTCTGGTTTGTATACAAACACGACTTTTATTACGCAAAAAGCGAACGTTTTTATTTAAATAGTTAAATAAATAAACTATTTTAACTTAAATACAAACACGAATTTTATGACGCAAAAAGCGGACGTTTTTAAATAAATAGTTAAATAAATAAACTATTTTAACTCAAATACAAAGACGAATTTTATTACGCAAAAAGCGGACGTTTTTATTACATTAATTTTGGTCGAAACATAATAAAATTACTGAAAGATGAAACGATACAAGATAATACATACCACATAATTAAACAAATTATGATAATAACAGTACATAATAAAACAAGACACCAACTTCATTCTTCAAACTGCCTTGCTACCATGATCTTCACTTTTAACCTCCGTTTCACTTCGTTTTTCCATTAACTTTCTAATTTTCTCAGCTGCAGCATCATCAACAGGCTTCATATATTTAAGTATTTCTCCCAGCCTATCAATTTTTTTTCCCAAGGCATCAAAATCACAGCCCCATATTTTTCCCCCACTTGAACCTTCAGATTTTTCCATAATATATCTCTTTCTAATTTCACACTTTCTAATCTTCTTTGCCACAATTATAAATATTTTCACCGTAAGACATATTTATAGTATAAATTCGACATTTGGCAAGGAATTGGGTGGGATATTTCCGTCTCAAAAAGGCTAATTCCGGTAATGCTAGTCGTTGGCACGGATATCGCCTTCACAAATCTGTCCCAAAACCGTCTGACATAATAATTACTGACCGCACAGAGTTTCAGACAACTTTTCAGTTTGGCACGGCAAGTTCCGTGCCAAAATCCTTTTCAATTTAAAATTAATTATTTCCGCCTGTCTGTTATCGTTTAGTGCGCCATTGGGACGGATATTTCCGACCCACACTGCCGCCAAATGCGAATAATAACCCGGAATAATCTAGAAATGCTCTGGGCACGGAACTTGCGACGGATTAGGCCGTGCCAATTCAAATAATTCAAATTCAAATTTCAAATTAATTTTCCCCACCGTTTCGTTTTTTTTTTTGCGCGCTTTGGGGACGGATATGACCGTCGCAAGGTCCGTGCCAACACCGCACAGATATACGAATACTCTAGAACGGGTCTGGCTCCGTCTTTGGGACGGATATTTCCGAGCCAAAACGCGAAGTATATAAACTGGCCTTAGCAGATTTTGCCCAAACCCTAGGCCATTACTTCTGTCTTCCCCCCTCTCCGCCTCTATTTCCTCCGCCCACTACGAACTCCGGCCACCATTTACCCTTCCACCCCCTCCATCTCCCACATTGAACTCCGGCCACTACATACTCTCCCTCCATCTCCCACAACGAACTCCGGTGACAATAACTTCTTTAAGCAGTTACTCCGGCCACCACGAGGCATTCACCGGCGACGCTAGGATCCATCCATTCAAGCAGCCCCTCTCCTGCATGCCGTGTTTGTAGCGACCTCCGTCCACGACGAAGTTTGTTTCTCCCTCACCGGCCATCGTCTTTGCTCTGTTTCCAGGTCATGTCCCCTTAAAAACTCTTTGGTTACGTTTTTTTATATTAAATTTATTTCAACGTATAGTTAACTTACGTTTTATTTAAAGTCGTTATTTATTTTTTTTAAAGTCGTTATTTAAAAAAATTATTATCTTAAAAAAAGTAGTTTGTAATTGATTTTATATAGACTATTTATGGTTTATAAAGTATTATCATCTATATAATTTTAAATGAAACTTTAAACAGTTATCATCTATATAATTATTTTTTACGGTTATCAACAAGTTATCATCTATATAATTATTTTATATACGGTTAAACAGTGACTTTTATAATTATTTTATAATGTTTAACAGTTATCATCTATACGGTTATCATTTTTATAAACTTTTCTATAATATTAAAGTGACTTGTTTATTATTTTTTAATTAGAAACGAAGTATATTTACAACATAAAATTTTGACAGTGGTATTTATAAATAGAAACAAAGTATTATATTTTTTTACATACTTTTGTTTATATACTTTTTAATTAAAAATGAACTATTATAATTAACATAAAAATATGACAGTGGTATTTGATGAAGTATTTATTTATTTATATTATAAACGAAGTGATGTAACCGTTTGTTCATAATTTTAATTTATTACAATCCACCTATTGTAATCATCTTGTGCATGAAGTAATTATTATAAATAAAGTATATAAATTCCCAACTCTTATATACCTCTCAGTGCTACACTCTTAAGTTAACTAATAATATTGTTAAACCAATGATGATAATTATTAAAGCAGTAAAATCGTATATACAAGATGTAGAATTATACTCCGTAAGTTAGTAATCTGTCTTTTAACTCATAAGTTGTTTTATCAATCTGGGAGTTTGACAATCTGTGTACTACTCCTCCTTATATAACTAAATGTAACAAGTTGTTTATATTTTTAAATCTATACTTGTATTTTGTTATTATTTGGTTAAAACCTAACTATTTTACTTGTCTCTTTCTATAAATTTGTTATACATTTCAATAGAATGTCTGTCCGTAGAGGTTCATTTACTTCGTTTACTTCCATGCGCGGAGGTCGGGCAGGTGGGGGTAGCCCACACACAGTCCCGGATGAGCAGCCCTCTCCTCAACCTGATTCGCATGAGTCTGTCCAATCCCGACACCTTTCTGATCATTCAAATGGTTTTGATTCTTCGATCCCTGATGAATCTGTTCCGAATAAGACCTTTATTTCACCCTTTGAAATGAGAAGGTAAAGAGTAAAACTGCATTATGTAATTCTTATTTAAAGGATTTCTACCTATATATTACTAATATGTGCTTTTACGATGTAGCAATCCTACTGTCCTCAACAACATCATTTCAATCTTGACTAACAATTTTCACGGTCCGTGGCGTTCTTATATGAATGCGGATGCCGATCAACGCAACCGTTGGTGGAAACTGTTTCAGGTATGTGAAACATACTAACACTTACTTTTGATTTGACAGATTGTGAGTTATTGCTGATCAACTTGTTTTTGAGTTTTCAGAGGAAGTATGAGTGGGATTCCTGCTTTAATACCAAAATGAAGAAGAAGTTCAAGTCTCGGGCCTCTGAATGGCTAACCAAAAACATTGGTAGAGCTAGGCGTGACAACAAAAAGCCGGACTGGATTGGTGATGGAGATTGGAAGGTGTTGCAAGAGTATTGGTCCTCTGATGCTTTTAAGAAGAAAAGCCGTGCTGGCAAGAAGAACAGAAATTCCAAAGCAGGGAAAGAATCACAGTATCGCGGTGGAAGGATACCGGTGACTGCGCATGTTGAAAGGCTGGTTAGATTTCTGTTATAATTTTGAAAAATAAATAAGAGTTTTTTATAACTATAATGAACTGGTAATTGTGTACTGTTTAAATTCGTAGACAAAGGAGTTGAATAGGCCCCCGCTGAAGATTGAAGTGTTTGACAAAGTGTACGTCCCGAAATCTGGTGACCCCCCGGCACGTGTAGTTGAAACGAAGGTATATATCAGTTTGTTTTCTTACTATTATATATTATAGTTATAGTACATTTGACTCCCCTGTTTTATAATTGTGCAGCAAAAATACAATGAAATGAAAGCCCAGGCTGAGTCTCAAGGGAAATCGTACGAGCAGGATGATTCTGAGCTGTTTTGTGCGGTGGTGCCGCTGTACAAAGGCAGGCGGTTTGGGACAGGATCTGAAGCCGAGGCGATGTCGGACGTTGAATGTTCTAGCAGGATATCGGGGCCGACTCAGCAGGAAATTGATTCCCGCATCAAGGAACAGCTGGAAGCCCGATTTGCGGAGCAGGAGAAGCAGTGGCAAACCCAGATGGCGAACATGACTTCTGTGTTTACGGCGTACATGCAACAAGTGCGAAGTGTGAACCCTTCTGTCCCGCTGCCTGATTTCTCGGACTTTCGTACCCCGACCTCTGCCCAAATGAACGGGCTGGAAGATATGTTTGTGTAATGAAAACAATTTCATTTCTGTAGTACTCCTGGACATCTTCTGGCAATTTACTTGCCATTTCTACTTATGTTTTGGCAGTGGTTTATCTGCCTGGAATGTAATAATTTCATATTATGTACACTTCCTCTTTAATTTACGTGGACTGTGTATAATGTTCTATTGCATGTGTTCTATATTGATGTGTGCTTTTATTGTTGTTTTGTTACTAACAATGCAGGGGAAAAAAATGTACACCGTACATATGTACGGAATACCGTACATATGTACGGTGTACATTTTTTTTAAATACACTCATTTGGCACGGATATATCCGTACCAACAGTCCTGGTAAATTTTGAATATATGACGAAGGTTGGCGCGGACATAATCCGAGCCAAAAAAACGGGTTTTGGTTAGCCCGACCCGACAACAACCGAGCCAAATGCCGTGCCAACACAAATCCGAGACAAATTTTTTGGGTCTTGTAAACGTAGTTTGGCGTGGATATTGCCGTTCCTATTTCCGTGCCAAGGTTTGGCACGGAAAGTAAAAGCCGTGCCTACGCGTTTGGCACGAGCCAGGTGCGACGGATTCGACATCCGTGCCAAATCCGTGCCAAAAGCGATAGTCTGGGATATTTGTGAAGTGATCCGAGCCAAAATCCGACCCTATGGCGATTTTTTTTGGTAGTGACAACTAATCCCTAACCTAATTTGATGGGTAACAATTGTCTCCCACCCAATTTGAGTCAATGTAAGTCAGAACATATACAACTTGCAACCCCAACTTGAGTTGTGAGGGAACCACGAAAGTATTGACCTAATGATCATTACAAAATGTAGTCTAGCTCCATGATGAAATATATATCATTTCTAACAAATACAAATCTCTTACGAAACATGGAATCAAGACTTATGGATTAAATAATGGAATCAATTACACAGACAAATCAACTCATATTCAAACTCTGTTAAAGAGATCATGTCTAATTAAGCCTCCAAATAGACCTTTCATAATTTAGTATTGTTGTGATCGTCTTTAACTCAATTAGAGCATTATGAGCAGAAATTTACAAATTAACCAATGTGAGCGGTTCAACAACCAATATGTTATACTCCCTCCGTTCTCTAATACTGGCACTTTTTTCCATTTTGGGATGTTCCATATTAGTTGTCTCTCTTTCCATTTTTGGTAAGTTTTTTCAATAAATATACTCATTTACCCTCATTCTTTTTCCTACTTTTTCATTTAAACACAATCAACTACACCTTTTCCACTACCCCTATTATCTTTCTCTTAAAACTTGTGCCAAACCCTATAGGGATATCTAACAGAGAACAGAGCGAGTATGTAATATCATATATATTAGGCCCTCTTCAAGTCAAAAGTTCATTGGACATTTATGAATTGAAGAGCTTACATTCCGATTAGCACCACATTAGAGAGGTTGATGACGGCATTAATTCAGGCAAGCATATAAAAGTCTAGGCATATTCAAACTTCCGTTCATTTTTATTGACTTCTAAAACCATGAATTCTCTTGGACTTTTAACTCATTCTTAGTTCATTAATTCTCTGCAATTGTCTCTTCTTTTCACAAAAGATTTCCATGGACTTTTCGTTTGTTTTCTATTAATCACAAGTATGCATAGATTAGGTTGCCGATTTGGCTAATTATTTATCCGGGATCACAACCCGGCCAACAAGTCCTGGACTAGTCCGATCGGGTCGGGAGATGAGTACCAAGATGGTCTCAATATGCAAGATTTAAACATTAAATTTTGATGTTTTTATCATTTTACGATAAATAAAGTTGAACAATAAGATTCTACATTGATATTGATACACAAGATAAACTTTAAAAAATGATATTTT
This sequence comes from Cuscuta epithymum, assembly GCA_945859915.1. Classification (NCBI taxonomy): domain Eukaryota; kingdom Viridiplantae; phylum Streptophyta; class Magnoliopsida; order Solanales; family Convolvulaceae; genus Cuscuta; species Cuscuta epithymum. The sequence goes on from CAMAPF010000006.1 coordinate 5,054,481, forward strand.
ATATGACGTCTTACGGAAAAAAATGTAAGGGTGAGATCGGTTCAATTCTTGAAAGAAAAACAGGAACCATTTAAAGAACTGTTAATCCTATATCGATTTGGTTCTAGAAGTTCTTAGAAGAACCGATATAAGAATCGATAGTATTATATTGTTATATTGTTGTGTTTCATTGTTAAAGCGTTAACACATAAAAATATAATTTCAAAATTAATAAATATTTAACCGTAAATAAGTATACAAAATTTAGCAAGCTAAAAATAAAAGGAAAATATTTATTAAGAAGAAAAGCTTGATTGCACCTATGTTTGTACCACATCCAACAATGAGTATAACACTTATGTAACTTGTAACGGTTAATGTTCTTACTCATTGAGTTGTGTAATATAACAATTGATCATAAAAAACCGAGATTCTTGGATCCTTATACTTTATTTATTCTTGTAGAGCTTTGCGTTGCTAGATGGATTATATTTGTTTCATTTATTTATTTAATTATTTCTTATCATATTATATAGAGGAAATTACTCACGATAGGACTAAAACATAACATTTTTCTCAAAGTATGATCATGTGTTTGATTTTCCTTAAATAGGACTAAATATTATATTTCTACCTCTAATTTAATTAATTAATTAATTGCCACTAGTTCCCTTGCATAAACAAAATCATTTTATTGGTGGCGGATTGGTTTGATGACGATGACGGCGAACTCCGGTGACGAAGGCCAACAAGCAGATCGGTAGCGGCGATCTAAGTGATAATTCCGACGACCCAACAGTGGCGGTCCAGATTTAAAACTCCATGGAATTTTTGAAAGCCTATAAAATTATCCATGGATTTTATAGTCAATAGAATTCATTCATAAAAAAGTTTATTGATTTAAAATCCATCGACTTTTTTTTAAGTGTCCATGGATTAAAAAATCTCCACCACAATCCATATTCAATACACCCTCCTCAGACTACAAATCATGGCTATTAGCTCTAAGTGGGACTAAAAGTAAGCCCTAAATGCAACAATAGGACTATAATTTCTAATAGATTTATTTATTAATAAGAAAATCATTATTTTATTTTTAATACGGAGTAAAAAACCATTTTATGTAAAATTTATAATCAAAACATAAACTAGTAAAATAATTATAAATTTAGTAATGAAATTGGGAAAAACTAAAATAAATTAAAAAAATATGTAAAATATTTTAAAAAGTAAAAAAATTAAATCAAACACCTACAAAAATATTAAAAGATATGTAAGCCACTACCACCGCATCCTCCACCTCCCAGCACCACTACCTCCGATAGGCGGAAAAAATGTCATCTTATATTAAAAAAATATTATATTCATCTGAAAATTCCATGAAGATGACATTTATACTCTTTGAAAATATCAAGCTTTCTTTTCAAAATTGTCATCACGAAGACATTATTTTTTCAACTTGACATTCTTTTTCGGCGACCGGATGTTGCGGTGCAGGAAGGTGGCTGAGGTGATGGTTGAAGACTATTTTTTTTTACATTTTAAAATTTTTATTTTAATTTCTTTATGTTTTATTATTATTATTTAAGAAATCCTAATAAAAATGACAAGGGAAAGGGTAGAATAGGAAGAGTTAGTCCTTTGAAAATTTAAACTTTAAGCTCCTTTTGTTGCAATTTTACTTTTATTTAGTTCTATTTAGGAAAACCGTCCTTCATAAAATAACATGAACTGACAATGATGTTCAAAAGATAAATTGGAACGAATTCAAACTAATGCTCCTTTAATATTCATAATCCTACTCCCACTTTCTCATTCACCACTTTTCGTCTCGAGTTACACTTTTATCTTCCCACCTAGAGAGACCCACATATGATGAAAATGGTGATGAGATTAAACGTTCATTAGCTTGAATTCAATCCGAAAAGACGATGAGGGAAGGGAAAAGTGTGAATAGAGATTGGGAGTAACCGAGTAATAAATGGACATTGATTAAAATTCACTGCAATTTATACAGATGAACACCATTGTGTTCAGATTATTCTTTGAACACTCTAGGTAGAGATTATTATTTTAGAATGATTGAACGTAAAGATTATTCTAATGAATTTCACCCAAATACTATAGCTGATTATTAGTGAACTCACTGAAAATATATGGAGCCCATTTGGTGACCCTATTTTTCAACTTATCAGGCTTATCAACCAACTTTTTAACCAAACTCGTAACTTTTAATTTCATGCGCTGAATTGTGTAATAATACGAAAAAGTATCGTTCAAATTACTTTTCTTGCCGTATTGACTGAAGTTACTATAGATGACCATTTTAATTATTTTTTCATATAATTTTTCTTTATTTTATTAATAAAATGTATTTTAAATATAATTTTTTTAGAAATCAGAGAAATCAGCCAAAAAATCCACTTCAGCCAAAACTTCATAAATTTCAATAGAATCAGCCGATAGAGTCAATTTCAGTGTTACCAAATGGGCTCATAATTATAATTTATTACAATTACAATTATAATTATTATTATAATCATAATTATAACTACTATCATATCACAATAGGGAAATTACCCTAAATAGGACTTAAAATGTTTGTATATTCCAAAATAGGATTGTCATGTTTTTATTTCAAAATAGGACTAATTACTGTCATGTTTTGTCAGTACCAGAATTTAAACATGACAGTATTTTCCAAACTTGACAGTAATTACTCCTATGTTGGGAATAAAAACATAACAATCTTATTTTGGAATTTTTCAAACTTATTTACTCATATTTCGGGAATTTTCCCTTCACAATATCATTAGCAACCTATAAAACGTTCTAGCAAAAAAGTTTGTTGTGGTATTATAAACACTATTTGGTCTATTAAAATATTTTGTGGGTGTTTGGATCTGCTTCCTAAAACTACTTCTACTCGTTCAAGAGGCAGAAGCAGATATTGAAGTGTTTGGCTAAAAAGTCCAAAGTGTAAAAGTACCGTCTGGGTGCTCCAAATTACTCTTAAAGCAGTTTTTTAGAAGTTGGAAGAGATCAGTTTCTGAAAAACTCATTCCGATTCTAATTCTAATTTTAGAAAAGAAGCAGAAACAGAAGCAGAAACAATTCTAAACACCCCTTAATACTCCAATCCAATGCAATAAAACTCAGGTAAAATCTAGCCTAATCTACGCCCCAATATCAAGTCAAACCCAATTCGACTCAATTTGATTTGGTCTTATTGATGGCTTGGTGCCTAACTGCCAATAAGCCAATTGTATACTACTCATACATTTACATTTACGCTTCTTTGCCATTTATATCGAATTTTTGTAGTGCATTTTTGCTATGCAAGCGTTTTATTATTCTTATTATCATTAATGTTGAAAATATCCTGAAATGAAAAGGCAAGGGTTTGTATTTAAGCAACTTTATTCTTAATAATGCATGTTATATTTGTCAACATAATTCATTAGACCAAACATAAACAGAAAAGTTTTAGCTAATAACATGATTTTCCTGATGACCAGGTTAAAGTAGGGCCCAAGAGCCGGTAATGAACTAGTAATATCCTGCGCGCTTAAATTTTTCTTTTGTGCACAAATGTTTAAAAAACAAATACTTTAGTTGGTAATTTATAACAATGTCACATTTAAATTAATCCTACAGGAGGCTAAAATCAATCTATCGCAAAGAAGTTGAGAGCCTTGATGCCTGGGAAAAGTTAGCAGCAGCAAGTGACTCTTTTTCCTGACTTTCCCCACATCACAACAATCACAGATGTGTAAAACCTCTTCCTTCACAAATGGCAGACACAGATAGGGAAAAGAGGCAAAAGAGGATGGGGCAGAGGCCAGTGGTTCTTAACCATTGAAGATTTTTTCTGCTGCTCCCGAACCCTTGTTGCCGTTGAACTTACATTTGTGTGGACCCCATATTAGCGAGGCAATTTTGCAGTGAAAAGTGAGACAAATACTAAGACAGCCTCTTTCACAAATTGCACCCAGAGATAGTGCTTTTCTATCCCTGTGTGATTTTATTACTATTATTGTTCATATTAATTATTATTATGATGCATAATACATGTACAGGCTGTTTGCAGCAGCACACGCAATTGAGTTTTCAGTTGGATGCCAAGCAAGATGAAGAAGTTTTGTTGAGAAATCAAATGAATTTCCATTTGCATCTGGACTTTCTGATCCTCCTGTAATAACATAAAGCATCAGATTGTCTATGCAATTATTTACACACATAAAACATGATTGATCTAAAATAAGCGATAGGAACTCTTATCTTTTACCCATCCAAAAATCAACACTGTCTAAAGGAAGTGGCAATTTGTAGTTTGAAGCAACTTCCATTCATATGAAAGCCATGAAAGTTGCTTCCCATATAAAGTTTTGAACAGAACTCAAGATACTGGTCTTCCCATATGGATGGTTGTGCAACTTACACAAAGTTGATTCTTGATTGGATAGCTAGGAAATAGAGTTCAAATCTCTTACTTCAGATGTGTGTTGTTCTATGTATAGAGATTAGAGAACAGTTCAAATAAAAAGTAGTCAAAATGTGCAAAATGCACACTACAAAACTTCGCACCTTCAGTAGTGACCAGCTACACATTTAGCATCACCAATTTTACTTTGTAAGTGGTAACAGGAATTGCACTTACGTACAAATCTGACACCACAATTTTTTATTGCTTTTCTGTTTGTTAGCCTCAAGATCAATGCATAGCTACATAATCATTCTCATTGTACACATTAAAAGCACTTATAAATTGACTTCCCGGTTGAATATTAAGCTGAAATTTTGTGGACACAATCTATACTTCATGAAAGACATTCTCACAAAATTTCATCAAAAAAATCCACCAAGAACCACCTCAAACAGCAGATTCTGAAAGACAGTTCCAGTTAAGAGCTCCTGATATGAACTGCCCTCTACCCTCTCTCTCTCTCTATATATATATATAGGGCTGTTCCTGTACATATGGATGTACAGGAAGCTCCGTACGGACAAAGCCATCCGAGACCCTTCCCGGTCGAATTTTTTGATGAAATTTTTTGAGAATGTTCTTCATCAAGTCTATTTTATCCATACCAAGTTTCAGCTCAAAATTCGATCGGGAAGGCAGTCAAATACATTCTTGAAATATACTGCACATTATATGTGCGCAGAATGTGCCATATATTTCAAGAATTTATTTGACTGCCTTCCCGATCGAATTTTGAGCTGAAATTTGGTATGGATAAACTAGACTTGATGAAGAATATGCTTAAAAAATTTCATCAAAAAATTCTACCCGGAAGGGCCTCTAATGGCTTTGTCCTTACGGAGCCCCCCGTACATCCATATGTACATGATCCCTCTATATATATATATATATATATATATATATATATATATATATATATATATATATGTATATGTATATGTATATGTATATATATAGTGTGAAGCAAACATTCAATGTTTGTGTAAGTTAGAAAACATACCTCGCCTGACAACGCGAGTTATACTACTGCTTATAGATCTGGCAGGCCTTGAAGGGGTCTGGACTTGTCTTCTGGATGTGTAAAGCAAAAGATGTCACAGTGCAGCAATGTACAAACTATCTGATACTAGTACATTGTAACAGCGCAGCAATGAATGCACAAATACCTCATAGGATTCTTATTTGCTTCCAAAGTTGTCGCTTCAGTGTTTCCTACCCCACGGCCAAAAACACGGAACAAATTGCTGAAAGAAATCAAAAGAAATTTAGTTACAGGAGTACATACTGAGACCCAATAAAGGAAGGGAGAAGGGAAGCAACAAATAGCATACACAATCAAGCAGTTACAACTACCTGTAGGATCCTGTAGCTACTCGCATTCCATCGCCACTCAAGCAACATTCGAATTTATCAAAGATGGAGTCATTCTCATATAAATCACATAGCTGAATGTCATCGAGTTTTTGCACTTAATTAGGAGAGTTTTTATATTAAAGAAAGTTTCTACAGAGCGGTAGTAGTTACCTTTGGTCTTAAATATTCGTGAACCTGGAAAGTTGACACTGGCCCAGAATCCATATTTATGTCCCACAACTGACAAAGGTTCAGAAGTTAATCAACATAAAGAATAGAATTAAATTTTGTTGAGTTAAAAGAAAAGCGCACATCAGGGAGAAAAAAACATTGGAAAATTTGATTGGCTAGACTAAAACATAACACATTTCTTCAAATAAGAACAATGTCTTTAAAAATACTACTGGAGTACAAATCATATAATAAAGCTCGAGAGTAAGATAACAAAGCAACCTTGAGTGTCATGTAATCACGACTGAGGATGTATCTTCCATCTCTTGCAAATTTAATATCAGAAATTGAAGCAATAATCTCTGTGAAGAAGGACCTTGAGCCAGCTGGCTCCTGTTCCTCAAACCTGTTGGACAATGATCAGAAAAGCAACCCAATTATAGCTGAAGCCGTCACCAATAAGAATGCAAATACCAAACTCGACAGCAGAGTAGGGAGGGTACTCACAATTTGGAATGTGAATCGCAAAGTGCTGATTGCCGTAAATCAATGAGACGAATAGATCCTTTTGAACTACTATAAGCTAACGTGTTACAGTGTGTTGGGTGAAATTCTGCTGAAGTTATCACCTCTGCAAATAACAGATTAAATCTCTGTTTAATTGGGTGACTGAGGTCTAAAGATTTTGCTCTGATCTCATATGAAACTCCAAGTATAAAAAACAGTGATATGCAACTTGATTTCAAGCTATCGATTATGCATGTGTGTACTGGTTGAAAGATATGGATATAGTCAGCCTGATTCTCAAATAAAGCATAATAAACTTGGCAGATAGGTCAAGTAAAAGGTTTATCACTTGTGTAACTCCAATAAAATAATATTCTTGTTTTAACAAGAAAACTGATAAACTAAAGGTGTTAAAATATAAACCAGTAAAAGGACTGCACATCTAGTTCAATAAAACAGAAAAAGAATATGCTCCTACTAGGAATACAATAAGTACCTTTTCTATGGAAGAAGTATTTGCCATGCATAAACACGAGTGGAAGCTTAACTCAGCCTTAATCTCAACCTAGTCGGCACACTCAAACAGATGGCATAGGAACTTAATGGCTTAACTAAAACTAAAACTCAACCATTTCCACTCATTTATAACCAATTCTTTTAAAAATTGTCGATTTAGCGGGTAATAAAGACTTGTTAGAGTGCCAGGTTGGCAGATCGTCAGCCAAAGATATAATCATATGCTACATTAGCAGTGATAAACCTTAACTAACTTTGATATTTAAAAAAACTCCCCTATCCCTTTTAATCCTCCCGCTTTACTTTTCTATCGGTGTCAAAGTAATGTTCACTTTCAAGGATAGAATAGTGTGGTTGATAGTGATTCTTTCCTTGTAATGCATGATTAGATATTTAGGCAAGGATAAAAACATTGAAGATTATGGAGTGATACGACGATTGATTTGCTCAAACATGGTTATTCATATCATTTTAATTTGATTTCAATACATTCATTAGCTTATCCAACTTAGGAAGTGATTTGCTAGAATTTCTTCCTTTCATTATTAGGAGTTCATACATGCTACATTTATTTGACCATGTTTGATTTGCTCAAACCTGGTACTTATATGCATTATTAAAGAAGTTCTGCTAGCCCTATAATAGAAGAGTGAAGAGGAAAACCCGAAGATTTCTTAATAAGAAGTTCAAAACATTTCAATCCCTTCGGGCTGGCATAGCAGCCTACATCACCATCTTCCAACAATCCCGATAACATCATCACCGCCAACAACCCTTCGCATACATAACATTTTAATTCCATTGCCCGGCAATGACATGTGCAAGTTAAAACGTTCTTCCCTAGCCGGGTGTTAGGCGAAAGCGAAAGGGAGCGACATGTAAAACCCTTTCGGGGTGTTACATGTTGATAACGTAATTTGAAGAATACAACGGAGGACTTTAACGAAAGAGTGTTACAAGTTGGTATCAGAAACTTAGGGTTTTCCGAAAGGACTAGAATAAAGGGTAATAGCTTAGTTTTAAAAGGCGCGAGGCGGCATGAGGCGATTCATCGATTTACCCGAGGCGTGAGGCGCAAGGCGACGAGGCGCGCGCCTCACTGAACTAAACCACATATCTTTGGTAAAATATATTTATACAACTTCTACATGAAGCACTTTTCTGAAAAATACTTCTATTAATAGTAAATATATTTACAATAAACTGTTAATACTTATTACTAATCCTAAGCCATTAATAGTAAATTTTAAAATAAACTTGTATATAAAGATTATTAATAACAACAAGCTGTCATATATAATTGACTAATTGTTATAAAATATCAAGAGTATAAAGTTAAACAATCAGATTCACAGATTGAGAAACCATATTTATTATTTTTTAAAATTGATAAAATTCGGATTGGTATTAGGGTTTAGGGAAGATTGTTTTTTTAATAAGCTTAGGGAAGATTGTTATATGGTTATATATTTACATAATTTGAATTATTTTTTTTATTTAACAAATAAAAATATAAAGAATAGAAAAACAAGAGGAAGAAAGACAAACAGAACAGAAGAAAGAAACGTACCCAGCCGAACAAAAGAAACAAGAGAACGGAAGAAAAAGAAAAAGAAAAACGGCAATGATCTGCGACAGAAAAAGCGGAAGGTTTGAGACTTTGAGTTGATGGAGTGAAGTCTAGGCGAGCAGGATGAATCGCCAAAGGCTTGAAGGAAGGTCAGCGGACATATTCTCCATAAGGCGTGAAAAGCGACGCCTCAAAGAGGCGCAAAAAGCGGCACTAGGCGAGGTAAAAGGCGCACCTTATGGAATCTGCTGCACCTGGGATGTTTGGATGCGATGAAGTCATCGCCCAGAGGCGCCTTGCGCCTTTGCGCGCCTCAGACGCGCTTTTTTAAACCATGGGTAATAGGTCATAGGGAGAAATTCTATCACCAAGACATTAAGAGTCTAAGGTAATTGGGTTTTAAGGGAGAAATTCTATCACCAATGGTCGGCTTCTTGATGCAACTAGTACACCACAATGTCGACTCGCTGCTCCATAGGGCAGTTGACTGTGTCAAAGAGTTCATCAAACGTGTGGATCCAATCCACAGAATTCGGGGGTCCTCCTTGCCCAGGTATTTGGGCAGATTTCGTCCAACTACGCGTTTTGCGATGTCATTCCATGTAAGGGGGTTGAGCATTTTAAAGCACGACAGTACTAATGAGCTGTTCCATCTACTAGATGGCCTGGGACAGATCCACATTCGTTAGGGTGGCGTGAAGGTCACTTCATGGCGGCATGATTCTTTAAGAAAGAAAATGAAAGCGAGAACTTAACTATTAAGATAATCATAAGGCTTCTACGCTATCTTAAGCATACAAGTCCTTTACCAAGTCCATATCCAAGCTCCAACACTTAACGGTATTCAAAGATGTTGTCATGCTTCACATAATTCATATAGGCACGAATTTTCATGCATTTCACAACTCAATCATACTGATCAATGTCGTTAAGATCTCACATCTCACCTCATTCCTAAAAACTCTTTTCCTACTCATTGTAATTCTCATATTTTTTATGAAAATATGAGAATCCAATTTGAAAATCCAATTTTTTGGTAAGAGTTCAAAGGGTTCTTCAAGGATTTTGAACGTTGGAGTTTCAGCACAAGGAGAAATTCCCATGTAATTCGAGGAGTCACGACGGTCTCACTTAAAACCCAATTACCTTAGACTCTTATCGTCTTGGTGAGAGAATTTCTCACTACGATCTATTACCCCGTATTCTAGTTCCTTTGGAAAAATCTAAGTCTCTGATACCAACTTGTAACACCCTTTCGTCAAAGTCCTTCATTGTATTCTTCAAATTACTTTATCAACATGTGACACTCTTTCAGGGTATGACGTGTTGCTCCGCTTCGCTTTCGCCTAACACAACCTATTATCGACTTCCATCACAAGTATAATAACCAACAACCCTTTCTACGGGTGCAATCTTAAAAGACCGTGTATTCAAGAGTAGTATACTACTATAATGAAACAAGCTACATGTTTATAGCAGAAATAAATAGCAATCAATTAGAATTGTAGATAGGGTGAACAGAGTGAGATGACTGGTTGATTTGCTTATAGATAGTTGATTGACTTTATTTTAATACCTTCATTAGTTTATCTAATTTAGAAAGTGATTCACTTTGATTTCTTCATTTCATAGTTTAGCTGTTTAGATACTTTTAAGTATGTGATCCCTATTATAAAAAGAATTTTGCTTCACAAATAAATCACAAAAGAGTGACGTGAGAAGAAAACCGAAAGGTTTCTTAGGGAGAAGGAAACTCTTTAACATTCCAACCATGTTTCCGTGTTTATTTTCTTTCAAGCTATCATGGCAGCCTACGCCACCATCAACCTCACAACCTCATCGCCCTTTGTCAATGACAACCCCTTGAGTAATAAATCCTTTCTAGATCAATCTCAAATTCTCAAGCACACAATTTCATCCCTTAAATGTAGTGCAAATTCAAAGTACAAAGATAGAATAAGAACTGATGGAGTACTAATTAAGTAATTGCATAGCATAAAAAGATCTGAAAATGGCTACGAATATACTAGACACATCCAAACAACTCAACGAACTAGGACCGATAGATCAGCAAATAACTTGTTAGAATTAAATGAAAATATACTGATTGAATCAAGCGGAAGTAAGGCTTAATTTTGACCGCAACTAAACTTTGGCTAAATTTATTTATCAAATGTGTAACTATTTGTTATATTGATTTTTGCTAAAGAAATGCAGTGCAATGTTCTTTTTATAGTAGCTAGGCCAAAATAAATGTGCCGCAAACCACACAACGAAGTCCACTACCAAAAATAGGAAACCTACCTGTTAGATCTTCCATATTTGCTGGTTTTACATCGACAATATTGAAACTTTGGTTACTTATTTCCAAGTTCCACAGGTTTATTCGCAGATCATCAGCTGATATAAATGTCTCACCATCACTGGTTTGAGAGGTGCAAAAGGAATTAGTTGAGCCTCCTACAGAAAGCACACTTAACATATGAACTGGACGGAACGAAATGCATACCTGTTGTTTGAAATGGAATTGATATGATAGTCATGTGCATGAGCGTAAACTCTCCTACATCGCGCTACAAGGCTGCTATCATTACTTGTAACCTGTAATAGTACTTACGAGTTTTAGAACACAAACAGAACAAAAACTTCCTAAAATAAAGGTTAAAGCTTTGCCAGGGAAAGAAGAAAAAAACTCATTTATTCCCTCTATTCCCAATAAGCTGCCTGGTTTGGCTTGGTACGTTCATTAAGGACATAAACTTGTGTGGTAACTGAGATAGAAATGATAATATGATCCACATAACTTTTTTTTATCAAAAGGAAAAATGATCTTACTTTATGAAAGTAGGAATCTTATTTTGGGATGGAGAGTGCCCACAGTTTCAAACTTATTGGTCCAAAAAGAATAATGTTGAGAGAACCTATATATAGATCCTCATATACAGGTATAACGAAATACTAAATTACTAAGAACATATACAAACCACCAATGTATACACATAATTAAATGCAAACCACATGTGTTCAAATCAGTGCCATTTTGGTCATTTGGTGCCCCACTTTGTATTTTTTGGGTGATATGGCGTACAATCCGAACTTTTGACCAAATACCCTCATCATTTATCGCTTTGATTGGATATTTGGATTTGTTGATAACCTTTACAAAATAGCACACCTCCTACTTTTGATCAGAATGGATGAAATGAAGAGATAATATGAATTTAACAGACACCACCCTTTAGATATTATTTTCTTCAATATAATAGAAGTGCCGTTTTACGTACTTCTTTAGGGGTACCCCAGATCGTTCAGTCATTTCAACGACATCAAAGATACTTTCAACAAACATTTTTAGTCATATAGTAACTTCAATTTGCACAATTAGTTAGGCTCCATTCACGTAGAGCTTAAATATGGGGATGAACAAATATATAAAGCTTAGAGGGAAACACTCTATTGTTGTGGCTTATTATTAAAATTAGAATGACCATAAAATACTTCCAAAAAACATTGAAAAAGTTCATTTTCAATATTCACTTAATTATATCGAATAATGAATCCAATGTAGTAGTAAAGCAGTCAATAGATTATTTCCTACCAATGTAACTTGTGGAATTTGTAAGCTCTGCAAAACTAGAAATCTAAAACTACACAAACAAAAAAGTAAAAATTCAAATTAGGAAATTTCTTGAGGTAACCCTTACGGTTTTTTGGTTTATCAAAAGAACCAAAGGGTTACATCAGGAAATTTACCAGGGTTACCCCAGGAAATTTCCCAAGGTGTTCTAGGCTTCTAGCCCACCTCAGGGTTATTTAAAGAAATGTGTGTAGTAGAGAACCATTTCAAAAATCAAAATAAACGAAGGGTTACTCTAGGATATTTCATTTAAATTTAAAAATTAAATTTAAAATATTTTAAAATAATTTTCATCTTTCAGAATAACTGTTAGTCTGTTATGTTCCAGAGCGGCATATGCATTTTCCGTTTTCAGCACTGCCCAACATGTAAGAGGTGAATTGGTTTTTGAAAACTCAACAAGTCACAAGTATCAGCAAATATAAAATTCAAAAGGTACGTAGACATCACTGCATATGCAAATGGATAAGATTAGGAAAAGTAAAACTACCACAGGTATACGAAGTGCAGAGATGCCACTGGCAGGTAATGATGAGTCGTTGCTCAAACTATTGTAAGGTCTATCATGATAGTCCCCATTCGTGAGATTCTTGTTCGATGCCAGAGTAACACTTGAACTGGAAACACTGCCATTCCCAATAGATCTAGAAGGGTCAATATTCAAGTCAGCTATTTTCTTTACTTTCTTCTCTTGCACCTGAAAAGTGAAAACAAAATCAGTGATTGATAAAAAAACATTCCCCTTCCAACACAGAAAGCAACATTGAATCATAAAAAAGTAACATTGGATCATAACAAACGAATTACCTTCCAAAACTTTATTGTTTTATCGTTTGTGGACAGAAGAAAGAGGGCACTGTTAGCAGCTTGGCACCATCGAATCTTGTTAATTTTCTCCTCAATCTCCAAGCTTTTAAGATAATCAAACTGAACAGAATCAACAAGAAAGATTTGATTAAAAACATGGCTTCAAATACACTACAAACAGAACACAGATCATAAATGACACAATTAATGCACATAGATAGCCAAGTCTTAGAGAAAATGCACTTATGCAAGTGTAGGGCAGATGATCCCATTTTAAATAAGAAGTGTGGCGTTCCCTGATAAAAATCTTGCAGTTTCATACAATTGACTTTCATGAAAATTCGCACATCAAGGCATTGGGTGTACCTCTGGCTCGTGGCTTTGAAATTCTGTCTTGTACCGAAACTCTGGGTGCCGACTAAGCGGATAGTCCATTCTTTCAACTTCTTTCCGACTTCCAACACTTGCAACATGCTAAATGGCTCATTTGCAAAAGAAAAAACAAAACAGTGAAAAACTATTCACTGCAAATTTTGATCAGTTCAAAGCCAAAATAAACTACCTCTTTAGTATCAGTCCTTTCAAATAATACAACCCTACCCCCACGATCACCAGTAGCGAGATGGTCCCCACTTTTATCAAACTCGATTGCTGAGATGATATCAACTGCAATATATAAGGTGAGCAAACATATTAGAAGTTTGCAATTAAAGTAGATCTTTAGATACATGCGTGTTATGATTTACATATGCAGCATGCATAATTTATTATAAAAATTCATCTCTGCTATAAAAGTTTGTTATAGAATCAAAGATCACACAAACCATAATGCAAAAGTTGCAACACATGCATATTAGGTTCACTACTCCGAAAAAATCTATTTGCTAGTGCAAAAGAAGTAGGCATAGAAAATGATCTCAAACCATCTGGGTGCCTCCAAGCATCCAATGATATTATACCCTGAGTAGTGTCGATCATATTGTTAGAATGCATATTCATTTTTCAACTGAATTGAATCAGTAAATTAAAATGCTTGCCAAATTAGGTTCACAATCCCTGATAATGCCAAAAGCATTCTTGAGATTTTAATCCATATCTTCATTCTTGTAGTATTTTCAGAAAGGTACATGTAGTAGATATACAAAGTAGTTATTTATTACTCCGTACTCGTCATTGCATTATAGTACAATGAGTGTTTTTTAGCATGACCTAGCCAGGTGCTTTAGGCTTTTAATGGGGGCAATCATCTTTTATTATTATTTTTATTATATTATGATAACACTACAAATCAATCTCCTATGAATACTTGTTTGAAACTGTTTATCCCATACTTTCATTGAATAGCCCTATATCAGTTTGCTTTTTTCTTAGAGCTAAACTGCAGCGATAACTGACTAAAGCAACACGATAGATTCATTGCAACTCATTGGTGATTAGGAAGAAGTAAGACCAATGATACGAAAAGTATGTATTACAAACCGGAAAATATAAGAATTACATGCAGTAATTATGGGCAAATGAATCAATGTTGAGAAACCTCATAAACCACTTCCCATCACATTAAAAGAATGAACATATATCAGATCACGCCATTTGAAGAACATAGAAGTATTTTATAAGTATTATTTTCACACTTAGGGAAAGATATTACCAATCAAATTAGAAATTTGTATAGTAAATTTTCAAATCAGGTTGACATACGAGCTTCATTAATAAATCTTAATCTAATCTAAGGAAGTTATATAACAGGAATATAGAAAACCTATAATAAAGTTGAGTTAAAAACTGTTCCATAGGTTTTTACCAGCTTGAAAAGTAAACTTGACTTCCCAATTTCAACCTTAGCAATAAAAGTTGGAGAGTGCAAAAAACAGACTTCAAGAATATCCGCATATCAGCATATGTGCTAGGGAATCACCATTGATCACTCAAAAATCACCCATATCGAATTAGTAAGGAGCTCCAACCACTACCATTACCTACCACCATTCCAGCATAAACTGCCAAGCTATACTGATACCAATATTGACTGACCCCCCATCTCCATTACCAGCATCTACCAATTAGACTACTATTTACATCACTTTTATTTTCTAATAGCTCATATGTATAATGTGTGGGCAGGCATAAAAAAAAATGCCAGACACTCAATAAGTTCAGGGATTAAATGGTGATATTGAAAGGTAAAACCAGAATTCCTTTGACACACATATCTAACTACACAACAATTTATCCACAAATAGAAACGTAGAACACAGCTTGTCTATCCACCAGGTGCATGCAGACATGCACCTGCATGCAAAACTAGCCGCTGGCCACAAGCTACCCATTAAAAACTGTATGGGTACTGTAGGTACTGACAAAGTCATCCAAAAAAGAAAATCTTCTCTGAAGCATGCTGAAGTGTTTGAGCCATAACTGTAATTATAGGTCTCACGCTCTCACCTAGTATCTAGGCATGAATGTGCGCCCAATGAAGTTACCAAAGGAAGCAAAAAAAATATATAAACAATCTAACTTAGTCATATAAATGCTATTCTATCCATCCAATTAACTCACCACGCATAACATTCAACGTTCCATAAGCCCACTAAGGGACAAGAAAAGACAAATAGCACTACAGCACAAGTGAAAGATAAATATTACGTAGTATAAATGTAGTATTAATATGTCCAATATACATAATCAATAACTTGTGAAATGAATTTTATGTCAGGAAATGATGGGATATCGTAACACGTTGCCGAAAAAACTTTTTTGAGATGCTCTGCAACATGCGAGTCTCACATTAAACGAACATAACTAAGTCTGACTGACAGTCAGATCAAACCTGAACATGAGAATGTTTACAAACCACTTAGGCACGAAGCTACCTGCACCTTGACCAGGTGCTTTTCTCATTGCAAGCAAAAAGGTCAGCAAATGTTATCACCTCAAGCAGAGCACATATTCAATGCAGTTATTAAGCTAATAGCATCAATGCCAAAGAGTGTCATGAACCACCAGCCACTTCCAGTGCAAGATAACCTTTCCTCCGGTGCCATGTCCAAGAAGTCAGGATGCAAGTACGCACTTACACTGAGTCATGTCAGTACATACAGCCAACTTGGAATTTGTGAAGAACGATCACAACCGCTCTTCTAAATCATATTAGAGATAATCATAGATCTGTAGAAAAAGTCTAAAATCTAATATGGGCCATATGGCCAAGCCGAACTATAGGTAAGCTAAATTTTTACAGCACAAATCTGCTTCATGCTTATTAAATTAATAACTAAAGTCCTAACGATTAACAAACGGAGATGAGATGAAAAAAGAAAAAGAAATCCCCAGTGGATCAAGGGCAAATACAGACGAGGGATCCGAAGGAGCAGAGAAATGAAAGCAGTAAGAAAGGTTTTACCTTCCTGGACTTCTTCCCCGGCCGTACGCTCACCGAATACCTGAGAGAATTTCCACTCAAGAGGTTGCGGGGGACCCGCTTCGTTTCCCCCACCTCCGCAACCCTCAGCGCCGCCGTGCATCTTATCTTTCTGCTCCCTCGGAATGAAGGGCCTAAGTAAAAGACAACCCAATCCGAACACAGCACCAAAACTGAATTGAAATCGGAGGAAACACTCGAATCGGACAAAGAATGCGAGAACAATCGCCCTGCCAGGCCTCACTGCGTCGAAGAACAGGGACGATCGACCATGAGGTCGTAGCCTTCGTAGAAAATGCTAGATTCGGATTCATCCGCCATTATTACAAGTGCAGATGTGAACAGGGCCACATGGCCTCGATTGCAAATTCTCTTCCTTTTTCACTTTCTCTCTCTACAGATTCAAGTCGAGGAAGAAGGAGGAAGGGGGTGAGGATAAAGATGTAAATTCGAAGCAGCGAAGCAACTCCTTCCGTCTACACTATAAGCAATCCGTCAATCATTTCCCACTTTTACCTAAAATCACCGCCGCTGTGAATCTCTGGAGTAAAACCGCCCGCTCAATAGCTCATATCATTCGGCGATGGCGGTGAACTGACAAGAAAGCGGCCGGTCGGATTTGATTGGTGGGGAATAAATGGCAGCCGGAGGATTGATTTATTTATGAGTTACTACGAAATACAGACGGAGTAACAGTAATTTTTGTGCATACATATATATACTGTATGTATACACGACCGGACTTTTTGTTGTTAGAAAAGACACAAAACGTCGAAGGTTTGAGAATGAATTCTCGTAAAAACGTTTTGAAATTAATATGAATATATATTTTTTATTCTCTTAATAGGAGTAAAGTTCTGCTAATTTTGGCATTACAAGGTTTTAAACACATTTTTTTCCAAACTTGGCATATTACTCATATTCAGGGAATAAAAAACATGATACTACTGTTTTGAAATTTCAAAACGTTTTTACTTCTATTTAGGGGAATTTCTGTTTGTTTTATAGTAGTTGATTATGAGCCTGTTACCAATGAGTCTATTTAGGGGCGGGCAAGAATCCCGGTCCCGTTGTCCCATTCAGGTATATCTCGAAACCGTACCGGTGTTGTCCCGTTCCGTTTGGGTCTCATTGATTTTGTCCCGCACCGGTCCCGTACCGGTTTCAAACGGGACGGGACCGGGACATTGGAAGGTTATCCCGAACCTTCCCGTTGTCCCGTTTGTAATAACTATATAGATTTTGTAGCATGTAACTAGTTTGTAATGTCAACTCAGGAAATAAATGATAACATGTTTTTAGTTTTCATGCCCGGTTTTTAAATTAAAAATAATACCTAAAATAAATATTTACTAACATAGGTTTTTATCTCACTTTATATATCTATATATCTATATATGAGTATCTCACAACTAGAACAAATGATTTTGAATAAAATAATTCATTTTTGCTTTGTTTTGAATTTAAATTTCAAATTTTGCTAAACCTAACTAAAATCTAATACGTAGTAGCTTTTAGCTTGTGATGAACATTAATTAACTTTTAAAATGTTAATATTTTAGTGCATGATACTTTAGGAATGCTAATATATATTAATTATAAATGATTATTTTTTGTTGGTTTGGGACGTCTCGAACCGTCCCGAACCGTTCCGAATCATCCCGGTCCCGATTTAAATGGGACAAGACTGGGACAAAGACTTATCCCGTACTGTACCGTCCCGTTATTATTAATTGGGACGGGACCGGGATAACCCTAATCCCGAACCGTCCCGACCCATGCCCACCCCTAAGTCTATTTGGTAACAGTAAAATTGACTACATTGATTGATTCTGCTGAAATTTATGAAGTTTTGAAATTGCTGAATTGGTTGATCTGCTGATTTATGGGGAACAAAATATATTTAAAATATTTGTATTGATAAATAAAGAAAAAATTATATGAAAAAATAGTTAAACTGATCATCTACAATAATTTCAGTCAATACATCCAGAAAAATAACCATAATCATACTTTTTTGTTGTTATTACACAATTTAATGTGCGAAATAAAAAGTTATTGTTTAATGGAAAAGTTAGTTAATAGGCCAAAAAGCTTATAATTAAACGTGTTCTAGATCATTCTTGCCATCTTGGCAGGGGGTCGATATTACTTGGGGATTAGGGAAATGACCAATATAATTATTTAGGGAATCATAGAGGAGTGTAGAGATTATTCAATTATATGATAAAATAATTCAGAATCGACACACCAATGGAAGAGTACTGTTCACACGCACATACGATAAGGAATATTTTGAGATAATGGTTGATGAAGAGCTAGCTAATAATGATAAGAAAGACAGGAAGTGTGGAATATAAAAAAAAACGAGAGCATTTGAAAATGATGTATATGTGGCTAATATAATGATTAATGAATGTAGGGCAGAATTTTGTCTCAGTTTATGGACTGATTAAATGTCCATTTGGATATCAATTAGATTTTTTTTTATCAAATGTAATATCAAAATCTGACTCACCATGAAGAAAACATAATACAAGTTGACAAGGTGTTAGACAGGGCCGGTCCTAGGGGAGGGCAGCAGGAGCGACCGCCCTAGGCCCGAAAAAAAGTAGAAAGAAAATTAGACCCAATTTTTTTCTTTATATCTAACCTGAGTATGCTTCTTCTTTTTATTTATAATTTCAATTTCAATTAATTAATTAGGCCTAATGTGTAATTTTTGTTGACAATTTGAGAATCTTAAAATATAAGTAAAAAGTCTTTAACGGAGCTAGACGAGTTTTTAAAAAGAATATAAATTTAGTTTTGATTTTTAAATAGACTTGGTTGTAAGTCAACACATTTGTTGTTGAATCAATAAAAGCGTGTCTCTTCACATCTTTTTAGCTTTTAAGATTTTTTATTCTTTTAATTACAAAATTACCAATTTATATTATTGTCTTTGGGATGCCAGTGCCTCCCAATACTCAAACATCATCTTGATTATCTATTATGCCTCTAAAAACTTAACGGATTAGCAATTTTAAACATTGCACATGTGATCTTGGAAAAGATTGATTATAAAACAATTATTGAGATTTTACTTCACAATGTTCTTTTGTAATGCTTGTATTGTTACTTTTGTCCAAATATGCAATTCAAATAATATGAAGGTGATTTTCATCTTTATTTTATAACCTTTATTAGATAGTTGTAGGGAGAATTTCTGAAATAAGAGTAAATTTTTCTGAAAATTCCAAAATAGGACTGTGATGTGTTTATTTTCTGAATAAAAAATAATTGTTGTCATGTTCGGAAAATACTACCACATGTAAAATATGACACTGTATGACAGTAATTACGAGGTGTGAAGAAGACAAAGGCCGGAGATGCAGCAAAGGCCGGAAAGAAGAAGTGATCACCGTCACACTTGTCATGTTTTGGTTTTTTCTTTTCTTTTTGGAACACGTTTTGGGTATCTTGCCATTCAATCATCATCCGAGCTTTTCAAACGAATCATTAGACATATTTGGATTCTGTTATTAGGCTATAAGTAGCAGATTTGTGGTGAAAAAAAAAAGATAATAAAAATATGATAATCTTAATTTGGAATCTACAAACGTTTTTAGTCGTATTTAGAGTAATTTCTCCTAATTTTATTATACTCCATTATTTTACTTTAAGCAAGTATAATTTACTTTTTGTCTTGGAAATAAGGCCAGAATAGTATATCGCCCATAGGCCCAAAACTGGACAAGATCGGCTCTGGTGTTAGATTACATAGTTTAGTTGTTTTGGGTACATTAGAATTTAGTAACGGGATTTTTTAGTAGTACTTCACTTATTCAAATACTCCTTATATCCTGTATTGTTTCATTTGCTATTTTTGACATGTCCCACTAAAATTGTTTCATATCAATTTGGTAAAATTTATATGTATCTAAGTTATTTTTACTTTATTCTTACTTTGTCAATTCAATATCAACCACGTAACTCACTTTTTAATAATGCACTACATCGTTATGTCTCAATATTAGTGGAACGGAGTAATATGGAGTATATAACAAAAAGATATAGATTCTTTTTGTGACACTAATACCTGAATGTATTGCTGATTTGTTGAAAAACGATTATCATTAATATAGTTATTTGATTTAAGAAAAAAGATATAGATTCTCTTTTGGCATTAAATTCAGTCATTTAATCTATCAAATAAGGATTTTAAATCTTTAAACAAGTTTTAGTTGATAGTTTTATTCAAGCTTTTGATGATTTGTATGACCGAACTTCATATTAGATAGTCATTCTATATCAATTTTATAGTGCATGAATAGTTGTGGTGTGATCCGTGAATCATGATAGTTGTTATCAATTAACACTATTTACTTGGAGCAAATAATAGAATGTGTTTGAGAGCCCGTTTGGTAGCACCAAAATCGGCTGTTTTGGCTGATTCTGCTGAAATTTATGATATTCTGGCTGGAGTGGCTGTTTTGGCTGATTCTGCTGATTTAAGAAAAAAATATTTTAAAAATATATTTTATTAATAAATTAAAGAAAAAATTATATGTAAAAATAGCTAAAATGGTCCTCTACAGTAACTTCAGCCAATACAGCCAGAAAAGTAACTCCAACCTTACTTTTTCGGCTTATTACACAATTCAGCGCGCGAAAGTAAAAGTTACGTGTTTGGTGAAAAAGCTGGCTGATAAGCCTGATAAGCCGAAAACAGAGTTCTCCAAACGGGCTCTCAGAGCCATTTTTGTGTTATGTTTACAATGATTGACTATCTTTGTTCTATTGTCCATCTTGGAAGTACATGATGTTCCGAATCTCGTCAATGCTATCCGTAATGACCCTCTATTCCATGTAAAATTATACTAGTATTATATTACTCCCTTCCTCCCAAAAACAACTTCACAGTCAGTATTCATTGGTCAACTTGAATCACTCGTAATCTTTTACTTTTTATATCAAAATTTTATTAATTTTAAATTTTATTGATCAGGCTTTGTAGCGGTTTTAATGTAGTTTCTGAATATGTAAATTTTATTTACTAAAAATAATCCGAGTGTGAGCAGGGATCGAGTTGCTTTATCATCAGTCAAGCATCGTAAACCGAACGGGAAGTTAATTTTGGGACGGAGGTAGTATTTATAAAGCACATCTATTTAGATTCTAAAAAAGATTACATTGATAAACAAGCTAATAGGTCATTTGATATTGTTTCTTACGGAGTACTTCAATATAGAAAAACAAGGGAAGTCTAGTGCATAACTACATACTAATGTCATATCAGAAATTCGTAGAGGTTCAAGCATCTCTTCTTTCGGACTTTTGGCGGAGGATATTAGAGAGTTAAGCTCTAGTTTTATGAGTATTAATTTTTATCATATTAGGCGATCTGCGAACAGAGCGGCTCATGCGTTAGCACGGGAGGCTAGTTCTGTGTCTGATAGCCGTGTTTGGTTGAGTTTGCCTCGTAACAGTATTGTTGATGTACTAAACTTTGATTTGATTAATGCCAATCAATTGCTCTCTGTTAAAAAAAAACTACATACTAATGTCTATGCAAGTCCGAGGTATGGGGAAGCAGTGGCGGAGCGGATCTAGCTCTTCTGTTTTAGGTGTTCAATGTGGTAAGACGTCAATTGTATTTATGTCTATAAAAACTATTTTATTAAAAGCACCACATAATATAGCCTTTTGAATATATATATATATATATATATAATCTAAAATTTCGATAGTATGAAATTTCACCATTTTCACAAATAAGCTAAGCAAAAAATCTGCCACACCAAAAGAAAATGACCATACCGCCGGATCCACCATCAATGAATTACGGAGAATTCATAATTCCAAACCAATAAATTTGTAAGGAATAAATGTAACTAGATTTTGATGATGCTATAGGATTAGAAAGTTAGAGTACCCCCAAATTAGATTTTATGTATTAGAATTTTTAATTATAAGTATTAGTGTAGTCGACGATCAGAGTTGCTCTACTTTGGATCAGATCAGAAGTGCATCAGAACTGCTCGACCAGACTTGCTCTATGAGAACTGCTCCATCAGAGTTCTCTTACCAGAAGTCCATCAGAGTTGCATCATGAGAGTTGCTGATAAACCTGGACATCTGATAGCCGATGAGAACTACAGATCAGAAGTACTCATCAGCGGACCTATCAGAGTCAGAGTTCAGTCAGAGAACAGAACTCCATCAGAACTCAACTCATCAGAAAGCCTTCAGAATCCAACATATCAGAAGAACCTGATCAGAGCCCGACGAACACTTAGAAAAATCTCAAGCAACATCCAACAGCTCTGAATTCAACGGGTAAAAACATCCAACGGCTACAAGACTGTGCATGAAAGGAAAGCATTTAATGCACATTAAATGAGCCTGATACGCTGAAGGATTGATTACAAATGATTGACCAAGGAATCCGGGAAGATATATTATAAAAATAGAAACCTTCCAAAACGGCGGTCAAGTCAACTGTACGCACATTTAATGCAGTTATCTCCTCCTCCAACGGGCAGACAACCTCAGTATATAAGCTACACACCGAAGAACAGAAAAATAACTTTGCTACAACTTTTGCTCATCATCATTCAAGCTCTCTTGAATTTAAAATTCTACAACCTTCAACAAGACAAGCTTACGTTGGGAAGATTCAAACTCCAAATCTTTCATCCCCAACAAACAAGCAAAGTACATCCTGTTCTTCAACTCTTCAAGAACTTCATCTAACATCATTTGTAACGAAGCAAGTTGGAGGAAAAACTCTGTTTTTCAAAGGATCTTCTGCAAAGAAGGGCGTCCAAGTAACTGCAGTAGTGAAGTGGTGAAACTTCCGGGAAGCTGAGTGAAAGGACCAGCCATCAGGGCGTGGAATTACATCCTGGGTGGCATCTAGACTTGAAGAAGACGAGGAGTGCTTCTTAAGTGCTAGGATTTAGCTTTGTAACCGATCTACTTCAAAGCTAGTGGAACAGTGGACTAGAGGAACGAGTTGTTCCTTGAACCACTATAAAATATCCGGTGTCATTTACTTTACTGCAATTTATATTTCTGCACTTAGGATATTAACTGAGTAACTCTAAGACTTGGAATCTGTGTTCAGCAGATCTTGTTTTCAGAGTTATCAGAAAGGCATCTGCCTTAGTGTTTCTGAGGCTACCCGGACAGATCAGAATCCGCTGCCAAGGCCAGTTCTGATATCAGAACCAGCCTTTCTCTGTCATCAGAATCAGACCTTCTCTGATAAGTCACTTCGGACTTAGAGAAAATTTGAAAAACGAACCAGTCTATTCACCCCCCCCCCCCCCTCTAGACTGGTTACCATATTAAACGGGACCAACAAGTGGTATCAGAGCCTCCTTGTTCTTGTAATCTTTTAGGTTACTCTCTGAACAAAGATCCACTTGTTCTTAGCCTCTACTTATTTATTATAATGGATAATTCTCTTGCAAAGCATCTTATGTTCACAGATCAGAAGTATGATGATTGGAAGATCAGAATGAAGGCACATCTATGTGCTCTTCATGATGAAATGTGGGAAGTCTTGGAAAATGGCCCCTTTATCCAGTTCATGAAGATCAATCCTGCTCACTCCATTGATAACTTTCAGCCCCAGATGATTGAGAAAGCCCGGTCAGAATGGACCAAGGAAGAGAAGAGGCAGTACAATCTAGATAATATAGCCAAGGACATCCTTTACAAGGCTATTGATGAAAGATACTTTAACAGAATCAAGAAGTGCAGAACTGCCAAAGAAATCTGGGATAAGCTGGATGAGATTGGAGCAGGAGATGAACAAGAAAGGGACAACAAGCTGACCATTGCAATGAAGAAGTTTGATGACTTCAAACTCCTACCAGAAGAATGCATTGCTAAGATGCATGAGAGATTGCTGATTCTCATCAGTGAGATTTCTGAGCTTGGGAAGGAGCTCACCATCAAAGAGGTCAACATGAAGATCCTCAGGGGACTGCCTTCAGCTTGGAAGATGAAGGTGATTGCAGTCCAGGAAAGCAAGAACATCAAGACTTATGCCACTGAGAAACTCATCTCTGATCTCAAGGCTTATGAGTTTGAGATGCATGAAGAGAAGGAAGAAGTTCCTGATGAGAGGACCACCACTGCTCTCACTGCTAGCACCTCAAAGGTAAGTGACTTTGACCCTTCTACTCTGTTATCTGATGAGTATATGGCTGCGTTTGCCAGAAAGTTTAAGAAGTTTATGAAGAAAGATGGAAGGAGTCCATCTTCCATCAGAAGACCACATCAGAAGACCAAGTCCTCTGAAAGCAATGGAGAGTACCTCTGCTACAACTGCAGACAGCCTGGGCACTTCAAAGCAAACTGCCCCTATCCAAGAGTGTCCAAGAAGCAAGGACATGAAGATGAAAAGAAACCAGATGATCAACACAGAAGAAGAAGAGCGTTTGTCTCAGAACAAGCTGAGAGAGATCCACTCTCTGAATCAGAGTCCAGCTCAGACTCCGACTCTGATGAAGCATTCTGCTGCTTGGATGCAGAAACTGAAGACCTTTGCCTCATGGCACAATCAGATGATGAGGTATGCTCTACTTCTAATTCTATTTCCTCTTCGGTAGGCACAGCCTTAAATGATGATCCAATGTCATCATTCTGGGAAGAGTTCCAAACTATCCAAGCCACTTATTCTTTTGTTAAAGAAGAGAACAGTAGGCTGAAAGTTGATATCTCTAATCTAAGGAAAGAGACTGAGTGTAAACTTAATCTCTTAACTGAGGAAAGAGATAGACTGAAAGCTGAAAATGAGTCTCTTCTGAAAAGAATAAGAGACATTGAGGAACTTGAGAGTAGATATAATAGCCTTCTGAAGATGCAATCTTCCATGAAGAATATTGGTGACTCTCATAACTTCACCTCTGGCCTTGGATATGTTGAACCAGAGTCTGGTGAGCCTTCTGTAAGGCCTAGCACCCGGGTTGCTAAAGCTAAAAAGGTCATAGTGCCACAGACTCTGAGCCCCAATTGCCATGCTAGTACTTCTGGTACTAAAGTTGTTCATGAGAAGGTCATACCAGAAAAACAAACTCTAAAGGCCAAACCAAAACAAAGTTTGAAAACTAATGAACCTGGCAGACACTCTAACAAAAGGAAAAGTTTTCAGAACAATAATAATCAACGGCCTAACCCTATCAGACAATCTCATGACAATGGTATCAGAAACTGCTATCAGAAAGGCAGATATCAAGAGAAGATTAACTATAGGCAGAAGAGGTTGTCTGGTCAACCTCAGAAGTCTAAAGTTAAGCGCTCCTCTGATCTTGACAGTATATGGGACTTCTTTCCAACAAAGAAGGCTATGCAGAAGTATGCAAACAGAACGCATGATCCTCACAAGCATCTGCCCAAAGTGAATCATACATCTGTTTACTACAACTACCAGGTGGACAATGGGTACCATCCACCAAGGTTTCAGTTGATGAGACCAAAATGGTACCAACTACCAAGACTGCATTACCCCCCAGGACCCAACATTGCTTGGGTACCTAAATCCTCCTTTTGATCTTGCAGGAACAGTGTGCTGGAGCTATCTCAGAACAAGAATGGTATATTGATAGTGGATGCTCCAGGCACATGACAGGTGACAAGAGTTGCCTATCAGAGTTCCAGAAAATCAATGGACCCAGAGTCACTTTCGGTGGAAATGACAAGGAAGGGCAAACAAAAGGAAGAGGGAAGCTGATCAAGAAACAGATAATCATTGAAGATGTCTCATATGTCAAAGGTCTAAAGTTCAACTTGCTGAGTGCTAGCCAATTTTGTGACAAAGGCTACACAGTTGAATTCACCAAGACCTTATGCTATGTCAAGCATGAGACAACCAAAGAAGTGGTTCTTACAGCCAAGAGAAGGAAGAACATCTATGTTGTTGACTGGCAAACAGCAAAAGATGGAACTTGTCTGATAGCAAAAGACAATTCAAAGCTAAGCTGGGACTGGCACAAGAAGCTTAGCCATCTGAATTTCAAAACCATCAACAAACTGGCAAGGGAACACATTGTAGATGGTCTGCCTGACATTGTTTACAAGAAGGAGACCCTCTGCAGTGCTTGTCAGAAAGGCAAACAAGTGAAGACCTCATTCAAACCCATAGCTGGAGATCTTTCTACTTGTCCTCTAAATCTGATCCACATGGATTTATTTGGACCAGTTGAAACTCCCAGTGTTGGTGGAAAAAGATATACTCTTGTTATGGTTGATGATTACTCAAGATATACTTGGACTGTGTTCCTAACCAAGAAAAATGAAACTCTTCAGAAGTTGCCATCTCTGTTAAAGCAACTTCAAACTGAGAAGAACATGAAGGTCAGAACAATCAGATCTGACAGAGGAACTGAATTTGTCAACAAAGTGATCAAAGACTTCTGTGATCAGAATGGTACATTCCATCAACTTTCTGCTGCCAGAACACCCCAACAAAATGGTGTTGCAGAAAGAAGGAACAGAACTCTGAAGGAAGCTGCAAGAACTATGATTGCAGAATCAGGACTGCCCATCAGATACTGGGCTGAAGCTATCAACACTGCATGCTACACTCAGAATAGAAGCATGATCCACAAAAATCATCAGAAGACCCCCTACGAGCTGTGGAAAGGAAGAAAGCCAAACATCAGCTACTTCCATGTGTTTGGATGCAAATGTTACATTCTAAACAATGGAAAGGAGAACCTGAAAGTATTTCAAGAAAAAGCTGATGAAGGTGTATTCTTAGGCTACTCAAGTTCAAGCAAAGCCTACAGAATACTTAACAGGAGAACTCTACAAGTTGAAGAATCCATTCATGTCAAATTTGATGATGGTACCTCTGCAGAAGAATTATCAGAAACTCTGCAGAAGATCAACCTTGAAGACAAAGGTGCAGAACTATCAGAAGAGGTCATCAACAACCCTATATTCTCAACTCCTCCTGCCAATCCAGTTCTGATAGACAAAGATGAAGATGAAGATGATGTATCAGAAGATGAATCATCAGAGTTACCTAGACAGCAACTATCAGAACCTGATCTAACTTGGTTAAGAGACCATCCTCCTAATCAAGTGATTGGTCAAGTTACCAGTGGAGTAAGGACCAGATCTGCATCAAGAAGAGAAGCCATGTTCACCTGCTGCATATCCCAGATGGAACCAATGTGTGTGGAAGAAGCTCTAGAAGATTCAGATTGGATCAATGCAATGCAAGAAGAGCTGACACAATTTGAAAGGAATGAAGTTTGGAAACTTGTTCCCAGACCAAAGCATCAGAATGTCATTGGAACCAAGTGGGTATTCAAGAACAAAGCAGATGAAGAAGGCAACATTGTAAGGAATAAAGCAAGGCTTGTAGCAAAGGGATACTGTCAAGAAGAAGGCATAGATTTTGATGAAACCTTTGCACCTGTTGCAAGATTGGAAGCAATCAGGATATTCCTAGCCTATGCTGCTTACAACGACATCAAAGTATACCAAATGGATGTCAAGAGTGCATTTCTGAATGGAGAACTTGAAGAGGAAGTTTATGTTGAACAACCTCCAGGTTTTGTCATTCCTACTCAATCTTCTTGTGTCTACAAGCTTAGAAAGGCCCTTTATGGTCTTAAGCAAGCTCCCAGAGCTTGGTATGACACATTGTCCCTATTCTTAGTAAACCATGGGTTTACTAAAGGAAAGGTGGACAAAACTCTATTTCAAATCTCTGTTGCTAATCATATTCTGTTAGTGCAAATTTATGTTGATGATATTATATTTGGAAGCACTAATCCAGAATTATGCAAGAAATTTTCTCAAGTTATGCAGAAGAAGTTTGAAATGAGCATGATGGGAGAACTCAGTTACTTTCTTGGATTACAAGTCAAACAAGTACCGGAAGGCATCTTTATCAACCAAGGAAAGTACACCAGAGATCTCATCAAGAAGTTTGGAGTAGATGGAAAATCTTCAGTCAAAATTCCAATGAATGCATCTCAAGGCATTGGACCAGATGATGAAGGCAAAGATGTTGATGCAACAACTTATAGAGGAATCATTGGATCTCTCCTCTATCTGACTGCAAGCAGACCAGACATAGCTTTTGCAGTAGGAATATGTGCCAGATACCAATCAAAGCCCAAGGAGAGCCATCTAGTAGCTGCTAAGAAGATTATCAGATATATCAAAGGAAATCCAAACGCAGGACTATGGTATCCCAAGGGAGGTAATTTTGAACTAATTGGCTATTCTGATTCAGATTTTGCAGGTTGCAGATTGGACAGGAAGAGCACTTCTGGTCATTGTCAACTGCTAGGTGGGAGACTTGTCTCCTGGTTTAGCAAGAAGCAGAACTCAATCTCAACTAGCACTGCTGAAGCTGAGTATATTGCTGCTGGAAGTTGCTGTGCTCAATTACTCTGGATGAAGCAACAACTCAAGGATTATGGAGTGCAAGCAAAGGAGATCAAACTGTTATGTGATAACACAAGTGCCATTGCCATCACTCAGAATCCTGTGCTGCATTCAAGAACCAAGCATATTGAGATCAGACATCACTTCATCAGAGATCATGTGGAGAAGAAGCACATCTCAATTGAGCATGTCCCAACTGAAGATCAGCTTGCAGATATCTTAACCAAACCTCTCTCTGAGGCAAGGTTTAACAAGCTAAGAGAAGAATTGGGAATGATGGATGATCTTCCCAGAGATGCATGAATCAGAGTTGTAGAAGTATCAGATGTGGACTCAACAGAACATCCCATCTCTGATACTCAAGCGTCAGAAGCTTGAATCAGAATCATGAAGGCTCAGACTTGCAAAAGTCAGAGTTGCAGGAAGGATCAGACTTGGTATTCAACAGAGGTCCTCATATCAGAACATCTCTATCTCTGATACAAGGGCTAATACCTATCAGAGTGGCTGTGGACTTAGAAAAATTTTCTAAATTTCGGACGAGACTATTCAATAAACCGGAAGTTACTATTTTACCCCCGGTAGTTATTACCACTTTTGGAAAACGGCTTTCCGCCCGCATTCCATTTATTGCAACCTCGAAACCATAAATTATATCAAACGTCCACTAACCCAAATTCATATATACTCCTTCTGAAAACCTAAATCACTACTGCAATTTCACTCTTCGACTTCAAGCTTTATTTCTTCAAATCTCCAACCTTCAAACCTCTCAAATTCTTCCAAGGATACAAAAATGAAGTTCATCAACATTTCAGATCTCTCAGAGGCTGAGGCTAAGTCACTAGTGAACAACATTGCCACCGGAATGAAGGTCGACATGTCCTCACTACCTCTGTTGGCAGAAAATCAGAAAACAATGAGGGCGGTCATCGCCGGGATGAATGACTCCCAACTGACCAAGATAGTGGCTCATCCTTATGAGCACTTCAGCAACTTGGATGTGGCTGAGTTTTATCTCAACGCCTACATCGCTGACAACACCATCCACTCTCAAGTCCAAGGGACGGACCTGAAGATTGATGCTGATACGCTCAACGAGTTCTTCAACATCGAACTCGACTCTCAAGACGTTGATACCCCTACACTCATCGACTTGGAGTCAGTCGACATCTCTGTGAAGACGTTTGTGCACACTTACTGCCGAGAAGATGCAACAGGCATAGAGACCCTGTACATGAAGAAGAATGCTCTCAAGAAGGACTTTGAGAGGCTGATGAGCATTATGCACCGGTGTTTGTGGTGCAAAACGAGTTCAACTGATCAGATGAATCACGCCAACTCCAAAGCTCTATATGCTGTTCACAGAGGGATGAACATCAACTGGGGTAAAGTGCTGTTTCAATCCATTTCTGAGTCCATATCCAAGAAGGACAAAAAGACTGGCATGTTCTCTACAAAGATGGGTCATGGACTTCTGATCTCCAGGCTCATCACTAACTCCATGATAGCTCTCAGAGAAGTCACCTCTGTGGATCACACAAAGACCATCTTCCTCACCATCTCTCCCAAAGTCAACATTGCCATTGCTGCTGAGCTGAAGAAAACGAGCAAGCAGGAGCAGAACAGGAAGAACGTGGTTGAGAAACCTAAGGTTGCCCCCAAGAAGATATCTAAAAGGGCTGTAACCGCCTCTGAGCAGTCCAAGGCAAAACCTGTTCCAACTCCTAAGAAGAAGTCTAATCAGAGTGCTAACATTGCTCCTTCTGAAAAGATTGAACCAGAGGAGGATGTATCAGAAAAGGAAGAATCAGACTTGGTTCCTAAAATCACTCCTCCAAAGAAGCAAAAGCAAAAGAGGAGAAGAAGAGCAATCATCAGAAGTGACTCTGATGACTCTGCTTCTGATCACATGCAAAGGAAGAAGAAGAAAGAAAGCACCTCTCATCAGAAGTCAGAAACTCAGGGGGAACCTGAGCCGGAATCCTTACCAGACATGCCTCTGATGACTCCATCAGAAGTTCATCAAGCATCCCCTGTCAGAGAACCTACCACAGAGTTTCATAAGGCTCTGGATAAGCAGTTTGAGCGTGTGCTAGCTTGGAGAGAATGGAGAATGGGTCCCCTTCAGAAGATTCTTCAATTCTTCCCCTACTATGAAGCTGAGGAAGTTGAAGTCCTCAAGTGGGTGGGAACAGATGATGTCTCACAATGCTTTGACATTGAATTTCTCGAAGCTATTCTAGAGAAGAAGAAAGCCAACTGCAAAGGCAAGGCTATTCTGATATCCAGCTCACCAGAGGAGCATATCAAGCCTATATCTGAGCATGAAACTCCCATCTTTGAAGAATGGCTCATAGAAAAGAAGAGGAAGGAATCGCTGAGAAAGTATCCTTATCTCCCTCACTTCCATGGAGAACCATCTTCTGTCAATGATCTAGCTCTGACAATGAAGAATCTGATCAGAGAATGGAGAGCATCTCATTCTGAAGAAACCACTCTTGAGGTAATCCCTAACTCTCCATCTCCATCTCTTCAAATTGTAACAGAATCCCATACCTCACCTCCCAGGTATCCATCCCCTACACCCACAACACCTAATTACACTCCACCACCTTCACCTCAACCTCCATCACGTTCATCCACTCCAACACCCAAGAAAACCCCATCCCCTATCCATCTGAAATCCCCCTCTCCTCACAGAACTCCAACCCCTTCACCTAAGAAGCCCTCACCTAAACAACCATCACCATGTAAACTCCTCACCCCCATCAGAAACCGTTCACCATCACCACCACCATCTCCAAAACAATCATCCTCTCAACCTCTGCCCTCACCCCAGCAAACACCTCTGCAGATTTCATCATCAGAGCCATCCCCTCAGGCTCCTCCTCAATCCCCTCCTAAATCTGATCAAGTTCTAGCCACCAGTCAAGCTCCTCAAAGCTTCCTGGCTGAGATAGAGCACGTGGGACTCCAGATTGTCAAGGGTATGGACAAAATTCTTGATGCTGAGCATACCACAGACAACCATCTCACCGTCTATAGTGAAAAGCTAGCAGAAGGGATTAATGTGCTGCTCAAGAATGTAGGCATCATTGCTATGGCATTTGAACAGCACAAGGACAAAACAGCAGAAAGTCTGGGAAACATTGCTAAGGAAGTCGATGGAATCAACGCTGTCCTCTTTCATCACTCCAAGGCCATTGAAGAGCAGGATAAAGCAATCAAAGACATCTCTGACTCCATTGATGATCTCCAGTGGTCCTCTGACAAAGCTCGTGAAGAGATTCAGGCTGTAGAAGGACTAAGCAAAGACAATAAAGAACTCTCCATCAAATTGATCAATAGTGGAAAGGACAGAGATCACAAGCTGACTCTCCTTGAAGCTACCACAAAAGATATTCAGTCTGCAGTCACTAAACAGAAGGAAATCATTGAGGGTCTGGCCTCTGTCACTCAGACTCTGCCAAGTGCCCTTGAAGTTATTAAGGAAAATCAGGCCACCGAATTCTCAAAGATTGAACTCCTCCTTGGTGATCTTGCTGATGCCAAAAAGGGGGAAGATAGAAATGAACAGACTAGAACTGCAGAAGGACCAAGCACCAGAGCTCTGACTCCCATCTCTGGTACTCCTGATCCTGCTATATACTTTGAGAAGACCAGACAGAAGCAGATTGATGCTGGTATCCAAAGACCAACTCCTCCTCGCTCTAAGAAAGGAAAGAAGACAGGCTCCACTTTCACTTTAGCCCAATGGCTCAACAGTGACTTGGCTAAACCTGATGCTGCTCAGTTCAGAGAAATGAAGAAGCATATGACCCCTATTCAACAAGAGAATCTAATCCTAGATAAAGACGGGCTGATAATTATTAATCATGGTGGTTCCATGAAAGAAGCAGAAGAATGGTGGCGAATGAAAGTGATCCCTGGCAAGGACCTTTCAGAAGCCATCAGAAATTATCTGGATTGCAAGCTTGAACCTGCTTGGTCAGGATATCAGAATCCCAGGAATCTTGCTACAATTAGAGCTAGGGTAAATGCTGATCTGAAGGAAATTGATGCAAAGGAAGCTCAACTAGAAGAGGAAGACTTCTAAACTCTATCATCTTGTTGCTTTAAATATCCTTCTTTAATAAGATAACCAGCTTGCCTCTATTTTGCATGGCAATTTTAATTTTTTTTTTCTCTATTGCATTCTGTTTATTTATGCTCTGATATCTTGTGCTATTGTTATTTATCTGATTGATTGTATCTTACTCTTACTATTCTCCTATGCCAAGTGCCCACCAAGATTTTAAATGAAAGTTTTTTTACCTATCTTCTTTATGGTGAAAGGCACTTCTCTGGAAATAGTTTAAGGGTTTTGGCATCATCAAAAAGGGGGAAATTGTAAGGAATAAATGTAACTAGATTTTGATGATGCTATAGGATTAGAAAGTTAGAGTACCCCCAAATTAGATTTTATGTATTAGAATTTTTAATTATAAGTATTAGTGTAGTCGACGATCAGAGTTGCTCTACTTTGGATCAGATCAGAAGTGCATCAGAACTGCTCGACCAGACTTGCTCTATGAGAACTGCTCCATCAGAGTTCTCTTACCAGAAGTCCATCAGAGTTGCATCATGAGAGTTGCTGATAAACCTGGACATCTGATAGCCGATGAGAACTACAGATCAGAAGTACTCATCAGCGGACCTATCAGAGTCAGAGTTCAGTCAGAGAACAGAACTCCATCAGAACTCAACTCATCAGAAAGCCTTCAGAATCCAACATATCAGAAGAACCTGATCAGAGCCCGACGAACACTTAGAAAAATCTCAAGCAACATCCAACAGCTCTGAATTCAACGGGTAAAAACATCCAACGGCTACAAGACTGTGCATGAAAGGAAAGCATTTAATGCACATTAAATGAGCCTGATACGCTGAAGGATTGATTACAAATGATTGACCAAGGAATCCGGGAAGATATATTATAAAAATAGAAACCTTCCAAAACGGCGGTCAAGTCAACTGTACGCACATTTAATGCAGTTGTCTCCTCCTCCAACGGGCAGACAACCTCAGTATATAAGCTACACACCGAAGAACAGAAAAATAACTTTGCTACAACTTTTGCTCATCATCATTCAAGCTCTCTTGAATTTAAAATTCTACAACCTTCAACAAGACAAGCTTACGTTGGGAAGATTCAAACTCCAAATCTTTCATCCCCAACAAACAAGCAAAGTACATCCTGTTCTTCAACTCTTCAAGAACTTCATCTAACATCATTTGTAACGAAGCAAGTTGGAGGAAAAACTCTGTTTTTCAAAGGATCTTCTGCAAAGAAGGGCGTCCAAGTAACTGCAGTAGTGAAGTGGTGAAACTTCCGGGAAGCTGAGTGAAAGGACCAGCCATCAGGGCGTGGAATTACATCCTGGGTGGCATCTAGACTTGAAGAAGACGAGGAGTGCTTCTTAAGTGCTAGGATTTAGCTTTGTAACCGATCTACTTCAAAGCTAGTGGAACAGTGGACTAGAGGAACGAGTTGTTCCTTGAACCACTATAAAATATCCGGTGTCATTTACTTTACTGCAATTTATATTTCTGCACTTAGGATATTAACTGAGTAACTCTAAGACTTGGAATCTGTGTTCAGCAGATCTTGTTTTCAGAGTTATCAGAAAGGCATCTGCCTTAGTGTTTCTGAGGCTACCCGGACAGATCAGAATCCGCTGCCAAGGCCAGTTCTGATATCAGAACCAGCCTTTCTCTGTCATCAGAATCAGACCTTCTCTGATAAGTCACTTCGGACTTAGAGAAAATTTGAAAAACGAACCAGTCTATTCACCCCCCCCCTCTAGACTGGTTACCATATTAAACGGGACCAACAAAATTAAGCCAAAAAACGCACTGACACACAAATTAATTAAGCAAAAAAAATTACTGCCACACCAATATATGAACCACAAAAACTATTGGGCCCCTCACACCTATTGCTCCTGCAATGAATTATGTACGGACTATGGAGAATGAACATAGACTGCCAAGTACTTAGTTTGCTAACTAGAAGGTGTGATTTGGAGGAGTGAGTTGCTACTTGGCTATGGGTGTTGGCTAAGCAGTGGATCAGAGAATTGAGGAGTTGGGAATTCTGTACGAAAGAGGATTGATAGCTTCTCCAAAGTAGGCGATAATTGCCTCAAGATGACGGTGATTTTTGTTTAAATTGTCCAAACCGACATAATTAGATATAAACAACTGAAACTTTTGGTTGTTCAAGTGAATACCTTGAACAACATGAGGTCCGCCACTGTGGGGATGGGTCACATTAAAAAGTGTATAGAGAACAAATTTTCCGTTATATTTGACATAAGACCATTCTTAAGTCTTGAATTCATAATCTTTTAATCACATATTCACACAACAACACCATAACCGGTGCGTTAAGTCTCACAAACACCGCAACTTTTTAATTCGTTATAGTTTTTCCTTTTCTGCTTTTTCAAAAACTTATCACTATTTTCAAGTGTTTGCAAATTTGGGTTTTTAATTTTCAAAACAACATGTTCATAGCAACTTAGCAAGTCTAATTGCTTTTTCAATTCATTAAGAACATTTGAGGCCTACAAGATACAACTGTTTAGATAGTGAAACAAAAAAATAAATATTGGTAGTAATAACAAACTAGCCAGAATTTTATGTTATTTGTTAATAATTTTCAAGGATTACATGATTAGCATAAACGTGATTACTCTGACAGTTCGACTTGACTATACAATTTAAATCAATACCCCATTTTGTCCCAATTTGGAACTCACTCATTGCCTTTTGGAACGGAATTTCACGTAGGCCAATTTTCCTAAAGATTACCTTTATACCGAGTACCTTTATGGGCCTTATGGCTAGTGACGTGAAGAAGTGGGGTTGAATTACTAGAGGCTGATTCTAAAGTAAAGAAAGGAGAACACTTGATAGGAAAGTTTTTCCTTTTTTTAAGAACCAGTCTACAAAAGAAATGGTTGCACACAAACACTACGTAAATAAAAACTACACATTCTCTTTTTGTAATCATATACACTAAGCATGTGTATTTCACCGTTTTAAATTCGAAATCATAAAAAAATCTTTTCTCTAGTTTTCATCTTAATAAAGAGTGATGGATTCAATTCACCAAATCCTCTCGTCACATACATATTCTTCATATTAACCCCTCAATGGCTTAAAAATTAAGTCAAAATCTTTGTGTTATAAATTATAATTAGTCGTTCACAAATGCTAAGAAAAAGTGATGTACATAACACTTTGAAAAACAAATTTAACAATTTAAAAACATGTGACCTAATGTTATATGAGGGAGTATATGGCTCAGGGACCCCCGACTCACATACTCCTACTTATCTCAAACAAGCCCAATAGGCCCAAGAAGCACATAAAGCCCAGATGTGATGGCCCAAACTTAAAGGAGCCTAGGATACACATAGAGGAGCCTTCGGCACTATAGCTGAAGGCACCAAAGTCCAAGAGACGACTGATTTTTGACCCGCGAAGCTACTGGGAGATTCTGGCTAAAATAGCAGCCTCTGGCTAAGGGGTGCCCTCGGCACACATTTCGAAGGGTCTACTCTCAGCGAAGATTTCCTCTGGAGACATGCAAGCACCGCATTCAATGCGATGTCACGTCCAATCACCGTATTTAATGTGGTGCCACATGCAATGCCGGCGCCAGCTCGGCTGGAGTGACCCTCAACCACTAATTATTTGACACGTGTACGCGTATTTAATGCGCCTAGCATTTATGGCAGCTATAAATAGCGCCTTCTTTTCCTCTGTAAACAGAACGAGTCCATTGAATATAATCTGACTTTCTCTTACTTATTGCTTTGACTTCTCTCTAGATATCTCTCGTGATATCCTTCGGATAAGCTACCCCCGGGTACACCATCCATCATTATACTCTCTCTGTCCCCAAAACAAGTACCTCATTGTTTTTCACACATATTAAGAAAATAAATTTACCGAGGAGTAAACCTTACTGTTTTGGCATTGTTTTGATGTAGATAATTTCCCAAATAAGGAACGTGGAACTTAATTCAAGGATTACTAAAAAAGGAATGGAAAACTTGTTTCAGGGACGAAGAGAGTAATAATTAAACAGTAAACATGTATATAAAGACAACTTTTCATGTCCAACCGACCTGAAGGGAACTGTCGTCCGACTGAGGGCATTTTGGGAACTTCCCGGTGGAATTTTTTGATAATTTTTTTTTTTTGAAATGTTCTTCATCAAGTCTAATTTATCCATACCAAATTTCAGCTAAAAAATCAATCGGGAAGACAGTCAAATAATTTCTTGAAGATAACTGCACAATTTATACATATTTAATTGCACAGTTTTCTTAAATAATTTATTTAACTGCCTTCTCGATTGAATTTTTAGCTGAAATTTGGTATGAATAAATTAGACTTGATGAAGAACATGCTCAAATTGTTTTTTGAGAATGTTCTTCATCAAGTCTAGTTTATTCATACCAAATTTCAGCTAAAAATTTAATCGGGAAGGCAGTCAAACAATTTCTTGAAGATAACTACACAGTTTTCTTAAATAATTTATTTAACTGCCTTATCGATTGAATTTTTAGCTAAAATTTGGTATGAATAAATTAGACTTGATGAAGAACATGCTCAAAAAAGTTATCGAAAAATTTCACCGGGAAGGGTCGGAAAGTTTACCAAGATATTCAAATGTGATAAACATTTTTATTTTATTCGACAATTAGATTTATTCATACAAAGTGCTATGTATGCATAATTATATGGAGTAACATATTCCCTTCATCTCATAAAATTCTTCCCAATGTTTAAAAAAGAAAGAACAAAGTGAAAAGAAAATGTATAATTATGATCGAGTAAGAAAACATTGAATTGAATGAATACTAACAATTTTTTGGGACATCAAGTGGAAATAATTATATGGGTCGAAGTAAGCATTGGCTATATTTTTAAGACTCGGAGCATTAAATCCATCATCTAACAATGTCAGAAGATGCCAACAGTTGCAAAAAGTGGGATTGAATAGTAAAGCATTAATTTTTGTTACTAGTCATTGCCATATTGAACCAATAAAATATGACATGTCCTGGAGAAAGTACGCTTCCATTTCAATGCTTGTTATCCTCACATATGTATATATAGTTTTTCGTACATAATACATAGGTAATGATTATGTGATAAAGCATCAAAGCTTAAATTGATGTTTGAAACTAGTCGCAAGTGGGCAACTTAATAAAATTGAACAATCTCAAATGTTTTGTATAAGACTACCAAATCACAAAATCCGTGAAGGGAAAAAACATTACATAGGAGCGAATCGAGCCTTGTACATGCAAATGTATGCCATATGCCAATCACCTGAAACCCATCCAAAGAGAATATAACAAGGCATTAGATCTTGGCAATAATCATATTGCTTTTACTTTCTGTTTAAATGTTTAGAGCCAGGTACGTAACACTTACCTCCTCCAGAAAGTTTAGTAATGTCTTCCTCACGCTGTATTGTTGGATTGTCATCATCAAATTGAATCCATTTACCTAGAGTTAATAAAACATAAAGCATAAGAGTTGTGTAAATTAGGGTTGAACGGAAAAATTGAAAACTAATGACACCAAACTGACTAGATTGAACCAAAATCAAATGGGTCATTTTCAATCACTTAACCAAGCCTATAACCAAGCTCGGTCTTTTGTTTAAAGCATAATGTTTCAGTTTATAACTGGCCGAACCTAAAACTCGGGATACAAAAAGATAGAATTACAATAAGAATGTAATACACAATATATAATACAAGAGCAGGCTTGAGAGTAAAGCCGTAAAGCTTCAAAGAGTTATCATGCTGCTCAGACGCCAATTTCTTGATGATGACAGTAATTTGTTATACTAATACAGCATGCTAAGATTCCATTTCCATGTCCATGCATGGGGTTTGAAGGAACCGCTCTTTCTAGTTCACACAATAACACTCACTAAAATAAAACACTAGTCTGATCAATTCCATACAAACAATGGTTGTAGATTCCTTTATGTTTGGTTTGGTATTACCTATATGATACTTTTTGAGGGGTTCCTACATGGAAATTTGATACTTCAAATTTTCAAAAAAAAAAAATGCAAGAAATTATACTCCCTCCGTTCTTTAATATAAGTCCTCTTGGGCTTTGGCACGGGTTTTAAGAGGAAAATAGTAGGGGTAGTGTAAAAGGTGTAATGAGTAGTGGGTAAATGAAAAAGTAGGAAAGAGAAAGGGGTAATGGTAATAAAAGTGGGGTATAAAGGTATATTTAAAGTAAAAACTTTCCTTAAATGGAAAGGAGGACAAATAAAAAAAAACGTCCCAAAAAGGAAAGAAGGACTTTTATTAAAGAACGGAGGGAGTATACCTTTTCTTGAAATAATATGATAGCAAAATACTGCATTTAATAAAAAATACTATCGTATTAATTTTACCCTTTAACAAATAAGAACTAGCACTACTGCTTAAGTTTTACCAACGTGTCTTGTCCTTCACTGATTTTAGACTTTTTGTTAACTAACCGCAAGTTGTTTATAAGGGCAGAATATATTGGAAATATGAGTAAAAAGGAATTGTTTGTGGTATGTAAAAGATAATTTGGACTCCTGAAGACCTGAACAGGGCTGAACAAAAAATGAATTTCATATAGAAAGGCATTACAGGTGAGTGCAAAGCAGGTGGGAAATAATCATTAAAAAGGATTATAATCTTGAAATACAAAGCAATCTCTACCTGTTAATTAGTTTATTAACTTTAGTAAACCACTCAACCAAACCAAAAATTGACTGACCAGACCGACCAGTTACTTTCTGGAACCCGACCAACCAAATTCTTATCAGTACGGTTCTCAGATTCCCCTTTCAGTCTTCCCAAAACCGACCAAACAGAATCAATGAACACAGCTGTATTAAACATAAATGTATGATTGAGAGGAACTGACCATTTTCTTGCTTGACCCAGGCAACATAATGCCCAGAGTCTGCACTTCTTCCCTTATGAGTCAGCACAGCAACTAAATCATATACACCAGTCAAGTGTTGTTCCTTTCCAGACATTGCACCTAAAGTCGAAATGTTTGTCAGTTACATTCCACCAAAAAAAGAATTACTTTTAATTTTTGTCAGTCCAAGTGTCCAACAAATATAATTTCAATATCTTTATTGAGTAATTTGAGCCGTGTAATGAATTTTTCATTCCCATAAGTCACTAATTTATATATAACTTGCTGTTTTTTTAATATATATCTTGCTGTAACCCTACTTGAACAACTACATAAGTATTATTAAAAATGCATTAACTCATTAAGGATTATATATGGAAAATAAAGGTATATTTTAATGCTTCAACTATAC
Source organism: Cuscuta epithymum (assembly GCA_945859915.1). Lineage (NCBI taxonomy): Eukaryota > Viridiplantae > Streptophyta > Magnoliopsida > Solanales > Convolvulaceae > Cuscuta > Cuscuta epithymum. Next base: position 5,094,737 of record CAMAPF010000006.1, read on the forward strand.
AAACTATTACCTTCGTCCCTGAATTATCTTCCAACTGGGGTTTGGCACGTGGATTGAGAAAGTGGGAATTGTCTGGTGGAGAGTTGTGTAGAGTAGAGAGAAATGGGTAAGAATGTGTAAGAAATATTGTGAACCACAAATTCTTTGCCAAAAAGGGAAAAAGGAGATTAATTTGGGACGGACAAAAAGGAAAGATGGAAGATAGTTCAGGAACGGAGGGAGTATCTGTTAACCAATAACAACATTACCCCAGTGCCACAAAGGCTCTCACTTATGGTGGGGTAAAGGGGTCGGATGTATGCATCCTTACCCCAGTACTAAAGCACAAAGAGACTGTTTCCAGATGACCCATGATAAAAATCGTGTTGAAAATTGCATGGACTGACTGTTGTTTCATATTAAAAAGGCATAGACAGTTTAGTGAGCCATTTTGCTTTATTTCATCATACTCCCAAGCCAAAAATAGTGAGTCTTTAGCTCCATTGGAAATGATGGAAATGGAGGGTATCTGTTAACCACTTAACTAAGAACAAAACAACAACATTCAAGCCTTAATCCCAAAAGATTTTGGGGTCGGCTAACATGAATCGGACCATGAAAACAGTGCCAAAAAGAGAAGACACACAAGAAGGAAAAAAGAAAAAGAAAAAAAGTAAGATAAAACAGATAAGTCGATAAGATAAAGATAAATACTCCCTCTGTCCCTAAATTTACTTCCATTTCGCTTTTCGAGAGTCAACTTAAATCACTCTTAAACTCTTACTTTTTGTATCAAAAATTTATGAAAATTGATTTTTTTTTGCAGGCTTTGTAGCGGGTTTAATGTAGTTTCTGAATATGTAAATTTTATTTACTAAAAATAATCCGAGTTTCCACAGGGATCATTTAACTTTATCGTCGGTCAACCTTCGTAATCCGCAATTGGAACAACATTCAGGGACGGAGGGAGTATAAGATAACAATAACCTGAGAACATAAGAAAGATAAAAAACAAAAAGATAAAAGAACATAAACAAGCTTGAAGATAAAAATAACATAAGAATATAAAAAGATAAAGAAGATAAACGATAAAACAAAAGGATAGAGGAAAGATAGAAAAGGGATCAATCGTCCAAATGAATGTGCGTCCTCCATTTTGCTCTCTCCAAAGCCATAATCTCGTCCAACTCAAGAAGACGCATATAAGTTCTAATTCCTCTAATCCAAGTCTGTTTGGGTCTTTATCTCCATCTCCTCCCCGCCTCTTCTCCCCACCTCTCAAGTCGTCTAACAAGTGCATCACTCGGTCTTCTAGCACATGACCAAACCACCACAAACGAGACTCCTGCATCTTATCTTCTATATTTGCTACTCCCACCTTTTGTGTGATTATCTCATTCCTCAAGCGATCTTTTATGGTATGATACCATGTGGAAATATTTACTACCTAAATCCCCCAAAAGAAGGACGTCCCATTTAACCACAATAAACTGTTATAGTTTTTGTGAGATACAATTATGAGAAATAAACGATTTTAATTATAAATTCAACGTTATATGTTGGATAATCTAAATTAAAAAAATTAAAAGACCTGTAACATTTTGTGGAAAAAAACTTGAAATATAATGAAACATAGATTCTTTTGTTCAAACAGGACTATCTTTCTTTGAGACACTTAAAGTTTTTAAGTAAGACTCTTTTTTGGGACAGATGGATGTATATGCCTATCTTTGCAGATGGAAGGAATGAGTGCATCTTACAACACCTAAGCTACTCTCTCTGAAGCACAATACTATAAGGATGGAGTAATGCCCTAGGCACTGGGGGAACAAAAAATAACTACCCCCTCCACGAGTACCTTCTTGTGGTGCAGACTTTGATGATGACTCTCCACTTCCACTGGAGGATTCCTGCAACCATGGCAGAAAAAATAAATGTATCACACTAAATTAATCTGATGGTGAGTTGGGAATGAGGAAAATGAAGCTTAGGCTAGTGCAAGTAGACAAAAAGTGTGTGTGTGCTAGGTCACCAACATACATCTGCATCAACCATCTTGACATCATTATCTTTTGAACTCGAGCCCTCCCCACTAGCTTTTAAACCAAATTTCTTACCCTCCTCGTCTCTTAAAGCCTGTTTGAAGATGAGAATCACCAATTGAGAGAGAAAAAGTACAAGGAAAAGCATAGACACCTATCAAAAAGTAAAAGTGCACACCTTACGAGGAACTTCCAATCTCTTACGCAAATCATCTGAACACAAGTCAAAGACATCCAATTCCAACGGATAATCTACTTTCTGAATTTAAAACATTGTTTAGTACTAGACTCCATAAATCATTAATACTAACCAGAGAAAATCAATCAGAATGTAACATACTAACACGAATACAAACAATAGAACCCTAAAAATGACACTCAATAACGCAATGTAAAAAATTAGAGTGTATGCAGCACATGCATCTTTTTATGTATACAGTATAGATGCTCTAGTTTTTAGTACTAGTAGAAATTTTGTGTGAGGACATACTATGATACTAGGATCCTCTTGTCGCAATATCAGAATTTGAACATGAAATATACTGGCTCTCCCTTATTCCCATAACTTTCTCAAAGTTCGCCAGACTAGAAAAATGATTTATTCTGCCTGTTAGAGTGACGTGGGGTACACAGCCCCCTAAATTATTCCACCCACACAACGCAAAATATGAATCTTTCCTTTTCATGAGCAAAGCATTTTAATAGACACCTATCCCTTAACCCCCGTGCTTTCCATATTTAGTGAAAACCAATTAACAAAGGAAACATCTTAATAAATGCCATGTGTGAAGAATTAACAAAATATTACCCGTAAAATCTTTGCTTTTTGATTTGATTCCCTTTTCCAGAAAAATCGAACAAACTGAATGGTCAAGTATCTGCCAATCAAAATATAGAATCATCCCAATACAAGTAACATCATTAATCAGCAAAGCAAGTGTGAATTAAGAAGAAAAATAGAACTTTTGGCTAGGAACATCCATTCCAGATACATATGGATAGACCGCTAGAAAAGCTTGAAAACAAAATAAAAAAAGGGAATATTGATGATTGGCTGATGGCAGCACCAATATAAGAGAAGATGCTAATAGAACTATTCCACACCTTGGCAAACCATTGATTCGAGAATCTTTGAGGTAAAGTGCACTACGACCTAAAGTTGGAGAAGCTTTCTCCAGTTCTGATTTCAGGCCCTGGGAATATAAAAAAGTAGGCTGTTGTCTTGATGCAAAGATAAAAACTATCCAAAATGTGAAGAAAAGTTCACAACATAGACATGTTAGTGTGTAGAATTAAGCTTACGTGTTTTAATCCCTCATGCAAATGGTTCACCTCCTGTGAGATGTGGCATTTAAGGGAGTAAACTGATTCAGTCTCTGAACTTTCTTCACCACTTTCTGCACAGTGAACCCTAACACATATCATCAACGAAAATGAAAACGAACATAGAGGTTAGCAAAATACTTTTGATCAACACAAATCTATCAAACAGTTAACAGTCATAAAGAGATGCACAACATAGCAAATGAATTTCAAAAATTAATCTCTAGTTTGACCTCAATAAGATACAGATACAGAAGTGACGATTAACAGCAGAATAGCATTATTTATGCTGTGCCAATTTTTTAAGTCAAAAATGCCAAAGAATAAAAATTCAGCCAAGAAGTTTTGATTATAAATAGACAGTAGACACAATGGATCATTGCAGTGGCTAACCTAAAGAGTAATTATCACTAGACCAGGGAAAGAGTGGGGATAATAACTCTCATACCCTTGGAATGACATTGAATTATGCTAGAAAGTATAACTCACAACTTCATTTTTTCCTATTTATAAGTCAAAGAGAACAAATAGATAAGGTTGGAGAAATACCTACTGACAAGATCAATGCCAAAAATGTCTTTCACTGTATCGGAAGTATCACTGCAAACGTACACGACAAAGCATGACTGGAATTGCATTCAAAGGAGAATTTATCAACTATACTTTCAGAAAAATTGAACAAAATGGAAGTAGCACACATTTATAGAAACCTAAAACAAAGTAACGTAAACTGTAACAAGCATAAAAGAAAGAAAACAAAAAGGTACTGGCAAAGAAAAACGGGAAAACAAAGTACCATACACATGCTAATCGCTTAGAATATACATCAATTAACATTTTGAAGCATGCTAAACGGAGACTTCTTACCTGGATCCCGAAGTTTTAAGAGACTGGGAGAGGGTGTAGAGAATTTGTGTCCAACACTCTTCTGCATCCTGTTATCATTTGCAATGTGTCAATCACAATGTTAAAACGGGGAAAGTCATATATTAGGACTAAAGGACTCTTGGCCACCTGCTGCATGAAGACACCATTGCTGAGCTGGCCAAACTGAGGATATTTCTTACGTAATACCTGTCAACATGACAAAATCCTGTATATAATTATCGTTTGTTAAATGCAAAATTGAAAATCATTATTCCATCATTCCAGTTAGGTACCAATCAATCAATCACAATGCAGAGGAATTGAGGGTACCATTTCAGCTTAGGCATTTTATCACACTGTTCACACTACCTTTCATCTTTGAATGTTGTTAGCCGACCCCAAAATCTTTTGGAATTACGGCTTGGATGTTGTTGTTGTTTGTTTGTCTTCAAAATATTCAAAAAATCAAGATTTCTCAACTTTTTAACATATTCCTAAAATTTTCCAGATACATTTAGACCATACTTCTTAGTGGGTATACAGCATACTAATGCCTTGTTTCATAAATGTCATATCAGCCAATTTTGGCTGGTTTGACCACTTTTAGCTGACTTTAAGTAATCAAACTGCAAATATATGTGTGTGGTTAAAAAATGGTGGTTCAGTTGATTGCCCTCCACTCTCCAGTCTTCACCAAACAATTTCGTAAACACCTCACAATAGTCAATAGCAGCCTTTTCTCCTTTCCTGATAAGAACATTATTCCCATTCCAATACTGCCCTTCACTCAACTGGTTTCTTTTTTCATTCTATTCAATTAAGTACTCCATGCTCAATTTAGATAATAGTACAACAATCAAATTTTTCTCAAAACGACTCAACTATACTACATTATGCTTTATTATTTGTGTTAGAAGTATTATTATATATATACGCACACCTATTGTAATAAATATATACCCTCAGCTGATATAGTCAGGTTGTTAGATCTGATAGTAAGTTTGTTAGAGTCGGTTATATCAGCTGTAGTATATATACATGTACCGATTCATCTTAATTAACACGAGAGAAATTCTTCCTCCTTTCTATCTCTGCTTACTTTCTAATATGGTATCAGAGCTTCAGATCTAGGCTCGGTCTACCATGCCGGAATCTGACTCTACTTCATCTTCAACCTCTGTTACTGGAAATGTCTCCTTTCCAGTAGCATTTTCACATCCTTTACCAATCAAACTAGATTCAAACAACTATCTCCTTTGGAAACATCACATCACGTCTGTAGTTCGTGCGCACAAGCTGTTGAAATTCATAGAGAATCCTCAAATTCCAGAGGAATTCATCGCTGCTGCAGACGGAACTAAATCTGTGAACGATGCGTATATCACTTGGGAACAGCAGGATCAGATGCTGTTCTCATGGATGTTGTCGTCTTTGTCGGAGACACTTCATGCTCGTGTGATTCATTGCCTGAAGTCGCATGAGCTCTGGAGCACGATTAAGGAGTTTTTCAAAGCAAATGTTATCGCAAGGGCCAGACAACTAAAATCCGAACTCTACAATACTGGAAAAGGGGAGCGATCGATTTCTGAGTATCTTATAAACATTCAGACTATCGTTAACAATCTTCGTCTGGTTGGTGAACCGTTGTCTAGCAAAGAGCATATTAATGTTATCCTCGAAGGTCTTCCAGAAGACTACGAATCGTTGGTATCATCTGTAACCTCTCGTAGTACTCTCGAGCCTGTTTCATTGACTGAACTTGAATCCTTGCTGCTAGCAAAGGAGATGCGTCTGAAGAAATTTCATGAATCAACAAAACAAAGTGTGTTCTCAGCTCACGTCGCTCAGGTTGAAACCTCTTCCACAACTGAAACATCTGTAGCTACTGATAATCCCTCCGCGAATATTGCTCAGTTCAGTAACTCAAACAACAATGTCTCTCAACGTGGACGAGGCCGTGGAGGTTTCACTAGAGGCAGAGGTGGCCGCTCTGGTGGTCGTAGCTCTGTAATCTGCCAGGTCTGTGGAAAAAGTGGCCATCATGCTTTGATTTGTTATCACAGGTATAATCCTACCTATACTGTCTCAAACTCTAATTTCACAAATTCTACACCTGAGAATCCTGGAGGAGCAAATTACTGGAATCCACATTCACAAGCTTCTTACTATCAAATACCTCCCCAACCTAAACCACATACCTCTCACATATTTTCTGCTCCATGGAATCATCAGCCCTTTAATTCACCTTCTCCAACTTTTAATTGGGGACATCAACAATCCTCTGCACCATCTGCAAACTTTGCTACCACAACTGCATCTATACTTGGGCCTGTTCCACAAAATCAAACCTGGTTTCCTGATTCAGGAGCAACACATCATGTTACTGCAGATCCACTAAACTTCCAGCATTGTGAGCCTATTGCAACAACTGACAAGCTCTTTATGGGCAATGGTCAAGGTTTGGACATCAAGTCTGTTGGTTTTTCCTCCTTTCCCTCACCTTATCACTCCTCACAATCACTCTTATTACATAATATACTTCATGTTCCTTCCATAACTAAAAATTTACTGAGTGTTAGTCAGTTTGCCAAAGACAATAATGCCTATTTTGAGTTTTATCCTCATCACTGTTATGTCAAATCTCAGGTTTCTAAACAGGTTTTGTTGCATGGAATACTTGGTGAAGATGGCTTGTACAAGTTTCCATGTATTCCTCTTGGTTCCAGTTCAACTGCTGCTGTCACTTCACAAGCTTATTCAGTGTCTAGAAATAATTCTATGTCTCCTTTTTCACTTTTGTCAGCCTGTAATAAATCTCAATCATGTAATCTCTCAGATTCATGTAATGTTTGGCATCTCAGATTAGGTCATCCTCATCCTGAGGCACTTAAATCTGTACTTCAACTTTGTAATGTTTCTGTCAGTAATAAGAATAATCTTCAGTTTTGTTCTGCCTGTTGCCTTGGTAAGGCACATAGACTCCCTGCATATTCTTCCAACACTGTTTATCACAAACCATTTGAACTAATATTCACTGACCTATGGGGCCCAGCACCTGTTATATCCTTTGATGGTTACACATACTATATTGCCTTTATTGATGCTCACACAAGATATACCTGGATATATTTTCTGAAAAACAAATCTGATGCCCTTCCAGCATTCCAAAACTTTTACAACCTTGTCCTCAATCAATTCTCCACATCCATCAAATCTCTCCAATCTGACTGGGGAGGAGAATTTAGATCCTTCACCAATTTTCTGTCTCAAAAAGGGATCACCCACAGAATCATATGTCCACACACACACCATCAAAATGGTGTGGTAGAACGAAAACATCGCACAATTGTTGAAAAAGGACTGTCACTTCTTGCCCATTCTTCATTGCCTTTTAAGTTTTGGGATGCTGCTTTTGCAACTTCAGTACATCTCATAAATAGAACCCCTTCCAAATCAATATCCAATTCTAGCCCATATTTCCAGCTTTTTGGTTCTGTACCAGACTATTCCTTCCTCAGAGTCTTTGGCTGCTCCTGTTATCCTTTTTTGCGACCCTACAACAAGCATAAAATGGATTTCCACTCTGAAGAGTGTATTTTCATAGGGTACTCTTCACAACACAAAGGCTACAAGTGTCTTTCCAAATCTGGGAGAATATACATTTCAAAAGATGTCACATTTCATGAATCAAAATTCCCTTATCCAACCTTATTCCCCTCCAACCAGCCCACCAACATAAAAGTCTCTACACCAAATTCTGCAATCCTCACCATCTTACATCCACATTCATCCAATTCTCAACCAGATACCTCCCAACCGAATACCTCCCATAGCCATGTCTACTCACCACCTACAAATAACATCTCAACCCACTCTAACACTGACTCTACACCTACCAATAATTCTGATCCATCCTCTGTTCCTTCCATATCTGCCATACCTTCTCAACAAGACCACATATCCTCCTCTACTTCCACCTCTTCCTCTTCCACACCTCATCAGTTGACTAACACTCATCCCATGCAAACCAGAGCCAAATCAGGAATTATCAAACCAAGACTTAATCCTACCTTACTATTAGCACATATTGAGCCCAAGTCAGTGAAGCAAGCTCTCTCATCTCCCCAGTGGTTCTCTGCAATGCAGGATGAATACAATGCCCTTATAGCTAATGGTACTTGGTCATTGGTTCCCTTACCACCAGACAAACATGCCATTGGTTGTAAATGGGTCTTCAGAGTGAAAGAAAATTCTGATGGATCTCTTAATAAATTCAAAGCCAGGCTGGTTGCTAAAGGTTTCCATCAGAGGTTTGGATTTGATTTTACTGAAACCTTCTCACCTGTTGTTAAGCCAGTCACTATTAGAGTTCTACTCACACTGGCAGTTTCTCACAAATGGACTGTTCAGCAATTAGATGTCAATAATGCCTTCCTCAATGGGACACTTGATGAAGAAGTCTACATGGTTCAGCCTCCAGGTTTTCAGGCACAGGACCCATCTCTTGTCTGCAAACTCCACAAGTCATTATATGGCCTAAAACAGGCTCCAAGGGCATGGTTTCACAAACTCACTTCTGTTCTTTATACAGCTGGTTTTCAACAGAGCAAATGTGATCCTTCCCTCTTGTTTTTCATGTCCCCAGGAATTCAGATCTATATCCTCATATATGTAGATGACATTCTTGTTATAGGAAATGATTCCTATGCTATTCAAAATCTCATCCAGAAATTGCATTCATCTTTCTCTCTCAAGCACCTAGGAGACATTGATTTTTTCCTTGGTATTGAAGTAAGGAAATTAGGTGATGGCAGCTTGCATCTATCCCAGACAAAGTATGTGAGAGATCTACTGTATCAGACTGGCATGTTAGATTCAAAAGGAGTTAAAACTCCCATGATTAGTAGCTGCAAACTTACAAATACTGGTAGTCCATGTCTACCAGACCCATCTACTTACAGATCTGTTGTTGGCACTCTGCAATATGCCACTCTAACAAGACCAGAAATTAGCTATGCTGTTAACAAGGTTTGTCAGTTCATGGCAGCACCTTTACAAGAACACTGGAAGGCAGTTAAACACATTCTCAGATATCTATCAGGAACTATCACACATGGCATCATCATTAAACCTCTTCCTTTGAACACCATGGCTCTACCTATTTCAGCCTACTGTGATGCTGACTGGGCATCTGATCCTGTTGACAGAAGGTCCACATCTGGTTCATGCATCTTTTTTGGATCTAACATCATCTCATGGTGGTCAAAGAAGCAACAAAAGGTAGCCAGATCCTCAGCAGAAGCTGAGTACAGAAGTCTAGCAGACACAGCTGCAGAGGTCTTGTGGGTTCAATCTCTACTTCAAGAGCTTCAAGTACCATTTTCTACCTCAAAGGTCTACTGTGACAACCTCAGCACTGTACAGCTTGCTCACAACCCTGTTTTACACTCCAGGATCAAGCACATGGAAATAGATCTTTTCTTTGTGAGAGAGAAAGTCCAATCTAAGCAGATTGAAGTTCTTCATATCCCAGCTCCTTACCAAGTTGCTGATATTCTGACAAAACCCCTGTCTGCATCATCTTTCCTTGACTTGAAGACCAAACTTAGTGTGGTTGACCTTTCAAATCAATCACACTAAGTTTGAGGGGGGAATGTTAGAAGTATTATTATATATATACGCACACCTATTGTAATAAATATATACCCTCAGCTGATATAGTCAGGTTGTTAGATCTGATAGTAAGTTTGTTAGAGTCGGTTATATCAGCTGTAGTATATATACATGTACCGATTCATCTTAATTAACACGAGAGAAATTCTTCCTCCTTTCTATCTCTGCTTACTTTCTAATAATTTGAATTAAATTAAATTGATTAAATTGATTTATACTCCGTAGTTACTATTATTTGAGGGTAGTAAATTAAATTGATAAGATGTTTTGCCAAATCAAGAGGATTTTATTGGAGACTACCTAAACTCCTGAGGGAATGGAGGAACTTTAAATAGGGACAGAGAGAGTATTATGTTATATCCTTAACCCAAGCCAATGGTAATATAAAATGTTTGCCCATTTTAGGTTAACTGGATTAAACAAGTTCTTCCAAACTCCAAAGTTTGACATATTATAATTTTAATGTTAGATTCTTCATTTTCCTCTGGTTAAAGTTATGCTTCATTCACAAAAACACAGGTCAAGTGGTGTAACAAGCATACCGTCCAGAACTGCATTGGAGACACTGGTTTAACGTTTTTATCAAGCTCATTAAATAAATCTCGGGTTGCAACTGTCAGAAGATTAGATGAGCTGTCCAAATCAGTTCTCCTGTCCACATAGGGGTACCTAATAGGAAAAGGTAAACCAGCACAACATGTTAACATGAAATAAAATCAATTTAATATGTGCTTTTGATTCACTTCCAATAAATAAATAATGTAAGTTTATGAATGAAAAGAACTCACTGCATCAGAGCAGATTTCAGCTCTGGAACCGAATGAAGGCATTGAACTGTGGAGTTCATATAGCATGTATTTCCAAGATTAAATAAGCCAGCAGAATGACCCTGGCAATGATGAAACGTCTTTTAAGGGGTATTTCAGACTAATAGGGGTAAATTTCCCTGAAGCAAAACCATGCATCATGTTTTGAAACTGAGGGTGATAAACAAATCCAATTAGAGATGAGTAGGTAAAGGGGATCAAACCATCCTAGAAAGGTCCATTATCAAACTATATGTGATAGAAATTCCAAAATACAGACCACATTAATAACTTGCTCCTCTTCTGGCATATCTTCAACAAAGACAGTGCTTTTTTCAGGGGCCTTGACAATTTCATCAGCAGTACCCATCATCATTAACCTTTGTCCCTGGAAAAGAAAACAAAAGTCATGATATCTAATCTCTGAGAACTTCATTAATGGATAGGAGTGTATTACAATTAACCATATGAAATCACGTACCTCTTTGACTCCAACTTTGGACCAGTCAGCATCGTCCTAAATGGGAAATTAAAAAATAAAAATGAGAAGCAGTTTCTCAAGAATGCAACAGAATCCAGACCTGCTGGCCTAGAAAGAAGCACTACAGTCATCCAACTAAAAAAATGATATTCAGAGCATAAACCTTAATATTACCTTCAATAGACCACCCTTAACCATAATTTTTTGCCTCTCTGGTGGTACCCCTGTCAGGTCGAACAACTGGCATTTGAAGACATATGGAGGCTGGCTGGTATCTATTTCCACTGCAGGAAACACCTCCTTTTGCCATTTTACACTGACTGCAACATATTCCAATTACCAAGTTGAATGCTCAAAATGTAACTTCAAAAAAAATCGATTAGAGACGGAAAAAAAATAGTTTTCCTATCATACAGTAATACACCTCCTTCCAATAAAACCAATGCAGCTATCAAATATGAATGCTTAATGCTAAACCGGGCTAATTATAGTTCAAGGCAGTACATTCAGAACCCTAACAAGGCTCAACTATACCATGAAAGCAACCGACTCTGATCGACAGGTTTAGCTAAATAACCTTACATTTAGCTCCTACACTTGAGACTCAAGTGCAAGCAACACGAAATCATCGGGTATTTCGAAGAGGTAATAAAAACAGATTATTGGAATGCTTAATCCCGGGAATAAAATTGAGAATTAAGCTACTGGTCCAGACCTGTAGGCATCGTAATATGGAGCTTCGGCGTTGGCAGGATCGGGGCGGAAGTAGAAGAAGAGTGGAATGGCGTCTTCGGTTTGGTCGTGTTTGAACGTTGCTTGGGACGAGGGCAAATCTCAATCGAGATGAGACCGATATATTGTTGCAGATGATATCAAAATAATTACTGTACGTATTACTCTTTGTTTTATGCAAGTATACTCATCAAATCGGCTGCTACACCCATTAATTATTACTCCGTATTTTTTAAGCAAAACTCTCATTAAATACTGCAACTGAATTTGTCAAAAATGTAATTTATGTTTTTAGTAATAATGTAGAATTAATTATTAATCAGTTTCCTAATTGTATTGGACAACTTATTCATTATAAATATACTCTCAGGGTTACCAGTCTGGTTAAGCATGTTTATTATTCTCACATGTTATCAAGAATCTTGGTTTTATCCTTAAAAAAAATTAGTCTCAATGGCATTGTCCGCCGCTGCCGTTGGGCAGACCACCACCACTGCGCCGATAACGACGGCCGCGACGCACAGCTCGGCAGCGCTGGTTCAGACCACGTCAACGCCTCTCTTGACAGCAGCGCCCTTCTCTATCACCATGCCGACGACCCTCTCCACTTCGTATGCCCTGTTTTCTCTCACGTTTGGCTCGACGTCAGGTGATTTGCAGCCTTCGATTTCAGCGCCATTCCCGATTAGCAGCTCGACCTTGGATGCATCTGTTTGGGTTCCACCGGTGTTCGACTGGTCCTCTCCAGTTGCAGCCAGTTGTCCCACCGGCCGAAGCTCCGCAACACGGTCAGTCCTGACATCCTCCTCCTCCCGGATTTCGTTTGGTGGCCCCACGTTCTCTGGATTGCAAGGCTTAGCGCCGCCGCCTGCGGTCCAATCGATAGGCCGACCGGCAGCTGTCCACACCGGTTCTTTGGAGGCAATTGCACAAGCTATGGGTTTTTCGGCTCCCAATATTACAAAAATTGTTACCACAAAGCTTGATTCGATTGAATATTATCTGCCCTGGTGCACTCAATTTGAATCAATTTTTGTGTCTCACGGCGTCATGGGCATTCTAGATGGTACGATTACTGCTCCTCCTCAATATAATCTTGATACTCTTCGCAGAGAGGTTGTGAACAATGAGTACTATTATTGCTTAAAGTTAGATCAAACAGTTTGTTCTTGGCTATTTGCTACTTTAACCCGTGATATACTTGTTGAAGTTCATACTCTCCAAAATTCCGCTACCATCTGGGAACGATTGAAATATAGATTTATGGCTGCCAGTATGGCTCGTTCTATGGAATTAAAACGCATGTTAAATACTTCTAAAAAGAAAGAAAATCAAACCATGGAACAGTACATGCTTGAAATTCAGAAAATTGCAGATGCCCTTGCCACGATTAATTCCCCGGTCTCCATGAAAGATCTCCTTGAGCAAACACTTTTCGGTCTTGGTCCAGACTATGAGTCCATAATTACTACATTGACTTCTTTTCCTGAGGGACTTGCCTTTGATAAGTTGTGGACCCGACTCGTGGAACAAGAGCAACGACTTATATATCTTCGCTCTCAGGAGTCGTCCTCGCATGCTGCTTTTGTTGCTCAGCCCGTGGCTCCGGCAGCTCCTGGACATGAACCACAAGGTGGCAATCAATATAATCGGGACGTGGGCGACGTGGTCCACATGGCAGTGAAACCTGAGGCCGAGGAAGAGGCTACGGCCAGCAGCTCCAGCCGTTGTACGTTGGCCCCAGGTACGGACAGCAACCCGTCTACTATCAGCCACGACCGGGACAGCAGTCCTAGGGACGTCCAGGTTCAGTTTTATGTAATTCAGTTTTTTCATTGTTACATACGCATCCTTATTTTGATACTCGTACTGATCATGGCTATGCAGGCTCACCTTTAGTTGATGGATAGTTTGGTTTCATTCCCCCGCCAGTTTTTTGTCAAAATTGCTATTCACCAGGTCATTCTGATGTTTCCTGTATGTCTCGTTTTTCCCAGCCGTCTGCTCCTGCTCTTGCTGCATCCATGGGTGATACGAATGACGATGTCTGGTTCCCATACTCCGGTGCTTTCGCGCATATGACATCTCAGGAAGGTACATTTAATAAATATGTTTATTCTGGACCACTTACTATTATTGTTGCAAATGACACAAATTTACCCATTAAAAATATTGACGATATTTTCAGTAATTCCTTGTCAACTTAAGATCTGTTTATCATGTTCCTCAAATTAAATATAATTTATTATCCATCCAAAAGCTGTGTTCTGACAATAATTGCATGGTGATATTTGATAAAAAATCTGTTTTTCTAAAGGACAAAACCACGGGGGCAATTCTTCTTCGGGCTTCCAGTGGCGGAACCAGTCTCTACCCCATTCGCCTATATCTTTAACCAGCTTTGGTTTTAGTTTCTAGTGTGCCGCCTGGACCACTGTGGCATTGTCGCTTGGGACATTGTGACAGTAGAGTTTTAGATGGTCTTAAGAAGTTTGGTCAACTATGTAGTTTGTCTTCTCTTAATCATGATTGTTTGTCGTGTCATTTGGGTAAATCTTCGAGATTACCTTTTCAAGATGTTTTTCATAGTGCTAGCAAACCATTATTTTTAATACATTCAGATGTTTGGCAATCTCCAGTTCTATCTTCTTCTGACTTTAAATATTATGTCTCTTTTATTGATGACTTCTCTCGTTTCACTTGGATATATCCCATGCGTCGTAAAAATGAAGTATTTAATCATTTTAAATCTTTGAAGTGTCTGGTGAAAAAATTATTAGATCATAAAATTATAATTTTTCAAAGTGACGGAGGGGATGAGTTTGATGATTCAAGCATGCGGTCATTTTTTAATTCTAATGGAATTCTTTTTAGAAAATCTTGTCCTGACACTCCTTAACATAATGGTTTAGCTGAACGTAAACATCGTCATTTACTTGAGTTAGCGAGAACCATGCATTTACTTGAGTTAGCGAGAACCATGCTTATTGATGCTGGCCTGCCAGCCAGTTTTTGGGTTGAGGCTATTTTGACTACTATTTATATTATTAATCGCTTGCCTTCCACCAAATTCACTGGTTATTCTTCATATGAGAAATCATTTCACCAGACCCATGACTTCTCTTTTATGCGGTGTTTGGATGTGCTTGTTATCCTAATTTTACTGCCACTTCAACCAATAAACTTTCTCCTCGCTCGGTTTTGTGCGTTTTTCTGGGATATGCTTCTGACTATAAGGGATATCGTTGTCTTGATCCTAGGACTGGTAAAATTTACATTAGTCGTCATGTCCGGTTTCATGAAAATATTTTTCCTTATTCCCAATTACTAGCTTCCTCTTTACAGGCGTGTCCTCTGTCATTTTTCCGTTCCTCCACACCGTTGCGGCGTTGCCCTCTGCTACTGCACCATTACTGCCCCCGGAGAAATTTCAATCGGACACGTGTGCCTCACCACCACATGTGAACTCCCCGCCGGCAATGAACTCGTTCGACCAGCAGCCTGCTTCGCCGGAAACCTCCAGGACCGGCACTCGGTCTGGCAGCGTGACGCCAGCTGCTGCTGTCCCGGACAGTTTTGCTGAGACGGGCTCTTCATTCCATACTGATGATGAGGCTTGTGATATTCAGGTCTCCGATGCTCCATTGATTAAAAATATTCATCTCATGCAAACACGGTCTAAATCAGGAATTTTTAAACCCAAAACAATTTTTAATTTAAACACTGAGGTTTTGGTTCCTGATCCGACTTGCCTTTCTATGGCTAATAAAGATCCTAAATGGAGAGTGATAGAGTTGTATTTTTATTATGTATTATTTCTATTTTAACTAGTTTTATTTGTTGTTGTTTGGAAAATTACACACTTTTGGTGTAATTAGTTAGTTAATTTTCTTAGATAGATGTAATTTGTTTAGATTAGGATTATTCTGAGCTTAAAACAGGTCAAGATCATCTAAAGGATCAAGATTGGACCCCAAAAGATCAAGGAAAGTGCAAGAAGACAAGATAAAAAGAAGATTGAAAAAATATTTCATAAACCCGGTCGGGTATAGGCAATACCCGATCGAGTATTGAGTTGATTTTGAAGATTTGGCTCATACCCGACCGGGTGTGCCTTCACACCCGACCGGTATGTCTAGAAAAGTGATTTTCTTGGTTTTGCTCTTGAAGCTTGTTGATTATTAAAGTTGTGAGTTATTTTCTTAACTTCTCCGCTTTATTATTAATTCCTCCCTTAATTTCATTCTATATTAATGTTGGAATGTTGCGAAGTGACAATTAGTTAACGTTCCGACATTAATTATTACTAGAAACGATCAACGAACCGATGGTTAATCGTTGATGGTTTAATTTCACAAGTAAGTAACTTCGGTTTATTAATGCACGGTTGTTGTTAATAAACTTAAGAGGGATTAATTTTGTTGGTTAAACCGAAACCGTTGTGTTTAGGTTATCAATCTCAATTGATCTCATCAAGAAGTTAAAAAGATTAAATGCTACTATTAAATCGGTATACAACGTTGTTCTATATTTGATTAATAGTGAGGGTTGTTAATGAACGGTCGTTGTTAATAACTACCCTCGATGAATTGGAGATACTCCTCGATTGAGTATTCGAGAGGGGATAAGTTATAGATATAACAATGATCGACTAAAATATATCAACAAGTGGAAAGTAGCAAGGTCAAGTCCTTTTTATTCTTGAATTAAATCTCATATAAGTCATTCATCTTCGTGTTTTATTAAATTAAATCACTCAATCCCAAAAAAAACCCTTTATTTACTAGTTTTATTAAAAAGATAATTATTCCTTTCCTTGTGGATACGAACTCTACTTCACTATACTACGTATCAGTGTTAGTATCAATTTATTTTTACGCACTACGACGGAGTGCTCGTCAGAGAGCTGCAATGGCTGAGGAATTTAATGCACTCAAGCCAGGGTTGAGTTTTCAGAAACTTTTAGTCATGTTGTTAAACCCACCACTGTTCGCATTGTTCTGACCTTAGCTATTTCATATAATTGGCCTATTCGTCAGTCGGACGTTAAAAATGCTTTTCTTCATGGTCATCTCAAAGAAGAAGTTTATATGCATCAACCACCTGGGTTTATTCATCCCCAATTTCCTACTCATATTTGTCGCTTGCGCAAGGCCATTTATGGTCTCAAACAGGCTCCCCGAGCGTGGTTTTATCATTTCAGTAGTTTTCTTTTGACTCATGGATTTGTGTGTAGTCGTGCTGATAATTCTTTGTTTATTTTTCGCAGGCTACTCGAATCATTTATTTATTACTATAGTTGAATAACATTATTATTACTGGAAATTCCTCTAATCTTATTAGTAATTTTATTTCTCTTTTAGAGAAATATTTTGCTATGAAAGATTTAGGGGAAATTCATTTTTCTTGGGGGTTCAGGTTGTGCGAAATCCTTCTAGTTTATTTTTATCTCAGGCCAAATATGTGTCAGATCTTCTTACCCGCTTTCATCTTCACATTCTTAAGTCGGTTCGCAAGCCCTTACCTAGTAGAACTAAGTTGTCCTTCACTAATGGTGAGTTACTTGTTGATGCTTCGGAGTATCGTAGCATGGTAGGTGCATTGCAGTATTTTACTATGACTATACCTGATGTTCACATATGTTGGCTGTTAAGAGAATTTTCAGGAATCTACAGGGCACAATCACGCATGGCTTACATCACCAGCCTTCAACGTAACCACATTCTATTCTGGCAAATTCTGATGCTGATTGGGCTGGTTGTCCTGATAGTAGTCATTCTACATCTGGTTATGCTATTTTTCTTGGTCTCAATTTGATTTTCTGGCGGTCCAAGTAACAACCTGTTGTCTCCAGATCATCTACTGAAGCTGAATACAGAGCCATTGCATACACGGTTCAGGATACATTACACATTCGATCCATTTTGTTCGACCTCGGCTTCCCTATTTCTCGCTCTGTTCGTCTATTATGTGATAATGTATCTGCATCATATTTATCTACAAATGTCATCCAGCATGCTCACAACAAGCATATTGACATTGATCATCACTTTGTTCGGGAACGTGTGGCTCATGGTGATCTCCTAGTGCAGTATGTTCGTACAAAGTTTCAGCTGGCTGATATTTTTACCAATAGTTTGGCTTCTCAACAGTTTTTATTTTTACGAGACAATCTACACGCAGTTCCTCCTGCATAGATTGAGGGGGTGTAATAGTGTAGAATTAATTATTAGTCAGTTTCCTAATTGTATTAGACAACTTATTCATTATAAATATACTCTCAGGGCTACCAGTCTGGTTAAGTGTATTTATTATTTTCACAATAAGCAATATATTCTTGTATAAAAGTGGCATAATAATATACTACATGTTTTTTGTATAACAAATACTTCATCTTTCCCATGCATTAATCTTTGTCAACTTCCCCTTTTTATTGTCTCAAATACTTCACCACTTTCCCATTAAAGTACGGAGTAACTTATTTGTGGTTCTGCTTATTTAGTTCTTCATTGCACAAATTTCAACCACACAATTTTACTTTTCTCATTACTCACCCTTTTTTATTTTTTTTTATATTTTTTATTCACTTAATTCAGAGTTGACAATGTCCAATGAGACATACATAATGCAAAATATATGGAATACTTTTGTCTTCTTAAATTTAAAATTATCAAAGCATGAGAAAGGGTGGAAAAGTATGAAAAGAAATATAAAAAGTCGAAAAGTAAGAGTAATTGAGTACTTTCTAATGAAAAACACACAATAAAAGGAAAGTATAGCAAAAATTAAAAATAAATGTCAAACAGAAAAGTGTAAGTATGTGTGTAACAAACCAAAGATTACGGAGTGAATATAAAGCCAAGTAAAAAGTTTAGCCCTATAGTGCTTCAAAAATTGTAAATACTCGGACTTATAAAACAACTAGCGTTTTCTCGCGCAAGGCGCGAGAATGTTTGTCCAATATTAATGCAAAATTTGTAAAATCTGAACCATATAAAGTCACAAATTCAACAAAGTATTTGATTAAAAAGACTAAAAAATAACTACTCCATATAATGTACTACCTCTGTTTCACAAAAAAAGTCACACTTTCCTATTTTGGATGTGCCAAAATAAAAGTCACACTTCTCTTATTTCCTTATTTGGCAAAGAAATCTACATCAAAACAGTGCCGAACAGTGTCAAACAATGTCAAACAGGGCCAAACAGTGTAAAAAAGTGTATAAACAGTGTCTAAACAATGTACTCTACAGTAAAGTCAATTTATTTCTTTAATAACTGTGAAGTCAAACCGTGACATTTTTTGTGAAACGGAGGGAGCATGTAAATGTGGATGTTGAGCAAATCCTAGGAAAGTGAAGTGGAGTGAAGTTGTGATAAGAGTGTGAAGTTGGGAATATAAAAATTGTTTAAATTTTCATATTTTAAAAAAAAGTCTGATTGGAAATGAAATGTAACAAGTCTACTCCATATAAATTCGAATATAGATTTCATTATTTACTAACTGCCAACAAGATACTCATGGTACTGTAATCATAGGCAACACATTCACATACAGGCACCCATAATCGTACAAGAAGATAGTTTCCCCACAGAATTTAATAGCATGAATTGAGTGGATAGATGAAGTGTCGACTCAAGCTTTCAAAGTTGAATTATACGGAGTATTGTTTTTTAGTTCGTCTGGTATGATGATGAACGAGCAAGGATATGTGCCGCAAAAGTTAACGGATGTGAAAGCATTAGACGGTGTAAGGGTAATGGAGCGAAATGAAAAAGTAGGTTCCACTTTTTAATAGCAATGTACAACATCTTATGTCAAAGGTGTATTGACACAAATCAGGGGTACCAACCATGATTCACAATTATATTGTTGTTAGATTAGATAACAAATACTCCATCATTTCCATCCCATTTATTGAACATTGCCAACTTCCATTTTTATTATCCCAAAAACTTCATCACTCTCTTATTAAAGATCGAAGTAACTAATTTGTGGTCCTGCTAATTTTTTTCCTCCTCCGCACATATTTCAATCATAAAATTTTACTTTTCTTATTACTCACGTTGTTTTACTCACGTAATTCAAAGTTGACAATGTCAAATGTGACGAAGGTAATACATAACATATGTACAACTTTTGGCTTTTAAAAAATATCAATCCACAAACTGAAAAATAGGTTCCTCGTGAATAAGGGATCTGAAAGATGAACTGTATCGATATATGACTCAATTAATTAAAAACTATTAATCAAAGATCTAAAATATCACAAATTTTGATTTGTTAATTTTTTTAGTTCCATTGCTAATTTTTGTTAATTTTTCCTTCACAAAAGTTTATTAGTTTAATAAGATTAAATAATATCTAATTTTTTAAAATAAAAGATTATTAAAATTCATGAAATCTAGGTCTTGCTCGAAAGTTTCAAATCATTTGGCCTTCCTATATCGACACAATTTATCTTTCAAATCTATCTTTCAGATTCTGATTATAATTGATAAAAATTATTGTCCTTTATTTCTTTTCCCAAAGTTGTGTGCATACTCCTTTTGGATGTTTTTATTAAACCCATCTTAATTTGATCAAATCAATCAGACTATATTATAACAACTCAGGCTTAAGCAAATTACATCTTACCACTTATGAATAACCCAACCAAACCATGCTTAGACGATATTAAAATATATATAAAACATAATTTTACCAATTGGACCAGATCATATCACCTCCTAATAATGATGATGACGATAATGTTGGTAACAACAACAGCAACAACAACTACAATAATAATAATAAAGTAATAGATTTTATCAATTTGATATGAAAATTTCATGTCTGGTGTGAATAGTTTTTATCTGATTTAATTTGATCTGATCTTTGATCTATACCGTTCAAATTTAATCTTCTAATCAAATCTAAATCAAATAAGAATAAGAAATAAAATTAGACAAATATATATAACAACTCTTAGATCACATGGTCTACCAATTAACATTCATGTTAAGGCCAATTCATGCTTTTGTCTAAATTTTATTAGTATCTTTACCCCAATTTATTTGTCTTCCTTGCATCCTCAACTCAACTATATATTATATTTTTTATCAATAATCTTTGTGATTTCTAAATTAAATTTCTTCTTAGCGACTCAATATAACTCATTGAATTGCACTTTTTACGAGCTCACGTGCGATTTAGTATCCCTTCTATGTTTTTAATATACTTTCATTCATATTTTTTCATAAAAACACTAAGACATATTCTATTGTGCGATACACAGATACATATACTAGTAGATATAGATACTCATCAATTCTATTTTACTTGTCCCATATTACTTTTTTTTGGAAGATGTCCCATGCATATTACTTTTTGAAAACTTGCATATTACTCCGTATTATTTATCACGTACATTTTAATAATACGTATGTAATAACTTTTACCCAACTTTTTACTCTTATACTCCGTATAATTTGTAACTTTTTCCTCTCTTTCATACTTTTTTCTAATTTTTTTTTTCTTTCTTACCTTTTACCTTTCCTCCTTCACACTTATTTAATCTTATTAAAATCTCCTACTATTTCTAAATAGAAAATTATCTTAAATAGAACTAAAAACATTTGTATATTCCAAAATAGAAGTATCATGTCTTCTCTACAAAAAAAGTATCATGTCTTTATTCTCTAAATTTGACTAATTATTATCATGTTTTGGCAGTACGTGACTTTAAACATAATAGTGTTTTCCAAGTTTGACAGTAATTACTTCTATTTAAAGAATAAAATGTTAAAAACATGACAGCCCTATTTTAAAAAGGAAAAATTGAAAATAATAATCCTAACTATTGCCGATCCGCCATTAATAATCTCAATTATCAATTACTCCTGGATGGTCCCAACTATAGGGACCAATTTCCAAAAATGGTCCCTAACATGTTACAACTTGGTATAGCAGGTCATTTTTAAACGTGAACTATGTGTAAACTTTAAATAATCTTAGCTATAGTTGACTTTTTTTTATTAATCTCAACTATCAATTCTCAATTTTTTGAAGATGTGATTTTTTTTAAAATAAATTTCCAAACTAAATATTTTTAAGCATGAAAAATTAATTACAAATATTCTACAAATGTACCGAAATTAAATAAAAAAATTAGTAATTATTTATTATATAATTTATATTCACTAATATTTCATTTTGTCCCTTTCCTTTTTTTGGTCATAGTTATGCTACCAAATTTATGATTTAGTACTATATTCTTTTATTCAAATTTACATATTCTATTTTCAAAAAGTAAATTGTGATTAAATTTTTTACAATTTAGATCTTTATTCTAGCTTAATCTAAAAATCTATTTTTTATTTATTTATTCCATTTTAGTATTTGTAATTTCTACCAATGTAAAATTGTGAATAGCTTGAAATAACGATAAAAAAATGTTTACCAAAAGTCCACACTTGGGAATAGCTTGAAATAATAATTAAAATTTTATTTACATTTTGAAAACAGTGTAATTTTGAATTAAAGAAAATAATACAAAATCATAAATTGGTAACACAAATGGGAAAACAAACTGGAAAAAAGGAAAAACAATTAGTGTATGTAAATAAAAATGACTAAAAATATTTTATTTAACTTCGGTACATTTTTATAATTTTTGTAATTGTTTATACATGTTTAAAATATTTAGTTTGGAAATTTATAAATATATTTTTACATCTTCAAAAAGCCGGGAGTTGATAGTTGGGATTAATAAAAAAAGGTCAATTATAGTTGAGATTATTTAAAGCTTAGACATAGTTTACATTTAAAAATGACCTGCTATATCAGGATAACAGGTTGTAACAGGTTAGAGACCATTTTTGGAAAATGGTCCCTATAGTTGAGATCATCCAGAAATAATCGATAGTTGAGATTATTAATGGCGGATCGGTAATAGTTAGGATAATTATTTTCAATTTTTCCTTTTAAAAATTTCAAACATTTTTACTCCTATTTCGGGAACATTTCCCTTTTGAATCTCTTAAAATACCTAAAGTCACAATTATTATAGAACTAGAGTAAAGTTACAAATAAACTCTCTCTCCCGCATTCATCTATTGTTTAATTAAGATTATAGTGATTAACATAATCTTGTAATTGATCAAGAATATTTGTCCTCCTAAGTATGAAAGAAGGTTTCTTTCATCAGTATCTTTAGGTACTTAATGTGATTTCTTTCTAGCGATGTCTAGGGTTTGTGTATTCCTCGTCAGTGGAACCAATCGGGTGTTCAAATTTTATTATTGGTGGTTGGCAATGCTAATCGTGCTTGATATTTTGGGAGATTAACTTCAATCATCGCCAGTACAAAAAAAACTTCAATCATCGCCGATTGCGGGACAATTATTCGCTCTCCTCTTGAACCACCCCATGCTATGAGAGAAATAGAGCGCTAGATTGAATCTTCTTTTTGGTAGTTGGTCAAACAGATAATATTAATAATTTCTGCCCTGTTGCTGGTCAAACTGTGGATTATACCTATTTCTTTTCGTGGCCGAACAAATCAGGTTTTCTATTATTCCCTTTTCGGTGGATGATGAAATCGATTTACTTGTTTATTTTCTATCACAAAGTAGTTTTAGTATTATTTTCAAATTTGATTATTGGTTAAGTAGAAGGAACTTCTTTGTTGATAGATGAGCCTACATCTTTGCGGGGTTAACGAGTTGTTATGTTCATTTGAAACTTTTCAATTCTATATTTCATCCCATTGTAACTTTAGACTATATGAATTACTTTGGCACTGGTCATTTTTATTATTAAGAAATATGTGTTTTCCATTAAAAAAAACAATAATCTTGTAATTTTATGCTCTGTATTACGGAGTATTTAATAGTGGTATTTATGATGCCTACTTTATACATGATTTGATAGACAATCATTGAATAATATATCCCTAAACATCAAGATATCAAATAATTGGATACCAAAAGTATACTTAACTTAGATTTTAAGGGTACAAAAAAATGGTACTAAATTAAATGCCAATGTGATTAACGAATTTTAAGCTTTTCTAAATTTAAAGTGGTACTCCATGTCTCCATATATTAAAATTTCAACAAACACATGCAAGTTCGGATAAAAAAATCGAACTTCATACTTGTCTCACATTCGAGTTCAAAGCTCCTTAACCTCAACCTGTTATTTTCAAAATTGAAGTCGAGCTCGAAGAGGCAAAAAGGATGGATTTGTTAACAACCCTAAGGGGCTGTTTACTTGTGACTTAATGAACTTAATTAATGGATATGTCAACTTAATCGCTCAATCATTCAGTTGTGTTTATTTGGGACTTAATCTGAAATAGGACTTATTCGCTCAGACAAAATTTGACTTATTCGTTCAGTGTAAAAATATCACTCCTTCCGCTTTAGACAGGGAATGGACATCTTTCGCGCTTGTAACCCTGAAGATAACCGTGCTTATTCAGTTATTTGCCCTTTGAAGTTTGAACAGCTTCTCCAATGACGAACGCACTATCGATTATCTCCCTCTCCAAGCAAATATATCAATCTTCTCCGTTTTTGAGACCATTCTCTGGTATTTCTCTTGTTTATTTCATCGATTGTGTATTTTCTATTTTTTTTAATTTTTATACCAAAATAGAGTTGTTTTTCATCATTTTACTTCAAGATAAGTTATGCATCATATTTGTATATCTTCTTTATGCTCTGCTATCCGTCATAAGAACTCAGTGCTCCATAAATGCGTTATTTTACTTCTGCAGTATTTAATTTATATAAATCGGATCCCTAACAATAATTTACCATGTTTAAGTGAGTTTAACAAATGAATTGTGACGTTCTTTGAAGCTAATACATATGTGTGTGTGTGTGTAGTATTTTGAGGTGTTGATTGTATTGATAAATATTTTCAATAGCAGTGTAGAGGATCAATCTCTGGAGACAATTGTGATAAATATTGATAAACAGCTTGTTATTCCAGATATGTTCAACACTTGTTCTAGACAAAAGGGTAAACTGGTCATTTAAAGTAATTCAGACTACACATTCAGCACACATAGTAAACAGCTTGTTATTCCTGTGTCACTTAATCCAGACAGACGTCTTAATACAGACAGACATCTTAATCCAGTCAGGACTTAATAGTAAAAAAAGTAAACAGCCCCTAACTCAGCCTACTATGTTCAAACTCGGATGGTAATTTTCACACATGTTTAAAATTGAAGTCGAGCTCGAAGAGGTAAACGGACTGAATTTGTTAACAACCATTACTCAACAACCCTAATTTTCTGATCTGATCGCTTTAACGATCTTTTTACTTGATTGTAATCTATCCCACACCAGATCAAATCGAACCAGACTTGGATAATTATAAAAATACAAAGAGACCAGACATTATCAAACTAGACCAGACCAAACCAGCAAATTACAGTCCAAGTAAAAACATCTTAAGTATGATATAGTTTGAATTTGTCTGATAGATCTTTGTTCTATATCCATTTTACAATTATCAAAGTATGATATCATCTAGTCTGAACTGGTTTGTTAAAATCTGATTTGAAACCAACCCAACTAAAAACAAACATGCTAAATAGGGAGGGCAGCTTGTAACTTCGTATCAGGCTAGCCTCACGGGAACCACCATCAAGCCGAGGCCATCTGGGACCCTTCCCGGTAGATTTTTTAATGAAAGTTTTCGAACATGTTTTTCATCAAGTCTAGTTTATGCATACCAAATTCAGCTAAAAACTCATTCGGGAAGACGACTAAATAAATTCTTTACAAAAACCGTACTTTATATCTATATAAATAGCACAATGTTTTTCAATAATTTATTTGATCGTCTTCTCAATTGAATTTTAAGCTGAAATTTGGTGGACATAGACTAGACTGATGAAAATGCTCAAATAAAAATCATCAAAAAATTCAAACGGGAACAGCCACAAATGCCCTCGGCCGGACGGCGACATGAAAGGATCCCTACACCTAAATAGGAAAGACTTTATAACTAGCTCTATATTCATAGTAGGTCAGTAGGTGGGTTATAACAACTATCTTCCATGTAAACTGATAACAACTACTCTTGTACAGTCACACTGAACCAGTAACACATGAACCACTCAAAACTTGGGTAAACAAAAATCTCAAAGCCTAGCATTGATACTAGCATAATACATGTGCTAACATACTAAAGAAACAATTGTGAAGTGATGGTAAGGGTATTGGGAAGTTTATTTATTGGATACAAGAAGTAGAATAGAAAAGAAATGTATTATGACTGATCTTCAAATAACATATGGAAAAAAGGCTAGGGTAAACTGCAAACTGGCACCGAGCTTCAAATAACACAAGTAATAGCATTAATCAAGTAAATGAAAATGCACAACATATTTTGTTCTCTTACCAACGATGACACAAGTCCAACTTAAGCCACAATTGGGGTCCAGGCCTTGCTTATTCATTATTCAAGTTATAAGAATTTTGTAGAAATTGATCTTACCAAACACTTCTTTCAAAACTTTCAACAAATTCAACGATTTCATCCTGCTAATTATATGAAAGAAGCCCATAATAAACTTCTTAATACTATTAATGTGTAAAACTACAACTCCATGAACGAGATTATAATCCCTATGCAAGTAGGGATAAACAAATAATGAGGCATCAGCACATAGAAGAATAACCTCTTTGTAGGCAATGCAAATACCAGAGAAGATGTTTACTTAGCATCAAACATATTCAAGTACTCTCTCTGTAAACGCATCAGCACATAGAAGAATGATGCTGCACATAATAATTTCATAATAAGAGAGCCTTAAGGCATAAATGGAAATGAACTCCACATTCCAAATGTAAATATAAATACACCAAGGCATAGGCAGGCACGACAGACATGTAGAAATTCACTTAATACACAATTACAGTATATGGAAGTGGTCAATCTGCAGTGCTATAAGCACAACATACTTGTAGAACATCGTTTACCCACGGGCCTTGAGCTCAGCAAGGCGTCTTGAAAGGTCGTCCTCGTCGACCTTCTCCACCGTGTTTGTGGGCACGGCATGAGCAGCAGGCTGTGGAAGCCCAACGGAAACCTCAAGCCCATAGTCATCGGCCACCTGTTGCATAAGGGAGTTGACCTGGTCCTCAGGGGTGGACAGGGAGGTGCTCCCGGCCATGGAGCTCTCCATGAACTCGGCCTGGACCTCCATATTCACAAACTGCTTCTCGAAAGTGTCCATTGTCTCGGACATCTTCTGGAGATTCCCAGTGTTGAGGGTACTATTGAGGGACTTGACGATGTTTCCCATGGACTTGCCGATGTTTGTCATCTTAGCCTGGGTGTCGAGGCGGGCCACGACGGCGTCGAGCCTGGAAGCGAGGCGGAGATAATTCATCTGCTCGCTGCGCTTCCTGATAGAGTTCTCGGCGTAGATCCGAGCTCCGTCCATGTTTCCCTTCTCGATTGCTTTCTTGATCTTGACCTTCTCGGCCTTCTCCTCTTTCTCGCATTTACGAGCCTGGCGCTGGAGACTCTTCGCCGTGAACTTGAGCTCCATGATCTGATTCATCAATTTGTCTGCGTTCCCCATGATTTCTTCGTCGGGAATGATTTGCGATTCAGGTTAGGGTTTGACGGTTTTCTAGAGTTTGTGTGTGATCAAATGGCGAGAGTTTTCTTTTTCTCAGAAATGGAAACGGGTCCGTATTCGAATAAAATAAATAAATAATGCTTCCCTAGTCAGCACAGCACTATGATCGTACACACGGACCGCGGTAAGA
This sequence comes from Cuscuta epithymum, assembly GCA_945859915.1. Lineage (NCBI taxonomy): Eukaryota > Viridiplantae > Streptophyta > Magnoliopsida > Solanales > Convolvulaceae > Cuscuta > Cuscuta epithymum. The sequence continues at coordinate 5,122,423 of CAMAPF010000006.1, forward strand.
CTACGTTATGTTATGCATTTTGTAGCTTGAATGATTGAATGAGTTGGTTGACTGGTTGGAAAATTGGAGTAATGATAATGTGGAAGTACATTTTTTGCATGTTGAGCAGAATTTCTGATGCGCATGAGTATAAAACTTGTTACCATTGGACTAACTGAGTTATCGTGATTTACATCCTCTCATATGTCTTGTCGGGATGTGTGGGGCTGTTGGAGTTGGGGATTCGATCTTTTGGAGGAACATTATGGATTTTGTATGTTTTAACACCAATGTGACTGCCCAATTTTGGGAAAAAATTATTTGTACATGCTTCTTTAGTACACATCAATAAACATGTTGGTGAATGAGTTATTTTTTTAATTTATGAGTAACTTATTCACAGACAAAAGGATAATTAGCATAAATATGACACAATTTTTTATTGTACACACTTTTTTGTATATATCAATGCATATGTCGGTGAAAGATTGTTTTTATATGTGAATAACATGTTCACAAAAAAAATCACCGCCATGAGCACGAATGTGTAGAGCAAGATTTTTTTATGAATCTTTACCCATCAATCTTTTTTTTTTTACTTCATGTAGACATCTCTACACGCCTCATTTTACATCACAAAGAACTTTTGTGACTTGTTAAGGCATGTACATAAAAATCATTGTATTTTTAGACATGACAATTAATTGGATAGGGGCGAGGTGCAGTGCAAAATCTAGACCCGTCAATCCGCCACGTGACTTACTATATAGTTTTGTCTATCCCATAACTCGGACGTGATTTAGAGCCCGTTTGGTAGCACAAAAATCGGCTGATTTGGCAGATTCTGCTGAAATTTATGAAGTTCTGGCTGAAGTGGCTGCATTGGCTGATTATACTGATTTAAAGAAAAATATTTTTAAAATATATTTTATTAATAAAATAAAGAAAAAATTATATGTAAAAATAGCTAAAATGGTCATCTACAGTAACTTTAGCCAATACAACCAAAAAAGTAACTTCAACCTTACTTTTTCTGCTTATTACATAATTCAGCGCGCGGAAGCAAAAGTTACGTGTTTGGTGAAAAAGCTGGTTGATAAGTCTGAAAAGCCAAAAAATAATGTTGCCAATTCAGTTTAGGATTGGTAAAGAAGTACGGAGTAAGTTGTAAGTTTATTTGCGGGCTTGCGGCTATTTGTGGCTAGGCATGGCCTCGGTTCGGGCCGCCCGGCCCGGGACCGGCCCGACCCGCTACTGTGCGGGGCCGGGCCGGCCCGGTTTTCCGGGTCCGGGTCCGGTTCGGGCCGGAGGCCCGGGGGTGGGGCGGTTCCGGGCTCGGTTCATGGGTTTGACGGCCCGGCCCGGCCGGTTCGGGCCCGGGTCCGGGCCAAATCTATTTTTTTTTCATTTTTTTGGGCTGTTGGGCTTGGGCTATCTTTTTAGGCCGGTTTGGGGGGGTTTGGGGTGGGGGGTGGGGGGGGGGGGAGAAAGGAAAAAAAAATTAAACCGGGTGGCCCGAACCGGCCCGGTCCGGCCCGGAACCGGACCCGGGACCGCCCTACCCCGGTTCGGGCTCGGGCCTGCTATTACTGAACCGAGGCCCGAACCGGCCCGGTTCTGTCCACCACTATTTGTGGCGTACAACATACACAAATAAATTTTGAAAGTTCAGTTACAAGTCTAACACCTCTTTTAAGTTCAAAAAGAAATATCAATTCACTATTCATACTGTGAAGGTAACTCTATTTGTATCATATATTCAAAGTCAATGGAACTCTTAGCACAGTTTCTAATATGATTTTTTTTTTATTACAAATACCAACTTAAACTTTATATAGTGAGAATAAATGAATTTATTGTCACACTCAGATGCATAAAAAAAGATCAAATGTTTACTTAGATGCAATGGTATGTTCTTAGTTGATGCTACATGCTAGTAGCAGTGGCTATAGTTTATCATCTCACATTTCCAATAGCCAGAATAGGTGGAGGACCTGGTGGTTGTCTTCTGTCGTGGTGGCAGTACAGGTTTTAAACACTTCTATTTTTCATGTTTTTGTGTTCAAGCAAACACGCTTTCACTTCTAATTTAGATTTTTCTCTTCATGAGAATAAACTATCATGGTAGTAATATCCTTAAAAAATAGAGAAACATGGTTAAAATAATAAGAAAATGACACTATATTACATCCAAACTGCAATTGGAAGTCTGTCACCCAGTACTCATCACTCAACATGTGAAACCAAAGCAACCAGGTGAGGGGGTAATTTGGAAAATCACAATGTTTATGCAGGCATACAGTATGAGGCTATGAGCAATGAATACTTAGTTACCCAGCAATGCCAAATACATAAAAAAATGGCACTTTACATTCCTAACAAAACAACGAAGTTTGAAGTTTCAGTCCAGGAAGGAATAAATCCTTGTCCAAAATTCGTTAGCAGCCAAATGTCAAGAGTAACAGAAAATTCTTTACATTTAACCAGCCAAGATTGGATCACCATTTCTCTCTTCTTTTCCTTATTTTACTTGGATACATCTAGTCTGGAAGTAATAGAGACAAAACCGGAAACTTCCTATCTACTACTGAGAGCATCATTCTTTACATCTGCAATAAAGTTACACAGTTTATGCATAGTGCCCATATCCAACCATTTTCCGAGAATTTGTACTTTCAGGGCAGACACCAATCTTCAGTTGAACAAATAAAAAAGAAGAGTCAACCATTGCTGGTTCCATGAGATGAAATACTAGTCAATGCTTCATTGATCCTACTGAACACTACTTTCAGCGGGACCCAAGCTATCATGGGCCCCACAAGCTTCGCTTTTGTCTTGTCTTGGCTCTGCTTGCGAGAACCGGTTAATGAAGACAATTTCCTCATCTTCTTCGAAGACAGTAGATCACTATTCTTTGACTTAAACTTCCTACTACAAGACTTCCGTTTGGATAAATTCACACCTTCTAAATCATCACAGCAATCAGAAGCACTCATTAGCAGTAGTTGAGCACAGGAGCCATCATCTAATACCTCAACTGTGAGTGGGTGACCGGTGATTGGACGGCCGCCATTTATTTTGCTTGTTAGAGACACATAAGGAACCTGTTGAGATCGGCCATAGCTGGATTTCACTTCCAGGTTGACATCATACAGTGGAGACAGCTTGGCCTTGTGGTTTAGAAAAGAGAAATCTGATGACTCATACTTAGGGTTCACGGTAAAGCGGGACTGGCGATAAGGCCGTAATTTGTGAGGATTCGACACCTCAGCTTTTGGTTCATTTACCTGTGAGATGTTCCAGCCCCAACCTTGAAACTCGTCCATCTGAAATTCTTCAACTGTTTTTGACTTGCAATTGGTATAAAATGCTGTAATAACAAGCAAATTGGTAAAGAAGTTAATAAATTTAGAAAAATAAAAATTACACTTGGTCCCTCCATTTTTTGGCATAATGTGTCATGCCAGTCTTTCAAATTTAGAAATTCAGTCTACCAATTGTTAAACTTATACTACATCAGTCCCAAAAAAATAGTCATGTCCTACCATACTTGTCACGGCGGCTAGGCGAGGCGCGGCGCCAACCGACCGCCATATCGCCTAGGCGTCCGCCTAGGCGACAAGTCGTGCCATATGTAATATTTAAATTTACATATAATAAAATAATATATTTCAGATTATTTTAAACAAACATATATGAAACAATAGATTATGTTTCTAGAAAAAATGTCCAGTATAAATTTTCACAAAGAAAATAACTAAAATGTGTACTAATGGTAGATAATATGCAATAGTATAGCAGACATTAGGTAGCAAAGATTGAATTTGGTGCATGGATTCCAGCTGGACATGAAATAAATGAAAGAGTAGAAGTTTACTGTACATAAACAGTGCACATAAAAAAATATTCCATAGAAAAATGCATAATACATTAAAAATATATCGAGTCCAGCTGTATGCCAAACCAAACAAAACTCAAAAAAATAAAGATCAGCTAGAGACTTTTGAAAACAAGGACGCCGAACGAGAGAAGTAAACAGAGACAGAGGTGGAGCAAGTGCTCTATACAGTGACATGAGGCGGCAGCGTACTGTGGCGACTTCCATCAGTGAATCGACCTACGGGATGAACTGTTGATGGCCCTAGGGTTATGGCCGACGGCTAAATCTTAAAACTCAACATCTTCTCTAATCTAATATGTTGGGCCGAAGCGGCAAAACAGGCGTTGGGCGTCACCATGGCGCCTAGTCGACGCCGAGTTACGCCTAGTCGACGCCAGGCGAGTCGAGTAACCATGGCGCCCCTTCCCCATCGCCAGGACGACTAGTCGGTGCCTAGGCGACGCCGTAACAACTATGTGTCCTACCAAAGTACAATCTTTATGTTAAGTTACAACTCATCATCATCATCATCACCCCAGTGCCGCAAAGGCTCCCACCTACGGTGGGGTAGGGGGGGTCGGATGTACGCACTCTTACCTCAAGCACAGAGAGACTGTTTTCGGATGACCCATTATGAAAATCGCGTTCAAAATGCATGGACTGACTGCAACTTCATAACAAAGAAGCGCAGACAGTTTAGTGAGCTATTTTGCTTTATTCTATCATATTTTCAAGCCAAAAACTTGCAAGTCTATGGCTCCATTGCAAATGATGGAAATATTTGTTAAGGTACAACTGCTTTAAAATATTATTCCCACTGATATCTTTTAATTAAATTTATTCAAACTTAAATATCTGTTTGACTCTTTTTTGGTAAACTATACAAAAAATCTCCGCTTGATCATGGGAGCACTCTTGGCTATATAGAATGCCAACAATCCCTCCCCCCATAAACCCTAATATTTACCCTACCATCTCAAAGAAAGAGACTTGTTTAAGACTCTGAGTAATGTGCCACCATACACCTTTTTAAGTTTTTATTTAAGTCAACCCAATCAAGGTTAAGTTTTTCAGGTTATGAAAGATCACTTATGCTCCTAGAACTTATTTCCAAGATTAGTTGGAGTAATTGAATTGAATTAATTGCTTGTTGCTTCTATAGGACTTTTACTTTATACTGTATGATAGTTGACTTTCAAACCAGACTCTTATTTCGGGACACAAATTAATCATGACAACTTTTATTGGAGCATTTGAAGTAATAAACTACGAACTTTAACTAGAGAGACTATTTGTATATAAATTTTGGCAAATGAGAGAAATAGATATACAACAAAAAAACTGACTGAAAGACATGTCCAGAATTTAAAATGTCGAATAATCAGGGAATATAATAGTACTATATATACAAAGGAAAAATATGTGGATACATACCTTTTGAGCATGCGAGAGATTTGCCATTTACACCTGTTCTTTTCCCCGAAACACATACTTTGGTTTGCCGTATGTGCCTGGAGTTTCTCTTTCGTTTTGACTGCCACTTTGAAGTCCCTTTCTCTATCCCTTTGCTAACATCACTGACCTCCAAATTAGTCAAACTCTTAGATCCCGACTCGATGAGCTCACCATTGTTGATCCCTAATGACATTGTTCCAACTTCACTGCTTTGACTACCTTTTTCTCCTACACCAATTTCAGCTTTCTGAGATGCTAATGATACAACTGGAGACAAGCCTGGTGACAATTTGTGCATCTCAAAATTAGACAAAGAAACATAAGAAATAAAAAACCAGATCAAGTTCCCGTTTGGTAATAGTTATTGGGCTTGAAAGGCAGGACCGGCCTGAATCGGCCGAATATTATGGAAGTTAAAGTGTTTGATATCATATAGTTCAGGCGAATAAACAAATAAAAACTACATATTCTGCACATTATCAGGATCAGCCAATAAGCCAGAAGTGACTACCCAAACAAGCTCTGAAAATAAGAGCCTGTAAGACTGAAATTATCTTATTTTGTTGAAGTTATGGTTAAATGGTTGAATCTGCTAAATGGTGATTTTTTTATCTAAATTAGTTTTTACTAATAAACTAATTAAAGATTACACGAAGAAAATAACTAAAATGGTCCTCTTACAACAATCCAGCTAAACAAAGAACCTCCAGCCTTGGGATTTTCCATTATCAACCAATTGACAAAGAAAAAAATTAGTTATTCAAAAAACAATGGTGGATAAGGTTGTTAAGTCAATAATAAAGTTACCTAGCGTATCAGAGAAGTGTTGTAAAACAACACACCAATTTCTTAGGTTTTTTTTAAATAACCGGAGAATATGAGTATGTTGAAGAAAGATGATATCCTTGTGAAGAAATAGTGACTAGAGATTGAAAAAGTAGTATACCTGGAGACTTTTTCTCTCCTGCGATAAATGGAACGTCAAACAAGCTAGTCTGTACACCACCATTTTCAGGCAACTCCGGAATGCTTGGACTAGCTTTCTCCATCACCTTGCAATCTGGTCTATTTGGACTGGGAACGCCGCCTTCAGAAACAACAGGATTGGTCACCATGGCTGTACTCTCTAGAACCTTCATCAAGCGGCGCCGACGACGGCTTTTCTTTTTCAAAAATTCGCGAACATGTGCCACTTGAGATCTTTTCCTTTTTAATAATTGGACCACCCCAGTCCCCAGGTCATTAAGACCTCTCATGCGTTTAGCTCCTTCTGCGATCCCACCACCACCACCACCATCTGAATCACTCAACAAGGTTCCATTTTGTTGACTGCCTTCCTGTACGAGCTGTTCTTCAGCACTAACAGTGTTTGGTTCAGACAGTTCTGGATCTGAAGTTGAACAGCCTTCAGAACCATTGCTTTCCTTGCCTATATTTTCTTCATTTTTTGTTAGAGAGGCAGTTTCAAGTTCAAGAGCACGAAGAATGGCATCTTCTCTTCGAGTATGTTTAACTACCTTCTTGGCATTATTAGCTGCAACAGCCTTAGCTTTCTCAATACACTTATTGTACTCCCCACAACGAAAAGCCTTGACCTGTTTAGATGTCTCAAGGTTATACCAGTCCCTGAAAACAACAAAAAATTTAAGAAAACTTTTAAAATCTATGGAAATTTGAATGAAATTAGATTAAACAAAAAATTGTACTGAAAGAAGGAGAAGGAATTAATGAGCAAGTTACATTTCAAAGAAATGAAGGATATACAAATCAAGCATTTTGGACTAACAACATCCTAATTATTGAAATACTTGCAATCTCTGCATGAAAAGGTTTGTAAAGGTTTGCCCTCACTTTACCCTCATCTTTCGTGAACATTGAAGCAGTGGCACTTTAAAAGTTAAGACAATTTAAAATAACTTATGCAAAACTAATAAATAAATAAATAAATAAATAAATAAATAAATAAATAAATATCCCACTTACTAGTCCAATTACTGGAAAATGCCTCAAAAACCGAAAGGAAAAGTTTTTTTCATGTCAAATAAAGAATGCCCCTTGAATAAAATGTAAAACACACTTTGGTTGGAAGGAAGTGGCTGCCATTCACTATCTCATGAGTCATGGCACTATTTTTCCAAAAAGACACTTGTATATTACATGTAAAAAAAACTGGCAACCTTAACCATAAGCATAATAGTAAAAGTGATACTACTTACATAAGTTCTAAATATGGTTGTATACATATTATAGACATAACAAACTGCAGTGCGCAGTTATGCCCTTTAATGATATACTCGCCAACCATACCTGAACAATTGTCCAGTTTACAACTGTATATTATCTGAGTCATTCTGCATACAACATGCATCAAAATACTTTTTAAATGTTTACCCATTGTCCCATTCACAAAGCCCAATGAATTCTATTAATTGCTGAGATGATATCAAATTAAGAACCAGATAATTATATTGCCAAGTGGAAGACAGTAGCATATTGAATTATTGACATGTCAAAACCAACGAAATTCATGTATGGGGGCCAAGAAGCAAAAAAGAGCAATAGAGCATGAAAGAAACAATTTAGTTTTATCGAAGTGACGAAGTCGTAATGCATTCAGTTTTCTGCCAGTTTCAATATAAAAATAATGATAATAAATGGAAAATGCATAAAAAGATATAAAAGGCATCCATATATGGCCATCAGCCTCTCAATTCACATAATTTAGAAACAGGTTTCTTATGAAAGAGGCTATGCCTGGGAGTATGGAAATCATTACTTTCCAACACTATTTGGGCAGATTAACTTGCTACTGAAATTGGGATTTGGGCCTCTAAAGATAAAGAACTAATTATTCTTAAGAACCAACATGCGATATATAACTCTGTAAAACCAAATGTAAAAAAGAGGAGGAAAATGGCAGATTAATACGTAGCACTTACACACTTGCATCTTCTCTTCCTATGAGCTTAACTGGAGTCCCTTCTCTGAGTGAGGCCGTGCTACTCTCTACCAGTTCTTCCTGACCTATAATCTGACCCGGCCACCAAGACCCATTTCCACGGCGGACCCACACCAACCCTCCGGCAGAAGCTTCAATAGATTTAGGGCAGCACTCAACAGAACTTGCCATAGGGTGTAAGACAAAACGATTAAAAACTAAACAAGTGTTCCTCAGCAGTTTAACATTGACCCAGCGTCCCAACCTCCTTTACCAATAAAATCCACATTCCCTCTTGATCAAGCTAAAAACACGAGAATATAAAGAAAGAGAGTCAAAACCCTGGTCTCACCGAAAAGCCCAAAAAACGACACCCGAAAACCTTGAAGGGATTATTTAATTGGGAGGAAATGGATCTGAGAAAGCGAGCATTATCTGAGATAAAGAATTCTAGAACCCCCAATTTGTCATCTTTTTTTAACTCTCTCTCGGTTACAGGATTTAAGTTTGGTTTTTTTCTTGAGCTTGACAGATAAAAGAAAAATGGGGGAGAGACAGAGTCTGCCTCGGAGTGAAGACCGTCGACGGCCAGATTTGGTACTGTTCACGAACGGATCGGAAATGGGGGAGATAACGGCGAGAGAAACAAAGCGGCTACTTCGCCTGGGGTTTTCTCATTTTCCTTTTTGGGTAATTGGGTGGGAATAGCGCCGCTGGAGAAGATTGAAGATTGTTGCAATTTGACACGACATATGTACGGTAAGCGATCTACTGTTCTACACATGTCCCGTTTTTTAAGTAGAGTCGTAGACTAATAATTATGCAACTTTTAGTAATTAATTTATAAATTTATATTAATTTTCTTTTTGGAGAGATTTTCATAGTGGATACTTCATTTAATTTTTACTTCAAATCAATTATCGGTTTTCTGTCGTTTTTAATAAGAAACCGTTAAAGATAATATTAAGTAGGGGGACGAAGTCAAGGGGGTCAGGGTGGTAAGCCGATTTCCCTATAAATTTGAGACTACAGAGATCAGTGTTTTGCTGGAGGCATCCTGCTGCTTTGGAAGTCAAATAAGGTCAATGTTTCAATTTTGTCATTCACAACTCAATCCATACATTGCAACTTGCAAGGTAGATGATGGAGTCATTTCATTCATCTTATCTCTTTATTTGGAACTCAGCCTCATTTGAGTCAAGAAACAGTGGTGGAAGTTGAAATTGGTGATCCTAACACTACCAATGACCCAACTGCAGTCACAAATCCACCTCCTGTTTCCGAACGAAAAAGAAAACAGGTTGAAGTCAGATCTAAGATTTGGGAGCACTTTATCAAGATTTAGGATAGCAAAGGTGTGGTTATTAAGGGGAAGTGTGGTTACTGTGCCAAAATATATTGTTGTCACTAAAAAAACATGGTACTTCCTCCATCAGAAATCACATGCTTAGCTGCTCAAAAAATCCTCATGCTAAAGACACTAGACAAGCCCTCTTAACCTTTCAATTAGTCCCTCCACAGCCAGGTCACCCTTATGAAAATATTGGGGTCATAGGAACCTGGGTCTTTGATCAAGATGCTACTAGGAGAGCTCTAGGAGAAATGCTAATCATTGATGAGCTTCCTTTTAGATTTGCAGACATACATGGTTTTAGGAAGTTTATGTCTGTAACATGTCCTAGATTTGTAATTCTTTCTAGGTGGACAATTGCTAGAGACATCTATCAAATATACCTTGATGAAAGACTTATCCAAAAAAAAAGATGTTCAGGGGACACGGTCAAAGAGTCAATATAACCACTGATACATGGACCTCTGTACAGAGGATAAATTACATGTGTATATAACTGCTCATTTCATTGATGATCAGTGGAAGTTTCTAAAAAGAGTCATTTCCTTTGTCCCTGTCACTTCTCACAAAGGGGAGTACCTAGCTAAAGCCCTAGAGAATTGCTTCCTTGAGTGGGGTCTGAGAAACATTTTTACTGTGACTGCTGATAACGCTAGTAGTAATGATACTGTTGTTGGGTTTTTTAAGAAAAAAATGATATCCTGGGGTGCTTCTTCTGGGAAAGTGAAGTGTGTTCATATGCGTTGCATTGCACACATCTTGAACTTAGCTGTCCAAGATGGCCTTAGAGATGTTGACACTTCTGTAATGAGAATTAGGGAAGCTGTTAAGTATGTTAGGAACTCACCTGCTAGACTTCAAAAGTTCAAAGATATATCTAACTTGACAGGAGTGGAAGCTAAGTAATCATATTGTATTGATATGCTGCTGTTAAATATCATTATGATATATATGATATATTAAGTAATCTGGTAAACTGGCAATGATGAAGCTTCCAATCATTACTGAATCTAAGGGATTTAGGGTAGGTATTGCTCTTTCAGTTCATAAGTGAGAATTGAAATGGTAGCAGATGCCCCCTATCCTGTATGAATGATAATAAGCATTCTGAGCCATTTGATTATCTTGTATAGTCATTTGGGAGCTTCTGATTTTGTAAAAAGTATTAATCTGTTTCTTCTAGGTATTATTTTCATAGTATATTCCAATTCTTTGTGAATTTGATACTTATTCATGTCTTGTACCAGTATAGTGGTATGTTGCTGTTAAGCTTGTATTAAGTCTGAGTTCATATGAAATAGAATTGGATTGTCATGCTCTTTTTCTGTCTATCGTGTGACACTATTAACATATCAGTATGATATGTATGATATATTATGTAATCCGGTAAACTAGCAATGATGAAGCATCCATTCATTACTGAATCTAAGGGGTTTAAGGTAGGCATTGATCTTTCAGTTCATACTAGTTGTTGTTACGCGCGTTGCGCGATGGGCTAAATGCCCAATACAATTTATAGAGTATTTCTTAAAAGTAAATATATTAACTTTTATTTAAATGTGGTATGTGTGTGTCTTCACTTTAATTTATACGAAATTAATAAATTGTGACTAAGGTCTAAAAGTACATCATTGGTTGAAATTTGAAAAAGATCCCTATTTATTAGTGAAATTTAGTATAGTTCGTTGGACAGGGTGATCAACTCCTCAGGATTTTCGTAGTGAACTGCTTAGGGGTACGGGGGCATAGAAGATTTGTCCTGCCACCTGGGCCCATAATCAAAATTCGGAGCTTAGCAAGTTCCCTCGTTATCTGTCTTATCTTACAAGCACAAATGTTGGGTTTGCCATTTTTTCTTGGTGTTTAATTATAAACCTCTAAAGAAATTAGCGCACATAAACTCACTTTCGCTTTCATCAACACCATGATAAAGTGGAGGCTGGTATCAACCATGGTCACTGTCTGCACCTACAGAAGTATCCTCCAGCAATTTCCTATCATGAAGAAACCTGGGCACCACGAGACTGTCACCATTAATGCCACTTTCTACTGCTTCCGGAACCTCATCTAACTGTGACTGTTGTTTTACTTCTATTCAAGTCCATATTAGACAAATCCGGGTGCAGTTGTGAAGTGAGAGGATCTGATATAAATAACTTCTCTCAATAGCTTATTGCTGCTTAATCAAAGGCCAGTCATCATGTTGAGCTCCAGATGGCGGCCTCGGAGCAAAGTTGTGTCTACTAACCGGTTGCGATGATTCACTACTTGGAACATGTGGAGCCTTATTTTGCAGCTTACCCATCTTAACAATATTTGTTATTAACATTTTCCCTGGGACACTTACCCAATTGACTTGTTGGTCTCAGTATCAATAACATCAATGTAAGTCTGTAATCCATACATTGAAGCATTACAACAACATCAACATCCAAGCATTATTCCCAAAAGATTTTGGAATTAAAATAGAACAAGCTGCAAAAGATGAAAGCACATAGGATAACCCATATAAAAACTACCATGGATCACAATCAGTTTAGTTGTTTTACCAATTAATTAACAAAAACAGAATGATAAAAATATCACACTTATGAAAGCTAAGGCAGATTAAATCTCTTTATGTTAACGCCCGATGGAATATTAGAATATTAGATACAGTTCCCAAAAAGGTAATACATACAACTCTGAACCAATTGAGACAAGAAAATTTACCTACAAGGCTGCAACTAATCCTTTCTATTTTTATTAAGCAGATTTGTTTTTAGGAATGAATGAATACATTTGAATGCATTACATATAGCTACAACGGAAAAAACAATTAGAAAGATTTCTTTAAGGCTATTCAGTTGACCATTTAAGGCTATTCAGTTGACCCTTTGAATACAAGTATGTTTTTAAATATTTCTTTAAGGCTATTCAGTTGAATGCATTTATCATATAGCTTTATCATATAGCTTAATAAATAAAATACTTCGTAAGAGAAGAAAGCCTGAGAACAATAGAAGGAGAAAGGATAACTTGCGTAAGAAAGAAAAACAGGGTCATCTCATTCATTTCCTAGAAAATAGGACCCACTCCCTTTCCAAAATACAATCAATAGCCTATTCCAGTTGAATGAGATTTCTCCCTTTATCCTTCCTATCCCTTTATCTTATTATTACTATCATCTAAAGTGAGCTTTCAACATCAAGCTACATGTTTTATCCTTTACTACTTTAGTTCAAATAAGACTTATTAATTACAATCATCTCATGATTTTTCAATAGATTTTGTGAGCATGAAGCTTCGTTTCCTGACAAAGTGAAAGGATTGGATGAAAATAAATTCACTATGGGACAGTAAAATAAAGGTTGTGTTACTATATTACATAAAAGCAGTGTTGTTTGATTTGGAAGTTGAAAATCCATTACTTATAGTGCGCATAGCAGAGAGTTCTTAAAATGTTGTCATTGGCATAAAGCTATATGATAAAGAAGTACATTAGCAGTAAGGCCAAAGGAACTCATTGATAAACTGTAAAAGTAACATGAACTTCTAAGCATCCAGTCCAACCGACATGTCCTATTTAATCAATGAAAAAAAACGAAACCTAGTGAAATTAAAGTGTATAGATTTAAACTGTTAAAGTGAACCGTTGATACCAGTAACATTAGTACAGTGATCCTTCTTTACTTCCATAGAAAATTAATAAAGTAATTTAATAACAGCTAAGCAATTAAAATGCTTGTAATGCATAAGTGAAATACCAGGTGACAGAAATTATTGAGGTGACATACAAGAATTGGGATATTTCTTTAGCCAATCCCTACCAACTGATCTTTAACCAAGACACTTATCAGTTATCACACCCTCTCGGGTCTCACAACTGTTGAGGGGGAGCACCTGCAAATCAAGGAAGGTGAGCATTAATTATTAACAGCTTCAATGAGGATAAATGGTGAATCGAACAAGATAGGAACGCATAAAATAAAATTGGATGGCAAATCGAATAACACAATTGGACGGCAAATCGAATAACTCAGACACAAAAAAAGAAACGGATCGAGGAAGATAGAAGTGATTCAGGGTGCTGCTGCTATGCGAATCAGGAAGCTATATGTTTCTCAGTGAAAAACATGGCTTAAGTGCTCTGGGAAGCACTCGTCTCCATCGAAACACATTTGCCCTGTGTATGAATAGATAGATTAGGGATTCGGAAGTGAAACCAAGACGGAGATGCGTAAAGAATAAACACGGAGGAGATGGCGTTAGTAAACAGTGGGTTTAGTTAACGGAAGGCGCGGGTAGTGCACTGAAGAAATAACCATTGTACTAAACCTTTACCATAATGTATAAGCATATATAGCTACAATGTTACACCAACACAATTTCATTCCCATAAGGGTACTAACCCTCATTGATGTTTATAAGTTTTTAGAAGTGAGAAATGAAATGGTAGCAGATGCCCCCTATCCTTTATGAATGATAATAAGCATTTCGAGTCATCTCATTATCTTGTATAGTCATTTGGGAGCTTCTGATTTTGTAAAAAGACTTAATCTGTTTCTTCTAAGTTTTTGTTTCCATTGTATACTTCAATTCTTTGTGAATTTGATACTTGTTTATGTATTCTATGTTGTATCCACGTAATGAACTTGTTAAGTTATGGCATATTCAAGCTGGGAAGTGGTCAAGTACTCAATTACTCAAGTGTCAAGTGGGAACTTATGATTCTGCCTATTTCGAATTTTAAATGTCAGATTATAAAGTTGTACTACCTCCGTCCCCCTAAGTTTGGGACAAGAGAAAGTGGCACGGTTATTAATAAAAGTGAGTTTATGTGGTTGATATTGAATTGATAAAGTAAGAATAAAGTAGGAATTATTTGGAACCACACAAACTTTACCAAATAAGGTATGAGACAATCTTAGTGGGACGGACCGAAAAGGTAAAATGGGACAATCATAGCGGGACGGAGGGAGTAACATTTATAAGTTTGTACTTTATAACATTGTAATTCGTAAATTCTGTTTGTAGTCCCAAGTTCTCAACTGGCCAACTCCCAAACATTTACATATTTCATGTTGTTTGGACTTAAACTCTGTAATGTTTTAGTTTTAACTTTTAAGATTTCCATTTTGCCATTTTGGTTTGTAAACTTCAAAGTGTATTTAAAGTTTGAATTTTTTATTGCTAATTTTGTAACCCGAATTAACCTGATACCCGACCTGCACCCGAAATTAACCCGAAATTAAAAATCCCGAAATTAAGTTATTTTAAATGCATAGGATCGGGTATCCATTCAAGTCACCCGAAACCCGAAAGGGTCTTGGGTTTTTGAACCCGCCCGACCCGAACCCGACCCGTGCTCCCCCCTATGCGTGAGAGCCCTTATGTGTGACTTCATTAGGCATTCACACCGTGTTTGGACGAGGTGATCCAGGATTAGGTATTGGGGCCCTCACAAATGCGGGCCTTTTGCCTTGAGTTAGTTTATGCCTCAATGAGGTGATGGAGGTCGGGGTCCTGTACGGACTGAGGCATGTCAGGGGTGCCTATGGTCTGATTCATATATTTTCTAGCATGGACCCTTGTCTGGACGAGGGGTCCATGCGAGTGAGAGTTCTTTATTTGGGTCGTTTGTGTATATATATATATATATATATATATATATATAGAGGAAAATTTTCTGGTAAGGTATACCTTACTGGAGCCGCCGTGCGGCCTCCACGTTTTGAGAGCCTTCCCGGGGTAATTTTTCGATGAATTTTTTTATATCATGTTCTTCATCAAGTGTAGTACATCCATACCAAATTTCAGAAAAAAATTCAATCGGAAAGGCAGTCAAACGATTTTTGAAAGATAACTGTGTTTTATATGTATATAAAGGGTGCAATTATCTTCCAACGGGCCTAATGGGCCGAGAAGGCATTAATGGGCCGAAGCAGGTCTAAATGGACCTCGCCAATTGGGCTCCGTATCGGGGTGATACTTTGGGCCTCTGAACAGTAGTGGGCCGGGATAATATACCCAACACAAATCATTGAGCTCATCAATAACTTATAACAAACACTCAAATAAATATTATTTTCAAATGCATATTATCATTTGTTTATTAGTGATGGCCATTATTTTTTAAATTTATTATTTTCCCAGTTATTAATATTTTGGAGATGCCAAATTCCTTTTTCTGATCGGGTGGTCATCACCCTCACCACGCAGAGTGCCGGCCAATTTCTTGAGTGATTTGTGAAATGTTTGAAATGCGTTGCAGCTTTTGGGAGGTGGAAGGTGGGCAACATAGCAGGTGATTGAGTCGACATACCATCCGCTCTTTCCCTTGAACCCGATGATCCTTGTGCCTCCTTTAACGGATAATGAAAACGGCTCTCCTTCTTCCATCCCGAATGGACCATATGTTGTCCTATTGCTTGTAAAGGTGAGAGCGCGTATCACAACGCTTCCATGGTGTTGTCCATAATATCCCATCACACTTATTAGGTATTCCTCTGGATATTGTAGTTTAACCTACATGCATGCATGATAATATATATTGGAAGTGTATAATATATAAATATACTCCGTATATACTAATATATGAGAGTATGTTTGGTAAAATGTGAAAGACTATATTGTACAACAAATGTAGAGGCTTACAGAATTTACACATATAGTTAGTTTAGGTTGATTATTTCATGTTAATTATGTATCACTTTTTAAACACTTCAAAACTATCATGTAAACTATTTTATACATGATAATGATATATTGAGAAAATACTCCAATATTACTAAAAGACATGTGTTTTCTGAATATATGACTACATACTTCTTTTATCTCTAATCGAGTGACTTAGCTTAATTAATTGATAATGAGATAGTAGGTTTACGTAGTGAAACATGAAAGTGGCTAAAAATGGGAAAAAAACATTACCGTGCATGAAAATGGATGGTAACATGCACCATTTTAGCTAAAAACACAGGTAGCCATATTAGGAAAATACATGTCTTTTAGTAATAATAGAGGTAATTGATTTATCTAAAATATTTTTCTTGCTTTAATTTTCTAAAAGAATGCAATTACTTTTTCCCAAAAAAAAAAACATTGCATTTTCTATGCATGTAATTTAAATATAAAATACACATTTAATCAAATAATATATTTTTAAATTACATTGAAACTGATTTTTTCATAAACTTTGCATGTAATCATTTTGCGCATAAAGTTTTAGGGAAAAAGGTCATACTCTTCTATTATTTCCAATACATCACTTAAGTCATTTTACTAAAACAAACATCATATAAGCACCCCTACTTTTTAAATACAACCAATCAAGCCATTTTGACCTTCAATTGCATGTTATTTTTTTATTAACAAATTAGGAATATTGAAAAACGTTATAAAAATTCATATAGTTTTGAAAAATAATGTAATAATAATACTACATAAAGAATAGCATAATTGTAAAAATAGATAAATATTTTAAAAACGTTAAATTATTATTATTATTATTATTATTATTATTATTATTATTATTATTATTATTATTATGATCATCATCATCATCATCATAATCGTCATCGGATCGTCATCGTCGTCATCATCATCATTCATCATCATCATTGTTATTATCATTGATATTATCATTGTTATTATCATTGCTATTATCATTGCTATTATCACTACTATTATCACCGCTATTTTTACTGCGATTATCTCTGTTATTATCATTGTTATTAATTAGTAATTATTATTATTTATATTATTATTGATTTATTACTATTACTATTACTACTATCACTATATTATAATTTTTTATAATAACTATTACTACATATTATTATTTTAATATATTTGAATAACTTTCGTTTCAAATATAATTTCAAGATTCATATTTATATTTGGTAAGTGTGCGAATAGAAATTACTATTTCTATTTGTCTTCTTATTTGAGATTTTCGAATTCAAATAGTCATATACGAATTCGAACCATGAATTGAGCGCAATATATTTGATAAAAAACGTGTCGTTTGATAAAAGCAGACCGTTTGATTTTATTTTGTTTTGTATAACAATCTGATGTATATAATTAATATTGAAAAGTATATATTTCTATCGAAAGGTACTCCATGCATCTTCTAGAAAAGATCTTAATTAATGAATGTTACGTGCATGTTTGGCACACATAATTCACTGCCTTCTAACTTTTGTATTGTTTAAAAAGTCTCTAAAAGCTTTTAGTTGTGTGTTTGGCATGACAAATTTTAAGAGCTTCTCGAAAAATAAAAGATCTTTTCTGAGATGCTACGGGGAGTAGCATCTGAGAAAAGACCGTGACTTTTAGTATTAATTTGTCCTAACAGCTTGTATACCAAACATGACTAAATCAAACAGCCGACTTTTTACCAAACAGCTACTACCTTTTCTTTTAAAGATCTTTTCAGTCACTAAAAGCTAACAGTTACTAAAAAGCTCATAAAAGTATCTTTTCAGCTAGTCGTGCCAAACATACCCTATGCTTGATCAACATAAGACCATACATTCAAGCTTTTGGACTATGTGGTTTGGTACACCAGCTTTTAAGAGCTTCTTAAAAATGAATTATCTTTTGTGAGAAGTTATACCGAGTAGCTTTTGAGAAATTCTTTAACTTTAACTTGTAGCATTAATTATCTTGTAGCAATATACCAGGTCAGCTTACACCAGACTTAAATAGATCATATAAGATCATACTAGAATTTAACCGACTAGATCCGACTCTTGTAGTTTTAAAATACACACAGATAAAAAATCTATCAGACCAGACCAGACCAAACTAAACCAGTTTAGACCAGACCAATCCAAATTACACCAGACTTTAACAGACCAGATCAAACCAGACCAAACTTCAGCAGTTACAAAATATACAGAGACCAAACATCTATCAGACCAGATCAATTCAGACAAGACCAAACTAGATTTAAGCAAACAATACAAGACCAGACCAGAAAATGTGGTCCAAGTAAAAACACCGTAAGTGCAACTAAATTAAAGGGAAAAGGGTCAAATAAGACCCTTCTACTATTACAGAATAATCACATAAGGTCATGTACTTAATAAAATATCATATAAATACGTCTACTTATAAAAATCATTCAGATAAGTCAAAATGATCCGTTGAAAGCCCCCTAATCCCGATTTTAGCTTATGTATTGTTACTTTTGCCTTGTATTTAAGCAAACTCTGGGCAAATATTTCATGTCAACCTTATAATATATTTTACAATGATAGTCGGTCGTACACTAAAACGGGATTACGAGATTGTCAACAGGTCGTTAGCACTCATCTAATTGCTTTTTATGTAGACATATTTACTTGACACTTTATTGAGTACATGATCTTATGTGGCAATTTCATAAAAGTAGAAAGCCTCATTTCACCATTTTCTCTCCTAAATTAAACAGTCAGTTTTTATCAAATAACCACAACAGTTTCATTTTAAGAACTTTTCAACCACTAAAAGCTACTACATAACAGTTATTAAAATACTTACAAAGGATCATTTCTTTTTGTTGTACCAGAAATATCCTTATTTTTTAAAAGCATATTAAAATTGTTGTGCGACACATATAAATATAATTGAGTATTTATAAGTAGTTTATTTTTTATTAATAGTGTAAAAGCTTTTTCTTTGAAAGATTAGTAATACGGGGTATGTATGAGGTTATGCATGCCAAACATGTAATACATGTAACTAAACTCACTTATTTTCGTTTATCGGCTATTAGCTTAGCCCAAAGCAGGACTAAAAATAGTCCTAATTGTAGGGATGACAATATAATGGGGCGGGGTTGGGGCGGGGGTTCACTCCCCCATCCCCCACCCCCGTGTCTAAGAAATCGCCCCACCCCGGCCCCATCCCCCACTACTATTCGACCCGCCCCATCCCCGTCCCGCCGCGCTAGACCCATGGGCACCCAACGGGAGAAATATTCGTAAAAAATTAACACCATTTTAGACCCTGTCAGTTTTCCAAAAATTAAACAACACTTCTGGTAGCCAA
This sequence comes from Cuscuta epithymum, assembly GCA_945859915.1. Classification (NCBI taxonomy): domain Eukaryota; kingdom Viridiplantae; phylum Streptophyta; class Magnoliopsida; order Solanales; family Convolvulaceae; genus Cuscuta; species Cuscuta epithymum. The sequence goes on from CAMAPF010000006.1 coordinate 5,142,046, forward strand.
AAAATCTTTTAATTTTTAAGTGTCAATATGCAATGTAATCTTGCATCCCATTTCAAATCTAGAACACATTATACACGTTTTGATTTAGTTATTTTATCAAACACTTTATTAGCATTGATTAGCTCTATAATATTTTCTTAAACCCTGCATTCAATCAACCATGTTCATTTGACAGCATCTAGGACGATCTATGGTTACCAGATTTTTAAGAGCCCTAACTATAATCATAAAGATGACATTCATAAGAAAAGAATTAATGCACTGCAATACTAAAAAGAATAAAACTTTCACACTCTGTCTGAGGCGTTTAAGCTGATATCACTTTATAACTTTCCCAAATTCATTTTACTTTATCCCTAAAAAAATCATTTTAGTTTATGATTTTGATAAGCAATTTTACAAGATCGCTGAGTTATTAAACAAGAATTAGATAGACCCATTAGGCACAACCCAATAGATAGGAAACCACTAAACCCACCGGACTACCATGCTATTTTAATTACTTCGTACTAGTATTACTTTTATTACTACTACTATATTGTTATTAGTATTATATATTATTATTGTGATTATTACTATTAATTATTAATATGTGTATATATACGGGGGACGGTGCAGGGGTGCATAACCCATCACCCGCCCCGCCCCACCACCCCGCCCCACCACCCCACCCCAATTCCCCCCACGGCCCCCCCCCCCATTGCCATCCTTAACAATATGGTTATAATCTTTTATTTTTCTTCAAAATAGAGGTAATGTATTTTTCTTCTCCCTGTAATTTCTAATATATTTATTTCATTAGTAAGATAATCGTAGTTATATTATAATAAAAATATAAAAATATTAAAAATATCTATAAATTAATACGGAGTAATAAAAACGGGAAAAAATAAAATAATACGAAGTACTCTGTACTACGTAATAAACCAAAAAGTGTCCACTACCAAAAGAACAGAAGTAAAAATCCCCAAAAAGTAATTATCTCTTACACGTAGAAACACTTATTAAAGTAAGTAAAGAGTTTTTTGCGTATTAATGCTAATTAATTAAATAATTACGAAAATAGGGTTGGGTTAAAACTCTTTACGGATATACTGCTAGGCTTAACCCTGGTCGGGGTAAGTCGCCAAACTGTTTGGCGACTTACCCCCTGCCACAATAAATCCATATTTATTCCATTTCAGAACATCCGAAACCTGTTTGGCTGGTTTCGGATGTTCTGAAATGGAATAAACTAGTATATTTACATGTGCCGTGCATGAGATAAGATGGTTTTGATAAGATGGTTTTGTTGTTTAGTTTTAGTAAGGGAAAATCACTTATTTAATCGATTATAACATTTGTTTAAAATGCATATTCTAATTTATTAAGTATATCTTATTTTTGAACTAATTCCAAACATACCTTTTGGAAAGTTTTTTGTGGTTACCATTCATTTACCTTTTTCTTACTCAACCACAACCATACATTTCCACTTTATTCCTACTTTCTTAAACTCTGATCCAAGTCAATGCGGAAACAATTTTATGGGACGGAGGGAATATTTATACTCCCTCCGTCCCGCTAGAAGATTCCCGCTTCGGTTTACGATGCTTGACTGATGATAAAGCAACTTAATCCCTGTTCACGCTCTGATTATTTTTAGTAAAAAATTTTACATATTCAAAAACTACATTAAAACCGCTATAAAGCCTAATAAAAAATGTAAATTTGATAAAAATTTGATATATAAAGCAAGAGATTAAAAATGATTTAAGTTGACCATATGAATAGTGGATGTGAACCTTCTAATGGAATGGAGGGAGTATTAAAATTACATCCATAAGCAAAACAATTATCATATACCTTTTATATACAGTCTAGCTTATTTATCTAAATCTTAAACACCAATTTTAGTGTCACGATATCCTATGTAATTAATAAAACTTTCTGAGAGCTGAAACTCTCGACCAACATATATTAAGATTATATTAATATATACCGGGAGGAAATAATATAAAGACCCCGAGCTTTTGAGGGATGTGGGGGTAAACACCCCAACTTTATGTAAAGAGTTATTTTAGCATAATAATCATATTTTTTTTCTTTTTATTTTTTATTTGAAAGAAATCATATGTTTTTTCTTTCACAAATGTAATTTTATGAAATTACACTATAATTATAGTTTTAAGTAAATTACTTAAATATTATACTACCTCCGTCCCATTTAGATTGTCCCATTTTTCTTTTCGGAAAATCCACCAAGATTGTTCATACCAAATTTCATAAAGTTTGTTTGGCTCCAAATCATTTTTATTTTATTCTTACTTTATCAATTCAATATCAATCATATAAACTCATTATTCTTAATAATCTTGTCATTCCCGCATGTCCCAATGTTAGTGGGTTGATGGCAGTAATAATTTTTGAGTGTGCAATTAACATTCTAAACATACTTGTTAATGTTTTTTATTTAAAATATTGAAGCTTAGATAATAATTTCATCCATATAAATGTCAAAAACATTTTAGATTATATATTTTAAACATATGTTTTTATAAGTGTTGTAACATTTTTATTTGTACTCCAACTATCACAAAAAATATCAAATTCATAAAAGAGTATTTTTAAAGTGTTAAATTGTTTTTTTTTTATTTTTATATATTCAATATTGGTGTCATTTGAAGGATAATAAAAAATTATGAAATTTGATATATTTTTTGTAACAATCAGAGTACGAACAGAAAAGTTATAGTACTTTAAAATAAACATGAAATTTTATTTTTTGAATAAAAATTTATAGCTATTTAAAAAGTTTTTTAAGTATTGGTTGTTACGTAGGATTCTGTTTAGTCTTAAATTAAGGTGAGTTCTAATCTAAGTTATATACTATTCTAACGGAAGTATAATTAATGTACTCAATTTGAAAAAAAATCTACAATATTATAATGAATGTTTGCTTAGAAGATGACATGTGTCAAACCTTTCCATAATTGTATCCTTGAAATGTATTATTTATAGAGATAGATATGGATTTAATATGACAGGGGGTAAGTCGTCAAACCGTTTCACGACTTATAAGTCGCCCAACCGGATGGCGACTTATAAGTCGCCAAACGGTTTGACGACTTTCCCCGACCATGGTTAAACCCAGCAGTAGATCGGTAAATACTTTTAACCCAACATTATTTTCGTAATTAATTAATTAATTAGCATTAATTTAAAAAAAATAATTAAAGTACTCCATATAAAACAAGTACTCTGTAGTTTAATACTATAATGTACTGTATACTCCGTATGAAATAGAGGGATTAAATTAAATTAAATCATTATTCCTTGAATTAAAACCAGGCATGCATCTGAATTAAATGAACGCATATAGTACCGTTGTGACATGTGGTTTTGGCACCCCGATGGCACCATCTTCTCCATGTTTTTCAGCAGGAGATGCTTTGCCATGCTTATCGTAAACTACAGTAATGGAGTCGATGCAATGTCCGTGAGCCACTGTTATCTCTCTTATTCCATCGTAAGAATTCCCATCATCCCAAGCACGGCCTCCAGGCCCACCACGCGGCCCGATTTCGGTTATTTTCTTCTTCGTGTCTGTTCTCGCTGCCTGCATTATTTATTATTAGGAGGAACATGAAACGAGAAACGCCGAAAAACAACCATTTAATTAGAGAGTCTCTATAGAGTATTTTGAAACGAAAATGTACCGTTTTTTGAGAATTCTCTTATATACTCCTTAATAGCTCATCACATTATATTGTTATTACAAACGTATAAACTTAATGGTGTTTGGATCTACTCCATAAAATCGTTTCTGCTTCTTCATGAAATAGAAATATACATTGAAGGATTTATATATTAGAAGTGCATAAGTATTTCTGAGAGCTCGAAATTGTTTATAGAACAAGTGTCTTAATTAGAAACTGGGTGATACCAACTTTTCAAAAACTAATTTTTATTCTAATTCTGATTTTAAAAAAGAAACAAAAACATAATCATTTCCAAATATCCCTATCTCAATACTCAAACCAAAAGAAACGCATAGGTCAATTCAAGATAGAATCACGGTACCATGTGAGTTGATCCTTGAAAATGAAGAAATAAACAGATGAAATCAAACTACCAGCCGATTTGGAGCCATCATATCAATAATGAATAAATAAATATTGGTTTCTATATAAATATAACGAGCAATGCAAGTCATGACTATATAGAACAAGTGTCTTAGGAACTATGGAAGGTGATGAAATAGATCGAAGGAAAGCAGTGAGATTCGTTTGGAAAGCATAAAATATGTGTTGTGGCATCAGTATAATTGCCTTTTTCTATTCTTTTTATGGTGCTTATTAACTTTTCTCTTAAAAAAAAACAACTTTTCTGTCATATGTAAGATGTAAGAATCGGATACGTACGTACTGGAGTAGGAAGCTAGGCCGGTCTTCTATCTTTGACGAAATATTATATTTCCTCTACCTCCACTTTATCTTAAGACTCACTAAATACTGCTCCATTCCATCGGTTCCATTAAAATTGAGACAGTCTGATTTATGATGCTTGAACGATGATAAAACAAACAAATACTTGTTCGCACTCAAATTATTATTTAAAAAACATCATATTTAGAAACTACAACAAAATTAGTTTTACAAAGTCGCAACAACATAATCAAATTTGATATATAAAGTAAGAGATTAAGAGTGATTTGTATTGAGCAAGTGAAGAGGGACTGAGAATTTTAGCGGGACGGAGGGAGTACTAGGTACCAGCTACGAGCAAAATTGCGTGATTTACCAAACCAAAAAAACTAAAAAACAGTACTTTGGATTGATTTAATTGGGTTCAGTTAAGTAAACTGTTTAGTAACAATTTGTTCAAACCCAATGATTTGCTTTGATTCAGTTTCAATTGAAAAGTCGCAAATCGAACCGAACAACTTATAATTTTTATAAACATGCTTTGTATTTGTGTTCACCCTCATATAAAAAAGGGAGATTTCCCAAAATAGGACTAAATAGAGTTTGGAATTCCAAAATAGGTCTCTTATGTTTTTGATTGCATTGATTTTTGAGTGTTTATATTTTTACTTTTAATTACTTTTTATGATGTGTTGTTGTGGTAATTGCACATTTAAGGTGCAATCATTTTATTTTTCTAGTTTGTTGTAATTTAGTAAATTTAGAATCATCTTGAGCAAGAAACAATCAAGAATCAACAAAGGATCATGGAAGGAATCTTACAAGATCAAAAGAAAGTGCATGGGAACAAGAAATCATGCAAGAAATGTGATTTGGTGACTTACCCGGTCGGGTATAGCCTTTACCCGGTCGGGTATGAAGTGACCCGGACAAAAAGACGTGCAGAAAACACAAAATCGTGGGCAAAATATTTGATTTTGACAAATACCCGGTCGGGTATCTCAAATACCCGGCCGGTTATCCGGTGCAGCACCTTCAAAACACCTATAAATAGCCCCATTTTCCTTCACTTTTAAGCATCCCTTCTTCCATACTCTTAAGCTCAGTTTAGAATAGTATTTCTTTTATATTTTTATAGTATGTTTAGTCTCCAAATGAGGAACTAAACTCTTCCATCTTGGTTTTGCTACATTGAAGCTTAATGAATTTGTAAGTTGTGAGTTATTCTCTTTAATCTTCTTCCTTGAATATTAATTCTTCCTTTAAATACTATTTCTATATCAATGTTGGGGAGTGTTACTAAGATGACAATTAGTTAACATCTTGACATTAGTTATAGTAATAATTATTTCTTCCTCTACGTTAATATTGGGGAGTGTTACTAAGATGACAATTAGTTAACATCTTGATATTAACTATAGTAGGATTCATCTTCTTTAATATTCTTTCTTGAGTATTAATTAATTCCTATTCATATTTCATATTAATATTTTGAACATTACTTAAAGGATCAACTAGTTTTGTTTCATATATTAATTAATACTAGAATCGGTCGATTAATACGCTTGTTATTAATTCGGTCCTTTCATGGTAGTAAACTTGGATTATTAATGCATGCATCTCATGGTTAATAATCTAAGGGGAATTAATTATATTGATTAAACCAATAAACCGCTTGTGTTGAGGTTATCAATCTCAATCGTTTTCATCTTAAGTTTATTGCTACTATCAATTTAATATACGGCGCTTGTTCTATATTGACTCGATAGTAAGTTTTATTAATGAACGCTTCTCGTTATTAATAACTACCCTCGATGAACTGGATATACTCCTCGATTGAGTATTCGAGAGGAAGATAGTTAAAGATATAACCGGGATCGACGAACATTTCATTAAGTGGATAAAAGCAAAGCCAAGTCTTCTTCTCATTAATTAAACTCATTTAAGTCATTCATCTTAGTGTTAATTAAATCAAATCAAATCTAACCCCCCCCCCCTTTGTTACTAGTTAATTAAAAGGAGAAATATTCCTTTCCCTGTGGATACGAACCTTACTTCGCTATACTACGTATTAGTGTCGTATTGATATTTATTTTGAGTGCACCTCACGACAAAGTGCACGTCAGTTTTTCTTCCCGAAATAGGACTAAGATGACAATATTTATTGCCATGTTTTAGTCATTACTGCCAAATAGTTGCAGTATTGTGCATTTAACATGACAATATTTATTATAATGAATGACAGTATTTTTCAATCATGGCAATATTTTTCGATCATGACAGTAACGACTCCTATTTCGGAAATAAAAACCTAGTGATCCTATTTTGGAATTCGCAAAGTTATTTACTCCTATTTAGGGTAATTTCCCTATAAAAATTACAAGTTTAGCATATACAGAGTATACTATTTTAACTTTTATACTTTTCATACATTCATTATGACAAAGTTAATTATAAGACCTACGTGTATTTGTTATATTTTATATTCTATTTGCACGAAAAGATGTTTGACGATGACAATAGCTCATTGTATTTATGTCAATAAATAACTAAAGTACACAATACATTTTACACGATTCATTTGTATAAAATTATGAATTTTACACCATTTGTACCACCAACTCATTTAGTTTATATTGAATATATTTTATGTGATACTACGAATTTTAAATGTTAATCAACTATAAACTTATCTTTTGTGAGAGCTGAATATTTTTTTCTAGTAGTTAGAAAGATGCTAGAAGTTTTCATGTCATCTGTCTTAGTAAGACAAATTTAGGGCCACGAAATTTCTTTTTCCATATTTTTAGCCGAAAAAGAATCTTTTCCATATTTTTACCCATTTAGGGCAATTTCACCTAATTAAATTAATTAATTAATTAATTAACCTAATTAATTTCTCACAGTTCCATTGCATAACCAAGGTTAGTCCGTTGGTGGCAGATCAGTCTGTGGTGGCAGCAACATCCTCCGACAGCGGTAGAATTCTAGCAGGTCATCGAAAATTTTCTAGAAAAAAAAACAGTGGCAGCCGACGGTCCGGAGACCTGAGGGCAGGTGTGGTCCAGCACTATGAGGGTCTTTTGGCCTAATCACAAACAAAAGGGTCTATTTAAGGCATTATAAATAGTACTATCTCTGTCCCTTAAAATTTTAGCAAAGTTGACCGGCACGGAGAGTAATAAAGTAAAAACTTTGTGGTTGATGTTTGTACGTGCAGAGGAGACAGAAATAACAGAAACCACAAACTAATTGATTAAAAGTGATAGTGACAAAGTTTTTTGGGACGTCCTAAAAAGGAAAGATGACAAAGTTTTAAGGGACCGAGGGAGTAGGTCCTAATTAGGTAAATCTCCCAATATAATAAAAATAGAATAAAGAGATCATTCACCAAATAGGAGTAGAACGTGTTAGAAGTGAAAAAATACTAGTAGGTTTTTAAGATTCCTCAAATGAGAGTTTTTTTAACGTGATTGGACATGAATACCCTTGCAGGGGTATTAGCCTTGCCATTGCCACAGTGCCGCTTCCGGTAGCCGGAGCTCATGCAGAGCAAAAGTCATTCAGATATCGCCACTACACCCTACCGTCGACGGTCATTGGAGTTTCACTACCTGTGACGCCGTCGTCACCGCCAACAGATTGATCCCGTATCCAAGAGAACTACGGGGAATTAATTATATATATTAATTAAATTAGGGGTAGAAAGTTAATGTTTAGTCCTATCTATGGATGATGAGAAAACAACTCAGGGACAAGTACATCTCCCTATTATGTTAATTAAATCTTCTTTATGTATATTAATTCAAGCAGATCAATAATAGTTTGAATTATTTCTATCCATTTTTCTTGACGTTTTTCATTGTTTATTGATGATTTTTTTTATTTGATCGGTTTGTTTTTGCAAGCAATATGCTTACTAATTAATTTTATTAATTGAGAAGTTATTCTGTTCGTCTGTTCTGAATGTTTCTGATCTGAACTTTTAAGATCTGGTCTGATCTATCTGAACTTTTCATATCTCATATGATTTGATCTGAATCTTTCTTGTCTAGTCTGAATCTTTCTGATTTGATTTGATCTGAATATTTCTGAGCCCATTGAGTTATTCTTATTATAAATTAAATAATTATAATATTAAATAATTATTTCTTTCTACTTCCATGTGTTTGGTGAAGGTATGCCTTCACTAAAGATGTTTTGGTTTGGCTCTCCTCTTCTTCTGTATTTCATTTATTATCATTAATAAAAGCTTGTAAAAGTTTCCCGACATTTACCCAACTGATTTTGGTGGTTTGCCCTCCTGGTTCAAAATAATGATGATGATGATGATGATGATGATGATAAGACCATTTGCTGGACTGACCCTCGATCTCTAGCTCCCCTGGGCTTCTGTCTTCCTCCTTGGCAAGTCCCATCGGCCGACAAGTGGCTACGGCTCCACCGGTACCCACTTATGTTTCCACAGATCAATCTTTGGGGTTTGGGGCTCCATCAATCACAAATACTTTTTACAACAAACTCCTTGCGGTTGAAGATTACTTGGCTTCAGTGACACAATTTGAATCTTTTCTGGTCTCTCATGGCCTTTTGGGCATACTAGACGGTACACTTTTGACTTCTTCCTTATATGTTTACGATGTTTATCATACTCAAATCGCGAACCTGGAATATTATCACTGACTAAAATTGGATCAAATTGTTCGTTTCTGAATTTTTGCAAATTTTTCCCGTAATATTTTACTTGAGGTTCATGCTTTGAAAAATTCTGCTATTATATAGCAACGATTGGAGTCTCGTTTAATGTCTGGTTGTCTGGTCATCGACTCCCAACCGTTTAAAGCATTTTCTATCTCTTTGGAAAGATATTATTGAATTCTAAAACTCGTCTTCAGGCGTCGGATTCAAAATATTAAGGGATGGTTACCTAACGAACGGAATTTTGAATCCAAGATTGTATGTACGCTAAAAATGTTCTATTTACGCTGAAAACGCTAAAAACACAGAGAACTGGCTTAGTATTTCAACGCGGGCGTGATGGCCGTGGACGCGTCCGCAATTACAGATAGAACTGACAACCCCATCCATTCCAACCCCCGCATGTTTGACATTTCAGTCAGCCACCACAAAACCCTCCCTACGGCAATAACCAGAGTGGACATCCTTCACATGCTTATATGGGACATCTGGATACAATTTTATGTAACTCAACCGAGTCATTGTTTTATGGGACTTAACTCATGCCTTATCTACTTCTTCTACTAACCATGGTTCTGCAGATTCTCCATCTTTTGAGAATACACTTGGTTTTGTACCTTCTCTTGTAGTCTGTCAGATTTCTCATTCTCTAGGTCACTCAACTGTTTCATGTCCTCGTTTTGTTCAATCTCAAAACTCTGCCTTACCTGTCTCCTCTGCTCAGTTCACTTCAGTTGTTTGGTATCTTGACTCTGGTGCTTCCACTCAAAACTCTGACGTACCGGTTATGACGATTGGTACTATGACTTTACTTGTGCTATCTTGTGCGCTCAATTTAAAATCTGTTTACCATGTTCCTCATATTAAATATAATTTATTATTCATTCAAAAATTATGTTCCGATAATAACTGTTTGGTATTTTTTTATAAAAATTTTGTGTTTGTAAAGGACAAACCCTCTAGGGCGGTGCTTCTTCAAGCTTCCAGTAATGGTGGCGTTTATCCTATCTCCTTTGCCTCACAACCATCAGTTGCTCTTAGTACTCATGTTGCTCCTGGATTGTTTGGCATCGACGCTTGAGATACTGTTGAATTTGCATTTTAGATAAACTTAAGAAGTCTAGCTTTATTTTTAATACTTCTCAATTTTCTCATGATTGTATTTCTTATATGCTAGGAAAATCACAATGATCACCTTTCCAGGAGGTCTGGCATAAATCTACTACTTTATTTTTAATTCATTCTTATGTGTGACAATCTCCTATCTTTTTTTAATCTGATTTTAAATACTATGTGCTCTTTATTGATGAATTTTCTCAATTTACTTGGTTGTACCCCATGGGCCTCATAAAAGCCAAGTTTTGCGCCATTTTCAACATTTTAAATTAAAAGTGGAAAATTTACTCAGTTCTAAAATTAAAAAATTTCAAAGTGATGGAAGGGGTGAGTTTGATAATCATGGTATGCGGGACATATTTATAAAAAATGACATTTTATTTCACAAATCTGGTCCTCACACATGTCAACAAAATGGGTTGCTGAAAGAAAACATCGTCATCTTCTTGAATTATCTCGCACTATGTTACTTGAGGCATAGCTGTCTGCAAAGTGTTGGGTTGATGTTGTTCTCGCTGCTACCTATGTTATCAATCGTTTCCCTACTCCAAATTTAAATGGTTTACCCCCCCCCGAAAACCTTTTAATCATCCGTCGTTTTATGCGTGGTTTGCGTGTGCTTACTTTCCTTAATACAAGGGTTATCGTTGTGTAGATCTTGTAGCAAGATTTACATAAATCGAAATGTCAGTTGCGTTTTTATTAAAATCATTTTCCTTATTTTGAGTTAACTATCACTGAACTGGCATATACTAATATTGTGTTACTTCTATGGTCCCCATCTCCGTTCATCTCATACCCTTCTCCACTGCCACCGGCTGCATTACCCGCAACCCCTCTCCTAGCACCAGTCAGTCTGGTGGTTGACCTGCCGTCTCCTACACACCCACCATCTTCCTCCACGAATTCTGCACCTCAGAATCCCTCACATGTTTCCGCCTCCTCGCCATCTTCACCGGCAACCACGTCTGCAATTTCCGAGCCTAGCCTTTCTGATGACTCTACTTCCGCCACTCCTACCTCACCATCTACCGCCCTAGCTACATGTGAATTTTCGTCCCAAGCAAACATAGTCTAAATCTGGAATTTATAAACCAAAAATTATTTTTACTTTAAAAATATATATTTCGGCACGTGACCCAACTTGTTTTTCTATTGCTAATAAAGATGTTAAATGGAGAGCAGTTATGGCGGAGGAATTTTATGCTCTTATTGATAACCATACATGAGCTTTAGTTCCATCTAACTCTTGTAAAAATGTGATTGGGTCTAAATGGATATATAGAACCAAATTTAATTTGGATGAATCAACGGAACGTTTTAAAGCACGTCTGGTTGCACAAGGTTTCTACCAGCAGGTTGGTGTTGATTTTTCTGAAACATATAGTCTTGTCATCAAACTTAATTACTATTATTCGTATTGTCCTCACTCTTACTAAGGAAGTCTATGTGTGTCAACCTCCGGATTTTGTTCATCCCCAATTTCCTAATCATATTTGTCGTCTCTGAGAGGCATATGTGGTCTCAAACAGGCGCCACACGCCTATTTCTATCGCTTTAATAGATTTCTCTTGACTCGTGGTTTTTGTGAGCAGTAACTATATTGTATGAAACATATATTTAGCCGTATTTTATACAATTGTATCGTATTATACACGATCGTACATATTACTGTATTATTCACGAATCGTATAATACTAACAAATGTAGTAAGTCTGATAACTCCTAATTTATTTTCAGGCATGATTCGAATATTTTGTATCTTCTTCTCTATGTTGATGATATTATTATTATCATAGGCATTGTTCTAAAACTCGCTAGGCGCTAGTCGGGTGGTTGAGTGGCGCCTAGCGTCTTGGTGGCAGACTAGGTTGATTAATCCTCTACCGTTGCGGCCGACTAGGACAATTAATCGATCTGACTACGCCGATTTTTAGAACAATGATTACAAGTAATTCTAGCTCCTTATTTAATTCAAAACTTTATTTTGTGTCTTGGCCAATACTTTGCTATGAATGATTTGGGATATTTGCATTTTTTCTTGGGGTGCAGGACGTTCATACATCTCACAGGTTGTTTCTGTCTCAACGAAAATACGTGTCTGACTTATTAACTAAGTTTCATCTTCATACTCTTAAACCAATTCGTACCCCTCTCTCACTTATAGAGAGCTCCGTACATATTTTAATGAGTATCGTAGTATGGTAGGTTCTTTGCATTATTTGACCTTGACTCGATTTGATATTACATTTTATGTTCACTGGCCTCGTTTCTCAATTTATGCATGGCCCTCATACTTCACATATTTTGGCTGTTAAGTGAATTTCCAGAGGTCTTCAGATTTTGGGTTGATGCTACAACCGAACTCTATGTCCCACTCGATTTTAGCTTATTCTAGTGCCGACTAGGCTAGTCACTTGATAACTGCAGATCTACATCAGTTTTTGATATATTTCTTGGTCCGAATATGGTTTCATGGAAATCCAAGAAGAAACCTATTGTCTCCAGATCTTCTACTGAAGCTGAATATATATAGAGCCATTGCTTATACAGTTAAGGACACTATTCACATCCGATCTATTTTGTTCGAATTGGGTATTTCCAGTCGCACAATTGTTCAACTTATATGTGATAATGTTTCTGCATCATATTTATGTACAAATCCTATTCAGCATGCTCACAACAAACATATCATTATTGACTATCATTTTGTTCGTGATAGGTGTTGGGTCTCGGTTTTCTACTAAGAAATGTATGAAATGGAAGCTTTAAAAGGTGTAGAAGATAGCTTTCATTGAAGGAGAAAGTTTACAAAGATGAAGAATTTTAGCGTATAACTTTTTTCTCTTCACTCACACTCACAATAATAGGCACATGGAATAATCTAAGTTGTGTGGGAAAGCTTACCTATTCCATTCCCTTAAAGGCACATATATAGCCCATGGAATGGGTAGGTTTACAATGAAATACAATATAAAATACATCAAGAGGCTAATAGTAATAAACATTGATCACAAAGCAAAATATCTCTAACAAAAGGGTGTCTCATGGAGATCTGGTTGTTAAATATGTTCCTACTCAGCTTCAACTCACGTATACTTTTACTCAAAGTCCCCCCCCCCCCCCACTGATTTGTGATAATGTAATTTATACCTTATGTAGGTTTGCTATACTCAAGGCTACTGGTGTGTTAAGTCTTTCCATTATTCTCACAATACTTACATATGCTCCCATCTCATACCATTTTCTTTCACTAACTAAGCGTAGGATCAATGAACGGGTAATGATCAAAATAATACGTAGTAATCTGAAGCTTTTGTTTTCACAGCTTTTTGAAGGTGTTTTCACAATAATTAAGTGTCATAATAACTACTCCACAATGAACGGGTATTGGTGAAGGGGTTGAGACTAAGCGAGGTATCCTGTGGAAGACGTGGCAGTCGCTATGCACTCCTAAACAGAAGGGGGGCCTAGGATATGTCTCTTTGAGAGATTTCAATGTTCCAATCCTGGGCAAACAAGTTTGGAGGCTTGTTAAATATATTAACTCTTTGGTGGGAAAAATTTTCATGGCAAATATTTTCCTAGTTCTACCTTTTAGCAGGCAAAGCTGGGGAGTAATCCATCGTTTGTATGGATAAATATCTTCCAATCACAGAAGGTGCTAGCACGTGGAATGCGCCGGAAGACAGGCAATGCACAATCTGTCTCTGTGCGGAAAGAGCAGTGGCTACCTGGTCTAAGGGATGGGATGATGAACTCGGTACCGCCAGTCGGAATAGCGGTCATGAATGTAGCGGCCTTGTTGAATGTGATGGTCCCATGTGAGGTAAAAGTCCTGGGGGAGGGGGTGAATAGACTTTTAAATCTTTTTCATTTGTCAACCCTTTTTCCTCTAATAGAGTAAATTCCAATATCTTTTGGAAGATATTGAAACATTCAACGGGAGTCTTGACCTCAAGAGTGTGACACTTTATAGTAACAAAAGTTATGACGCTTTAGTTGGTTGAGAGATGGTTTAAACAAAGTACAAATGTGTTAGCCAAAATCAGCTTTCTCATGGAGCAGGCTCCCGATCCTTAAGGATCGGAGCAGGCTTCCGAACTGCAAGGAGCAGGCTGCCAAGCTTTTAGGAGCCGACTGCTGATTGAGGTTATTGCTTCAGTGTTAAAGACACAATAAAGAACTATGATCTTAAAACATTGTTGGACTTTAAGAACTAATTAACTCATATGTATGAAGGGTTTAGAACTATATAAACATAGATCTCTTTGAGCAATAAGGACCAAGGACCAAAGTGTTTGATATATACTAAACTGGGTTGTTTACTGATCAGTGTTTTTTTTACTCCAGGGGGCATCTGAGGTTGGGGGTTGGGGGAGCCTGGAGTAATCTAGGCTGAAACTCACTCCATTGAGTTTTGAACCTGAGACCTCCCGTAAGGGAGAGTGAGTTGACGACCAGCCGACCTGGACTGCTTCCTCATACTGGTCAGTGTTTTGAGGAAGCTGTTTGTCTTGAAAAGTTGTGAAGGTGAGTGAGAACTGTAGTGTTTTGTGGGGACTGAATATATAAGGAGACCCAAGATATATCCTGGTTCAGAGGTGTTATAATCCTCCTACATCTATTCCCAACCTATTTCAGATGGATTTCCACTAAGTGAATATACCCATTACAATTAGTGCTCAATCTATCCTTGGTCGCAGACATAGATTGTGAGGTTTTTCACAAGGAATTTGAACATCATTCTAAGCTACTCATGTCCTTTTCCTTCACACACCTTCTGGATTTGGTCACAAAGCCCTCCGGAGTTTACACACTAGTCTAGTTTACAAGAGTAAAGCTGAACTACCAACTAATTAAGCTCTAAAGATCTATATGAATTTGAGCTATTCTAAGAGCTTAGGTGAGTGGGTGAGAACTAAGAGCGTGAAGGAAGATCAACACTCTGTGTTGCTGGATATATATGTCGAATAATTCCATCTTCCTTCTTAGCTCCACACACTTGTTCTTCGTGCACTCATTATGTATTTAAAGACTATGTTGTTGAAGCTCCACCGTTGGCTGAAGAGTTTCAATCTTGACCGTTGCTTTGATCCATTTGCTTCTTTCTACTTGACTGAAAGGTAGCAAGGTTGATGTTTGTCCTTCTGTGACACAGACTGTTTTTCACTCAACTTGTATTCCTCATTTCAATGTAAAGATAAAGATAGCATATCTTTAGTCTTTTATTCAAAGAGTATGAGTATATAAGTTGGGTGTTGTTCAATGCTTCCTTAGAATAAAAATTACTTGATTTTAGTAAAATAATGTTATAAGAAAGTTTTATAATGTGGTAAAAATTTCTTACAAAATTACTTTCTATCTTTTTGTCATTTTGAATGCAAGTTGGTCTGGAAAACTAAGTAGGGAGCTGACTGAAGAGATTTTCAGTAAGCTACTGATTTGGTTTTTCAGGTGGCTGCCAAACCAAAGGGTTTCAGTCGACTCTTTTTATGTACCTTTTTGTTTTGATTCTTTTCTTTTGTTTTCGATACATTTCTTCTCTTTTTAGAGTTCTTTTTGTTTTTCTTGAGTACTTTCTTTTTCAAATAAGAGTAACACAATACAATAAACATAAGTAGTTTTAAAGAGGATTTAGTCTAACACAGGAAAATAAAAAGGGGGTTGGCATCATCAAAACTCTTAAACATTCATCATCAAAATCTAGGGGACCTAACAGAATGAGACAAGAGACAACTGAAATGTGCAAAAGATAGAGGCTCTATTTTCGAGGAAAGGATGGTTATGCTCTCTATTCCTCTGAGTGGGAGGCGACCCGGCCTTGATGACTGGTGGTGGAATGAAGATTCAAAGGGCATGTATATGGTAAAGAGTGGTTACAGATCAATTCGAGGCAAGTGTAGTCCAAGGTGTGGGGCTCAGAGATATCTCCCAAATAAAATGTTTCTTTTGGTAATTAATGTTTGGTGTTTTACCGACATCGGCTAATTTAAGAAGTAGGAGAGTTAATATTTCTATACAATCCAGGTTTTGTGATGTGGACACGGAGTCGGAAGCGCACATGTTCCAAAGTTGCCATACGGCCATAACAGTTTGGCACAATATGATGC
Source organism: Cuscuta epithymum (assembly GCA_945859915.1). Taxonomy (NCBI): domain Eukaryota; kingdom Viridiplantae; phylum Streptophyta; class Magnoliopsida; order Solanales; family Convolvulaceae; genus Cuscuta; species Cuscuta epithymum. The sequence continues at coordinate 5,158,379 of CAMAPF010000006.1, forward strand.
CTTAATTTATACGACAGGAAGACACATTTGAAGCCTAGATCCGTTTTTTTTTTTTGAAAATTTGCAGCAGGAGGAGCGTTGCAACTTTATTTTCTATCTTTGGAGTTTATGGAAGGCGAGCAATGATAAAGTGTGGAAGAATAGAGACGTAGGGTGGAGACAAGTGGTGGAGCTAGGGGCTGTCATTTTAAGAAATGAGGGGGGGGGGGGGCTTAAAAGTGGAACACCGTAAAGACAATGAAGAAGATAGTTGGCTACAACCGGAGGTGGGGGTTTATTATTAACATAAATGTTGTCGTGGCTCTGGACGTTAGGAGAAGCAAACGTGCTTGGGCATGGGTCGCTCAGGATGACAATTAACTTTTTATTATGGCGGGATGCTAGCTAACCAATGCAGACTGGACATCCGGGGTTTTGGAGGCTATAGGGGTCCGAGAAACATTATACTAGGTCAAAACACAGGTGGCCAAGAGCACATGTAGAGACCGATTCATTGGTGGTAGCAACATGTATTATGAATAAAGAAGGTGAATCTTTTTTTGACCCAACTATTTAAGACATCAGACACAATCTTCACAATGAAGCTAGTATAAAAGTTATTCATTGTAAAAGATCCGCGATTAACGTGCGTGACTCTCGCACTAGCAAAGGTTGCGTTTTCAATGTCGAATAGTTTTTATTTTTTCATTACCCACCTGATTGCATTGAACTCCAATTGGAGAATGATAAATTGATTTAATACATGATTAATTTCCAGCAAAAAAACTGCTCCATAATAAATTTTAAATTATGCATTTTTTTCCTAATGAAATGTGGTGTAAACGAAAAGGGGAACTTCATCTCGATTCCAACGGGCCCACCAAATTCTAGCCTGCTTAAATTTCTTGCTATATTTTCAAATTTTGTGGGATTTTTTGATTCAATGCAGTAGAAATCAATGCATCCAGAGTATGAAACCATGACATGCACAGAGGAACTCACATCAATTTCAAAACTTATTTTCATTTGCCAAATTCGGGAAGCCTACACTGAGAAAGAACAGTCTCAGTCTTCTAAGAAACACCCCAAGCTACTTCTAAATCAGGCTTTCTCAAGTGTGTTTGCCAACTTCGAAGCATCTGATGACTCATATTAGGCCCTGTTTGCAAACACAACTAAAAAAGCACTTCCCAGCTTTTGACTTAAAAAGCTAAAAAAGGTGTTTTCAAATGACAAAAAGTTATTTTACCATCAAGGTCTTTTTCTATTACACAAAAAGCACTTATTTTACCAAACACCACCAACTTTTACTTTTCAAAATCACTTTATTCTCAAACACTACCAACTTTTACTATTAATCACTTTTTTACCAAATCATTTAAAAAAGTTAAAAGCACTTTCCAGTTGGGTTTGCAAACAGAGCCTCATTCAGGCGACTTTCTAGGACACGCAACAGAAAGTGATCGTTGACCGCCAATTTCCAACTGGGACGACATTCGGGACTCTCATTTCAACAGAGGGATTTGCTATATATAAATCTCAATTTATCACTCAGGATACTTGCCTTCTGACTGATAATCTGAATACACAGATTAAAATATACTGCAAATCCCAACAGAACAATAGGAGATATAGCATGCGAACTAGATCACAACCCAAGCAATTTCCTTGGGTGTAGTTATTTTATCTTGTTTCTTTTTCGACTTTCTTTTCCTTTTGTATTCCCCTTTGTACTTCTTTTTTCCGCTTTCCTATTTTCACGTTGTAATCCTCCCTTAATTTTCCAGTAAAATTTCCTTTTATCCAAAAAGAATATTGCATGACTCAAACTCATGAATCATTTTAATTTTTGTTATTAATATCATGATTCTACTTTCTTACACTCTAATATGTGTGGTAATATCCAGAAATGGTAAGTCAGATGTAATAAAGTATAAAATTTTGAGCTGCTAGCTAGTTTATACTCTAGCCTATGTAATATTACATACTCCATTCTACTAATACCCCGGGACATGAGAAGTTTGTGCGGTTATTAATTAAGAAAAATGAATTTACATGGTTGATTTTGAATTAATAAAATAAGAATGAAGTAAAATTAATGTAGAACCACACAATATTAGTGAGATGTATCGAAAAGTAAAGATGAGACAATCGTAGCGAGATAGGAGTAATATAATTTAATTCAATACCATAAAAATGAAAATTGAAAGATATTAGCTTATAATGTTGGACCAAAAAATTCTTCCATTTTCATGTGACATTTTGAACCATATGGCGACTACCATTTTCAATTTACTCATTTTATCAATTAACTTTTTATCATATATATATATATATATATATATATATATATATATATATATATATATATATATATATATATATCCTCTAAATAGAGAAATAATTAAAAAATTAAGTTTCGAATTACTCAATTTTGAAACTGAATTTGCTGAAATTATTGTAGATGATCATATTAGCTATTTTTCATATAATTTTTCTTTACTTTATTAATCAAATATATTATATATATATATTTTCAAAATTCAACAAATACATTTAAATTCAGCTGTAATGTCATCAAACAGGCCTTTATTTTCTTTATGGGTATGTACGTAATGAACACTTTTGTTGCATACGTAGCATAATGATAATAAAAACAATACTTATTATTATTGAAATTAATTAGCGTGATTCGGATTGCGTATGCATGTGTAATTATGAGTGGCGGATGAATGAATGAATTAATATTAATGTATGGAGTATATAATAAATTGGAGTAGGATATAGATATGGTGAATTGGTGACGACTGATGAGGATATGGATCGTTCCGACACGAAGAGCTTATCCGCTTTCTAACTGGTAGATGAATTAATGTGAACCGTAACAAGCAGATAAATTCGAATATTAGATAAGGCAATAGCTAGCAAAAGGAAGATATTTATTTAACATTAATAAGATACTTCTAATTTTTTATAAATTTATGGGACCCACCTTACATCATCACCCCGTTTAATAGTCCTCCTCCTCACATTTCCCTGCTGGCCGCCACACCCACGACGTGTTTGCTAGAAAATTTTGACCACACGAATTGTTTTAAACAGGATACATGAGTATGAATAAGGATGTTTTCTTTTGGACTGAAATTTGCTGGTCTGGTCTGGTTTGGTCTGGTTTGGTTTGTTTAAGTTTGGTCTGGTCTGTTTAAGTCTGGTCTGGTCTGGTCTGAACTGGTCTGGTCTGGTCTGGTCTGGTAAACGTCTGGTCTCTGTGTATTTTATAACTACGGAAGTCTGGTCTGGTCTGTTTAAGTCTGGTCTGGTCTGGTCTGTTTAAGTCTGATCTGGTCTGGTCTGGTCTGGTCTGGTCTGTTTAAGTCTGGTCTGGTCTGGTCTGGGACTGAAAACAGTCCAAAAGAAAACATCCTAAGCCATATTCCCGTATCAAGAAATTTATGAATACAAATAGGATTATGAGGTCGTTTGAGAACTGTTTTTCGGTTTAACGTATTTATCAATCAACTTTTTCACTAAATATGTAACTTTTGCTTTCACGCGTTGAATTGTGTAATAAGCAGAAAAAGTAAGGTTGAAATTACTTTTATGACTGTATTGGCTGAAGTTACTGTAGATGATCATTTTAACTATTTTTACATTTTTTTTCCTTTATTTTATTAATAAAAAATATTTTTATTTTTTTTCTTAAATCAGCAGAATCAACCAATGCAGCCACTTCAGTCAGAATTTCATAAATTTCAGCAGAATCAGCCAAATCAGCTGATTTTCATGCTATCAAACGGTTTTTTTTTTATCATAACGGGCTCTAGTTATTACAGATAGAGTGAGTTTTATAATAACGATAATATAATAATGTCTGAATACAAATTTAAAAAACCGAGGATGTGATCTTTTGAACAAATAAAAACGTTTATGATAAAACAAATACAAATTAAATACTTCGGAGTCCACTCCTATCTTCATAAACTTCTCATTTTAGATTTTAGATTTCTTATTGATTGACACGTAAATTACACTCCATCCACTCTTAAATTAAATATATGTCTGAGTTTTCTTTTCCAATGCTCCAAAATAAACGTTATACTTTCTTTTAGTACAGAGTTTATCTAAAAAATCAGATACAATATGAAATGCACAGTGTCATCGTATATGCCCATTTCTACAATTTGGTGCATGTTATACCTATAAATTGTACTGCTTTCTACATTTTTCAAAGGAGAAAAGGAAAAAACCGAAAGTGAGTCAAAATTAGAGCATTGTTTAATTAGTAGGTAATTTCTTGGTGTGATACGTGAATAGCCGATTGAACTCATTTAAACTTCCTTAAATTATATTTCTCAATAAATTAAAGAAGAAAAATCCAAAACATGATGATACAATTATCACTTATATTCATTTCCAGATATCTTTTTATTTATTTCAATCGTTTCACATCAAACCGTAAGACATGCAAAACATAAGAGTATTGTTAGAAAAGTCAGGCAAATCACAAAATTAATAAGACATGCAAAACATGTCTGTTAACATATTTTGTCTGTGTCTTGTAGATAATTTCTTTTAATTTTCATATATGGTTCTGAGTATACTTAAAATACTCTATTACGGACGCACTTTTTACATATATAACATGCACGGATTAGTGGTTAAAAATGGATTTCCAAATTTATAAAATTGAAAACCTGAATTAGATAAGGGTGCGTATCATTATTTTTATGAGGTTTATTGTTTAAGATCTCTATCTGTGTTAAGATGTCTGTCTGGATTAAGTGATATTTTATAATGTTAATAAAAATCTTCATTTATGAATATAAATCTATTCCATGAAAAAATTGAGAGAAAAAGGTCTTAATAGCCGTTTGAATGGAAATGACTGCTATTTTTAAGTCTAACTATTAAGTTAGTTTTTGACTGAATGATTAAGTCATGTTTCAAATTAAATCATAAATAAAATGATTTAGTGGCTGAATGGTTAAGTAGTCATTGCCATAAGTCCATTAAATCGATAGTAAACCGCTTTAAACATTATAAACAAAATATAATTACAAATGGATGAATATTATCGATATACATCACGTTTTTAACCTCGAAAATGATTAGCCATGTTTTCGGTCGCTAGTTTTGAGGAATCAACCTGGATAATATTTGAGTGGCCCCACTTCGTGTATGGCAGTACAGGATTTTCGTGAGCCAACATGTGATAAGATTTCATTGTCCCAAAAGTAACTAAAACTAATCCACAAACACTCACACGCCATTATATTCTGGCCATATAAATATGCCCCCTCCCAAGACGTATTGTCCATCTTCACAGGTGCATGTATATGTGCATGTGTCATCCTCAAATATATCCGTTTCTTTTTCTTATCTTAATCATCTCAAGGAATTCAGGATTTCAAGGAGTTGGTGTTTTTTCCCACAAAGATGAATCAACTGGCTGTTCAAGATCAATGGTTTATGTATACCAAGAATGTCCAAGATGATCATCCATGGAGTATGCATGATGGGTCATCATCATCATCATCATCATTCATAGGAGAGAATTCTTCATCATCTTCCTCCTCATCATCAACAATATCTTCCTTAGACACCACAGATGATGCATCATCTTCTTTATCCTTTAACTTGTCATCTCTCATGTGCCAGTTACCCATCAAGTAAGTAGTTATTTATCTATACACACTCAATCCTGAATCCATGGTGATTTTTTTTCATGGAAATGATTATGAATTGGAGGAATTAAAAATGTGGATGCATTTGTATTTGTGCAGGAGGGGACTGTCCAAGTTTTACAATGGGAAATCAGAATCTTTTACATCACTGTCAAAGGTGACCAGCGAACAAGACCTTGCAAAGAAAGAAACACCATACAAAAGGAGAAGAAGAATGAAGGCAGCTGCAAAGAGCTCTGGGGCTGGTTGGGATGCCTACAAGTCCTTCACTTCACCTAAACCAACCATCACAAAGAAAGCTTCCACCAAGATCTCCTCATCATCATCATATTCTTCTCAAAGCAGAATAGAAAGAAGAAGCTTCATTGGCAGCAGGAAAAGCAGACCCCCTCTGCTTCCTGTTACTGAGAACCCATAATATGTTAAACACAATTCTTTTTAATTTGTTTATATACATAGAGAGGGAGAGATAATTGTGGGAATGGTTAATTATTTTTCTGATTTTCATAACGGAGATACATGTTAAATTATGTTAATACTCAAGAAAATTATGTAAGAGCTTCACTAAATTTATTAATGTTCTATCAGATGAGCTTATGCAAGTACTTTACTTTGAGAGTATATATAATAAAACCTAGTTATAGGTGTTTCCAAGAATCAATAAAAGCTCAAGAGAAATGAAAGAAGCAGAAGTGGGGAAACAGAAAAATACATGACTAGAGAATCATCCAATATTACATTTATCAACAATTTAAAAGAAAGACAACTACTATTAGCCTATGAAAACAGCACAAGCTGCAACTGCTTTCTATAGTAATTGATATGCTGAAATTAGATTAGGGTAGATCTTTATGGAGAAGACATGGTTTCTCTGTTCCTGAGTCTGGTGGAACGCCTGACTGGAGTAGTTGTGATGGTCGCCTTTTTGGTGGACTCTCCATCTTTGCTCCCCTGTCATTTGCATGATAGTGAAAAATAAGAATTCAAAGTATTGGAAAAAAACCGGTGGTGTAATCAAAATCTGAAATGGAAGTATAAAATGAAAGTTACGTTACCTGTTTCTTCTTGGGAGGTAGTTTCCTACCAGTGAAATATCTTTCATATGAGGAGGAATCAGATATTGGAGTCTCCATTGGATGATGATGAAGTTTTATTGGCGATCCATCACTGAAGTGAGAAATGGAATAGCTACTCTCTTCGGTTTCAGAAAGCAGTTTGCTTTTCTTCATTAAAGAGCTGCTGCTGACTTCTTCTCCTCCAATCACGAGCTCTCCAAGAAGCTCAACCACCTCTAGAGATTTTGTGTAGCCACTACCACTAAACTCTTGCCTTGAGTCTTTCAACGGCAGAAGCGAAAAAGATGAGTCTTCTCTACTTACGCCCCAAAGCTGATTGGTTTCTGGGGTGTTCTCCATTTCCACTCTATATGATGAGATGCACTCAGGAGAGGGGAGCAAGTTGGAGTTAGTGGTGCTGTACCTATGGTATTCTTCAACAGGAGGACTGATCAATGGTGAAGCTTTTGCAGTGGCTTCAATTTTCTCATCAATATTTGGAGTCCCTGGTTCAACTGCAGGCTTTGATTGTTGTTGAGGAGGAGGAATTCTTGGGTGCCTTGCAGAATATGCATATGCAAGAATCAGGAGTGGAAGGAGGGAGAGAGTGGCAATAATAGCAGCTGCTGGGGTGAGTTGTTGAATCTGTTGGAGTATGTTGTTCACAGCAACATCAGCAGATTCCTTGGTATATTGTTCAAACACTATACTACTTGGAACAGTATCTTCACCATTTGTTTCTATTTCAGTCTCCTCCAGAAATTCTTCAGTGATGCTTTCTTTTGAAGCTGTCGGCTCTACCACCACAGGTTCTTGAATTACACCAGAAGGGTTGTCATTTTCTGAAAGCCTCTCAGGAGTCATTTCCCCAGCTTCATACTGTTTTAGTGGATCAGAACCACCCTCTTCCATTTCATAGACAGCATCAGCTTTGTTGTTTTCTATGGATTCTGCTGCTACAGGGAATTGATCAAAAGCTTCATTTTCATCTGTTTCTATGGTTTCCTTTTCCAGTTCTTGAACACAACATTCTTCACTGGGCCTAATGTTATTTCCCGTAGAGATATCGTTTTCATCCTCAAGCAACTGTACTTCTGCAACATCAGAGAACATACCAATCTCTCCTATATCGTCCAATTTCCAAAGATCAATGCTCGGTGACAGTTCAATTTCATTATGATGTTCACTGACACTTCCATTCACATCAAATGGAAGAACTCCAAATCCATGGTAAATTTCAGAGAAGCCATTCATAACCGTTTCAGTTGATGGTAAAGATGGAGGATCATCCATCCAAGATACGAACAAGGGAAATAAGAACACAACCATTGTTAAAAGCAGAAATTTCAACCACCGATTAAAACTACAACTTTTGTGTTCAAACCATTTCTCCTCTTCTTCCTCTTCGTTCTCTTCTTCTTCTTCTTCCTCCTCCTCCTCCTCCTCCTCCTCCTCCTTTTCATCCTTATCGCTCTTCACTGCTTCATCATCTGATTCCACATCATAGCCAAATTCTTCTACATTCTCTTTGTTTTCAAGGTGTAAAGTATCATCTTGGGGAGGAAGAGGCAGACCCTGGGCGTGCCCCATTGAACCTTCATCATCACTAGAAGTGATTTTTTTATTTTCAAGTTCAAGAAAGAGCTCACGACGCCTATTCGGTTTGTAGCGCAAATACTTAGGCCGAGGGGAGAGATAATTCGTTATAGGGTCATACATATTCGAAGATGAATCGTCATTCAGCTCAGGGGTGCAATTTTGGGACAAATTAGCTGAAGAAGATTTTTGTATGAAATTAGTGTTGGGTGTATTACTTAGGGATTTCCTGGGAGTATAAGAAGAGTCTGCTTCATTCCTCTCACCCAAAATGTTCTTTTTCTTGGTAGCACTCTTAGAAGTTGCAGATATGGTAGATGACATGAAATGCTTAGTATGTGGTTTCACGCGGTTCCTCAGATTCTCATTTGTATTTCCTGCTCCTTTATAAAAGAAATACAGAGTACCAATTAAAATATTTTTTAAAAATTGAATAACAGACTGTTATAAGAAACCGGCCATTAAAGTCTCAGCTACCAGTTTATTTCTAACCCTAGAATTTTCTTTAAATGAGAAATTCTGCAAAAAAAAGTTTCGTTTGATATTAAAAACAGAACACCGCAAGGGATCAGAGATTCAAGATCATAATCATCTTCACAGCGTTCCACACCATTATCACATTCTTACATGTATACCAAAAAGTTCAATTACGCTAAAGAGAAAGAGTAAAAGGGCATCAAAAGAAACATGAAAGGGTTCCGCCATTTTCAGTTCCTTGAAAGGGGGGAATTTCTCGTTCATACCAGGAGAAGATAGCGAGGGGAGTGCAGTCGAGCTCGATAAAGAATCCGCTTTTCTGAAAGTCGGTCCGTCCATGCCCATCAAAACGTTCTAACTCCTGGTCTTCTTTTTGTCTGGGCTTCAAATTGTCTGATTTCTGGAACGATGTTTTCCAGAAATTAGGGTTAGGAATTTGGGGAATCAGTCAATGAGGTTGCAAAGAGAAAGAGATGATATGAAGAATACGACCGTTGGAAAAGGGAGTAATACAGTCTAATTTAAACATAGAACGCTGGTGTTTGTAAATTGTAACCGTTGGAGCGTGTGTACAGTCATCGACCCGTTAGAGTTCTTAATCATTGAATCGGAGTACTGTAAACTTAAGATGAACTAGTTAAAGTGTTAAACTGTTTTTACTTCAAAATGTTTTCAATCCGAGACCACAACATATCAGATTCAAACAGATCTGATCTGATCAAACTTAAACAAACCAGACCAACAAATTACAGTTTAACTAATTTTTTTTAGATAAATATAGAGGTGTTCCTTCAATACTAGGAAGAATTGATAATACTAATTTCAATTGCTAATAATCTCAATTACTAATTATCTGCGGGTTGATCTCTTGCTACAACCTGATATTACATGTTACTCTTAAACGATAACTAAACATAAAGAATAAATAATCTTAACTATCATCCTTTTATTTTAGTATTCCCAATTATCAGCTCACAGTTTTCAGATTAAATATTTATACATTTTAAAATAATTTTCTTAAAACACGTAAAACTGATTTTGAAATTTTACTAATGTAACGAGGTTAGAACAACGTTTTAATTTCTTTTATTTTATTTTCAGTAAAATATAATTGTTTTCATTTTTTTTCCAAATTTTCTTTCCCCCAAATTTTGTTAACAATTGATCTTGTATTATTTTCCTTTATCAAAACTTGCATTTTTTTGTTTGATAAAACTATACAGTGCTTTAAAGTTTTAGGATCTAGGGATTTTCCAACATTAAAAATAAATATTTTATTTTATTTTAATTTATTTTTTATTAATTTATTTTATTTTAGTATGCTATCATAATAGGAATTTAATCGTTAGTAACACTACATAAATACGTTAAATATGTTTTATTTACGCTGAAAGCGCTAAATCATAGAGTTCAGACTTAGGATGTTTTCTTTTGGACCGAAATTTGCTGGTCTGATCTGGTCTGGTCTGATCTGGTCTGAACTAGTCTGGTCTGGTAAACGTCTGGTCTCTGTGTGTTTTATAACTACGAAAGTTAAGTCTGGTCTAGTCTGGTCTTGTCTGGTCTGGTCTGGGACTGAAAACAGTCCAAAAGAAAACATCCTTAGTATTTGTGACACTCATATCTTGTTGTATTTTCTTCCGTTTCAAGCGTATTATATCTCGTTGGAAAGATCATTTTGAGTTCTATAACAATTATACCGACTCAATTTACAATACACTAAGGATACATTTACTTCATGGGTTACTAAACGGTGTTTATTAAGACTCGCTAATAAGCGGCGCATAAAATAAGCAGTGTTGTAAACTCATGTTTACTTCTAAAGATTTAAAACATTGTTTAACATTAAAATGACCAAAATAACCTTATACATATATAGACACACAAACATTCATGTACACAAGTATTAAGTATATAATATAATATGTAGTGGTCACCTCGTACGCGTACCCCTACCCCTAACCCTACCCCTCCCTGTACCCTGTACTACCCCAATTCCAACCCTTGACACCTACCCCTTCCCTACCCCTACCCTTACCACGACCTTACCCTATACCCCTACTCCCCTACAACCCTCATACCCATACCCCTAACCCCTTACCCTACTTGTGAGGGTGGGGTCGGGTTCGGGGCGGGGTCTTGGTATGGGGTAAAAGGGGTAGGGTCAGGGTAGGAAACATGGCGGGGTGGGGTATGGACGTATGGTAAGGGGTGGTAAGGGCTAGGGGTAAGGGTGAGGGGGTCGGGGTGGGGTCGAGGTAGGGACAGGTGGTAGGGATAAAGGGATAGGGAAGGGGTACGGGGGTGGGGGTAGGGGTAGGGGTACGGGAAGGGGTGGGGGTGGGGTCGGAGATAGGGTAGGGTTTTGAGTAGAGGGGTAACAATATGGTAAGGGCAAGCAGGGTAGCACTTTAAACACCTCTTTTGGTTAGTAAGCAGCTTGCGTGTTTACTTCACCTGTCTTACTAACTTTCTTGTGACTTTAGCAGCGAAGTAAACACCTCCTAAGTATAAGATACATATTAATCTAAAATTCACAAACATTTCTGATTTCACTCCGAACACGTGTAGAAATTGATCTGATCATATCTTGCTGTATTTAGTTCCGTTTAAAGCGTTTTCTATCTCGCTGGAAAGATCTTATCGAGTTCTAAAACTCATCTTCGGGTGTCAGTTTAAAAATATTAAAGGAAGACTGCCTAATGAACCGAATTCAAGTTCCGGACTCTATTTACGCTCAAAACGCTAAATCACAGAGCCCCGACTTAGTATTTGTGACACTCATAACTTGACGTATGTTCTTCCTTTTCAAGCGTATTAAATCTCATTGGAAAGATCATTTTGTGTTCTAAAGCTATTGTTCCGACTCAATTTACAATGCATTAAATATTAAGTACATATTGACCTCAAATTCACAAACATTTCCAATTTCACTCCGGACACGTGTAGAAATTGACCTGATCATATCTTGTTGTATGTAGTTCCGTTTAAAGTGTTCTCTATCTCGTTGGAAAGATCTTATCGAGTTCTAAAACTTGTTTTCAGGAATCCGTTTAAAAATATTACAGGAAGACTATCTAATGAACTGAATTTCAAATCGCAGACTGTATTGGTGCTAAAAATGCTCTATTTACGTTGACAACACTAAATCACAAAGTTCAGACTTACTATTTGTGAAACTCACATTTTGTTGTATGTTCTTTCGTTTCAAGCATATATATCTCGTTAGAAGGATCATTTTGAGTTCTAAAGCTATTGTTTTGATTCAATTTACAATGCATTAAGTATAAGGTATGCATTAACCTAAAATTCACAAACATTTTCGATTTCACTCCGATCACGTGTAGAAATTGATCTGGTCATATCCTGTTGTATTAAGTCCGTTTAAAGCGTTTTTTATCTCGTTGCAAAGATCTTATCGAGTTCTAAAACTCGTCTTCAGGCGTCGATTTCAAAATATTACGGGAAGACTACCTAATGAACCAAATTACAAATCCTCGACTGTATTTTCGCAAAAAATGCTCTTTTAAGGGGGCTCATCTGCCAAGGACTCCAAAGTTAAGCGTGCTTGCACGAGAGCAGTCTTGGGATAGGTGACCCCCTGGGAAGTTTCTCAGGGTGCGCATGAGTGATTACAAGGTGCACGGTAAATGCTCGTGATGGTTTGTGGGACTGTACTAGAGGTCTGCAGTAACTACCTCGGATTTTACGGGACCAGGGTGTTATCATCTATTTTCATAGCTATAATGACCTCATCATCATATATGCCATTAAAACCTCTAATGACTCTCGGATCACAGTCCCCCTCTTCTTCCTCTTGTAATGTTTGGTATCTGGATGGGATTTCCCCATCTTCTTTAGTTGGTTTCTTTTTCTTAACTTTCTTACTTTTCTTTTTCAACCTTGCTGCATGCCCTAAGGAGGGGATGTTCTTCCTTTTTCTTATGTTTCCCCTCATATAATGCCGCAACATTAGCGGTTTCTCCCTTGCCCCCTCTTGATATTGCGGCATTGACCTCTTCGTTGTCTACCGTGGCTTTAGTGATGGTCTTGATTGCCCCTTGTTTGTCTTCCTCAAGTCTCTTCTTGTCTTCCCTCTCCTTTCTTTCCAATTCGGCTATTGTTTTACAAGTAAAGGCATGGTGCCCATATGATTAACAATGGACACAATAGTTTGGGAAAGTCTCATAGATTATGCCTTTGCTATGAAACCTCCCATTTGGTAACTTAACCTTCAATTTGAGTGGAGGTGGCTTGGCCGCATCTACTTCAAAAGAACTCTTGTGAAATGGGATCTAACCCTCTCTTGAGTAATCCTATCCGTGGTCAAAGGAACACCAATCCGTAAGGTAATCTCACTTATGATCTCCTCATCCCAAATTTGCATAGGGAGGTGAGGTAGTTTCACCCAAATTGGAACCTTTAAGAACTCATCACAATCAAAGGTAAAGTCATCTGAGATAGTCTTTAGGTAAAGGGATTTACCAAAGAGAGAGTAGGGTCCCTTTATAAGCACTTTAGCTTTAGACTCCTCACTTTGAAATTTAAAGATGACCCATCCTCTATCATGGGTCCTCACCTTACATTGCACTCCCCATTTGGAAACAAGTTCTTGAATAGGCTTAAAATCGGTGTACCTTCCGGTAGTGTACCCAACAAAACAATGGCCCCAAATCTCTACCATAGATGGCATGATCTTCTTATACAAATCAACATACTCACCCACGGGTCAATGTATCTTAATATCATTCCTTTAGTTGGCTCTCTATTATCTTGAAACAAAGAAACCCACAACTTTGATTTCTCAACCACAATTTTTCCTTGATCAACTTCATGGTTTGACTCCTCAACAATCTTCCCTTGATCTACTTCATGGTTTGGCTCTTCATGTGTAGAAGAAGTATCTGTTTCCACCGTTAGTTCAACATCCATTAATGGTTATGAAATGGGGTTCAAAGTATCCCCAATAAGGGGGGTAACTCCCCCCCCCCCCCTCCAAAATTTGATCTACGGCTTTGTCAAGTGGTACAACCGAAGGGGTGTCCTCTATGGCCTTTCCTCCCTTCTTAGAAGTGGTATCTTCCGCATCCATGGTATAGTTACTCAACTCCTCTTCACTTGTCGTGACCTCTACATCATCTTTATCAACCAAGGGCACTTTTTTCTTCTTAAGAGTAGGAGTACTAACATCAACTTCTTTAGCTTTTCCTTCAAAGCTTGTATTCTCATAGAGGTTTTTTTCCCGGGAGGGGTCCCCTTGAGCTTAGAGCTTCGTATGCTTGCCTTCCCCGTAAAAGGAGATGATGAATAGCAAACTTGAAAACCAAAGTGCTCGGATGATGAAGAAAAGAGAGCCTAGAGGTTCTCCTAGATGAGGCGACCCCCAAACATGTCTTGAGATCCTTCCCCAAGCTATGGATTCTTGTAAATCAGATCTACCTCAAACAAAAAGACAACTGTGAATATTCATTTCTAGCTTTTCTTCATAAGTCTTGTACGACCTCAATGGATTGAGTTCAAACTTGAGATTCAAGGTCACCAAGAGTAGGAAACTTCACCCCATGAAAACCTCAAAGATCCAATGAGCCATTTGTGAGCTAAGAACAAAACTTTTTGTCGTATGAATAGTAGAAATGCGAACATTTATAGGTGTTTTTGGAGGTGACAAAGGATGGATATCCAAGGTATTACACGTCCAAGGAATAGAGGGGCAATATGGAAGATATCCAAGCTCCGGTGGGTGGTGGAGGATGTGCTAGACGGTGGTGGGATGGTGGTTTACGGCGTGAAAGAGAAGAAGATGATCGTTGGTCACTTCTTGAGAGATTAGCTCTCAACTCTCACTAGAACCATCAGGCGTCGGTAGGCTTGATCGTACTGATTAACCTGAAATTACAAACATTTCCGATTTCACTCCGAACACGTGTGATTTCCGATTTTCGAACGGGACGGTACCATGTCATACCAATACCAAACAATGCCACTTTTTTTAAGTGTTTAAGGAAAATTTAAAGTTTAGTCATCCTCCAAAAATCCACACAATTTATCAATTTTCATATTTCATCACGTTCCAAATGATTTGAAAAGTAAAACTTTTTTGGTCAAACAATTTCTTTTTATTCACTTAATAAGGAGTGAAGCAGCAATTCAACATCTCCGCGGAAGTGCCTAGCGTTTCAGTCTAGGGTTTCTTTGGGCCGACAAGTGTTCAGCGGACAGTTTTGTTTGGGTGGGGCAATTGATGCCACAAAACAGATAGGTTGTTGTTCGATTCTCTTGCTCTCCTTGTTTGCTTCGGCGATCCAAATCAGCCAGGCGGGTCGTTGGCTATTCATCGCAGGCTAGAGCCGTAGAAGGGTAGGCCGTGGATGAAGAACTGTTTTGCGACCAGGGAGGGAGCGACGGTAAAGAACTCTTCGTGGTGCAGATCCGATTTCGGCCAGTGTGGTGTGCGATTAACTATTTTACCCTGATGGTGATTGAGTTGAGAGCTGTACCAGCTGTTTTTTATCTGGGAGGAACGTTGAATATTCGGATCTCGATTAAAGGGGGCGAATCTGGGCTCCATTTGGCTATTGGGGGATCGATGCAGTTACTTTGGCCGCCTCCGGCGTTGGAGGAAGAAGGCGTTTTGTGGATGGCTCGTCCCCCTCCCGAACCGCCGCCATCGAGGAAGTGCTTAACTAGGCTCTGGAATATGGTGCTTGAAGAATGGTCTCCATTGTTCTACAAGCTAAAGTTTGGAGGGATAAATAAGGCAGGAAGCCATGAAGACTTTAATTATTCTTACATTTTTTCCTTATCGATTGCTCATATTGCTTTTACCTTCGTTATGAACTCTAGAGGTAGGTTGGTGTCTTGGTTTTTATGTTTTACTCTGAATGTTGCTGTGGGTGGAAGCGATAAGGCTTGTTTGGCCGTTAAAAGCTTCGAAACTCTCACATGGTTCGCGAATAGTCTCGCTCCTTCCGGGATGGTCTATTCTAAGTCTAGCCAGAGAGTGGGAGGGCCTTTGGACTATGCGGAGCCTCACGAGGAGGTTTGGCGTTATACGAGGGATCGTATTTTTAGATGTTTGATTGAGGAAGTTTGGGTTGATTGTAAGGGGGGAAGTATGTTGAGACGTTTGGTTGATATAATATAATCAGTTTCCTTTAAAAAAAAATTATATTCTAATATGGCATTTCAGAAAAAGTACTTCGTATATTCTAATTTGGATTTTGCAACTTTAAAAAGATTTTATTGTGATTTCTAACTATGAAAATTTTAATTATTAAAAATTGTATTAATTATCATTAGGGAGGACTTAGCATTAACAATAACCAAAAAATGTTGACTTTGCAAATCACTTTGGGACGGATGAAGTAATTAATAAAATTCAGATAGATTATAGTAGTACAAATTTAAATAATTAAATCATACTTCGGTCCGGTACCGGTTCTCATTTTATGAGAACCCGTCATGAAATTGCTTGTAATCGGTACCGTCCGGTTCAGGAAAAAAAAATTTGAGATCCGTTTTAAACCCCTTTTATCGATCCGGTACCATACCGGTCTGGTACCATGTCGATTCGGTATTTTTGCCCCCCCTACTTTTTTTTAAGAGAACTCATCCATTCACTTTCTTGTACAAGCTAGGACGAAATACCATTCATTCTAGGCCAAAAGGCAGAGGGAATACTCTTCAAAAGAATGGACGAATGGATTAACAAAAGAACCTTCAAAACCCCAAATAGCAATACTCTTCTTGAACAAGATAACAAGGAGACTTGGGCGGCATTCTAACACCGCCGCCGCCGCCGCGAATGAAGCTGCTCCTTGCCGCCATCATTTCACTCAAAGAAAACCTCTTTTTTACCGGCTCCGGCCTCTGCTTGGGCGCGCTCTGAGACCTTCGCTTCGCGTTAAAGGACTCTGTGTTTGCCATGTAACTCGGGGAACCGGGATACGGCCGGAACGGGCTATCCCCGCCGGCGATCTTTGCCGGCGCCAGTGTTGGTGGCGGACTTCTCCTCCCGGACGGCCTATTTCGCCGCGGCGTGATGTGGGCCGGCGGGAAATTGCACTCCTTGCCGCCGAGAAGGCTCCACTCGGAATCGCATAAACGGCTGCGGTGGTCGTCCGGGATGGATAACCGGCCCGGAGCCAGACACGGCGGGAGGTAATGATCATCGCCCGGATCAGATACGCCTGTTCTGCTCCTCCAGCAGGTTCTGGAGTCGCTGTTAGTGGAGATTGATGAGAGACGACGGCGAGCTCTTTCTGATCGAGCGGCGGCCTGAGCTCTGATGAGAGCTTCCATACAGTATAGAGTGGCGGCTGCTCTTTTCCGAACCAGATAACCTCTGACCAATGCTTGTAATTTCACTATTCCTTTTAGTGCTCTCAAAGCTTTCCTAGCCTGCAATAGTGGAGGACAAATTCATATCAACAAATTCATAAGAGTAAATTGTACAAGTTTCATTTATATGAGTAATTATCTACTCCCTCAAGTAAGAGTAAATTGTACAAGTTTTTTTATTTGTCTCCTTTCCCTTTCAGGAAAGTTTTTGAGAAAATACCCCTACTTTTATTACTTTTACCCCACTTACTTTTTACAAACTACTTTCTCTTTCCTACTTTACCATCACTTTACTCTTTTTAATACACTCTCTTTCCTACTTTATCATCACTTTACTCTTTTTAACATACCATCTTTCCTACTTTATCATTTACCCTACTTACTCTATACTTACTCTACTACTTTATTATTAAATCCCGTGTCAAATCCTAAGGGGACTAATAAAAAAGAACGGAGGTAATATTTATCTTTGATTCTATTAAAAACTATAAATTCCTCTTATTATTGGAATCTAGTGAAAAAGTCATCTTTTATAAAGATAACAATGATATCTTATGATGAAATTCCATACATAGGAAGAAGTAGCACAAATTTTCAGACCAATTCACTTCTATTTTGAAAAGTTTTAATCCAATTTATTACGTTTTTTAATAGAACTAAATAAATTGGATTTGAAAATTGAATATTTATGAACTTTGTTTATGTTTTACTCCTATATTGAGTATTTTCACGTTATTTATGTTTTAAACCTCAATTTTCTCTTCATATACTTCGTCTATATGGCCCTATGGGGGCAGCTATCCCACTCAACCCCAACTCAACTCTTACATATATGTAAAATTTTCTAAGAAATTACACAAAATAAGAGTTAAATGTAGGGGGGGAAATCTAAAATTGGATTGAGAGTGTTTTCTTTCATATTAAAAGAATGAAATACTAAAAAAATCACTAAATTTGTTATGTTTAACTTGTATTTGGTTAATTTTGTCAAATTTTATACGCAATTGCATCTTTACACACCCGAAATACATTAATCTTCTTATTATTCATACTTGTACATATATATCTTAAACTAAATTTAATCAAACAATATTAATAATGTGATTTGCTATTTGTGAAGTATCACACTAAATTGTAGTGCAAATTTGCCCCGCTCGCCAAATTTTCTGAATAGGCCATTGACTCTCGTATGGAGTTATATGTTTGAGAACTCATTATAGGTTCGAAATGTTCAAAGTCTACCGATATAGCCACAATTTTCAATTTCATGATGTGTTTTGCTAGAGGTACACAAAATGTGTACAAATGTGTACCATGAGGTTGTCTATGACACACAAAATTTCTGTGAAGGACTGACATGTGTACACATTTTGTGTACATATTTTGTGTACACATTTTGTGTACCTCAAGCATTGTGTAATTCAATTGGAGAATGTCTTGATATATACAAAAATCCTCATAACGGAAAAGCCAAAAAATAGAATAAAATGGAATTACCAGAAATCCCCTGAAGATTGTTTGAACTTTGACAGCAGCCCGCGTCTCCCTCTTCATCCCATTGCCCTTTCCTCCGCCGCCGGTGAGTTCCGCCACCGCTGCAGTAGCCCGCGCGGCAGCCAGCGCAATGGCATGCTTGTTCTGCTTCTCTGAACCGCCCGGAATATAGTAAGATCTCATCAGCCACGGCGAGTCAACCACCACCACCGGAAACTCATTCTCCACCGCAATTGTTGAATCCTCCTCCCTGTTCAGCCGTCGCCGGCCAAAACTCCAGCGTCTCTTCATCTTCATGTCAGCAGAGTATTCATTGTCCTTCTTCATCCCCAACAAGCTTTTCAGCCACCTCTTAGCTTTCTTCATTATTCACACTCCAAATCTCAGAGCTAGCTAGCAGATCACTGGGATTCTGGGAATGAAATACAGAGTTGAATTGAGAAAGTAAGAAGTTGAGAAAGGATGAAAAAGATTAACAAACTTGACAAGATGTGAGTATGCAAATTTTGGATTGGAAGTATATATACAGAGACGTGATGAGAAGAAATATAGGGATGAATTAAATGGTTTAGAAAGAAAAGAAAAATTAAACTGATATATCCCGCCCGACATAGACCTCGTGATCAAGAACTGTATCAGTTAGAAGAAGACAAAACAGAGCGAGCACATATACGAGAATACCATACTTGCAATCTTTTACTTTTTTTTCCTCAAATCTGAAAACTTACTCCCTCCCGTCCCCTTTTAAATGTCCCGGAAGAGGGCAGGGGCGGAGCCAGGGTACTGGGCCGGATTTGGCCGGTACAAAGAATATTTTTAGAAAACATTCTACACGAAATTTTTTACCTTAAAAATTAAGCCATTTTTAAAATTTGGGGTGGGCCATGGCCTAGGTTGACCCACCCCTAGCTCCGCCCATGGAAGAGGACGACACGAGTTTTAAAAAAAGTGGGTTTGTGTGGTTGATATTAATTGATAAAGTAAGAATAAAGTAAGAATGATTTTGAGGCACACAAACTTACCAAATAAGGTACTGGTATGAGACAATTAAATAGGGACATACCAATATGGTAAAATGAGACATTTAAAAGGGGACAAAGAGAGTATATTTTAGTGAAACTTACAAAAAATATTTACTTGTGATAATAGACTAATGGTGTTTATGTGTTTAAGAAATTGTCTTGTATAGGACTAAAACAATAGACAAATTCCAAAATAGGAGTCCTAACTTGCACGCATCTATTCTGCTTGCATACATTCTTTATTCTTTTTTTCGATTTTACACCTACGTCTATTATATTGCTAATATAACTATAATATTTAGTTCAAATAACTTTATTCTTGAATAATAATCATTAAAATATTATTGTTATATTACTATTTTACTCTTAGCTTGTTTGTTAAAATAATATGATTATTATTGTTATTAGTATTATGACTATGAAATAATATTTTATTATAGTAGATGCATATATTACGAGTCATTGACACGATTTTAAAACTGTATTGTCCGAAAATGTAAAAGTCCAATGCTTTTACATGGTATATTCAACAATATTACAAGCGAATATTAACTAATAGCTTCTTTTGCAGTAATTTTTTCACATATGTTAGTACATGTTTTGTTATATTTATTATTTTTTAAGATCAAGTTTTTGTGTGATTGGTAAATTTATACTCCGTATTTGTTAGATATAGGACTCGACAAACCCTTTATGTTCAAAATCGGGAAAATCTGATGTCTTGGAATGACATTGTCTATTTTGTAAATTTAAATATTTAAAAATAGTTTTACGAATATTAAAATAAGGGATAAAAAATCAAAACGCCTTTTCACGCCTAAGCCCCGCCTAAGCCCGCCTAGGCTTCAAAGGCTTAAGGCTTGGCCGTGCCGCCTCGACACGCCTTACGCCTTTTAGAACATTGGTCCTAAGTGATATATTCTCTAAATAGGAGTTAAGTGAGTTGGTGAGCCGTTACTTTTTTTTTCATGCTTACAATTATACTCTTCTTTACATTATCTTGAATAACAACTTTCATCTCTCCACTATCTTATCCTCTCGCCTAACTCTATCCCTGTAGCCTCACGTTCTTCTTTTTATTTCTCCAGCCTTACATTAATATGGATCTCTCTTCTTCATCCATTTCATTTGTTAAATTTTTAATTTTCCAGATTCTCTGACAGACAAGAGCGGCGGCGGAGGGCGGCGGCACGAAGGAGGGCGGCGGAATTCATGGACATAGGTAAGAATCAATTTCTCCCTTCTTCGATCTCCTTCTTCTTTTCTTCTTCTCCTTCTTCTCATTCTCCTTCTTCTGCCATCTCTCTATTTTTAGTTATCCGCCATCTTCTCTATTTTATTTTATTTTATTCCAATAAGTTTTATTTAGTTTTTAAATTGATTAGTTTATTAATGATTAGTTTTATATCCGAAAATTACATAATGCAACCTTCTATGGAGCAACCACTCCAGATATGAGTTTAGATCTCTGATCGGGAAAGAAGAGTAGAACAAATTGCCATGTCTTCTTACTATCTTTATAAAAATACAAAAGATGAACAATATTGCCATGCCAAGGTAAAAAATAATAATGCCATCTCACTATCCTTATAAGCAATGTTTGCCATTTTTATCATTATAAAAATACGAAAGATGAACAATATTGCCATGTCGAGGTAAAAAATTGTCATCTTGCTAATTGTAATGTCATATAAATGATATTAGTTTGAAATCAATGTTCAAATCATTTATAACGTCATATAAATGATATTAATCATAAATAAACTAATGAAGTTCAAAATTAAATAAAAATGATTGGAATCATGAAATAAAATAAAAATTAAATATGAATTACAGCTATGCCCAAAGTTAAAGACGAATTGCACACGTGAAAATAATTTGATAACAATTCACAACATAATCTAATTAAATCACTTGTTCTAATGATTTTTCCAGGAAGCGGCGCCTGAGATGGCGGCAGCGGCAGTGGCGCCGAAGATGGTGGCGGCAGTGGCGTCGGAGATGGTGGCGGCGCTAATGGCATCGGAGATGGTGGTGGTAGTGCTGGAGATTGTGACGGTCTTGTACGAGACATATGTCATGTGTGGTCCTTTGCCTCTGTTATCTAAACTTAAACTTTAATTTGTTATTTTGTTTTCTTTTCATTAAGGGTATTTTGGTCTGTGATTATTTATTTCCGTGTGTCAAACTATAAGTGAGATAGGACTCCTACTTTTGCACTTTAGTCATGTTTAACTCCCACTTACGGAATTATCTCTATGTGTTTTTAAGGAAGGACGTATAATTTTATGAAAATTTACATTATTTACTAGAAAAGACGTTCACTAAAGTATAAATCAAATTTACAAATTTGAATATTGATAAATCTGTAAATAGAAGTCAAATACTCAGAGCCCGTTTGGTAGCACGAAAATCAATCGTTTTGGCTGATTCTGCTGAAATTAATGAAGATCTGGCTGAAGTGGCTGCTGCATTGGCTGATTCTGCTGATTTAAGAAAAAAATTATTTTTAAAATATATTTTATTAATAAAAAAAATTATATGTAAAAATAGCTAAAATGGTCATCTACAGTAACTTCAACCAATACAGCTAGAAAAGTAATTTCAACATTACTTTTTCTGCTTATTACACAATTCAGCGCGCCACACCAAAAATTACGTGTTTGGTGAAAAAGTTGGCTGATAAACCCTGATAAGCCGAAAAACGGTGTTGCCAAACGGTCTCTCAAATGTACTGAAAATGTAAAAATAGGAGTGAATGTCTAAAACTCTCAAACTGAGAGTATTTTTTGAAGCTTGGACAAGAATACCCTAGGGGAGCTGCCACCGCCGGTCAACAGGGCTTCGTCACCATTGAACTACCCCGCCACCAAGAGTCTGACCCGATTATGCAAGGGAACCAAATGAGCAATAGATTGTATTAATTAATTTGATTAGAGTATTAAGTGCAGAAAGTTAATGTTTACTCCTATTTAAAAAACAGATTATGTTTTACTCATATTGAGGAAAATTACTTATTTAAGTACTTATATTTTATTCATTACTTTTCATTATGAATAACTAGGTCTTGGTTTTAAAATAACACAACACTTGTAATATTTATCTTTTCTTTGTTAACATAAAATGATGTCGACTTTATCGGACTAATTCTGGATTCTCAATAATTCACCCTCAATCGTTGAAGAGCCATTAGATTCTCAATGCCCATTTATGCAATAATAATACTGTGCATAAGAAACCTGATTAATTTAACTTGTGAATATAAAAAGAGCTATAATCGTCGGATAAAATGTAATATTTGTGGCGCTTTTGCACCGGACTCGTCAATTTAAATTTTAAACGACTTTTATGCTGATTTTTTTATTCCCTCTGTCCCACTAAGATTGACCCATTTTTCATTTTCGGATCATCTACTAATATTTTCTGATATTAAAATTGATAAAATTTGTGTGACTCTAAATCATTCTTAGTTTATAAATTCAATATCAACTATACAAATTCACTTTTTTCATAATCACATTGGGTATGTTTGGCAAATGGCTTATCAGCCGGCTTTTAGCTTGTTTGACCCATTTCAGTTGTTTGATTGGTCAAAGAAGCTAATAATGATGTTTGGTAAATGGCTTTTAAAATTAGTTTGTTGAGTTTGAAAAGCTGAAAAAATGGATTGTTGAAGAAGCTAAGGGGGGCAGCTTATTCATTCGGCTGGTTCAATTTACACTCTATCAGCCATTTCAAAACAACCAATTTTACCAAACAATTATCTATAATCAGCTAACATAACCAGCCGGTCAAAACAGCTAACACAACCAGCTGTTAGGAAACAGCTGACACAATCAGCTAACAACAACAGCTAACAGCCATTTGCCAAACATACCCATTATCTACTTATGTTCCAATGTTAATAGTACAGTATTATTTAGGAAGCACACCTATCTCTCCCGTGGGCATAAATATTAAGGCGCTTTAAATTTAAGTGTAGCACATCATCCATTTTGAGTGCTCTAAATCACTAAAATAAACATGTGGATCTTCATAACAATCAAATAATGACGAATGATATCACTCTATCATTGTTTTCATCTTAAAATAATATTCATTACTCCTAAATAAAATGAGGAAACTTTATGCTTTTAATAATGCTGCATAACTAATAGTTTGAAAACAAGACACAAATACTCCTATTAAGAACATTTTGTAACTTAATAACTTAATTTGCATTGAGATCACACCCATATATGCCATTCTAAAACATTATTTTTGTTGTTTTTATTAGGGCTGGGACCGGTTCGGTTCTTACTCAAAATGAGTGGAATCGTTATAAAAGTTTTAACTAATGAAATCGGTCTGGTTCCTATATAAAAAATCAAGAATCGTTATGGAACCGAACCGGTAGTAAACGGTTCGGTTCTTCCATTTACCGGTTCCTAGAATAATTTTTTCTCGTCTAAGAATTAACACATAATTTTAAATACGTCGAAAATTCAAAACACGAGTATTAAAATTTTATTTGAAACTCTAATCACTTCAAACATCAAAGCTCAAACTTAACTAATGAACTTTGAACACTTAATAGAAAAAAAAGTGATTTAAATTTTCATGTAATAAATGAAACATTAAAAATCGTTGTAGTGTCGGAGCGATGAAGGTTACTCGTCATCATAGTAGCAAGAATAGGACGCCTACTTCAAGTCGTTCAAAACATAAAAAAAAAAGATACTGAGTTTGCATGTATAGATATAAAAAACATTATTACATTCTATTGATTTATAATAAATCTAATAATTAGAAATATCATGAAAATAGTAAATTAAAATATGTGCAATCAACTACAAGTTATTTGGGTTATTTTATATTTATAAAATTTATGTGATGGAACAAAACTTGATTTGTAGAAAGGAGTTTAATGTATTATATCAACCTCATGTACAATATTTATTACTTCTTTTCCGTTGATTAAATTAGAATTGTTAGTTAAATATCTTATATTGTTTTATTATTGTTGTTGTTGTGGTGGTTATTATTACTATTATATTATTATTATTATTATTGTTGTTGTTGTTGTTACTACTACTACTAATATTATTTTATTTTTTATTTTTTTTAATAACGGTTCCTTAACGGTTCCATGCACATATTTTTTATAAGAATCGGGAACCGAACCGTTATAACCCGCTTCGGTTCGGTTCCTACAAATGAGGCATTAATTGTTAACGGTTCGGTTCCTAGATGTTGTTAACGGTTCAGTTCCAATCGGTTCTACGGTTCCCGGTTCCAAAATCCCACCCCTAGTTTTTATCAACTATATTATTTAGTTATTGGGAAAATGGGTCAAATAGACCCGTGTATTATTTCCATTTTATAATTTAAGCCCCTTTATCTAGTACGAGTATTATAAAGAGTGTAGAGTAAATGAAAAATTATGATAGAGAATATAACAATATTAAGAAAAGTTGAGTAATGACAAAATAGTAAAGCGAAAGTAACATGTACGTAGTGAAAATAAAAAGGGGTAATGTATTAAAAGTGGAGATATAAAGGTATTTTGATTAAAAAAGTTATTAAAAGGGGAAGAAGGACAATTAATAGAAAATGCCCTAAAAAGGAATGTGAGACAATTATTATAGAACGGAATGAGTATCAATAAGCTAAGTACACTTACCTAAAAAAATACGGACTAACCTGCTATAACAGGTCAAAATGTCATGATTGATTGTATTTATAAATAAGCGTACTTATATACTTCATATATGATACTCTTTTTAATATAAGGTTTTAATATAAGGTTTTGGAAATAGTATAAAACTCTATTTAACCCTTTTCTCTTTAGTTTTTTTTATAAGTACTTTTCCAAAGTGATTTTGATATGATTTCCACTCAAGGAAGAAAAATATAAATATATCACATATTTATTCAATAAAGTTAGGATTGCAATTTTCATGAATGAAAGAGGCTTATGTAAAAAAAAAACCTCCGTAGATGAATAAGTTCTTTTTATATACTGTAGAAAACATCCAAACTACATTCGATTTATCAGTGTTGCCTGAGTTTTACTGGTTCGGGTCGCGATTGACTTTTTCAATTTTACACATTTCCGAGTATTTCGATGAATGGGACATTTTTTTTGAATTGATCAATCATTTTTCCTATCCACAATCCAAAATGGCAAAAAAGTTTGTCATCACCGAAAAATTGACAAACTAAAACTTCTCAATTTTTGATGTCTAATTTGCCGGAGATTGTAGTAATCACAAACGGCGTGTACTTTCCCTTCTTCAAATCCCACAGTTGAAAAATGTGTCTTTGTCATGTCGTTCTTTTGACTTCTCCAAAGACTCCAACTGTAAAGTATTGCTATACTTTTCACATTTTTTGAAACGCACAAGTTTTTCCTTAGAGCAAATTTTCACTCTTTTACTGTGGTATGAAAGTGTATAGTAATACAAAATATTCATTTTATTGGTAAGCGAAAGGTCCAGACAAAACAGTACTCCATTTCGTAAACCCCGTTTAAGCGAAAGACTCTAATACGGAGTATCTTTTTACTAGAAATCACTTGATGATACATGAAATTCATGTTGGATGGTTCAAAATATTTTTTGAGGGCGGAAATTATTTTTGAGAAGGCGAAAATTATTTTTCTTATATATATATACACACTAAAAATAAATTTTGTTGGAGGAGCGATGACCCCCAGGGTCTGTATTACAGTCCGCCCCTAATTGATACATTAGAATCAATGATCTCACATCACATACGCTCAAAAAAATCAGTACCAACTATAACTTCCCCCTCCAATCACAACGGATAACTCTACGATTAGATATAAGTTGATCACCACCAAACACGCTTAAAACAGTTATCACTGAACATACAAATCCTCATATCTATAACAACATCAAAACTAGTTGTAAACCGGTGGGCGTAGCTCAACTGGTAGCACGGGAGTGCCACAAGGGTTAGGTCTCGGGTTCGAATCCCGGCAACTGCGATGAGGGGTTACCATGCTGAAAAATACATAGGGCCTCTGCAAAGTACCGAGGACAGATCAGAGCCCTACTCTCTATCTGTCAGACAGGCCCGGGCCTTATGTTAGGCTGGAGAGGCCCAAGCCTCAGGGCCCCAAAAAATTGAAAAGATTAGGGGCCCACAATTTTGTAAGCATTACTATTATTATACCTATGTATTCCCGGTGGAGTTTTTTGATGAAATTTTTTTAGCATCTTTTTCATTAAGTCTAACTTACTCATACCAAATTTCAGTAAAAATGCAATCGGGAAGGCAGTCAAATGAATTTTTGAAGATAACTGGACAGTTAAACAGCGCAGTATATTTCAGAAAATCATTTGACTGCACTATTGGTTGAATTTTTAGCTGAATGTCGGTATAGATAAACTAGACTTAATGAAAAAGATGCTCAAAAAATTTCATCAAAAAATTACACTAGGAACCACCCCGAATGGCGACGGTCGGACAGAACCTCTTATATAAGGGGTATTTTGTACTTTTTAAGTTAGTTCGAGGGCTGATTTGTAGAAAAAATTAATAATATATATTGTTGAGGATTCCACTAAATTATGTATCTAAAATTGTTCGACGGGTTTTACTTAAGTAATTTTTTTAATACATTCAATGTCGTTTTGTGATAATGGAAGACTTTTGTTGAAAGATTGCATTTTTGTGATATTTATTCATTCAATTTTAGTGAATTTATATGATAAACAAACACTATGTATAGGGCCCATTTAATGAAGCTCGACTCAGGCCTGAGTTTAGGTAGGACCGGCACTGCTGTCAGATTGTGATTATAGTCCAATTTACATCCTCTCATCGTGTTGTCCGGTCGGTGTTGGGGGGCCCTCAGGGATGGGGTGTCATCCTTTTATCAAAACTAGTTGTAAGACATCACACAAATCTAACAATGAACATGATTTTATAAAAAAACATAACAACAACAAAAGAACTAATAAAAACGTAACAATAGAGGAACTGAATGAGTCCCCACAGGTCCTCTAATTTATATCCAAGCCCCTTGACGTTAACATAGTGTGTACTCATTCATTTCATGAAAGTCAAGTACCGTATAGTAGTATAAGTTTCCAACCTAGCTTTCATCCATCTCGACACATCGTGGCGGTTATTCAGGAAGGGGACTTGTCGCGAGACGCAATAGATAATATGGACACCATGATGGTCTTAGATAAAATAGATCTTGAATTGAAGGGATTCAATAGACAGTCGAATAGAAGTACAAAAAAATAATTTATTTACAACCACTCTGAAAATTCTTGCTACAAAATTTAAATTTGTGTTGCTTATAGAAAAGTGAAAACCCGACGTAAGTATTATTACCGGTTCTTCAATCATGGAAGATGCATGCACTGGAGTGTGTAGTTACCTTTGTAATAATATACGATAGTAAATACTCCATCCGTCCCAGAAAATTCTTCCTAGTTTGACTTGGATCGGAGTTTAAGAAAGTAGGAATAAAGTGGAAATGTGTGGTTGTAGTTGTGTAAGAAAAAGGTGAAATGAATGTGAGCCACACAAATAATCAAAAAGGTGAAGTTGGAAGAATTTTCTGGGACGTCCCAAAAAGGAAAGTTGGAAGAATTTTCTGGGACGGAGGGAGTATTATGGAGCGCTAAATTATACAGAGTATTTAAGTGAAAGAATATGTTGGGAGAATACTTATATTCGAAAACAAAAGCTTGATGCATGTGAAAATGTGGAACTGTGGAAGAATCTATGTTTGAAAAAATGGGCAGAATGTTTTCTAATTCCTCCAGGTAATGAATTATTTGGAAGTATGTACGACAAATATTGATTGACTGTATTTAGAGCCCGTTTGGTAGCACCAAAATCGGCTGTTTTGGCTGATTCTGCTGAAATTTATGATATTCTGGCTGGAGTGGCTGTTTTGGCTGATTCTGCTGATTTAAGAAAAAAGTATTTTAAAAATATATTTTATTAATAAATTAAAGAAAAAATTATATGTAAAAATATCTAAAATGGTCCTCTACAGTAACTTCAGCCAATACAGCCAGAAAAGTAACTTCAACCTTACTTTTTCGGCTTATTACACAATTCAGCGCGCGAAAGTAAAAGTTACGTGTTTGGTGAAAAAGCTGGCTGATAAGCCTGATAAGCCGAAAACAGAGTTCTCCAAACGGGCTCTTAAATGCTAAAGATCTCTTCTGAATTATGAGCGTCTTCTCAAAAAAGTTGAGAGCGGGGACATTACAAAAGAAACAATTTGGATTTTTTACTAAGACTCTAAATTTGACAAAGATTTTGGCAGAGATATGTCAAATTCGTGACAAAATCAATTTGGCACGAGCTATTTGTCACGAAATTATTGATAATTCCATGTCAAATCTATGTCAATCCGGTAAGTTTTTTGTAGTGAAGAGAATGTTGAGAGCATCGATCCACCGTAAATGCATCAAGACCTAACCATCACTACTTCATAATTTCCGTGTATATGTCCACTTATACATATTTCATATATGCATCGATGAACATGCAATTATTTGTCTATATATGAATAGTCCGTTCAAAGTAAAAAAAATTATGTCTCTGAACAGACTATTCACAAATCACAAATCACAAAAAACTTGTCTTTTCGCCGACGGCTATCGTGCAAAAGACATTTTTTATACTCATCTTTGAAACTTTTCATGTTTAGTCTTTCAACTTTCATAAAAATGACACTTTGGGTTTTTATTTAACGATTATCATTTTGACATGTTCAGCCCTCCTTTATTGTGCCAAGATCACACTGGAAGGACTAAAGGTATAAATTTTGCAGTACTCAAAGGACTAAATGGGAGAATTTTAAAATTGAGAATCAAAAGTGTCTCTCGTACTATAGTCGAAAGACTAAAAGTAGTGGAGAAATTAATCAAAATGTCACGGACACAATGGACGTGTTTGGCATTCAGCAATTAGCGGTTAAAGAATATTGGTTTATGTTAGCGGGTTGTCAATAGCGGATTCAATCAGCGGGTTTGACTACTGGAATAAATTGGCGGATTGTCAGAAGATGTTTGGTAATTTAGCTTTCTTGTCATAAAATGAGTGGAAAACGCTATTTTTCAAAACGCTAACCCGAAACTTTCTTATTAGCAGCGTTTTCATTTCAGTGTTTCCGGCAAAAAACGCTATTACCGAACAACTATTTACCAAACAAATTTTTCACTTTTTGAAAACGCTAAAAATGGTCAAATAGTCATTTTTCCAAGCGCTCCCAATAATTAGGAGATTAAAATTTAAAAGTGGCAAGAACTAGGCCTAAAATATAATCTAGGCTGAATTTTGCTTAATGATTTAGTCATGAACAGGATAAGATGTATTATGACTTAACTGCAAAGTGCAAAGTAGACTTAACGTGCAGTCTGACTAACATGTGCACCTATGAACAACGAAACAAGATAAGATGTACGGAGTATTATAAATGTAATGTAATTATTAATCACTATGAACGAAAATATCGAAACAATCATCTTATGACTTCCATTATTTAAACCAAATTTGCTCTTTGTACCCACCCAATGTACCCACCCTATACACACTACAAATACCCCAAAAAAATTACCCCCCTCTTTTCCCCTCACCTCACCCGCCAATGACTCGCTCCCCCCTTTCTTGAAAATCAAAACACCCGCCGTCCTTCTCACCCAAATCGAAACTCCTCTCCCCCATACTTCTCTCCCACATCCGCACGAGCAGTCTGGTTTAGAGGTGATAACCGGCATCCCTGCGACCACTCTCCTCTTCGAAGCCGTTCTTTATCTGTGTCGATTCGAAGCGGGGCTTCTCGAAGTGTGGGCGATTTGAGGGTTAAGAAGCGACGAGCCCTTTCTTCAACTTTAAGACGGCGACGCACACCAGTGGAGATGGCGGACGGGTATGTATCATTTCCCAATCTTTGTTTATTTTTAGGGTAATTTTTTTTAAATTTTTTGGATTTGTTGGGTTTTTGGCAAAGTTTGAACATGGGGCTGTGTGTATGTGAAGTATCCGAATAAGGTGAATTTGTGAAATATGTGAAGTATTGTGTGTGAATCACCATTTATTTGTGGTATACTTCTGGATCGAACATTTTAAGACTGAATATGTGAAGTATTGTGTGTGAATCAACATTTATATATGAATTGGTATGCTTCCTTTGTTGATGTTCATAAGGTGTGTGTGTGGTGGTGAAATCTTCATTGGGTGTTAATTGTTGTCTGTGCATGACATTGTGTCTATGAAATAGTCTAATTACTTTGTTCATGTTTATAAGTTGTCTGCGTGGTGGTGCAAAGTTGATTTGGTGTTGATTAGTGTCTGTGCATGATATAGGTGTCTATGTGGTGTTGTGAAGTTCATTTGAAGTGTTATTTATTGTCTGTGAATCAAATTGTGTCTGTATTATATAGTCTAGTTCCTTTGTAAACGTTTAGAAGTTGTCTGTGTGTTTTATTGTGTATGAATCAAATTAGGAGTGTTATTTATTGTGTTGGGGTAATCTTTTGGTCTATGAAGGTCTGTTTTTGTCTGTCTGGCATAAGTTAATTTCTGTTTGTCCAACTGCCAGGTCCCTGAAGCTACGCATTCCAAGTCATGATTATTTCCCCGCGCAGTATTCCGTCTGTTCAGCCTTCAGAATTGCAGCGAAGTGGGTAAAAGACAGGTTATCTCCAACACAAAAGGATAGGTTTCGCGAATTACCTTGGGGCCATCTCATTGACATCCAGTGTTCTAAAAGGCCTTATTAGGCGGCGCTAAGGCGCGCCTATGCGCAAGGCGCAGAGCAAACGCCCAGCTCACCAATAAGGCGTGCTCCAAGGCGTATTAAGCCATTAATTAAGCCATTAATTTGCCGAAAAGTTTTTAACTAAAGGCTTGTTAGGCCATGTTTAATCCACGTGGACCACGTAGCAGCTTAACTCTTTGACAAAATTCAGTTCGGATGAATGACTTTAATATATAGGCAGGCAATAGGAGGAATTGTCTCCACTTTTCCGGTGTGGGAACATTAGGATAATACTATGTTGCACGCAGTGTTCTAAAAGGCCTTATTAGGCGGCGCTAAGGCGCGCCTATGCGCAAGGCGCAGAGCAAACGCCCAGCTCACCAATAAGGCGTGCTCCAAGGCGTATTAAGCCATTAATTAAGCCATTAATTTGCCGAAAAGTTTTTAACTAAAGGCTTGTTAGGCCATGTTTAATCCACGTGGACCACGTAGCAGCTTAACTCTTTGACAAAATTCAGTTCGGATGAATGACTTTAATATATAGGCAGGCAATAGGAGGAATTGTCTCCACTTTTCCGGTGTGGGAACATTAGGATAATACTATGTTGCACGCATCTATTCTGCTTGCATACATTCTTTATTCTTTTTTTCGATTTTACACCTACGTCTATTATATTGCTAATATAACTATAATATTTAGTTCAAATAACTTTATTCTTGAATAATAATCATTAAAATATTATTGTTATATTACTATTTTACTCTTAGCTTGTTTGTTAAAATAATATGATTATTATTGTTATTAGTATTATGACTATGAAATAATATTTTATTATAGTAGATGCATATATTACGAGTCATTGACACGATTTTAAAACTGTATTGTCCGAAAATGTAAAAGTCCAATGCTTTTACATGGTATATTCAACAATATTACAAGCGAATATTAACTAATAGCTTCTTTTGCAGTAATTTTTTCACATATGTTAGTACATGTTTTGTTATATTTATTATTTTTTAAGATCAAGTTTTTGTGTGATTGGTAAATTTATACTCCGTATTTGTTAGATATAGGACTCGACAAACCCTTTATGTTCAAAATCGGGAAAATCTGATGTCTTGGAATGACATTGTCTATTTTGTAAATTTAAATATTTAAAAATAGTTTTACGAATATTAAAATAAGGGATAAAAAATCAAAACGCCTTTTCACGCCTAAGCCCCGCCTAAGCCCGCCTAGGCTTCAAAGGCTTAAGGCTTGGCCGTGCCGCCTCGACACGCCTTACGCCTTTTAGAACATTGTTGACATCCCACAAACAGACAACTCTGGCCAAATCTTGCACATGCTGGCCTTACACCTAGTGCAGGACCAACCGGATAATGAGCTGTGGTTTGGCATTGGGGGTACACTGTATAAGTTCACTTATGCAGATTTTAGCTACATAAGTGGATTACCAATACATGACGAACCAGAAGCTGCTGAAGCAGACCTTGCCGCACCAGAGGATGAAGATTGTGGAGATGATTCTGGACAGCAATCTGGCCAAGAAGATGAACCAGTAGGGGCCCTTGCGGAGAAGTATTTCGGTGGCAAAGATAACATAACCCACGCCAATATGAAGAATATCTTTACAAAACTGAAGCCATCCAAACGCGGTGATGATGCTGTGAAGTTGGCCTCGTTGTTCTATATTGAGTGCATTTTGCTTGCCAAGGACAACACTACGAGGATCAATTCATCATCAGTCAGATTGGCCAATGATTTAGAGGCATTCGGGAAGTGTCCGTGGTCACTTCAATCTTACAAGATATTGGTGAAACACATGAAGGATCTGATGCAAGACCAACCTGATAAGTTCCAGGAGCGGAAGAAGAAGAATCCTAAGTATAAGAATGCAAAGTTATCTGTTTACGGGTTTCCACTAGTTTTGCAGGTATATATGTCAACTTCCCAATTGTACTTACTGTTTACGTATATATCACTATTTCAAACTGTTTGAATTGGAACTATTTTAATTCACTATCATTTAAAGTGATTATAATTTTCCTATTCGCTTTTGAAAACTATGTTTATAATTTTGTAGTAATAATATCATATGGATCTTAATTTCTAATATGTTATTTGAAAACTGTGTATATAATTTTCCTATACCCTTTTCATATAAACTTAACTAATTTTATATACAGTTTTCATATAACTTTTTACACTAATTTTCCTATACGTGTTTATAATTTTGTTACAGTTTTCATATACCGTTTTACATTAATTTTATACACGTTTTCATTTATGTGAAGCACAAATGTATTTCCTGTTTATTCTTATTTGTATAGGTGTGGGCGTACGAAGAAATTCCTGAAGTTGGTACGCACTTTGCAAACAAAGTGGGTAATCATGACGTGCCTTTGCTTAATTGGACGGCTGTACCGAAATTTCATTACTCCAAGCTTAGAAGATTGGTCTTTCTAGAGGTATGTTGCATTGATTAAGTTAATTTAAAATACCCTAAATTTTACTAATTTTTATTAAGCCTAGGAGGAGGAAAAGGTTTCTGATTCAGAGGAGGGAGAGGAAGAAGATGAAACAAACGAGGAAGACGTTCAAGTTTTTGAAAAACTGAAAATATTGGAGGAGATGCAGAACCTGCGGGTATGTGTTGAAAAGGTGGAAAAGAAGATTACTATCGTTGAAGATAGTATTTCAGAAATTAAGGTACTACTTCAGAAGCTGATTGGTAATCAGAATCCATCTGTTCAAGAAGAGGTATGATGTAACTTACTTTGTGTGTGTCATTTGCGGGCCCTTTTCATTAACTATGCGACTA
The DNA here is from genome assembly GCA_945859915.1 of Cuscuta epithymum. Lineage (NCBI taxonomy): Eukaryota > Viridiplantae > Streptophyta > Magnoliopsida > Solanales > Convolvulaceae > Cuscuta > Cuscuta epithymum. The sequence goes on from CAMAPF010000006.1 coordinate 5,192,588, forward strand.
ATACTGTCAACTACATCTATTGTAGGTTGATAAGGTTGATAATGATGACGTGGTTGTTCAGGACGAGGCTGCGGTTGAGGCGGAGGGTGAGAACATAGTACAAACTAGTGACGGTGAAGATGCCGAGGTTATCCATGCTGATGCCGGTCAAGGTGAAGGTCAAGGTCCCGCTGCAGATGTTCCTTTGAAGAGCACGAGTGTACATGAAGAAGGTGCCGCTGCAGATCGTCATGGGGTGGCATACAGGCAGTTATCTCCGACCGCAGATTTTACCGCCCATGAAGATGGTGTTGTTAAGGAAGTTGGGGACGTTAGCAACCCCTTAAAGAATGAAGGTGGCACACGGGCAGATTTGATCATCTCAACTGTGGTGACTGAGGTATGGTTATTGATGTGTCATTGTTGTTTTTGTGCACCATGAAAATTGATCTACTTATTTACTTGATAGGTGGATTGGGAAAATGAGCACAATAAGCATGGCAGCAACTTCCCGGATATTATGATGTGTTTAAACGAGGTAAACACATATTGGTGTTTATAATGCAATTTCCAAGATATATGTGTAATAAAGCAATGTTGGTGCAATGCATTTTATGTTATGGTTTGTATAGTAAGATTGTTTAAAATGCATTTTAATTCCATGGTGTGTAACAGGACTCTCAGCAGGTGGAGGATGAGCAGTTACCTTCGGTAACCGCGCCCGGTCCATTTGAAAATTTGGATTGGGATGGAGGCGATGTTGGTAGTACACCGCTTGATGTTGAGCCACTTGAAGATGTCAGCACGAAACATCGACATAAGAGGAAACGGTGTCGTGCAAACTACAAATGCTCACCATACCTTGACCCGATTATCCCAATTGAACCTCCTATGTTTCACCCAAGCGACGATGATATTGCATCTCTGAAGGCGTGGATTGAAGAACCTGACAATGTAGAACCGAAAATGGTTGTTCTGAATCTACCATCATTTGATGAAGTGGATAGGGAGTTTTTCCGTGAGCTTGTTCAACCAGATGAGACACTATGGTCCTATGTGAGTGCCTAAACTTTTTCAATTTTTACATGATTCAATAATTGTCTCACGCTGTTTTTTCTTAGCATATGGATGCTCTATCGTACCTGCTTGTAAAAGATTGTAAGACGGAGAAGCCGTATAAGCTAATAAACCCTTACTTTACGGTATGTCTTTATCACTGTATCTTTACCAAACTTACATAAGTATTTCCAATTTTTGGGTCATTATAAATTTTCTTCGTGCAGCATCAACTGTTGAGTAAGGATGCTAACGATGAGAACGTCTGGACTCGCGATAAGTATCTACCAGCTGTGGACTGGAGAGGTTTGGAGAAGGTAACTGCTTAAACTCTTTTATGTAATTGTTTGTGTATTTTGGTTTGGACTCTTTTAATTGGGTTAACGTTTTCGTACCTCTGAATGTTCTTGGTTAAAAAGTGCTCAAGTATTTTGTTGTTGTTGTTGTTGTGTTAAGGTTTTTGTACCTTTGAATGTTGTTGGGATGCATTGGGTTTTAGCGGAAATTGACCTACATGCAAAATTGGTGCGTGTATATGACTCTATGAGAACGAGTAGGTCAAGGTTGCATGCGGCCGATCTGTGTGTCAGACTTCCGCTCCTCTTCCGAGTCATACAAGCCCACCCAGATCTGAGTAAGGTAGAGGTTTGGAAAGCTAAGGCAGTTGCAGATGTTCCGCAACAGGAGGGAGGGTAATTGTAATCTGTTAATCTTGTATTTGTTTATGTGCAGTGTACAATTATGTCTGTGAGCAGAGAATAATTGTTTGTTATGTCTGTGTTGTAGAAGTATTTGCGGACTCATGGTTGTTGCTTATGCGGAAGCATTGATGTTGGGGCTACCGATGAGGCCATATTGCGAGTATGCGAACGTGGCCAGCAAGAGATGGCATTTCGCACTACGGCTTTGGAGTTTGAGACAGACTGTTTCGTAGACATATGTGGATGTCTATTTTTTTGCTAATGTGTATACATAACTGTCATGGTTCCCATGTAAGAAACATTATTTTGCTGGTTTTGTGTTTTTGTAACCTTCTGGAATATAATGTATGATCATGTACATTGTTTTGGCGGTTGTGCTGTAATGAACGTTGTAAAATGTCCTACAAGGTTATTCCCCAAGAGGGTTCATATGAAGCATGTAACCAAATTTCTAAGTTGGTTTTTGTGTTATTTTTAACACTTTGAAATGTTATGTATTATAATGTTCTTTGTTTGTAATAACATGTGTCTGTGACTATATAATATATTGTCTGCTAGTGGAAATTTGTTTGTCTGTGAGTATATTAAGTATTAACAAGCAAAATTTATAAAGTTGTTGAAGTAAAGCTTATAGTTCATAAAAAATAATGTTCATATCACTTTTTTTTCATCCAAGAATAATTTTGTATACTTTAAAAATATCTTAAATACTGGATATAATCTCAACTACATGGTATAATAATGATAATTTTAACTATAAAATATCTTAAACAATGGATATAATCTCAACTATCACATGAATATGAGCGTTAATTAAATATTTTCTTGTTTACATGAATATGTGCGTTAATTAAATAATGGATATAATCTGAATTATCACATGAATATTTTCTGCCCCTCCAAATAATTGTGTCTATGAATAAATATACTTGTTTGTGGCAGAGCACCGATCTGACTGTGAGGACATAATAATGTCTGTGACTATAAACAGTTTCATTGATGATACAACAAAAAAACAGTACATCATAGTACATGTATTCACATCAAAGATAGATTTAAATCTAAACCAGTAGAATACATGATTGGCCCATTAGCTGCACCATGACTAGGCCCTTCACCATTACCATGTTGAGTTGTGGTTGTGGGTCGTGCATTATCCTTCTCCGGCCTTCCTTTCTTACCCTTTTCTAGTGGACCCTTTGCTCTGTTTTTCCTTGGAGCTCCCTTGCGCTTCGTACATTTTGGATCTCCAATAGGTGGAAGTGGGACCTCGGCATGAATATTTGTTTTTGGGTCTTCAAGTGGCGTCATGTTGCCAACAATACAAGAATAGCTAACTAGAGGAGTATATGTGGTTAACTGGGTTTCCAACCAAAGGAGGACTTCATTGTATTTCGCCTCATCATCCACAATCATGTTGGCAACAGACTCAAATGTCTTGCATAACTTGTCAAAGCGTTGTTGTTCAACCGTTGTAATCCATCCGTCGTAATTGATTTTGACTCGTTGGTACGCTCTTTTCATGTCTTTCCTCCATCTACTCATTAGGTACACCTCGGGCAAGTGGTGTATATCAAGCCGATTAAATACCACAAGCAAGTGTCTACATATCATTCCCCTAAACTCAAACAAATGACAACTACATATTCCAAAACAAGTAATTGGGTCAAAGTCAATATAGAAGTTCACATTCTTCTTAAATCCATTAATATCCATATGCTCCTGCACTGTGTATTTTCTACCGTCTTCACATAAAAGGATATCACAATAAAGCTTTCCTTCAAGTAATTCCCTTTGAAACTCCGCAAACTTAGAAAGGGTATAAATTTGTTGCACTTGTTTTTCCATTGGATATCTAGTCACACATGGAATCATTTTGGTAAATGAGTTAGTATCCGCTTGAAATTCTTTTTCCACCTTATCACGCAAAGCACATCCGTATTGTTCAACAAATTGTTTTAGAGTGGTTTTTGAATTGACAAACTTATCGAAAAAAGCGTTGATGCTCTCACTTCTTTGAGTTGTGGACATGCCGGCCCAAAATGTTGGCTTTAAATAACATGGTACCCACCGGTTTCTTTCATTGTACATCACCCCAAGCCAATCATGCTCTTCTAGTGAAAACCTAATTACAATTTAAGTGCACAAACAAGTAATCAGTTTCTAAATAAATGACAAAGAAGTAATTCTCTGCCCACAAACACATTGTGTCCGTGAAGTACAAACTATATTGTCTGTGACAGACAGACCTGTCTATGAGGCAGAGAAATAGTTACTGCCAGAACAAAACACAAAGCTTACAAATTCATACCTTTGAACCATATCAAGCCATTTTTCCTCAAACTCTTGGGTGTACTGTGAATCATAAATGCAGTCATGTATAACATCCAATATTTCATCTTTTTGTGCATTCCCTCCGAGTTTTTCGGGTACCTTTTTCATTATGTGCCATAAACACCATCGGTGTTTCGAATTTGGGAAGACAATTGCAATGGCGTTTTGCATGGCACGGTCTTGGTCGGTAATAATCCCCATTGGAGCGATTCCATCCATGCATTCAAGCCATGCTTTAAACAACCACACAAAGGTTTGTGTATCTTCATTAGAGACTAAGCCACATCCCATTAGCAATGATTGCCCGTGATGGTTTACCCCGACAAATGGTGCAAAAGGCATGTCATACCTATTCGTAAGATAGGTCGTGTCAAATGTTATGACATCTCCAAATTCTTTGTACGCATATCTAGACCTATTGTCAGCCCAAAATACATTACGCAATCTTGACTCGTCATCTAAGTCAAGTGCAAAGAAAAATCCGGGACATTGGTCTTGCATTTTAGCAAAGAACCCTTGAATGGCAATTGCATCGCCACTACCTAACCTAAGTTGTCTCACTTTATCTATATAGTTCCTACAATCTTTTTCAATGAATGGAAGTTGATCATATCCACCGGCTTCAACAACGGCCGCGGTGAAGCTTTTATTAAGTCGTATTCCCGCAACTTCATTTATTGCAAGTTTCCTCGCCATTCCATGAGTCAACTTCCTATGGCAACGGAATAGTCTAGCCTTTGTTGGACTCATAGGATGTGAATGTTGTACAAACAATTTTGATATTTCCCAAAGTCCCTCAGAATTTACGTGTGCTCGTAGTCTAGCCCCACACCCTATTTGCATTGAAGGTTGGGGCTTCAATTGATTTTTTGACTGACTACCTCTCTGACCAGCCCGCGAACACTCTAGTACAATTGACACAATCTTTACTCCTTTTTTGTCTTTTGTTGTGCTCCTAGTTCTTATAGGAAAACCCAAACGCTTCCCATATGCTTTGTAGAAATCATAGACCGCTTCTCTGCTTTCAAACTCCATACCAAGCTCTGGGTCTTTACCAACTTCAATCTCCATTGCCACCCCTTCTCCATCTGTTATGTAACATAATTCATTTATTCATGCGTTGAAACCAACCTACTATCACACACAGACAGTGATAGGTGCACACACAGACAATTCACAAGTTTCACAAACACGTTGAATACCACACAAACAAGCAAGTGTAAGACGTTCTACATACACAAACAAAAACAAATATTAAGAACTTACAGCTGCATAAAGTTATATGTTTGAAGAAACGTATGCATGAGTTCAAACAAACTTAGGGGTACACATAGACAGTAAAAAATACACACACAGACAACTCAAAACTTCACCAGACACCCACAACACTACACAAACAATCTTGTCCACCACTATTTATTCATGCGCTCAAACCAACTTACTGTCACACACAGACAATTCATAATTTTCACAGACATGTTGAATACCACACAAACAAACAAGTCTACGACGTTCTACATACACAAACAAAAACAAATATTAAGAAGTTGGAGCTGCATAAAGTTACATGTTTGAAGAAACGTATGCATGAGTTGAAACAAACTTAGGGGTACACACAAACAGTCATATATGCACACACAGACAATTCAAAAACTTCAACAGACACCCACAACACTACACAAACAAACTTGTCCACCACTATTTACATACACAAACAATAGAACAAATAAACAAGTTCCACCTCTAAAACCATGTCTGTGAGAAGAAATGTATTTTAACGTTCAATGAACTGCTAAAACCATGAGAGAAGAAGATGAAGTCATACCGAGGTCAGAAACAACGTCCATGGCCGCCGCCGACGTTAGTCCATCTTCTCCGCCTACGTCCGTCGTAACGTCACCTTCTCCACCTCCGGTGTGTCCATCACCTTCTCCAAGTCCAGCCTTCTGTCCGGAGCCTTCTCCGCCTACGTCCGTCATTCCGTCACCTTCTCCATCACCGGCCATCTGTCCTTCTTTTTCTCCAAGTCCGACAGATTTTTCCCTTTCATCACCTCCGGTTTCTTCAGCTCCGTCAATCCACATAGACCAAAATTCGTCGTCGTTTGTCACCATGGTTTTGTCCAAGAGAAAATCCATGGAAGAGGAAGGAAACTCCAGTTTTTTTGTCGTTGATGGTTGCTTAGGCGTTGAAGAAGAAGACACTGTGTGCGGGAGTTTTGATTTTCAAGAAAGGGGGGAGTGAGCGAGAAAGGTGGGTCGGTGGGGTGAGATACGCGGGTGAGGTGAGGGGAAAAGAGGGGGGTAATTTTTTGGGGGTATTTGTAGTGTGTATAGGGTGGGTATATTGGGTGGGTACAAAGAGCAAATTTGTATTTAAACTACTAAATCAAATGATATGATTTCACATACTAAATTGTGTCATAGTCTAGTATAGTATATACTCTAGCATTCAGACAATCTATTTCCTACTTGTCTTGAAATTGAATGATTTGTCTATTTAAGTATGAACTAGTCTCGTTTAGTTAAAGTACAGAGAGTACTACGTATATTATACGGAGTATCAATGTAGGAAATTTGTTGAAACAGTCCTCCCATTACACTTATTTTACTTACTCTCTTCGTATTTAAAAGTTTCCTACACTTTTCTATTTGGGATGCATTTAAAAGTTTGTTACACTTTTCTTTTTGGTAAATTTTTCCTTTATAAATACTCAATTACCCTTATTTTTTCTACATTTTATCTTCTCTTTCCTTTTTCCTATATTTGGTAAGGAGTCCACTTGAAGATCCCCACGTCATAAGAACTAACGGACTCTGTAAAGAGAAGGTAGCTACTATAGTATATGCCTTCAGATAAAAAGAATCAAACTACGTAGTACATTCTTTCACCCATACAAAATACAAGCTGACTCTATATATAGAAATTCCATGAGCTGAAAGTACACACCAACGGACTAATCTTAACACTAGTCCTTTGCCTCTCGGTCCAAGCCTTTACATACTCCATAAAATAGAACGTTTGTTGAAAACTTCAACAATCTCGTATTATTATGAAAACGTCATATTGTTATGATCATATTCATGAATGCCCCAACAACTTCATATCAATAATATTCAGAGTTCACAATATTGTCAAATATTGTGACCACACACTCCCTACAATGATGCATGCCTCACTTGCACAGAGAGGCTAGAACGCGACGAGGAGGATTAAATGGTCTTCGGGAGTGAAGAACAGCCAAATTGTCAATGAGCAGAACATCGCCTCTCTTCCATGGCACCGCAACACTTTCTGCTTCCAGTATTTTGACACAATCATGTATGATTTCAGCAGGCAAGGCACTTCCATCCCCAAAAGTGACTGCCTTCTTTGGATCGTTTCGTGCATCCTCCCAGCCAGTGTATGCAGCCGCCATGCTGTTGAACCATATTTTTCGTTGTCTAATGTGGTCGGACTTGATAGCTGGTATTGGACCCATAATTGTTTTCACTCCGTCTTCAAGCCACTCGAGCTTCATTCCTAACTCCGCACCCCTAAAAAATTACAGTTTAAAGAAAAGAAACTGCTCAAAATAAGAATAAAAACACAGAAATAGTGCTAAAATAGAACTAAGTATATATCCCCCTAAAATAGAACTTATCTAGTTCAGTTAAACGAATAAAAGAATAAAAACTTCCACAAATAGAGAAAATTTGCGAAATTGTGTACTTCTATTTGAGAAAATTTGCTTCATTTAACTCCTATTTATGGAAATCTCTGCATATAATACAAAATTTTTTCGAGATTGGATTCCGAGCAGGCCCGATTGCCCCATGGCTGCAATGGCTATGCCCATGTCCATGAGGGATTATAAGCAAACTGCATGTGGATTAGCCTTAGTTTTATTATGGTTATTAGTGATAAGCAAATGTGTAATGGACGGATTATTTACTATTGAGGAAATAAACGTAAAGACCATATTGGAATTCAAACCTTTCTTCAGCAACGCTCTTGTCGGAGGTCAAAAATGTCGATTTCCATCCACGGCCAATTGCGGACAAAGGATTGTCTTCTTCTCCCAACACTCGGGTATAGATTAAGCCATCCTTCTCCAATCGCTGCACAAACTCTGGATATTTGCTCTTCATCTTCTCATACACAACATGACTAAGTACTATTGGGGTTTCCCCTCCATTGCCAGGCTCTACTTCACAATAAAAAAACAACTTTGATGGATACTCTGGGACCTACATTAGATAGATACATTTTCTCAAAACACTTCTCTAGATTAAGGAGATGTTTGGAAGAATTAACTGAAGTTAGACAACTATTGTCTGGAGGAAGATAAAATTGATTGCAACTCAAATGCTATCTAAATAAAATATGCTCGCTAAACTAGAGAACTGAAACAACGATTGGAAAATGTAAAATAATCATAAAACCAAATGTTAAAATAGAAATAAGATACAATTTAAATAAAATTATTTTACATTAATGTTAGATCCAACCAAGTTTAGGTCCACATCCACATAAAGTTACATAATCATCACTACCCCCAATGCCGCAAAGGCTCCCACCTACGGTGGGATAAGATAGGATCGGAAGTACACAGCCTTTTTTGGTGAAAATCACGTCGAAAATTGCACGTGAAATAATTATCTAATTTGGCCAACGTCAACTCTTGTTGAGCTAAAATGATCATGAAAACATAGGTTAAGTGACTGTAAACTTTTTTTTTTGAAGGATGGACTTCTTCTATTTTTAAGCATAGTATACATAATCACTGTTTAATTAAGTTGAAAAGAAAACAATAATAGATCGACCACATGCCATAAAGTCTTCTCAAGCCGTCAAGGAGTTTTGAAGTTGTAGAGGAAACTCAATATTAATAATATTAATATAGGAATATCACACTATTGTGTTCTCTATGTACTAATTTGGAGTTTATAAACTTTAAAATTAGAATGAACAAACTGTGGAAGGCAAAGGGAAATTTAGATTTTACACACTATTTATGATAAGTAAGCCCATCAAATAATTCGTATATTATTTTGAGTCTTGTTATTTTCTTTTTTGGACTGGTCGAGTCTTGTTATTTTCTGAAAAAGTAGAAGTAAAATCTTTTAGGATTCCTAACAAAGAAACTATTTGAATGTGAAAAAATGTTCATGAAAACTTTATAAAGATTCCCGTTGGAAAGAAAATTTTTTATAATAAAAATAGCAAGTGAAAGTTTAATAGTGATCCTGTTCTATATCAAATGTTAACATTTAATTAGCATGAGATTAGTATGATACTTGAATCTGTGAGTCCTCTTTGGTAGGATCACGGTAACACCATAAGACCACGAGGTCCTTTGCCAATTTCAAGTTGAAATGACAAAAGAAACTTGGATTAAATGAAAATAAATTCACCTAAGGTACGCTTCATTTGGTTAAGGTGAAAAATGAATACTTTATGATTCGATAACCGGGACTTATTCCGATTCATCCGAATTCACTTCATATTATTCTTTTTTTAAGAAGATGGCTTATATGGAAATAACAGAATTCAAACAAGGAACATAAAGATAAAAACTTCCAATTATTCTTTAATTCACATCAAACTAATTAAACAAGATTTTAAAACAAAATTACTCTACTCCTATAATGTAAACAATATCTTGCTGTTCATTAACGTAAGTCTATCTCTTCATTACTATATTACTCCCCCTTTCCCTTAAAAAATGTCTCACTTTAAAACTTGTTTGGATTAAGATAAACAATAACATAGATCAATAATATTTTAATCAAATTACTTAACTAAGATGACATCAATCTAAAGGGAACGATTTTAATATTTCAATTTGAGACATAATTTAAAGAAAAACTCCTATACACTAGTAAATACGTAATACGGAGTATATTATTTTATTCTTTTCAATTCAGACCACAATTTTTTCTCTAAAACAGAACTCATTATTGTGCTAGAAGTTTAAATTATGGGAAAATTATTATTAGCCCCTGAGGTTGTGTCATAATTATTAATGCAACCTTGCATTTTCAAAAATCAATTAGTTAGCCCCTGAGTTTTGATCATTCTCACTATATGTCCCCTCATATTAATATTTGTTAAATTAAATTTAATATAACACTTAAATTCAATCAAAATTGTTTGTGAAATTAATTTTTAAAGTAAAACACAATTTATTATCATAATTATGAGTCATTATTTTTTATTGTTATTTTTCTACTTAACTACTCGATCGTATACTAAATATTGATCAAAGTAGTTAAGGAAGAGAACCAATGACACTTCTTTCGTGTGTAGCAAAGAACCAAGAAAAAATGATTTTTATCAATCCATGACCTAAAAGATTGATCTTGTAATTAATAATAAGAGAACTAAAAGGCAAAATTGTATCGATATAGAGCCTGAATAAATGAAATCTATCAATCTAAGAACTAAAATATATATCATATATTTTTATTTGTTTAATTTTTTATTAATTCTATTACAAATCTTGATGATTTCTTCTTCACAAAAAGTTTATTTTAGTTTAATAAGCTTAAATGATATTTAATTTTTTTAAATAAAAAATATAAAATTCATGATATTTTATATCTTACTCGTGAGTCTTCTGGCTTAACTACTTTCATTATTCCATGATTAAGTAGCTAAGCATAAAAGTAACGGTAAACAACAATTACTTATAATTATGATAATAAATTGTGATTTACATTAAAATTAAATTTTATAGATAACTTTTGTTGAGTTTAAGAGTTATATTAAATTAAATTTAATAAATATTAACGTGAGGGGGAAAACAATGAAAATGATCAAAACTTAGGGGGTAATTAATTGATTTTTGAAAATGAAAGGTTGCTTTAATAATAATGGCATAACCTCAGAGGGCTAATAATAATTTTCCCTTAAATTATTTTGACTCATTAATTAGAGTTAAAAAAACTTGTTTTGAGATTACATCATAATAGATCCAGTTTTGAGCAATTTCTTAATAGTTTAGCAATAACTAAACAACCTGAGCCATTTCGTGGTGGAAAGGGATCTTCTGGTCGGGTGGGGATTCATTTGCGGTGAAAACGCGACCGACGACATTAGTCCGAGGGGCGCCGCCGCCGATGTACGGCAGCTCATCGTTGCCGAAGCCTCGACCAGGGGCGGAGCCAGGGCACTGGACCGAACTAAGCCGGTGCAAAAAATTTTTTAGAAAAAATTACACCAAATTTTTTACCTTAAAAATTAAGCCATTTTTAAAATTTGGGGTGAGCCATGGCCTAAGTTGACCCACCCCTAGCTCTCCGCCCATGGCCTCCAAAACGTCGTTGAAATCCGACGCCGAGTTCATCGGGAATCCTCTGAAGACGATAGCCCCAGCTTGATGGAGAAGAGCTTCAAGCCACGCCTTTTTCTCCTTAATCGCGACCGGAAAGCTCGTAGATGAAGCGTTTGGGTGAGGAGATAACACGGCGGGGAAACGTCTGCCGTCGTAGAGCTTCTGCTGTGGAATGACCGCCTCCGAGAAGAAACTTCCCGGCATATTCAGAAGTGGGTCCCTCAAATTCATTTAATATTATTCTTTTTTTTAAGAAGGTAGCTAATATTGATATAACAATATAACAGAATTCAGAGAAGGAACATAAAAATAAAAACTTCCTACTACCCTGTCCCCTTAAGTTAGTTTGGGACAAAATTATTAATAAAAGTGGGTTTATGTGGTTTATATTGAATTGATAAAGTAAGAATAAAGTAAAAATGATTTAGAACCACACAAATTTTATCAAATAAGGTATGAGACAATCTTAGTGGGACGGACCGAAAAGGTAAAATGAGACAATCATAGCGGGACGGAGGGAGCATTATTCTTTAATTCACATCAAACTAATTAAACAAGATTTTAAAACAAAATTATTCTCACTCCTATAATGTAAACAATATTCTACCTATTCCTTAACGTTAATCTATCTCTTCATTACTATATTACTCCCCCTTTCCCTTAAAAAATGTCTCATTTTAAAACTTCTTTGGATTGAGACATTAACATAGATTAATAACATTTTAATCAAATTACTTAACTAAGTTGACATGATGAGATTGATCTATACGGAACGATTTTTGAGACAATATTTAAAGAAAAACTCCTATACACTAGTAAATACTTACTCGTAATATATTATTTTATTCTTTTCAATTCAGACAACAATTTTTTCTCCAAAACAGAATTCATTATTGTGATAGAAGTTTAAATTAGTTAGACTCTTTAATAAGAGCTAAAAAAACTTGTTTTGAGATAACATCATAATGGATCCAATTTTGAGCAATTTAGCAATAACTAAACAACCTGAGCCATTTCGTGGTGGAAAGGGATCTTCTGATCGGGTGGGGATTCATTTGCGGTGAAAACGCGACCAACAACGTTAGTCCGAGGGGCGGCGCCGCCGATGTACGGCAGCTCATCGTAGCCGAAGGCCTCGACAACGTCGTTGAAATCCGACGCCGAGTTCACCGGGAATCCTCTAAAGACGATAGCCCCAGCTTGATGGAGAAGAGCTTCAAGCCACTCCTTTTCCTCTTTAATCGCGACTGGGAAGCTCGGAGATGAAGCTTTTGGGTCAGGCGATAGCACGGCGGGGAAGGGTCTGCCGTCGTAGAGCTTCTGCTGTGGGACGACCGCCTCTGAGAAGAAACTTTCCGGCATATCTGTATGTTAGTATTTGGGTCCCCCGATTCTGCGTTCCGAAGCAGAGCAGATAATTGGAATGATAAATCTTTTAGCCGTTTCAGCTGAACTATTCCGCCCATTTTAGAACACCAAGGGGAAAGGACCCCCTGCCCAATAACCCGTCCACGTTCAAACGAAACAAGAAATAATTTATTTTATCTTTAAAGTTTAAAGCCGCCGAAAAGTTTCAATAATTTTGCAAAGGTGTTTTTGGCAGGGGTGATTGGGTGAACACCCGTCCAAGATCGGATGAAACCGGATTGCTCTAGAATTTTAAACAAGGTTATGAGTATAACCATTATGAGGCCGTTTTGCAACACTGATTTTCGGCTTATCAGCCAGCTTTTTCACCAAATGCGTAATTTTTGCTTTCGCGTGCTGAATTGTGTATGGGATAAGGCTCAAATTGGACACTATGGTTTCATCAGAATCTTATTTTTGACACTAAGGTTTTAAATGGACCAAACTAGACACTATGGTTTCATATGTATCTCATATTGGACACTAAAGTTTCATAATTCAATATAAGTGAGTGTCCAATTTGATCTTTATCCAATATAAGTGAGTGTCCAAAATCTATTAATTATGAAACTTTAGTGTCCAATATGAGATACATATGAAATCATAGTGTCTAATTTGATCCATTTGAAACCTTAGTGTAAAATATGAGATTCTGATGAAACCATAGTGTCCAATTTGAGCCGTATCCCATTGTGTATTAAGCAGAAAAAGTAAGGTTGAAGTTACTTTTCTGGCTGTATTGGCTGAAGTTACTGTAGATGACCATTTTAGCTATTTTTACATATAAATTTTTCTTTATTTTATTAATAAAATATATTTTAAAGATAATTTTTCCTTAAATCAGCAGGATCAGCCAATGCAGCCACTTCAGCCAGAACTTCATAAATTTTAGCAGAATCAGCCAAAACAGCCGATTTTCGTGCTACCAAACAAGCTCTATATGTAAGTCTTACAATGATGCCTTAATTAAAGTGCACAAAATAATTAATGTTATGTAACCAAAGAATAAAATCACTTAGCAAATAAATACAATGTTATAATCAAGATTTAGAATGGAAAAATTATACTACGTACTTATGGGCGGATCTCATACTGTTCAAAAGTGTTCAGTTGAACACCCAAAAAATGAAAACAATGCATAATCAACATGCACTTTTAGCAAAATGGAGAAACCACCTCCTTCTCCATCAATTGTTAGCTAATTCTGAACACCCAAAACAAAATTGGTAGATCCGCTACTTTACGTACTTCGTATAAATATCAGTTAAAATAGCATAATTATGAGCCTGTTTGGTAGCATGAAAATCGGCTGATTTGGTTGATTCTGCTGAAATTTATGAAGTTCTGGCTGAATTGACTGCATTGGCTGATTCTGCTGATTCAAGAAAAAATACTTTTAAAATATATTTTATTAATAAAATAAAGAAAAAATTATATGTAAAAATAGCTAAAATGATCATCTACAATAACTTCAGCCAATACAGCCAGAAAAGTAACTCCAAACTTACTTTTTCTGCTTATTACACAATTCTGCACGCGAAAGCAAAAGTTACGTGTTTGGTGAAAAAGCTGGCTGATAAGCCTGATAAGCCGAAAAACTGTGTTGCCAAACGGCCTCTATGTGTTTCCTAAATCAAGTTCTATAGGTCTTTAAAACAATCTAGTTCTATAGCCCTATAGGTGCGTAAGTGGAGTACGTATATGGTACATCCGGTTGTACGGTGAGCACCGTACAGCCGGCCCAGTAACAGGCCCAAGGGTAAATTAACAAAATAATTCGGTGGCGTTTCTACTAAATGAGCATTAGTGTACTATTAATGAGCAATAGTCCAATGTGTCACGCCCCAGACCGCATCTAAGCGCGTGTACAACCGCCGTATGACTAAATGACGTCACTCGCAAGTCAACGTGACTTAATCATACAAGGCGTCCATGAACATAGTCCATACCATACTCAGTAAGTAAACATACATAACAACATCACATATTTGGATTGAATGAATAACGGAAATATTCAATATTCAATCATGGGCCACACATGGCCAAAACGTGGGCTCGCAGGCCCAAAACAAATGTATTTATTTCAAAGTATCCATGAACATAGTTTATAGTTTTAAATAGTAAAAGAAGCACGGACCACGTCTTCCTTTAGATCACTTCACCGAGCAAGGTGAGAATAGCAAGCTTGAGCTTCAACCTGAAATGGTGGCCCCCCCGAAGGGGTCAGTACAAGTACCGAGCGAGTAGCAGGCTAAATGTAGAATAACTAACAATTCAAATATAAGACCCAAACATAGGGTGATACATATACATATAGTTCCTTCCCCCAAGTTACGAAATACATATCAATATATCTATACACTTGGAAATACCCGGCCCGTAGGTCATTGTTTATTTGGGAAAATAGTATGGTCAATATCCTTGACCTAAACCCCAACCCACCCATATACCTATGAGTGTAAAGAACTCCTCCTGGTTCAAATCATCTTAACATGAGGACACCGCCCGGTCCTGAATTACAAAATAGTGATCTATGAGTTTTGAGGATACACGCCCGATCATTGGGTACTCCACCCTATAACTGAGTTTTGAGGATAACCGCCCGATCCTTGGGTACTCTCCCCTATAACCGAGTTTTGAGAATAACCGCCCGATCCCTGGGTACTCCACCCTATAACCGAGTTTTGAGGATAACCGCCCGATCCCTGGGTACTCCACCCTATAACTGAGTTTTGAGGATAACCGCCCGATCCCTGGGTACTCCACCCGACTTATGATCTACCACATATCATCCTAGATAAGGTCTATATCATAATCAATAATCAAGACTAAACCAAGTCTCAAGGCCTAAGCATAATCATCCCTGCAATTCATGCATTAAAAGTCAACATATAGGTAAAACAGCACCCCAAAAAAAGGCAAAACAGCACCAAACCGGCGCCGGTTATTAATTAAATTAATTAACCAGCCATGCCGAGCCATAACCGGCGCCGGTTTTGCCTATAACCGGCGCTGGTTACCCCCTGGGCAACCTAGTCAACATTTTCGTTGACTCGCCATTTCAAGCCCGATTTGTGTCAAACTTAATTCCAACATGTATTAAGTTATAACCAAGAATTTTATGCCCTCTTTATCCTTTAAAACATCATATATGTCTTTATAAACATTTTCATATCACACTTCATTTATGATATCAATGGATCATTCATATAAGCCTAATCATTTTTGCTAATCACATGTTTAGGCATCTTTTAAACATCATTATGGACACATATAACATTTACTTAGGTAATCTCATAATTAACCCAAGACTTATAAGTCATTAAGTCGTCCACTCACCTTGAATGAGCGTTATGAAGTTCTACCCTCCTCGGTTGAACTCCGGCAAAACTCCGGCGAACTTTGACGAGCTCCGGCGATAATTCTGGTGACTCTTTCAACTTTGTGAAAGCTCTTAAATCACCTTTGACAAGTGCCTAACAAGGTTTTATCATCACAAACTCCATATCAATACAAATAACCTCTAAAAGGTTATTTTCCAGTGAACCAGACCCTTTGGCTTCTAAGTCCGTTCTTGGACTTAGAACTACTTTCAACCCCTTAGTCCACACTTTTTAACATGTAGAACAATCTTAATGGTACTTCATATGATATACAAGTCATATGAAAATCAAAAGATGTAAGAAAAGTTGTTAAAGAGCTTCTCACCTTTATTCCCAAGGTTTTTCACTATTTTTGCAACTTCTTCTTCCTTGAGCTCCTTGCTTTTTCGAGCTCTCTTTGCTATGGAGATGGGAGTTTGCAGAGCCTATTCCCTTGTCTTGAAAGTGCTTGGTCGAAAATGAGAGGGAGAGGAGAGTATGGATGGTCTTTTTGTCTCTTTGGACCAATGAGTGTGGATGGGAGGTCCACCTCATGTCCTTAGATGCCTTTTCTTTCAACCCCAAACATCTCCCATCTTCCTCCTCTATTTCAGCCGCCCAAACACATGGCTCTTGTGACTAAAGTCGTGGGTTGGCCCCCACACATGTGGGAGGTCACCCCTTTAAGTCACGAAGTGTACAATCGGTCCCGAAAGTTGTATTTCTCGGACTGCTTTAATTATATTTTAATTTATCGGGTCAAATAAAATATAACACTTAATTCCCATCATAATGGGCCTTTAGAATGATTATACATTCCCCAACTTTAATTTAGAAGTCTCCGAAATCCATTTCGGACTGTTCTCTCATAAATTACCAAGACCGGTAATTGGGCCCTGTTTGACCAATCGGTCAACCCAATGCCTTTCTTATGGCCCAACATGAATGTCCACCACCATATAACTATTATCTATACCAAGATGAATAAAATACGTGGTCTCGGGAATATCAGGTGGTCCAACATCAGTACCACAGGGAGCTTACATACTTTAACAACCTTTTAAAATGAGCATAACATCAGTACCACATGAGCTTACATAATTTACCAAATGAACAATGATATGAAAATGATAAGCTTTGTTAGTTGAGCATCAAAACATTCATTGAATATCAAACCTCCTATATTGATTATCATAAGCATACAATTGAGTATCATGATTTATAATCCATGTATATAATCTAACTCTTATGTGAATCTATATGATAGTTTTGAAATATGTATTAAAATGACATTTTAAAATGAGCATAATCCAGTACTAGATGAGTATAAGTAACTTACAAAATGAGTATTGAAAAATTCGAAGGATCGTTGAATTCTCTAATGTGTTCAAATATGTTCATTTGTGCATATTTATAGACTTTCATTCTCGAATTATAAATATAATTGGATTCTTTATAATGTTTACTCGTGCATATTTACTTTACACCATACATATTTTAGTATAAAACAAAACTCATGTTGGTAATTAACACACAATATTTAATAGACTAATTAATGTTCATCTTAAATAAAAAATTAATACCTAAAATATTTTATAATACATAAAATAAAAATAACTTAAGTTAGAAGTTTGATTGGATAATATAAAAAATAAACTGGGATATTTGATAATATTTTATATAATTTTTATATTATAAATTTTCATAGTAATTGAATATAAAATTAGATTGAAAGGTTGTTAAAGAAAAAAAAAAAAAAAAAAGAAACGAGAACAAACCATAAAAAGAGAAGGAGAACATAACAAATTAGAAGAAAAAGAATAAAAAGAAAACAAAAACGAACAATTGGAAAGATTGAGCGCAGGGAGAACGACGGGGACTGCATACGTGCGGCGGAAAAAAATGGGGATGGTACAGAACAATTAACTAACTAATGACCTGGAAGTTGAAATAATTTACAAAAATGTCGGCTGTACCTAGAACATGGTACAACCGGCTGTACCATATATTTTGCCACGTAAGTGCGTTAATATTTAATATCCCTATTAATAAAAAAGGTTGGTATTGGTGAGTTGCTAAAAGGAAATGGTAACTAGTCAGGTGGCTGTACGCACTTTCATTTCCCAGCTTAGAATCCTTGAATGAAGTTCTTCTCTTTTGTCAAATGCAAGTATGCAACATCCCCACACCGGAACGGCGGAAGTACGGAACCACAAGGCGAATTCCCCTCTCCCTTCGGTTATACTTCGTATAATGCTAGTTACTTGTTCACGTTTAGTAAGTAACAATTGATTAGTACTACCTCCGTCCACGAAACAACTTACCGGTTTGACTTACACACATATTAAGGAAATAAACTTCCCAAAGGGTAAATTTTATTGTTTCGACACTGTTTGACACTGTTTGGTACTGTTTTGATGTAGACAACTTGTCATTTAAGGAAATGAGAAGTTAAATTAGGGACATCCAAATAAGGAAAGTGGGAAGTTGTTTCAGGGACGGAGGAAGTGTCCTGATCAATTTGGGCCGTGTACGGCTTTAGTTTTACACGAAATTTGAAAGGCCCAAGCAATATCGGCCTTATTTTGCTTAGTTTGATACGACCGGGGATGGCGACCGTCGTTTTATGCAGCACGATCGGCTCTTCAGCACCGTCGTGCCTACTCACGGTCGGGCTTGCCAATCCCTAATCTGGAATGGCGACTGCCGCATTATGCAGCACGAGCGACTCATTAGCGCCGTCGTGCCTAGTTCTTGGTCGAGCTCATCAATCCCTAATCTGGGATGGAGACCGCCGCATTATGCAGCACGAGCGGCTCATCAGCGCTGTCGTGCCAAGTTCTTGGTCGGGCTCGTCAATCCTAATCTGGGATGACGACCGCCGCATTATGCAGTACGAACGGCTCCTTAGCGCCGTCGTGCCTACTCTCGGCCGGGCTCGTATATTCCTAATTTGGGATGGCGACCGCCGTACTATGCAGCACGAGTGGCTCCTCAGCGCCATCGTGCCTACTTCTCGGTCGAGCTCGTCGATCCCTAATATGGCGATCGCCGTCTTATGCAGCACGACCGGCTCCTCAGTGCCGTTGTGTCTAGTTCTCCATTGGGTCCGTCATGCTAGTCAGGATGGGGACCGCCGCTTTATGCAGCACAATCGGCCTTTCAGCGCCGTCGTATCCAGTACGGGAAATGCACCTCACATATCAGTTATGCATGCCTTGCGCGCAAGATTACTCGAAGACACCAATTCAGGGAAGGCAAGGAAGAACGTGAGCGAGAGTATACTTTCTCGAGTAAATTCGCATGCTCACTACTCAAGAACGTGGGGGGCTTGTGTCGGGGTATATTACACCGGCATGTTACTGTTCAAGAGCCCAAAGCACCACCCCCGGCACGGAGCCCAGTCGGCGAGTCTCATTTAGGCCTACCCGGCCCATTTCGGCCCAGTCGGACCGCTAGGATAGGAATTAGGCCCATTAAGGCCTTTTTCGGCCCATTAGCATAGAAGGGCTTCCCCAGCCCCCATCTATAAATAGGAAGTTTGGCTTCCAGTTGAGGGGATCCTCTTTTTTGGCTCTCTCCTGCATCTTCTTCACTCTAGAGAATAGTTAGCTAGAATAGTTCAAACCTCCATTAATGGAGCTCCAAAAGATGTACTATGTATTGGTGAGGAGAGTCTAATGAGAAAGAGAGGGCTTGGACGTTAGGCTAAAAAGTCCTGTGGTTTTCTCCCTTTCGGATTTCCACGTAAAAACCGAGCATTCGTTACATATTCATATTTATATTACTCCCTCCGTCCCATTAGGAGGTTCCAATTGCGGTTTACGATGCTTGACTGACAATAAAGCAACTTAATCCCTGTTCACACTCTGATTATTTTTAGTGAATAAAATTTACATATCCAGAAACTACATTAAAACCGCTACAAAGCCTGATAAAAAATGTAAGTTTGATAAAAATTTGATGTATAAAGCAAAAGATTAAGAATGATTTAAGTTGACCATGTGAATAGTGGACGAGAACCTTTAAATAGGACGGAGGGAGTACTATTTTTATGTTGGAATAAACTCAACAAGAAGATGTATGATGTAACAGTGTGGTTTTATTTCTTAATAGTAGTATACATTTTTTAGAGTTCAGGCAGTTGCACTTACACTTAATCATGATGTTTGGGTTTTCAAAGAAATTCAATTTGGAAGCTAAAAATATAATATTGTTGTAGACTGAATATGACAACTAATTGTTTTGCCAATTTTCTATGGCAACTGAGTACCTTTGCACAGTAAAAACATACATTTAGTAGTCTGTGAAGTTATTTTAGTAGTGCGAGCATTCAGTATCTTTTGTATACACAATGGTATTGAATTACAACATTGCCATTTTAAATAAGCATACAGGATTACAGTCACATAGGCAGTGCTCACATTTAAGATTTTTATTTATTTCGTAAATAAAGTTAATATCCTAACCGTATACATCGAAGCCATAAAGAACTCCCATGGAATTCATTATGTCATAACAAGTTGTAGTCCTTTGCTTGTCAATTAGAAAATAATTTTGTTTTGCCTGTACTGTTTACAATGTTGTAAGCAAGTCAATAGTTTTTAGTGCATGTTTTTAGAACTTAACTTTATCCTCCAATAAATTGATTTGTAATTTCTTCTACCGTTTTTTAAAGGCCAACCAACACCTTTCCTCGCTGTGTTTAGGAGAAATTGGTTGAAACAATTATCTAATCTCAAATTCTCAAATTGAGAAGTTTGTGAAAAAAGTGATTTTTTAATGAAATGTGGAGAAGTGATTAAATAAAAGTTGATAGTGTTTGAGAAAAAAGTGATTTTGAAAAGTAAAAGTGGGTAGTGTTTGGTAAAATAAGTGTTTTTTGTGTAATAGAAAAAGTAAAAGCACTTTTGACGCGGAAGCCGAGAAAAATAAAAGTTGTAGTATTTGGGAAAATAAGTGCTTTTTTAAAGCTAAAAGCTGAGAAGTGCTTTTTTAAAAGTAGTTGCAAACCAACCCTGAATCCTTATAGGGATGAACAAAAAAACGCCCAAAAATCGAAACCGACCGAAACCGAATCGATAAAATCAAGTACATTAGACCAAAATAAAAACCAACAAAGTCTGTCGGTGAACCGAATCGACATATGTTCAAACGGTTCAGTGGTCGGTTTTAGATATTACACATCGGTCATAAACCGACCGACCAAGTAAGTAAGGTCATCCACTATGAAAGGTCAAGTTAGATATAAAAAAAATGGTGGGGGTTGACCCCCACTATGAAAGATCACAAAGTGACCAATTAATTTGGTCGATTGAAAATGGGATCTGCCAATTTTTTGTAGTCACCAACTACCCCCAACAACTTTATTTAATTTGTTAGGTAATAAATTTAATTTATTGTTAAAAAAATTATACCAAAAAATCGATTTTTTCCTCTATAAATAGAAATCAATATTGGATATGTTTGGTCCCTTCAAATTTTACCACTTGTTTCACTCTTACATTTTATTTTATCTGTTTTAAAATATTTCTTCCTCTAAAAATGGATCCAATCCATTTCTTCACATAGATACAAGATACTATACCACCATCCCCATTCCAAAGAATTCCTCTTAATATAATTTCTCTTAATACTCCGTACAATTCTTAAATCCTAATTCTATTGAGCACAGCACCAACCCTCACACGTATACTTCATCAAGCTAACGCAGCGTCCTAGCCGATAAAATTAATACCCTCATAAGTCATAACAATAAGGATGTTTTTACTTAGACTGTAATTTGCTGGTCTGGTCTGGTCTGGTTTCTTTGTATTTTTATAACTATCCAAGTCTGGTCTGGTCTGGTCTGGTCTGGTCTGGGGCAAATTAGAGTCCAAGTTATTTACAAAAAAAATGTTCTAGCAAAAAAGAATATTATTGACCAGAGAATAATACGGAGTAGCTAGTTTTTTCATACACATGCATTATGCAAGTCTCCAAATTTCTCTTTATGTGTGTGTTTGTCTGTTTGAAAGAGATAGACTGATAGAGAGACCGCTTCTCTACATTCTTCTCATTCCACCACCCAGCTTCATTTCTCATGTGTACCTGAACTAGCTGAGCTTCCCATTCTCTCTTTCACAGTTGCAAATTCATGGACCATCCAACAATTTACCGCACTTCTCCGTGAGTGCCTTTGCAGTAATACAGTAACTCCTTGGTCTGTTCCGAGATCATACATTTTCGCGGCATCAGTGATTGCGGTGGGGACATGAAGCATGCCTCTTACTTGTTTGAAAAAATTCCTGAACCAAACGTAGCTGTTTGGAATACGATGATCAAGAGTTTTTCAGAAGCAGGGAGTCCTAGAAACGCGGTTTCTTTGTATTTGGAGATGTTGAGGAACAATGTGAAACCGGATGACTACACGTACCCCTTCTTGCTTAAGGGGTTTACACGTAAAATTCCAATGACGTTGGGGAAAGGATTGCATTCTCACGTGTGTAAATTTGGGTTCAACTCCAATGAATTTGTCAATCATTCTTTGATACACATTTATTTCATGTGGGGGAATGTTCATATGGCTCGTAGCTTATTTGATCATGGTGCCAACACCAATGTGATGATTTGGAATGTCATGGTCTCTGGGCTCAATAAATACAAAATGTTTAAGGAATCAAGGAGACTCTTTTATGAAATGGATGAGAAAGGAATAATGCCCACTGCAGTTACTTTGGTTTCATCCCTATCTGCTTTTTCCAAGCTGAACGATTTAGACTCTGGAAAACGTGTACACCAGTATGTAAAAGACCTTAAGGTTGAATCTAATTTAATTCTTGATAATGCTTTGATGAATATGTATGCATGTTGTGGAGAGATAGATTCTGCTATCAAGATATTTCTCACAATGAAGCAAAGAGATGTTATATCATGGACCACAATCGTCACAGGTTTCATCAGTTCTGGAGATATGGATTTAGCAAGAAAGTATTTTGACAAGATGCCAGAGAGGGACTCTGTTTCATGGACAGCAATGATCGACGGCTACATCAAAGAAAACCGATTTAAGGATGTTTTGATCCTCTTACGTGGAATGCAAACAGAAAATTTGAAACCGGATGAGTTCACCATAGTTAGCGTTATCACTGCATGCTCCCATGTCGGGGCACTTGAGCTTGGAGAATGGGTGAGGAACCACCTCGACAAGAACACGATAAAATTTGATCTTCATATTGGCAACGCTTTGATAGACATGTATTTCAAATGTGGTGACGTGGAAAAGGGAGTTGATATGTTTAATCGTTTGTCCAGAAGGGACAAGTTCACTTGGACGGCCATGATTGTTGGCCTTGCTGTCAACGGACATGGACTAGAAGCTCTAGACATCTTCTCCCAAATGCTGAAATCATCAGAAAAACCTGATGATGTCACCTTTGTCGGCGTCCTTTCCGCTTGCGCTCATACCGGTATGGTGGAGGAAGGAAGGAATTTCTTCAACAAAATGAAATCACTGTTTGGAATTGAGCCTAATATCACACACTATGGCTGCTTGGTTGATCTTCTCGGACGGGCTGGGCAGTTGACTGAAGCTCTTAAGGTTATAAAGTGCATGCCTTTGAATCCGAATCCAGTAGTATGGGGAGCTCTCCTTGCTGCTTGCAGGTAGGGCTGAGATGAGCCTGATGAAATTGAAAAGTCATACTCCAATATTAGCATACTCCTATTTATTGGTTCAAATATTAGTTAATATTTTGAAATAAGTATTACCATGTATACTAAAGCTTTTACGTTCTTTCGAACATGAGATAATTATATGCTAAAAGTAAGAAAAGATATTGAAATGAACTAAAATGCAGAACTACTCATAATTTTATATTTTACAAGCTAGCTCGCAAGCTAACAAGCCAAATACTATCAAACTTGAGTTTGGTTTGTTTATTTTAAAGAGTTCTTTTAATTGAATTGATAACCGAATGGGTCACTAGAAGCTTGATTTATTTGTAGTTCTAGTTAGGACACCCGGAATGAAGAAACTAGGTAAGAACAACTATATAAGTTATATGACAGATTAGTTGAAAAAAACATTTGATGGACTAAAATAAAATAGGGAGTACTAAAAAATGCTTATCAATACATCTGCATCTGACTTTTGAAGAAAATAAAAGAATATGGACTACACAAGAAAAGT
This sequence comes from Cuscuta epithymum, assembly GCA_945859915.1. Taxonomy (NCBI): domain Eukaryota; kingdom Viridiplantae; phylum Streptophyta; class Magnoliopsida; order Solanales; family Convolvulaceae; genus Cuscuta; species Cuscuta epithymum. The sequence continues at coordinate 5,216,915 of CAMAPF010000006.1, forward strand.
TTACAAACAGTTAGGTTCTTTTAGACAGACCATTAGCTACTTGCAGGGTTCACAAGGATGCAGAAATGGCAGAAATGGCAGCTGGGCAACTTCTTGAGATAGGAGCAGAAAAAGGATCTGTATATATTCTGCTGTGCGACGTATATGCAGCCTGCGAGAAATGGGAAAGTCTGCGCTGGATAAGAAGAAGAATGAGGGACGAGGGGATCACGAAAACAGCCGGGTGTAGTAGCCTGGTGCGTGGCTGATTGAGGAGTGCGGCGATTTCATCATTCATATATACATGAGTTTAGTGGTGCACACGCACCTTCAGTCCGGTTCCAAGATGGACGGTTGACCAGAACAAACTTGCACATCAAGTCTTCTGGCTTGGTCTGGCGTGTGGCCTGAGAGGCTGAGATTAAAATCAATTCAACGACTTGAGGTTTCATCTAAAAGGTTAACGTGTGAGGAGGAATATCTCATAAATTTATATTTTAATTCGATATCTTTTATACTTTTTTGTGTTGGATAGATACTTGAACAAAACGCACCATGTAAGCTAAAGAGTGTATAAGCAATCATGACAATCAGATAATGAAAATGCTTCATGTTGTTGCTGTTGTCTATTAACAGTTTTGTTTTGTCTGCAAGCTTGTCTGGTTCTTGAAGTGTTTTATTTGATGGATGATTGAGCTAGGTTTTCAGTTATAAACATATAACACCCAAAAGTTCCACCAAGAAGAGTTATAAATTTGGTGTTTTCTGTTATAAACATATTAACAGCAAGATATTCCAGGATTTCCAGCTAGAAAGAATTATGATGGATGTCTAGAACATACTACGTAGCATGTTTTGTCAAAGAAGTTAACTGATAAGAGCATACCCAATTGGAAGGTTTATTTTAGGAGGTCTAGCTTATTAGTATATCTGTATATGAGCATTTAGAGAAGATTAATATATTGATTTCGTAGAGAAATGTTATGAAATATGAGGTGGTATCAAATAGAGATGAATTTCTAGATTGGAGAGTTTTGAACAATAGACCTTACATTGCATACGACAATACGGGATTAAAAAGCGTAGGCGAAAAGTGAAATAAAGAAGAAAAACAAAGTTAGAAAACATGTGTGCCTTGCATAACAAATTTGTGTGAGGAAAATGGATACCGTGTATAGAGAGATCCAATATATATGCCTGCAATAATTATTGGAAATCAATCAAGGTCAATTACACTTCCTTCCCAGTTTGAACTTAAAATTAATTGATTCATTTCAAACAATCTTTTTAAGATTAAATCTGAATGTATTTATTTACAAGATTGAGCTTGGAACTCCCTCTATGTAACCTGATCCTCGATACCCACCAAACACCCGATACAGAAAATCGTGTACTCTGATCTCAGAAGCACCCATGATGGAAACACTCATTCTTTAATTTTTTATTATTTATGTTGTGATATTTTTTCTCGAAATTTCTTGTTGCAAAAATCTGCTCAAGTTCTTAGGTTCCTTAACTATTAGACAACGTTTATTTGAGAGTTTATCTGGATCGTGCAGTGCATTATTGTAGTTATATGATTATTTGATATGCTTAGACTTGTGTGTTGAATTCTCCACTCATAATGAAGCATTGGTTTTTCTACTTGTGAGGAAGAGATTCTAAAAAGTACTCTAGTGAATGACTTGTTGGTTACTTCTTATAGCCTTCTGGAAAAGTTTTAATTAGTTCATCACTTGAACTGTTATGTTTTCAGCCTTCTTTTGAATGGCATAGAGAAACAACTCAAGAGATGACTGAGATGTTATAATATGCACGAGCTAGAGAAAATAATTATATCTATACGAGCATAACATTTGAATTTTCACATTAGTAATCATCCCATGTGACATTGACAAATTATTCCATTAAGGTCTCATGACTCCCTGCAATAATACTTTCCTCACTCGCACAGTGAGGCCAGAATGCGACGAGGAGGATCAAACGACCTTCGAGAGTGAAGAACAGTCGTATTGTCAATGAGCAAAATATCACCTTTCTTCCATGGCATCGCAACACTTTCTGCTTCCATTATTTTGAGGCAATCGTGTATGGTTTCGGCAGGCAAGGGGTTTCCATCCCCGAAAATCACCGCCTTCTTCGAATCATTCCGTGCATCTTGCCAGCAGGTATAAACACCCACCATGCTATTAAACCATGTTTTTCTTTGCCTAGTTTTATCCAACACAATAGCAGGTCTTGGACCCATAACTGTTTTCACTCCATCCTCAAGCCACTCCAGCTTTATTCCCAACTCCACAGCCCTATGAAACATTGCATAGTGTAAACAATCTCCAGGCATGTATGAATGCACTCCTACATATATATATATATATATATATATATATATATATATATATATATATACAAACTTACATACACACTGTTGTGAGTTGTAGTTATTGATTATTGACAACTCAAAATCAAATGGAGAGCATGTAGAAGCACACACAATTACGTACCGTATTTTGAGCACACAAATTTGTTTTGTTTCATATTTTTTCCTGATTTATATCTTTCCATATTTTTAATACTTTAATCTTGTTAATTTAGGATATCCAAATCAAACCTATAACCCCTTTTAGAGCATCTTTAGGGCCCGTTTGGTATGATGTAAAGTAAACACTTTGCATGCGAAGTGTGGGAAAGTAAACATTTTACACCGTTTGTTTTAATTATTTGATGTAAACTGTAGGGCACTTTTTTAAAACATTTCACACGGTACCGGGTAAAATATTTTACGTGGGGGAAGAGTAGTAAACTACTTTACACGGTTGAATACAGCAAAACAAAATAGCCTGGCCGCAATAATGAAGATTTTGCTCTCGAGTCTCGTGTAAAATAATGAAGAGCTCAATTGTCTTCTTAATATGCGCTCCATTGAACTGCAATTTCCATGAAGTAACTAATTGGTGTAGTTATTATCCTTCTAAGAAATGAATTTGTGAAAGTCGATTTTGAAAGAGATGACCATTTTTGTGCTTAACTATATATATACACACGTATATATATAAATTATTAGTGAGTGAGTTTTTTATTTGAAAAAGTAGGTTGGTGTGCTGCAATTTTGAAGCATGATTCAGCATATTTGTTCTACTTTGGTTAATAGATTTGGATGAAATGGCTTATATCAAACGTGAGGGCTGAATCAGTCTCAATAATTGAAGACTGCATCGGCCTGCACCACATCAAACCGACGGTGTAATTTAAAAAGCAATTACACATTTACACACATAACCAAACCACGTATTTCTATTTTACATGCAAACTATTTTACAGTCCTAAACTTTACATGCAATCATTTTGCATGTGAAGTTTTAATGTGTAAACTATCAAACTAAGCATATTTGCCATTAAAGAGGCTTTGTGAGTACATGAGTAATCTGAGAGAAGAGAAAGAGAGTCTTCATTCGAGAGAGTGGTTCGATTACAAAGTTCATGAAAGATATTTATACATGAGCTGTCTAACAGAATGAAACTAATTATTACAAACAGATTTGACTATTCTAACCAACATTAATCCAGCTCATCAAGTTGACTTTCTTTGTATTTTCTACAGTCCCCCCTCAAGCTGGACTTGGTAGTTTATTCACAAGTCCCAGCTTGACCACAAACTGCAAATGTTGTTTCTCACTTAATGCTTTGGTCATAACATCTGCTATTTGATAACTGCTTGGTACATGTTCTGTCTTTATGAGCCCTTCATGAATGCATTCCCTTACATAATGACAATCAATCCGTAGATGTTTTGTTCTTTCATGTAGTACAGGATTTTGAGCTATCTGTTGTGCTGCTTTATTATCACAGTATAATGTGACTGGCCAAGATACTTGAGTTCCAAAATCCTTAAGAAGCCTTTCTATCCAAACAATTTCAGATGCTGCAAAACTCATACTTCTATATTCAGCTTCTGCAGTAGATTTGCTAACTGTTTTCTGCTTCTTTGTTTTCCAGGAAATTAAGGAATTTCCCAAGAAAATACAATAACCAGATAATGATCTAGCTGTGAAAGGACATGTACCCCAATCAGCATCACAATAGCATGTGAGGTTAGTATTAGGATCTGCTGAATAAAACAATCCTAAGTTGAAACTTCCTTTCAAATATCTCACCAAATGTAGTGCTGCATTTAAATGTGTAATCCGAGGTACACTGAGAAATTGACTAAGTTGTTGTACAGAGTATGATATATCAGGTCTTGTGAGGTTGAGATAAAGTAATCTTCCAATCAATCTTCTGTATACTTCAGGATCTGACATTATCTCCCCTTCTTCTGTAGATAATCTGAGTCCTGTAGGAAGAGGAAAATTTGCAGGTTTACATTCTTCCATATGAGTATCCTTAAGAATATCAAGAATGTATTTCCTTTGGTTTAAAATGATTCCTTCCTTTGATCTTGCTACTTCAATACCGAGGAAGTATCTTAATTCACCTAAATCTTTTATGGTGAATGCTTCATCTAGCAACTTCTTGATTTTGCTGATTTCTTCTTCATTATTTCCAGTGATCATTAAGTCATCTACGTAGACCAAAATGGCTACAAATGATCCATTGTCATCAGCTTTAGTAAACAAGGAATAATCATTCTTGGATTGACAATATCCATGTTTTCTTAGGAACTTTGAAAGTTCAATATTCCATTGTCTTGATGCCTGTTTAAGTCCATAAAGGGACCTTTTTAATAGGCATACTTCACCAGGTTTTGCTCCTTTATATCCTTCTGGGACATCCATGTAGACTTCTTCATCAAGAAATCCATGTAAAAATGCATTATTAATGTCCAATTGATGTAATTTCATGTCATACTTTGCTGCTATGGCAATGAGTGTTCTGACACTAATGAACTTGGCCACAGGACTAAATGTATGCTTGTAGTCCTTTCCTTTGATTTGATTAAAGCCTTTTGCCACTAACCTGGCTTTAAATCTCTCAATATTTCCATCTGGCCTGAATTTGATTTTAAAAACCCACTTGCTTCCAATTGTTTTCTTTCCTGGAGGTAATTGTACCAGATTCCAGGTGTTATTTTTCTCCAACGCTTCAATTTCCATATCCATGGCTTTAACCCATCTATCATCATTTTTTGCTTGATGATAACTTGTAGGTTCATAAATTTGTAAGACATTATTCAGTGAACTGATATACTCATCACTTAAATTCTCAAGGTGATTAGCATAAAGAGCAGAGAAAGCTTTCTCAAAAGATCCTGAAGATCCAATATATTCTGAATTTGTTGAAGATGGAACAACCAGAGATGGAGGTAATCCTTTGCATATATAATTCTGAAGCTTAACAGATTGTTGTCTAACTCTCTTAGGTCTATTCACCTCAATCATCCTATTTTGAGAAATGGTGTGGACATCTTCTTGAGATGCATCACCTTGATGAGAATCCCAAATCATACTGTCAGTCGAATTTGAGTCATTCTGAACTTGAACATTCTGTTTTGGATCAGTATCAGTATGTGTGTAATCCATATCAGAATCTTGTAATGAAGCCCAGGGTGTGTATGCTTCAGAATTTTGAAGTTGCAAATTTTGTTTAAAAGGAAACATTTGCTCCTTAAAAATAACATCTCTGCTACTGAATATTCTGTGATTATCAAGGTCATACAACTTATAACCTTTTTGACCATAAGGATATCCCAACAGAATACATCTTAAGCTTCTTGGCTCAAATTTATCAGCCATCTTGTGAGCAGCATAACACAAACATCCAATTACTCTCAAGTAAGAGTAGTCAGGACATTTTCCAAATAAGATTTCAGTAGGAACCTTGAAGTTTAAAACTGATGAAGGCATCAAATTAATCAAATGTGTAGCAGAAAGGATCAATTCTCCCCAGAACTTTTTAGGCAAACCAGCATGTATTCTAAGAGCTCTAGCAGTCTCTAACAAGTTCCTGTGTTTGCGTTCAACTCTACCATTTTGTTGTGGATTTCCTGCTATACTTCTTTGATGTAAGATTCCTTTTTCAGCAAACAATCTTCCACATTCCTTTTGAACAATTTCTGTTCCATTGTCACTTCTGATATTTTTTACTTTTGTATTGAAATGAGTTTCAACATAAGTAAAAAAATTAGCCAAAGTAGGATAAACCATTGTTTTGTCCTTCAACAATGTTGTCCAAGTAACTCTTGAGTGATCATCTAAAATGGTTAAAAAATAAGATGCTCCAGTGACAGATTTGAACCTATATGGTCCCCAAAGATCAATGTGAACAAGTTCAAAAGGTTTTTCTGCAAGAGATTTGCTAACAACAAAAGCTAAAATACAAGCTTCACATTCCAAATCAGAAACTTTATTGAAATCATTATTGTTTTGTACATATTTCAGCTTAGACAGAGAACTATGTCCTAATCTAGCATGAAACAAGTGTACATCAGCTTTATTATAAGCAACCAAAGCAGTATGACATGAACTATAATTGTTCAATGACATTTTACTACTATTCCTTCCGAAGCAAATCTCATATACTCCATTTCTTCTTCCTCCCAATTGTGTTGCTTTCTTACTGATAGGGTCCTGAAGAACACAGTTATGCTTGTCAAAAATAACACTATATTCAGTGTCATCCAAAAGTTTTTCAACAGATAATAAATTGTGTTGGAAGCCAGGTAAGAACAAAACATCTTTCAATATAATTTCATCAGTCAAGTTAACATCTCCAATCATTATAACTGACTTAATACTACCATCTGGCAGACCTACCTTAATAGGTTTCTCAAGATTCTTAGTAATGGAAAAAATACTAGAATCAAAGGTCATATGATCAGATGCTCCTGTATCAACAATCCAGGTGCAAACTTTTGAATTTGTTGTGACAGTCTTAGTATGCAAAGCATGAGCCATACCTGAAAATTTCATTGATGGATTTGTTGTCATACCATATTGTTGAGATGGATTCTTTCCAGTCATTGCCTTCATGACTTCTTGCACCACAACTTGTATCATTCCAGGATCCATAGCCTTGCTGCCAGTTTCCAAAGGTGTTTCATCAGCAACTTCATGAACCTCTTCAACATTTGCAGCAAACTTATTATTTTCTTGTCCCCTGACATATGTGTTTCTACTCTTCTTTAGCTTCCAGCAAAATTCCCTAGTATGATTGGTCTTGTGACAATAGTCACAGAATTTTTTTGTTTTCTTGTAGTCATTCATCTTTGCATTGTGATCCCAACTCAAATTGGAGCTTGAAATATTTCCTTTTCCTCCAGTCACATATCCATCTGTTGGTTTCTGAACTGCCATAGCAGTAGCATCTTGATCAACAAAAATGCCAGAACTAATGTTCTTCTGCATTTCAACTTGTTGGACACTGAAATACGCTTGATTCACAGTAGGTAATGGATCTATACCCAGTATTTGACCTCTTATGACTTCATACTTGTCATCGAGTCCCATCAAGAAATCTAACAACCTGTTCCTATTCTCCCTGTCAAGAATTTTCTTTAGCAGATTACAGGAGCATGCATTTAAAGCACCACTGTAACACTTGAGATTTAATATAAACGGATTAATAGTACTACTCATACCAACAGAGGTGCATCTCCTTTTACGGGAGCTCATCCGCCAAGAACTCCAAAGTTAAGCGTGCTTGCACGGGAGCAGTCTTGGGATGGGTGACCCCCTGGGAAGTTTCTCAGGGCGCGCATGAGTGAGGACAAAGTGCGCGGTAAAAGCTTGTGGTGGTTTGTGAGGACAGTACTATTGGTCCGGAGTAACTACCTCGGGTCCTGCGGGCCGGGGTGTTACAGGTGGTATCAGAGCAACCCTGCGACAGTGTGCTGATCCGTTGGATATCGGGCAGACACTTAGCAGGGGAAAGATTCTGGGGTAGGATTGAGATTGGTTTAAGGGTGCAACGAGGACGTTGCGATCCTAAGTGGGGGTGATTGTAACACTTGAGATTTAATATAAACGGATTAATAGTACTACTCATACCAACAGAGGTGCATCTCCTTTTACGGGAGCTCATCCGCCAAGAACTCCAAAGTTAAGCGTGCTTGCACGGGAGCAGTCTTGGGATGGGTGACCCCCTGGGAAGTTTCTCAGGGCGCGCATGAGTGAGGACAAAGTGCGCGGTAAAGGCTTGTGGTGGTTTGTGAGGACAGTACTATTGGTCCGGAGTAACTACCTCGGGTCCTGCGGGCCGGGGTGTTACAACCACAGTCACATTCAGGTAAACCATCAAGACTTTGTAAATCTTCCCAAACTGATCTCAATCTGCCATAGTAATCAGCTACAGGTTGTCCATCTTGTGATATGTGAACCATGTCTTTGCGTAGTTGATATAGGAATGGAGCATTAGTCTGATTATATCTTTCACTTAGTTCTTCCCACAATTGTTTAGATGATGTGACATACATCATGCTGTTTGTTATTGCAGGATTCAGAGAGTGTAAGATCCAACACATAACAGTATAATCAGCTCTAATCCAATCCTGGTACTTATCATTATTTTCAGATGGCTTGGCACATTTTCCATTTATAAAACCAAGTTTATTTTTGGATATCAACGCCATTTTAACTCCTCTAGTCCAGTTAAGGTAATGTTTACCATTGAAAGGCGTAGAAACTAGTTGCAGATTCGGATGATCTCCAGGACCCAGGTACAGCGGATCCTTGTTGTTGATAATGTTGGAATTTCTTCCATCTTGACTGCTTTCTCCATCAATCGCCATCAGCAAGATATAGATCAACAAACAGATTGTGAAATACGAATTGACGAACAAAATCAAATTCACAAGAACACAGATCGTGAAATACGAATTGACAAAAAATCAAATTCGTAGGGAGATAGCAACAGCGACAATAGAAATCGCTAAAAATAAAGAGATGAAGAATCGGCAATCAAGATCCAGTATAAACCGGCTCTGATACCATGAAGAAACTAAGCATATCTGCCATTAAAGAGGCTTTGTGAGTACATGAGTAATCTGAGAGAAGAGAAAGAGAGTCTTCATTCGAGAGAGTGGTTCGATTACAAAGTTCATGAAAGATATTTATACATGAGCTGTCTAACAGAATGAAACTAATTATTACAAACAGATTTGACTATTCTAACCAACATTAATCCAGCTCATCAAGTTGACTTTCTTTGTATTTTCTACAGGTATCAATAATGGAAAAAAAATTAAAAAAAGATGACATGGATAGCCAATCAAGCAAAGTAACGGGAAACAGATTGATAACCTCTTAAAAAGACATTTTGAAGTTTGAACGATTTATTAAAGTTTGGGGGTAAAGTTTGGGGTCCGATTGAGTGATTAAATTGTAGAAGGGTCTAATTGACTTTTTACTATAGTACGAAGACAAACTTGACAGTTTTCTCTATAAAATAATATTTCTTCTCTAATGCAATTGTGGGTTTAAAAAAAAGAGAAAATCGCATATATGGTCCCTCAGTTATCCACAGAATTAAAATCTCAGACCTGTATTTTTGAGATTGTAAATGTATCCCCTCAATTGTCCAAAATGCTGTAAATGTGTTCCTTTAAGTAGTAAAATGCACTCTCGCCCACATTGTATATTTCACCCCTCAAAAGGACCACATTTACAGCATTTTGTGCAATTGAGGGGTGACATTTACAATCTCAGAAATGCAGGTCTGAGATTTTAATTACGTGAATAACTGAAGGACCATATATGCGATTTTCCCTTAAAAATATAAATATATAATTTACTTTTCATACGTAATACCACTAATGAATAGCGGCAGGTTACCCATTAATATTACTTTTCTTCTACCGATCTTCTTCAGAAGCATAACCTGAAAGTGCAGATGTAATAAAAATTACTGATATCTAGCCATTAAAAGATGGCACTGAAAGAAAGAATCTCAACTCTCAAGCCATACTATGATTATGACCGGCGTAGAAATTAAAAACATCAGAAGCAAAGAGAATATTAAATATAGTCAATAATACGGAGTAGATGCAATCAGATGCAATTCCTCATATTTTAACTTATGAGGAAGGTTTGTCAAAATTGAACTTCTGAAAATGAAGGTTTTTAATTACACGTGTAGATATAATCGGAATTACTTATTAATCTTAATTTATTCATGTCGTGTAGCTTCTTCATATAGTTTATCCATTTAATTTAGCATCAAATTGCAATACATAGTAGTTGATACTTGATAATCAAATGAAAAATAGAGTCAAAATACACGCTTTGAGTTTTTAAGAAGATCCACAGATAGATATTTTTATCCATTTAATTTAGCATCAAATTAAATTGCACTTCTTCGAAGAATGAATAAAAATGTCTCCGCTGAATCTACAAAGAATAAATTTGTCTTTCACATCAGAATAACAGGGGGCAACTCAGAGGAGACATTGGGACATGAGGAAGTAGTATGATTATTAAGAAAAGTGGGTTTACGTAGTTGATATTGAATTGATAAAGTAAGAATAAAGTAAGAATTATTTAAAATCACACAAACTTTTCCAAATCTGGTTTGTGATAATCTTAGTGAGACAGACCGGAAATGGAGGATATCTCAATCTTAGGGGGACAGAAAGAGTATTTCACATATTTGTAACACCAATTCGGATTTAAGACTAGATAGAGAACAATAAGTCTTGGATGAAGAACACCTTATGAAGTTATTGCGAAGGAAGGTTCGTAGAGGATAGACAAGTCCCCGATTCATTGATTCATCATACCTCGGGGAAAGATACTGGGAAAGATCGCCTACGTAGTAAGGTAATTGGACTATAATTTTTTGGTCCGATCTGATTTAGTTTGACAGATATTTGTCATGTAATATATTATAATTAATTAAAATATATTATGTTTGGGTTTCACAATGTGTCTGTTGGCAACATCTCATACTAGGCAGGAGCGGAGCCAGAGCACTGGACCGGATTGAGTCGATATAAAGAATATTTTTTGATAATATTTTAACACAAAAAGTTTTAAACTAAAAATACAGACATTTTTTAAATGCCTAACCTTTCTTCAGCAACACTCTTGTCGGAAGTCAGAAATGTGGATCTCCACCCTTGACCTATTGCAGATAGGTTATCTTCTTCTCCCAACACTCGGGTGTAGATTAAGCCATCCTCCTCTAATCTCTCCACAAACTGTGGATATTTGTTCTTCATCTTCTCATACACAACATGACTAAGAACTATTGGGTTTCCCCTCCACTTCCAGCTCCCCTCCACTTCCAGCTTTACTTCACAGTAAAAGAAAAGCTTTGATGGATGCTTTAAAACCTACATCATCCAATCACATTTTTCAACATATCTTTAGTACATTTTGTACTTTTTAAAAATCTAGCAAAAATTGGGGCTAAAGCATTTAGAATTGAATCATTTATTTATTTAGCAAAGTGAAAATGTTTCGTCCCTATTTAGTGTACCACCTATTATTCAATTAATTATTTACTTATTTGGTAGCTTATTAGTTACCAGAATGGTCTTGAAAGTTTATAAACATTCTTCTTGAACAAAATTTCTCATAAAATTAAGGTTACTCATTTTAATTTCTAATAATGCCATACTCTCTTATCACAAAATTAAAGCGTCTAGTTAAGTTAAATAAAAAAAATACAGTAAGGCTAATTATAGAGAATGTAATTTATTGGGCTATAACGGCCTCGGTAGTTTACTCATGTGATATGTCAAAAAACTAATTTTTAATGACCTGTTTATGTTATGTCATGTTATGTTATGTAATATTAGGGCCGGTCATGGGGCAGTTTTCCTAGACAATTGTCTAGGGCTTCCAAATTTTTGATGCTCCAAATTTCAATACAAGCCTATTAGTATTATATAGAGTATATGGATACTTAATCTAAAACCAAAGTTGTAAATTCAATTCCCAAATCAATGATCGCGGAAACATGAATCGACGGGGGCTGGGCATATTCAATTTTAGGTCTTCCCATGCAGGCGGTTCAGTCCCTTCTGCAATTACTCCAATTAACACTCGGCCGATGGAAGTTCGGCAGACTTAGACACTCGATTAAGCACAAAGTACATAGAGGCGTCGAGCACAGACGACCTATGATTCTCGGTCCTTCAAATCTTGAAGTCTTCTAATTCTTCTAAGTTTCGTACGGTTCTTTTCTATTTTTGTCCTTAGCTTCGTATGGCTCTTAATCCTTACTACGCTTTCTAAAAAAGGATGACACCCCATCCCTGAGGGCCCCCCAACACCGACCGGACGGCACGATGGGAGGATGTAAATTAGACTAAGGTACTAATTGAGGGTATGCGATTATTGCCATCACAAATCATGAAGTGCAGCCATTCTATATGTATGTTGAATGGCGGGAGGACTCAGTACAGCTCAAAAATGTCCCCATTCAAACAAAAAACAATTCTCTATTCGTCCCTAAATAATTTTGAAAATACATTTGGTACAGGGATTAAGATAGTGAGTATTATGTGATGAAGAGTTGTGTACAGCACAAAAAAAATATGTGTAAGAAAGCATATGAACCACAATTTTTTTTACCAAAAAATGATACAAGATACTCCGTATTATTTTGGAACGGACAAAAAAGAAATTGAAAGATAATTGAGGAAGAGAGTATAAAATAGTAGCAATCAAATAGTAATAATATGCAATAATTATTGTGACGGGTTATGGGAGAAGACCCTATGCTCTGTTTGGATAAAGTGAAGTTAAGTAAACCTAGTGCAATAAAGTAAACCTACGTTTTAATAAAAAGTAGGTTAACCTAAGTGAACCTAGGTCCATACGTAAAATAGTGTGAAAATATAGAAGGTGAACCTAGGTTAATGTAATAAATGTTGTTTGGATGAAGGTACTCTAGCTCATTTTATGTTAAACGAGAACTTAACCTCCAAAATCCCCCGATTCGGAGGTTCTTCAATTTAAAGTTTTTTCATGTTCTCGGGAGTTAAGTGAGGTTAACACATAACCTAGGTTCTTGTTGCAGAAATACAAACAACCGGGGTTAACTAGAAATTGAACCTTCAATAACCTAGGTTAACCCCCAAACAAACAGGCCATAGGTGGTTTGCGGCCTGCCCTCTCTTCTTCAATGTTCAATCTCTTCCTTTCTTGTTTTTTTGGCAAATCTCTTCCTTTCTTCTAAAAATGAAAAGAAAATTTGGTACGTGTTTCAAACTTTCACTTCACTGCATGTGTTTTTTTCATGTTGATATCTAAATTTTGTGTATTTTCTGTCCTTGTAACTGATGAATGATGAAATTTGTTCTCAAAGTTCCCGAACTATAAATAAACAGGTTTTCAATTCAAAAATATGATTGTTATGTTTTTTTCCCGAAATAAGAGTAACATGACAGTATTTATTGTAGTCTAAGTTTTTATTACCTAAGTAATTAAGATAAATCTAGCACTCCTATTTTGGAATTTTCAAAGCCCATTTACTTCTATTAATGACAATTTCTCAGTTTTGTTTCTAATGGTGGAAAAACTGTCAAACAGGTCATCCTACTATATGAAAAAAGTTAATTAATTAAATTTTTGCACATTAAATTCAACCAATTGAGCCTCGAACTCATGAAAACAGTCAATTGAGCCATTCAGCCTATAAAGACCAGATCTTCCGGTTAATCGCTCACGTTGAGTGTCCATTTGGTTTTTTTTCTTCCTCTTTTTCTCTGTGTTTCTTCTCCTTCCTCCGCTCTCAGCCACCTGGTTCTTTACCTCATCCTTCAATCCTTCTCCCCGGGGACGAAGGTAGGGTATAGGGGTAGGGGGGCTTGCCCCTGCCCAACATTTTTATTTTTTTACTAGTACTAGTATGAAATACTAATAAAAAATCTAATAAGAAGAAACTCCGCCGCATACCCATACCCATTTATTCTCCTCCTCATGTTTTAGTCCCTTATATAGAGGCAACCAGGGGAGGATCTACCTAATATTTATGCCTAATATAATGAGTAAAGGGTCAGTTTGGTACTCGAAGTTGCATAAAAAGGGTCAAATAATAGGTCCTTACTGTCCGGCCGTCGCCATTTGGAGTGGTTCCTGGTGGAATTTTTTGTTGAATTTTTTTGTGTATCTTATTCATTAAGTCTAGTTTACTCATACCAAATTTCAGCTAAAACTTCAATCGGGAAGGAGTTCAAATGAATTCTTAAGGATAATTGCGCTTTTAACCGCTCAGTTATCTTCAAGAATTTATTTGAATGCCTTCCCGATTGAAGTTTTAGCTAAAATTTGGTATGAGTAAAGTAGACTTCATGAATAAGATACTAGAAAAATTTCGTCAAAAAATTCCACCGGAAACCGCCCCAAATGATGTCGGCTAGACAGAGTCTCCTATATAAGGACTTATTTGACCCTTTTTATGCAACTTCGAGTACCAAACCAATCCTTTACTCCTAATATAATGGATTAATGACTCTTAATGCTGTGCAATTTTACATACTGATTAAGGGTAGGCTATATATGGTGAGTGGGCGGGGAGTACATCAGCTCAAAAATGTCCCCATTAAACAACAACAAAAAATACTATGGAGTATAAAATAGTGTAACATAAAAATCTTCTCGCTTTCCTTTTCCGTCCGTAACGAAAAGTCTTCTCAATTCTAATTTTTCTTATCATATCTTAAATAATTTTAAAAATAATACATTATTACAACTATTTTTTTGGATTTATCCTTCATTCCATCACATTTTCACCATCTTCCCATATTTCCTTCAATAATGTATATCTTTTTTTACTATTATTAATCTACCTACTTTCAATAATGTATTAACTGATTCTGGTGAAATTTATGAAATTTTGACTGAAGTGATTGAATTGACTAATTATGCTGATTTATGACAAAATCCTATTTAAAATATGTTTTATAAATAAATTAAAGAAAAAATTATATGAAAAAATAGATGAAATAATCATCTACAATAACTTCATCCTAAGTCCTAACATTGTCTTATTATTACATTAAGAAATCAAAAGTTACGTGTTTAATGAAAAAGTTGATTGATAAATTTGATAAGCCAAAAAAGTCCCCACATAGGCTCTTAATCTCCACTAATAATCTGAAAAAAATGAACCAACAATCAATTTGGGAAAACTCTAGATTTTTCAACTGAAAATCCATCAAAAACTATAAATCTTCTGTTAATACAGAGCATGGCATTATATCTTGCAATCTTTCGATGTCAAATAAAGGAGCTATAAAAAAACCTGCCAGTAAATCACCTCGTTTGTGATTTTAACACTCTCTAGGCAAGGGTCACTTGATGATTTGACCAAATCTCATTGAGGTGTAGATACATTGAAGTAATTAACTCTTCCAAAAGTTACAACATGGTTTTTGATGTTATGCCTTTCAAGTTTCAACTAAACCAAGTAAACCCACAACGGATGAAGAAATGCTTACAAATGTTTTAAAGCAGACTGCTATTATTACTATTACTATTATTCTTCTTTTCCAGGAACAACATCTTCACTATAATGCATTTGCCAATCTAACATTCCCCTGCTTTTTACTGAAGGGGAATCAGCACAAGTAAAAACAGTATCTAATCCTGAAACGAAACTGGTATCTGTATATATTATATTGATCATTGCATCAGCTTAGCGAAAACTGCGGTAGGAGGGGCTGTACATACAGCTCTCAGCATATGCTACCAAGTTCTCTGGTTGGGGTATACGCGTCGCCAAACCTTTATATACCACATAAACCACATCAGTTACGTAAATGAGATGAATCATGAATAATTCTGCATTTTACCCTAACAAAATTAAAATGGCCACCATGCCCCGACATTCAAACAACCAAACATCTGGGGTCTTGAATGCAAGGATATTAATAAACTCTATGGTAGAACAATTCTAATATGAGATCAAGAAGAGTAATATGAATCTTGGGAGAATATAACATACCAAGTTCATATGCTTTGGCTGCTACTTTGGCAGCGATATGAGCTGAAATTTTTCTGATGTTGGAAAATGGAGGGTATATGAGTCCTTTGTCAAAGTTTTCTTGTGTGACCTCCGCAGCGAGAGCTTCCGCTGTTCCAGATTTTTTTTCATACAAAAAAGGTCAGATAGAATTTGGTGCAAAATTTAATGCCTCAAACCTGGACTAAGTTCCTGTTATCCTTTGTAGACCCTGATTAATAAAGTTCTGTTTGGAAAATAAAGATTAAAAAGGCTAGGGAATGAAAATTTGTTCGAACTTACATAAATTAGACTTATGTTTAAAAAAAAACTTATATTTATGAATATACAATAGGTACATTCTAAAAACGCTTTAATCAAATTTAGTTTTCCTCATTTATTTTATTTATTTTAGATAAAACCGAACATTTTGATCCTATGATCCTGGGAAAATGAGGAAAAGAGAATGCTAATAAAAGAAATCAAGTGTGTTTGGTTTTACCTCTGAAATTCAAACAAAAAATAAAAGATTATTATTGTTATACGTTCCTCACACATATTTAGATTTACTAGTATTTATACAATACAGAATAACAAAAAATTGAACTTTAATAAATTTTATAATAAATCTATTGAGTTTGAACCCAGTGTTGTACTTTTCCTCTATATTTTCTTTAATCTGAAATCTCACCCATGCTTTTACAGTTTTACTCCATCTTTTCTTTCCCTAGAATTATGTAGTTCCAAGAGGCCATAAAACACTATGCTCCAGAACACTTTTTTCACTCCAATTTTGTCCTGTGTTCCAAAAATAGCTTAAAGAAAATCCTAACTACTTACAGGCTGCAAGAAGCATGTCATCATGTACACGGATTGCGCCCGAAATGATCAGTCCAAGACCCAACCCAGGGAATATATATGCATTGTTTGCCTGTGAAATAGACACATTGAGGGGTTTAACCATCCTAACTAAATTTCTAACTTATAAGCAATAGAAGAAAGACTTGAGTTCATGAGTTACCTGACCAGACGATATACTCTTTCCCTTGTACTCAAATGTGGGAAATGGGCTTCCACTAGCGAAAATAGCTCGTCCCTGAAACAATAAAAAACAGGTGTAGTAGTAAGTTGACTAGCTATGAGTAAACATATTTTAATAATCATGTGTACAAGCAAACACTACCTTACTCCAAGTATAAGCCTCTTCTGCAGTACACTCCGACTGTGATGTTGGGTTTGAGAGAGAAAGAATGATAGGTTTCTGCATGCCATACGTCAATTTCACCAATGTTAATTCATTATTTCCAGTCAAACCAGAAAAACAAAAGTCAAACGGTAGGAAAATGAAAAGAATAAAATAGGAGGAGACCTTGTTGAAGGAAGCCATAGATTCAATGACTTCTTTAGTAAACGTTCTCCCAGCTCCAGAAGATCCAATCAAGACTGTTGGTTTAATTGCCTGAAACAAAAATACACAACTCATTAAGGACTGGCCTTGGGATCCAAATGTGCATATGAGTCTTCATGGCATTATTATTTGTATTTGTTAATTATCATTGTTGTTGTCATTACTACTACATCCATCCCAATTTAAAAGTACTATCCAGGCCGGCATCCACTATTTTACGGCCAACCTAGTTCCTTTATTGTCTAATTTTATGTATCAACTTTTATCATACTGGAATTGGGTATTTGTTGTTCAAAAACTTTTAATGTAGTTTATAATATATGCTTGTGATTATTAAAAATAGTATAAAAATTATTATGGGAAAGTTAACTTTAACTTCAGCCAAACTTCATAATCCAACGCGGGGCCTCCAGAACAAAAGAGAAGAGACTAGAGCGATGCAAGACAAGACTCTTACTTTGACTGCATCCAAAAGTTTCTTTACGGGCTCGTGTTCGTGGGCCCACGGCCTTTTAAATTGCTGAAGTGACTCCAGCCTGGACCTAACAATCAACCCCTGCAGTGAAATTCATATGTTAAAGGCAATATCTCGAGACTCGAGGACAAACAAACATATGAGAATTGTGAATTTGCGTAATATACCTTGGAGTCTACCAACCATATTTTCTTCCGAGCTTCTTCAACGGGAGCTCCAGTCTATATAAGTTAAGTCAATTACAATTTCTCAATTTGGCACTGTTATTAGAACAAATTGAAAGGAGAGATATTGTGGTAATGTTTCAACCTGTTTTGAAATCTCAAGTGCAATGAGTTCAGCAATACCAGTGCCTGCCTGCATGCATTACGTGAAGGAACTTAGGAACCAATCAAAGAAATTAAAGAGACGAAAGGAGTGATAATGTGATATGCAAACAAGAGAAGTTAAAGTATAGAAGTGTAAATACCTCTCCGGCCCCAAGGAATAAAAAAGTGTGCTCAGCTAATGTGCCCCCAACTTTCTTTAGTGCTGCTATAAGCCCTGCAAGCACTACAGATGCTGTGCCCTGGAATATAATTAGCAAGGAGATGGTTGTTATAATTATTCTCAAGGGAATCCATGATTTGAGGGGGTTCAGCCTTCAGAGGATTTGAATAATTCTTAAGAGAGACTTGGACTAAAGGTTTATAGGATTTTGGAGGTGATGACATTCAAGCAAAGTCTATATATTTATTTATTGTAGCCCTACCATAATCTAATTGCTTCTGTTATGAGCTTAATACATACTCCCTCCGTCCTATATTTATATTCGGTTTCGACTGGGCACAGGTTTTAAGATAGTGGGAATTGTATGGTGGAGAGTTGTGCAAAGGAGAGAGAAATGTGTAAGAATGGTTGTGAACTACATATTCTTTACCAAAAAGGGAAAGAGGAGATAAATTTGGGACGAACCGAAATGGAAAGAATGAAGATAATTATAGGACGGAGGGAGTACTATTAAGGTTTAATGCCTCCTAAACGTATATTATGCTCATATTATACACAAGATTTGTAATGTACGAACTAGACCTGTATGAATTTACATAAATTCTCTCTTCCAAGGTTACATTTCAATATATTACTTCTGCGTTTGTTACATCGAAAGTTTCTAAAATTAATAAATCGTGAACTAAGTGTTATTAGATTAGCCACTACTTTTTTTCCATTTTATAAACACAAATTTTACAAACTCAATATATATAGAGTAGCGATCTATCAGATCGGGCGTGACAGGACTCGCCGTCCGACCAAGACCATTTGGGGATCTTCCCGATGGAATTTTGTGATGAAATTTTTTAAGCACATTTTCCATCAAGTCTAGTTTATGTCCACTAAATTTCAGCTGAAAATTCAACCGGGAAGGCAGTTTTCCTGTGCAAAGTGCGAACTGGTGCACTTTTTGCTCACTGTTGTGATGCACTGTTACATGTTTCTATTGCACTTTTCTGCAGCGGCAAAAAACTTTGGTTTATTTACGAAATTGCCACCGCATTTTTTATCAAATCTAGTCCATTGTTGGCTCATTTTGATTAGATCTAGAGATGAATGCACAAGATTTATTTTAACTTTGCATGAGAAACTTTCTTTGCACAAGAATGGAGATCAAATACAAACCCTCCGTAGTTTAGAAACTACAAACTCATCTCGGTCATTCGATGAGTTGATCTACAGGCTATAAAGGCATAGTGACATTTTTGTAATAGAAGCCAACTTTTTTAGGATGCAACTCTTTGAATATTAATATGCAACTGCTATTTTATGGCCGAATAATATGCAACACTTTGAAGCTCAATACGCAATACAAATATCATAAAGATGCATCGTACAAATGTTTGCACAATAAGCACAGTTTGTACCTGATCCGCCCCCTATTTAGAATACATACATACACAAACACTAGGGCTGCACAAGAATAACCCGAACCCGCATAACCCGCCCGACCCAACCCTACCCGACCCTATTTAATCGGGTATTTGATTTTAAAAAATATTCATGGGTTAAATATGTTTGAACCCGCACCTAATGGGTAGGGTTGCAGAATTAAAATCTCAAACCCGATAGTACCCGACCCGGCCGAAGTTCATTTTACTATTATTATGCTACAATGTTTTCTTTGATAATTTCAATTTAAGACCGATGTGTCGATCTAGGACTTTATGATATTAGAATTATAATTAAACATTTACCATTTTGACTAGGTGATTATTATATATTTACGTTTCCTTCTAAATGAACTTTTTTTTACGGAAGGATGTTTTAATACTATTACCAAATGTTTTTGCTTATAAAAGATACGAGTACTTGTATTTGTTTGTGTGTTTTGGAAACAAGTTAATCGAGTTTTAAATTAGTTACATTAATTTCACACATGAAAGATGCAACCCGAATTGATTTTTTTCAATACCCGACCCTACCCGACCCGTTCATGCATGGTTTACCAACTTATTTTGTGTACCGCGAGTTGGTTAATAGTCAACCCGAAAAAATCGGGTAGGCCCAAAAAATATAGCAAACCCAACCCGCCCGATGTGCGGCCCTAACACACACACATATATTCACATATATATTTATTTATACTCTACTCTTTAATAAAATCTCTTATGTATTTATTCCTTATGTTTTTTGTTGATTAGGGATGTTTGTACTTGGACTGTAATTTGCCCCAGACCAGACCAATTCAGACCAGACCAGACTTGGATAGTTATAAAATACAAAGAAACCAGACCTTGCCAGACCAGACCAGACCAGTTCAGATCAGACCAGATCAGACCAGACCAGCAAATTACAGTCTAAGTAAAAACATCCTAGGGGTGGTGGATACTAAATGACAAATGATAAAGAATAGAAAAACTACTCCTTTAAGCACTTGAGTGCCTCTTCATAGCTCCAAGAATTTGCTGGGCTGGAAGTACAGAAGAAAAGATGGAAAAACACGGATATTTATGTATAGGTAAAAAGTAGGGAGGTGAGAATTAAACTCGCAAAATTAGAAAAGGGAGCAACTAATAAACAACGCCCCAAAAGGAATACAGAACAATTAGATTAAAAAAGGTACTACGTAGTATATATCAAGATACAGACTTAAATCAAGCAATCCAACCCAGCTGGTTGTGAGGTTATCGTGCCTAGTGGGAGGTCTTGAGTTCGAAACCCGCTAGGCACATATGGATTTGAAACTCAATGGCCTGAGTTTCAGCCCTGATTAATCCAGGCCCCCCAACCCCCCTCCCCCAGACCCCCTGGAGTAAAAAAAAAACAAGATATAGACTTCGTGCTCCAAAACACTTCATTCAAACAGACCCGATCATTTAACTTTTCAATCAACTTTTATTTGTTCTTAGATACATTCTATGAATCAAGTAGATTAGTCGATCCAAGTCACCCCTCCAAAACCACCCATCCAAACATACCCTAAGTAAACTCACACCACACCAAAAAAATCCAACTTACCACTCCGACTAGAGGAAGGAAATGCTCTACATACCTGTATATCGTCATTGAAAACAAGGTGACTAGGGCCATATTTTGCAAGAAGATCAAATGCATTATGATTTGCAAAGTCTTCAAACTACCAAAAAAACAAAAAACAAAAAAAAGTTAGAACTACGTCCGACGTAAATAGAATAACAATCTAACAGCAATTAAGAGCCCCCAGAAAAAGCAAACCTGAATAAGCACTTTCTCCCCATACATCTGCTTGACGGCAGCCATAAATTCATCAATGAGTTCAGCATATTCCTAGGGATGCCAATATACACTGTCTCAGTTTATGGACAAAAGACGTTAGAAAAAAATGGGTCCAGACTGAGATTGTTAGAAAATGGGTCATTAACCTGCCCAGTTGCTCTCTTTTGTCTGAGACCAATATAAAACTCATCTTTTAGCAACTTCTCGTTGTTTGTACCCACATCAATGGTTACAGGTAAGCACTGAAAAGGAAAGCAATTTGTCAAATACATCAGTTAGTTTCATATCATTCAAAATTTTAGCAATATAAGTAACAGTTTCTGTTGAAGGATTAGTGGTCCTGTGACAAACTGAAAACAAACAAGAATACTCCTAACCTCTTTTGGGAAAAAACTGTTAACGAAATTAAAAAGCAGAAGCGAGAAATAGAAACATATACTTTTGCCTAAACCAAATCTATCAAACCATTACTCAAACATTACCAATTAGACAGCCAGACATGGTTTTGTTTATAGGCGAGATGTAAGTGTGTTTTAGCTATATTATAAAATATATCAATAGAAAGGCTAAGCTTAGAAAGACATGAACCAAACTTATCCAAACCCATAAAGGAGGAAGTAGCTAAATATACAAATAATTTCCACACAAGTACTTACAGCAGAGGGTCGAATGCCCCCAAGAGCAGTATACAATGAGAGCTTTCCTACAGGTATCCCCATGCCCTGAATTTAAAAAATTACAGTCAAAACAACATAATTAATTGAAGCATGCAAATCATGTAGTGAGCTTGTTTAACCGCTGGGCAGCTGGCATATTTCAAAGAAGTCATGCAGCCGATAAAAAATGATATTGAGAATTGAATAAGGTTAGTATACGTCATACCTGACAACCAAGGTCACCAAGTCCCAAAATTCTTTCTCCGTCAGTGACAACAATGACTTGAATTTTTTTCTCAGGCCAATTTTTCATTACCTCAAGAATTCTCCCCCTACATATGGCTTCCACCAATGAACTTTCTGCCTAAAATTGAGAAACTAAAAATGTATAATTAAACAATAGTTTAAATACCGTTCTTTCAAGCTTATAAAAAGGCCTTGAGGTCGCCTAAAGATGCTTCCATATTTTTGACAAGCTTCACCCACAGTGGGAGTATAGACAATTGGAAGAAGCTCTTCAACATTGTCAATAAGAAGCTTGTAAAATAGCTTTTCATTCATCTCCTGCACAAAAAATGAGAAAGAAATGAAATAGAGAATATGAGGGTGTGTTTCGCAAACATGCTTTGCTAATGCTACTCCCTATGTCCCAAAGTAAGAAAAAAATCATCAAGGTACAAATTTTAGTTTCGAAAAGTACAACTCTGGTAAACTTTTGACCTTACTTAAATTTGCAAAAATGTTTCTTTCTTTAAGAACTCAATTTACCATACATACCTTTTCTGGAACTGTTCTTTTTGGAAAAGTTACAATAAATTCAATGAAATCAAGATTCTTTTGTTACAAAAGACTTCTTTTGTTGGGAAATACTTTGAAACGGGATCCTTTTTTTCAGACGGAGGATGCAAATATACTAAGGCATGTCCTTTTCAGTGAGTCTTTACAATGTTGAATTAAAATTCCAATAACGACATATTCCAGGTGCAATACCAATAAGACACTGAGAAATAGAAAGTGAATATTGTTGCAATGTTACCTGCAGATCCATCATGGCCATGTACCTCTGCAATGGTAAATCATACTGACGGAGAGTGTGCATCATCTTTTTAACCTGTTAGGATAGAGCAGAAAAAGTTTCTAATTATTTCAAATAGAAACTATATTGTGATAATTGTGAATAAAAATTCATAACACAATCAGTGTGAAGTAGAGAATTATGCTATAAATAACCTGAAGGTCATGACTAACAACCACGGGAGGAAGAAGTCCGCGCAAGTAGTGAGCATCCCTTTCTTTATCATTGAAAGCAAGGCCTTTATTGTAGTGTGGATCACGCAACAATGTGTATCCACTGCACCACAAAGGACCATTTTTTCTCATTATGATCAACCCGCAGCGAAGACTCTAAGAGCTTGTTTGGTTGGGGGATTTCAGGGGGATGAGTCTTATTTTAAAATTTTATAATTTATTTCATTTTATTATTTCTAAACAATAAATAATTGTGTGATTCGATATTCAATTTTAGCATCCCTTTATTTCGAACAATTTAAATGTAGTTATTATTTGAAAAAATAATATCACTTCATGTTCCCTCCCCTCCGAAATCCTCGAACCAACCAAGAACCACGAGTCATTTCTTTCGGGCAAGGGCAGTAAACTATCAAGACATCACACTGAACTGTGTCTATATGACATCACATGCAAGAAAGTAATTACATCAAATAATGCATCTTTTATGCTCCATCTTACAATCTCAATTAACTAAACGGATTCTGATCGAAACTAAGTATTCATCTAGCAACCCAATAAATTGGGAAATACATAGTACATTGACTGCGTTTCCCTCTCATATTTATTTCACTTTTGGTTGGCATTTTTAACTAGTTGAAATCAAAAAGGGTATTTTGTCATTTTATGACAATTAATTCTAGCTTATAAACACAACCCATTTTTTATTTCCTTACAGACATTAGCTATTTAAAAAAAAAGATGTCAAGATAAAACGTGTCCAGATACTGTGTATCACTTCAAATTATAGAATCACGCAGATTTAAAAAGATTTCCTTAAAATTAACGGATCGGGTATACCCAGAAATGGCAATCTGGCATAAAAAAAATACGAGTACACTTCACAAGAGCTGAAATAGAGAGGACAAACTGGGAAAAAGTGAAACCTGAAGAAAAGATTAGATCTTGTACCTTGCAACAGAGACAGTCCAAGGGGTTGTCGTTTGATCCTCGGTGGCAGCATCCTCGCCGTACACATCTCCAACTCCGCCGGTGACGGTGGATTTGGTCTCCTTCTCCACGACAGCTGCGGTTTCGGTCATCTCCTTCAGAGCACTCCCCATCGCGACGTTCACATTTCGGTCTCCGGGTCGGCCGTTCGAGCTGACGGCTGCAACCACCGACGGAGCTGAAAATTTTCTCTGACACTGTGACTGTGTCAAGCACCTCGAAATCCCCGAAATTGTCTGCAAAACAAATCGCAAATTCAAATTATACAAAATCAAGAAACCAAAAATCCATGCTTTTTCACACAGTAACCTAATTCTTAACCCATGGGTGCTTTGAAAACCGAATAAATGAGAGGGCTTGATCAGGAATACCATGAAAGCGGGCCCATTTAAGGAAATCATCTCTGCAGAAGACAAAGATGATGAGTATCCAATACAGGAAACAGAGAGGGGGAAGAAGAAAGAAAAAGAGACTGCTCTCCTTATGTTAACTCTCTCCTCCCTCGACTCTTTCCCTGTTTCCTTTCTCTTTCCAAACGGTCTGCCTTTTATCAGGTTCAACCGGAGTTAATTTTGTTCACCCTTTGCCTTCGATTTTTGTTTTCTATACACACAATCGGTGGGAAAACTCAAGAGTATTTAAGTTCATAGGAAGACAACTAGGCGCCTCATTGACCACTTCGATTTTTGCACTAATTTTCTATACACACAATCGCTGTTTGCAACCACTTGTGCTTAAATAAAAGTACTTTTTGTGAAAAAGTGATTAGTAGTAAAAGTTGGTAGTGTTTGGTAAAATAAGTGCTTTTTGTGTAATAGAAAAAATAAAAAGTAGATTCTACACGAAAACCGAGGAAGTAAAAGTTGATAGTGTTTGGTAAAATAAGTGTTTTTTTCTTATAAAAAAGCCAAAATCACTTTTTTTAATTGATTGCAAACAAGCCCTAAAGTTGTAGGCTTATAGCTGCAATCTTTTACTAGTAACTAGTAATACTCCATTTCTCTAAATAAACTCATACATGAATGCACACCAATTGTTTAAATAAATTCCAAAGTAAAATGTTAATTGCTTTTTTGATGGAATATCTTTTTTATTATTGCACTTGTTTAAAATGTGGATATATGTAAGATCAAGAATAAGCAATTTGTTTTTATTGCTCATTTGATGAATAAAGAGTTGGGGTTGATGGATAAATTGTACCCGCATTAGCATTTATTGTAATAAAAAGATCAAAATATTTGAGAAAATTGAACTTGCTTAAGAGCTCTAATGATAAATTTCAAGATTTAAGAGAAAATGAATGAGAACAAATGAAGTATTTCCTATCATTCAAAGGACATGTGAATATTATGTAAAAAGATGGTTGAGTTTAGAGTTCACAATTCTTATAACTTGGAATATCATCTTATTGCAATGTGAACCAATTGCAATAATCACCCTGGAAAGAGTCTTCTCCGCGGTAAATATTATCTTTTTTTACCTTAGGGGGCGTCAAGGGGAAAGGGGTTTGGGGGGCTAGGTTAAACTGGGTTTAATCTCACTTCATTGAGAATTGAATCCGGGACCTCACGTAAGGGAGAGTGAGTCGGCGCCAGTTGGGCTGGACCGCCCACAATGAATATTATCAATACAGATAGAATGTCACAATAAGATAGAAGATGGCTTTGTTATAGTTTACTTAGAAGTATTGATTATGGAAATATTATGTATATAACATTTTCAAAATATTTATTACATAAATGATTTATCAAGATTGCAGAAATGACTTACTTGTTACTGTATTTATTACATTTAGGGTTATCATAAAATATACTTTACTGTCTAGGGTTTAATGCATCAAACCCCCTCATGAAATAAAAATTTGGCGCATTAGTCCCCTATGATTTAAAAAATGCGTCAAACCCCCCTGTATTATGATTAATCATGCGCAAAACCCCCTCCAAGAACCATTTTTTAAATTTTGAAATCGTGTTTTTAATAATATGGTTGAATATGCAATTAACTTTGTCCCAAAATTTCTAAATTATAGAAAAAAAGCTAATGGGCATGACTAAAATTAGTCACACAAGTTTGTCCATGACTAAGGTTAGTCACGGATTAGTCACGGCCAACATCCGTGACTAATTCGTGACCGGAGTTGCTATCTATATCTATATCTATATACTATACAATTGGAAGTCACATTGACATGTGTCATTCCATTAGTCACGCCCATTTAGTCATCGATTCCATCCGTGACTAAATCTGTGACTAAAGAAGTTAGTCACAGATTTTTAACACTACGGTCCGTGACTAAGTTTGTGACTACGGCCCTGTTTTTTTGTAGTGCTACATATACACACAGTATATTATATATGGACACTATATTCAGTACGTACATTATTATTATACATTGCCAGATCTCATTGATAAAGAAACTTTAGCACGAGAATTGTCAGATCTCATTGAGAAATTAACAAATGAGCAGAGGAATATTTACTTGAATGTTTTAGATGCGTTGAATCGACATCTGGGCGGTAACCTTTATTATATCATTGTATAGTCTAAATGTAATATCTGAGTCCTTTTAATCCATTTTTTCAATCTCAATTGCAGGCCTTTTCTTTGTTTATGGCTATGGAGGTACGTGGAAATTGTAAAATTTGTGTTAGATGTGAAATAAGAAAAATAAAATATACTCCGTATATTGTAAAAAATTGTACAAAGGAGAGATAAAACAAAATCATAAATTATTATTACCGTGACAATTTTAAAAAAAAAGAAAAAGAAGTTGAAAAGCTGAATAATAACCCATTAATGGACCTCTAAGGCAGGAGGATTACGTTGACATTGGGCCAAACCTCGACACCATCGTCATTTGCATTAAAGAGTTGCCAACTTCCACATCGAGAAAGTCACAAATACTGGAACTAGAGCTTGAAAAGGTCTCTGTTGGTAGGGCTTGGAGGGGAGCAAATCATTATTGGACGATATCAGGGATTCGGGTGTGCATACCAGCCACACAACATTTTAACATTCTTTCAAGAGGCAGGATTAAAACTTATTGGGCAGACTAATTAAAAAATGTCGCAGGAAAGAAGTATTAATTTTAATGTAATACGGAGTATTTATATTTATATATTGTAATAACAAAAGTTTAATAAGAGTAAATCCCAAAAATTTGCACCTAGTTTTCATCTCTCTCAAAAGAGATCCATTAGAGTTTCATCTTGATAAGATCCTTTAATCAATTGTTTTCCCCGGACCATCTATTTAATTATAATGATATCCTTAATTTTTTCTGTTTTTTCATCTTTTGGTTAAAAGATGTTTCTGTTTCCAAACTTATAACCTTACGAAGTATATTTAAAATAGTATTTTGAAATTCACAAAACACGATTTCCGTAAATTTGTTATCGATTTATCTCTCATACCAAGTCTTGTACTATTAAAATCTTACATAGGATCACTGTCAGACCACTGTCAGACACCACTGGAGAATCGATGACCACAAATGGACCACCGTCGGGCTGCCGCAAGATCACTGGCGTCCACCGCCGGTCTGTCGCTATTGACTAGGCCACCACTAGACTACAGACGGCTGCCACCAGACCAAATTCAGACCGCCTCCGGCTGCCACCGAACAATCGAACCACAGCCCGCCGATCGGCGACGACCACTGCCATACCACTTATGCCCTCCACCGAACAACCGTTGGCGTCCCGTAGACTATCATCAGACCGCCATCGGACCATCGTCAAGCCGCATCTAGATCGGCGGCGGCTACCTTTGGACAATCAACCAGGCTGCCACCGGACTGCCGCCATCAATCACTATAGGCCTGCCCCGGGACCATTGCCTCCGATCGCCACCGAGCCACCACCAGACCGCCGACCTCTACAAGACTGCAACCGGATACCACCATAATGCACCGCTGATTGCCACCAAATGTCACCATAACGTTGTCGTCGGGCCACCACTAGACGCCATCAAATCGTCGCCGCCGATCACCAGAAATTTTCGACTCTCGCTGCCGCTGATCTGTTACCACAATGCCGCCAAAATGACATTTAAAGCGATTTTTCCTTTGAAAATGATATTTTCTTTCATTCAAACGTAATTATTTGCTTCTAAGATTGAAAAAAGCCAAAAGGAATCAGCACCAAAATCAAAACGGTTTCAAAAAATGGGAATAAAAAACTAAAAACTATTTTTTGTTTTCTAAAAAAAAAAGCTCAAAACAATATTGAACGGGACTTTAGTTATTGATAAAGAACATAGAGATGCACGGTTAGAAACATTACTATTTGAACTATTAGGGGTTGGAGCTAGAAAGAACGATAATCCAATATCCTTCATTGAGTCTAGAAAAGAATCATTGAGTCTAGAAAAGAATTTAAGATAACACTTTTTTTAATACACCAGTCATCAATGAATTGTTATACCGTGGGAGCAACCCACGGTGAGGATCATACTCTCATAGGTGTCATTTGACTTAATTATTAAATAAAAAATGCGGATGAACACTAATTGTGAATTTTTTCCTGGTTATTTTCGCAATATAATTTCCTTTATAATAAAATGTAACTCGCATTATTACACATGTAACTTCAATGAGCGGCAAATGTAACTTGTGCCTTGAAAAACTCATGTTACTCCCTCTAATAGTTTGATCATTTTTCATATGTGAAATGTAAACCGCGTGTTACAATATGTAACTTTAGACAAATCAAAATGTAATTTGAGGGTGTATAAAATGTAACTTGAGGAAATTAAAAAATGTAAATCACGTTAATTGAAATCTAATTTATGATAATTCAAAATGTAAATCGTGTTAACTGAAATGTAACTTGAACTAAACGGAAATGTAAATTGCTTTAATAAAAATGTAACTTTAGCCCAAATCAAAATATATGTATATAGCTTTAATAGAAGTAAGGTCCCTAGAAGTAAATACGGAGCACTATCACAGATTAGCAACAAAGTAAGGTCCTAGACGTCTAAGACCAAATTGAGTGGTGATGTATTAGGAGTCCAAAATGTTAAAAATGGCATTTTGGACTCCTAATTTCATACATTGATTGATTGAAGAGGGTATTAAAAGGTGTTTCTAATGACATCCCCTTTATTTCTTTCCACAACCACAAAATTATTGAATTTCCTCATTTACCCTATTCATAATTTGTCCTCATTTACCCTATTCATTATTACCCTTTTCTACATCTATGCAAGTAATGCAACCAAAATCAATCCCCAACTTTCTTATTCAGTAATGCACAATCGGCACCAATAAAGCAATAAGCTAGTAATTTAACACGAAGCCATCAACCCCAACTTTCTTATTCCTTGAATCTAAGCAACCAAATCAATCCGAACTTTAAAGAATACAGTTCTTATTTTATTACTGCATAGTAAAAGAACTCTGTAATATCCAAACCAAATGGAAATTTATTTTGCTCTAATAAAAGCATTTTTTTCGTAATAAAGGCATGTATTTATAAATTAACTAATTATCACAAGTTCAAAATACAAACCTAGATGGGGAATTAGAAAAATCAAAATATCTTTCTGGATTCAGATTTACTTCTCAATGATGAAATGGCAGAACCGTATATGCCAGAGAGAATTCCAATAAAAGAATTTCACCAATTAAGGTATTCATTTATATTTTGTATGTGTCTGCAATTTAGAGGTGTGGCCAACACATTACACTTTTGCGGAATCCCCAACACATGGGGCATTGATTGAGAGTCGGGGAATTTAGAAAGCTCTCCAAACATATGCATCTCTTAAGAAGTTTTCATCTGGTAATAATTGTGTCAATCAACGTGAAATAGTGAAGATGGTCGATAGGTTACTGTAAGGGCAAAATAGAGATGTTTAAGTTTGCGTTTCGATGGAGGCTGTATATAGTAATTTTGTGTGTGTATATAGAATTACCCGTATTAAAAATAGGTTTGGGGAGGGAAGGAGTTAAATTTGGAGGATTTTTTGACAACCAAAAATTAAATGGAAAAGAAAAAAGGGGGAGTGAGGCGTCTTGCTAATTTGCTATGCGCAGGCGGGGAGAAACGTGCGCCAGAGTTGATGCGGAGGTATCATTTACCTCGCTGACGTCATATTGACGTCATCACGAGGTCAGCAAGCACTACATGCCATGTTTTGTAATTTTAAATTATTCCATGTGTTTTTTAAAATGTTATTTTTACATTTATTTCAAAATGCAAAAAAAAAAAACTGACGAAATTTACTTATTTTACATCAAAATGTGTCTTTTTTATTTATAATTCATCAGAGAAAAAATTAAAAGGAAAACATTACTTATAATAATTTAATTAATGTTTTACTAAATTGATATGTAAAAAAATGTGCATAGTGTATTTTATTGACGGTGCTGGAATGCAGAGAAATAGAAGTCAAAACACTGTTTTCATATGGACGGGGTCCATTTTTTACATTTAGCCTCTTGCACCACTCCAAATGGTCTAATTGGGGTTTCCTACCGGTGAAGCACGTCCTTTGATTAGCCACGGACTCCGGGAGATATAATCAATTTTTTTTACCCCAGGGGGCGTCAGGGGGAGGGGGGTTTGGGGGGCCTGGGGTAAACTAGGATCAATCTCACTCCTTTGAGAATTGAACTCGGGAACTCCAATAAGGGAGAGTGAGTCGGTGACCAGCTGGACTGGACCGCTTCCTCATATAATCATATGGGATGGAACAATTATGGTTGCAATAGTTTGGGGACAGAGAGAATGGACCGACCTACTGTTTCGACGCAGATGAGATGCGCGACTAGTATAGGAATTGCAGATGACGAGATGAAGAACGAGGAGCGGATAAATCTAAGATTGGAGATGGAAGATGGGGGCCAAGTCTCTATGGATGAATTGATGGGCTCTTTAGTTGAGTGACACAAGGTAATTTGTTATTCTAATTGGAAAAAGGTGCCGTTTTGGGATTGGTATACCGTGCTCATGGTATACCGATCCCACGGTATAATTTGCCGTCATCAGTGCATTTTCATTAACTACCTAAAATAACATATGTATATCAATCCTATTATTTACATTTAGGATTTCTAACTTATTAAATGACATTTTCTATTTTCTTATAATGTAAAACATTACTCTACTAGATGTATAAATATTTCA
Organism: Cuscuta epithymum; assembly: GCA_945859915.1. Lineage (NCBI taxonomy): Eukaryota > Viridiplantae > Streptophyta > Magnoliopsida > Solanales > Convolvulaceae > Cuscuta > Cuscuta epithymum. Next base: position 5,248,415 of record CAMAPF010000006.1, read on the forward strand.
GTAAAATCAATTAAATCAAATTTAATCAGTCCTTCTTAAAATTTTATATCTAATTGATGTAATTCTATACTCCTGTAATACATTAATAACATTAAAATAAGTTTATATAAGATTTAAAAATTAATGTATGCCTTTAAACAACTAAACAACACAACAATCACATTCGAAGGATTAAACAACTAAACTAGTATCAAAACATCAAAGGCAATTTGGTCAACACTCCATTAATTAAAAAAAAAGTGAGAGGTTTATATCCTTGATTGTGTGCGACTAACTTGTTGCCTCTTGAGGCTGGGGCGGGCCGGAGGATTTTGTGTTATAGCGGCAATCAACTTTTTTTTGTTGGGGGCAAGTACTGCTTTTAATATTTATAAATAAATTAAATGAATTGAGTGGGTCTTTAGTAGGTCTGTCCCTGCATTCTTATGTAATTTTCATGAAAGAATTACCTAACTAGTAATATAAGATAGTCAACGATCACAAATAACATTACATTATTTTAAATTCCCAAGTAGAACAAATATATACCCTGTATCTTTTGAATTGTTTTAATTCGTAATAAAATCGAAAAAAAATTGTAAAAAATAATAAAAAAATTAAAAACCTATTTATAAAACAAAAAAATTAAAACAAAATGTGATTTTTTTTAGAAAATATAAAAAATAAAAAATATATAAACGTAAAAAAACATTGTCAGCCTTTGCCACTCCAATACCACCAGCTCCGATCACCAGAGGAAAAATGCCAACATGCATGAGTAATGTCATATTTATTGCAGTTTCAATGAAAAATTTTGCATTATCAAGAGTAATGATATCATTTTTTAGCATTTTCAGAAAGTAAAGACCAGATATGGACGTACTCGACGAATTGACTCAATTGATTTAAAATTCTGCAAAAGAAATCTGGATATAGTAAACATAATGATTGAAGTTACAATTACAATTAAAGAAAGGGGTTTTTTCCAAAAAATTCCATAATAAATGCTATGAATTAAAATAGAAATAGTTAGATATATGTATATGACTAAGATAAACATTATTTACAAAATGTGAATAGTGACTACATACAGTAATGATGAAATCGTAGTAACTTATATTCAATTTTAAAGTTAATTTATCATGAAACTACATATATGGTAGTAATTATTAGTCATATTTGTATAAATAAGTTTTATTTTAGTAATGTTTTTAAAAAACCCACAAAATAGGATCTATTCCAAGTAATTTCAAAAAGGATAATTTTATTCACAACCACTTAATAGCTTACTAATCACACACACTTTTTTTTTTCATAATTCACCTAGTGCCCTTATAACTAAATACAGTTTCGACTCAGAATGTGTCAATCGGCTTTTGAAACTCCAACACCATATCTGTAGTTATGTCTTGAATCTTAGGGTATGTTTGGTTTAAGGAATGTCAGATTACAATGGCAATGTCAGATTGCTGTGGGTGTGTTAGATTGATGGGAATGTATTCAATTTATTCCTATTTGTATTTGGTTAACATTAAGAGAATGTATCATAATTTATTTTGTTGAAAGACATCTTATATTGCAAATATGTTGAATTAATTTTATGCCCTTTAAATATTTTCTCTTAACACAATAAATTTGTTACAACATACATCTAAAGTGATTAAAATTAAAGAAAAATTGAAATATCTTAATAATAAATTAAATCAAAACTAATTGAATTATTTTTAAGTACGGAGTAAAATATGTTTAATTGTAAAAAGTTGTAGATCCAATATAGAAATGAAAAAAAAAACTTTGTTCAAATAGTAATATAAATATATTTATTATCATCTCAAAAAAATAAAATTTAAAAAATTATCAGGTTATTCGTAAAACTTGTTTCAAATTTTAAAAAAAAAGACCACTTTCGCTATTAAATTTTGAAATCCACTCATTAAAATTTAAATAATCTATAACTCTTATAGCATAAATACCAATGGGAAAACTATCAAATAAATCCTCGTACTATACCGAAAAAGTCGATTAGGCCCTTGTACTTTACAAACACTCAATTAAGTCCTCGAACTATTAAAAAAACATTCAATTAAGCCCTTTCGGTCCGTAAGTAACCGGTTTTCCGGTTAAATGTAACCCGTTTCCCGACTGCCGCCGTTGTTGGGGTTCGAGCACATCGCCGCCGCCGTCGCCGTTTAACCGGGAAACCGGTTACTTACCGACCAAAAGGGCTTAATTGAACGTTTTTTAATAGTTCGAGGACTTAATTGAGTGTTTGTAAAGTACGAGGGCCTAATCGACTTTTTCGGCATAATACGGGGGCTTATTTGATAGTTTTCCCTAAAAAAATTAAATGTTAAGAAAAAAATATATGCAAATAACAAGAATAGACATTCAAATATAATTAATACTCCGTCCGCCCCACCTAAAAGGGACCGTGAAACTAACGGATCCCTGTCAATAATAAGATTTTTTTAGTAAATAAAGTTAACATGTTTCGAGACTACATTAAAAGTTTTATAAAGTCCCAAAAAATCATATTTGATAACAGTTGAGTATATAAAGAAATTAAATGAAAAGAGATAATTAATTAATTGAAGGTATTTTCGGAAGAAAATTATATCACCCCAGGAATGTGAGATAACCTAAGGCATGGATGAGTTTAACATTCCCCTCCATATTACATTCTCGGAAATGTAACTTTCCCGATTTTTTTTCAAAACCGTGAATCAAACAAGGGTATCTAACATTCCATGCATCACATTCCGGCCTTCATGTGAGATCACCCCCCACCAAACGGGCTCTTAATGTTCTAGAGAGAGGAAGAAAGCAGAAGGTGTTGATGAGCTACAATTTGTGCTTCATTTTTATATTACTTTATTGCAATTCGCTTATTATGTGCCTAATTGAGAGGTTGAGTCTTGCTTTTACTTTAAATCTTATTTTTATCAGATTAGACAGATGGAGATGCTAGTTGAGGTATTAAAGATCTTTTGGGTTGAATTAAGAGAAAATAGCATTCTTAATTTCAATTGGAGTTGCAATTTAGGGGCCGCCTGCACTTTTGGAAGAGTACAACTGCTCATCAATTTAGGGACGGACCAGTCTTTAGAAAAAGCCCATCAAAGGAGGATTACTCCTCTTAAACTCACACACCACCAACCCAATCCAGAAAAAAGAAAAGAACCTAAGGACAATAGGGTTTAATTAGACCTGTACAAACACGGGCCGACCCGTCCGGCCCGCCCAGCCCGCCCATATAAATGGGCGGGTCTGGACATGTATATTTGTCCACCGGCCCGGCCCGGCCTGAGCCCGATAAAAATGTGTGCGAGCATGGGTTCAATTATAGGCCCGTTCGGGCCAAAAAGCCCGGTCCGAAAAATATAATATATATATATATATATAATACATTATACATATAATATATTACACATGTAGCATGAAGAGGCAGTGGAATGAAGTACCTGAGTAACCTGACAAGTCAAGTTTTACTCCTGAGTCCTACTCTTGAAACTCTTGGGAGCTAAATCATTATTTGTGTTTTTGCGAAATAAATTTCAAGTGACTGTAATGAGTGACTTTTTAAGTCTTTCGGAGTGTTTGGACATTTTTGTTTCAATTTATGGTTTGACTTTAAATTAACGGTATTGTTTTGGATAAACGTTTTGCTCAAAGTAGTTAGTGTATGTCATGAAGGCAGATTAATGTCATTGAGCTTATTAATTGATTTTAAGATGTTGCGATTTATTTTAGAAATGCTATTAACTAATGCTAAATTTTCCTTGGCCCGGCGGCCCGATGGACTGCCCGGCCCGCTAGTATGGGCGGGTATGGACATGGGAGGAGGCCCGTTTGATCCGGGCCGGGTCGGGCCCGCCCATTGAAGTGGGTAGAAATTTTAGATAAAGTCCGGCCCGAGCCCGTATTTGTACAGGTCTAGGTTTAATGCACCAAACCCCTTCATGAAATAAAAATTCAGCGCATTAATCCCTTGATTTAAAAAATGCGTCAACTTGTGTTATAATTAATCATGCGCCAAACCTCCTTCAAGAACAAATTTAATTTCAAAAAAATGAAAAATGGTTAATTTCTTTTTTTGTATAATTTAGAAATTTTGACAAAATTACTTGCATATTCATTCATATTATTGAAAAAATTGACTCTTGGTCTGGTCAGTTAGAAACTTAGAACGACAGCAGTAGGGTGGGGGATTCAGGCAGGTTGGTAAAGAGAGCCGGGCTGCTTAGTCGCTCGCTCTCTGCGTAGAACGGAGGTCGAGAATCCTTTGTGCCAAAGAGGGAGCCTGATCGGAGATCAAAAATCCTTTCTGCCAACGGTATTCCTGAAGCTGCTGAGTCGCTCATAGCAGTCCGGACGAGAAGTTTGCTGATTTCCAGATTACTCTACGGCAGCAGCAATTCTGGTTTCAAGTTTCTGTTTACAGTCTCCGTATACAGTACTTCTACTTCTGAAATTTTCTTCTTAGAACTCTGAATCATTATTGCTACTCGGTATTTTTTATAGATGGCTGGAATAAATTGCTCTACTCTTGTTGTCTTATTTTATTTTTCTATGAGTAGCTAATTGTTTTCAAGTCCACGGATAAGAAGAAGTTGCTATGATTTAGTATTGATTGTGATTTTAGTTAGATCAATTGATTGAGTTTTATCCATTGTCCTTATACTTAATTTGTTGTGTTAACTTCTGGCCAATTTTAGCATGATTGATTAAGTTGCTTGAGTGAATTAGTAGAGTACATGTCATGCCTATTATTTCAAGCTCTTTTGGATAAAAGAATAGATAATTCAGCTCTCTTGTTAAGTTATCTATTAGGTTCTTAAATCGGGTTCCGCGGTTCTTTTGTGATTAATGGATTTTAACTATTGAATTAATAATTTCAATTGATTAATAGTTAAAGTACGTGACTTATTCTGGACGTCATACGAAATAGTCATATTTTTGCCTAGAACGAACCCTCAATTTTAATTGACTAACTAAATCACAAATACTAAAAATTAGTGACTGATTCATAATCTTGGACAATCCTTTATCTTGTTAAGTTCTCAATCGTATTTCCGTTAGTTGTTTAACCACTTTATTTTTATTTAATTTAAATTCTTTGCATTCATTTTAATTCAAGCTCAACATTTTCGGTTTCAAATCAACACATTCCCAAAACTCTGTTTTAGTTAACTTTAATTTCATTTTTGTTAATAGTTTTCCAATTACTTAGTTGCATTTTCCTTGTCGGTTCGATCCTTACTTGAGCACTGTACTATCGCGACTTGTGCACTAGGAGAACTTATAAATTGTCTATCAGGTGTTCTTCTAGCATCCATATAGGGATTAGAAATGTGGTAAAGACTACAATGACCCATATGTATTAAACTACGCAGATTTCATACATATAATTTCATATCATTGAATTGATTTTTTCATGTTTTTAGTTGGCATCTCAGATTTGATTTTGCATATGGCCATGTCTTCTCCTAGTTCTGGAGTTTTAATTCATCTTCTTTTTTGGCTTTAAATTTCAACTATGTCCGGACTTTTTGATGCGACAATTTCCTAGCATTAGGATTGTTGTAGTTTGCATTCTTTGCAACATTCCAGCACAGGGTTGCAGCATTTTGCAATTTTGCAGCAACCATGCCTTTTTAATTCTACGTACGTACTATTTTTACCCTGCCATACCTATATGTTTACGTACTACTCAAGTACTCATGTTGCCATCAAAATTTACATGAGGTTTTTCCGGGGAGATTTCAACAAATAGGAGTATAGGACCTAATCATACTGAATTTCCAAAATTAAGACTACAGATTAGCATAAGACTTAAGTACATCTGCTTTGACCAAATTGTCCTTCGCTTTAAATCCCTTTGCGCATCAAACAAACACCCCTCCTCCTCCTCCTCCTCCTCCTCCTCTTCTTCTTCTTAGGGAAAATGAAATTTTTAAAATTAACTTTTGTAGATGATCGGCAAATCGGGCCGCTCAAAAGTTGGTCCGAGCGGCTATTTTCTAGGGTGATTGTGATTTCTTTGGAAGAATGTTTGAAGTTCTATTACCATGCATTTTTTGGTTTATTTCCAATGTATGACGATAAGGCGATAGATCCGAAAATAGAATCCAACGAGGTTAGTACTTTACTTTATGCCTTATTCAATGAGTTTCATGCACAATATGACAACGTGCCCCCTCCCCCAACACAAGCATTTTCATATAAAGGAAAATCAATTTTTAAATCTGCATTTGACAATCTTATAAAAAAACTAAAACAACTCTCGCTACTGAACAAAGCTTAGTTAATGAGATTAATTTGTATTTAACTTATGACATTGATTTTGAAGAAGATGATGACTTTGACGTTCTAAAGTGGTGGAAAGAAAAAGAAAGAATGTTACCGTTTTAGCAAAGATGGCTAAGCAAGTGCTATCAATGCCGGTTTCAACAGTTGACGTGGAACAAGAATTTAGTTCGGCCGGCAACATCCTAACGGCATCTAGAACGAGATTGAGCGCAAACTCTCTTGAGACGCTTAATTATATGCAACCACGATTGGTTGAAGGCCGCACGTAGAACTCAAGAAACTAGTATTAGCCCCTCCCTAGACTTTATGGATGAATCAACCGAGGGTGGCTCTACCTACGCCGGAGATTCCGATTGATTAGTATTTTACAATTTATTATAAATTGTATTTCATGTTTGAATTTTTTCCTCAATTTGCAAATGTAATTTGTAAACTTGTAGTTCATATTTCAAATAAATATACGATTATATGTTCATTTTTTTTATATGTAACACTTCTCAAATAAATTTATTGGTTATAACTTACAATTAATTAATTTTCTAAAGGTTGTTTTTAAAGTAAAAATAACTTAACTAATAGCAGTTGAACTTTGTTTTTTAATAAGCATTTGTATAAATTAGTAGCAAAAAAAATTATAACTGAACCGGCCCGACAGGTGGCCCGAACCGTGGCTCGGGCGGGTGGACCGGCCCGAACTGGGACCGATCAAGACACGGGCTGGTCTCGGGCCTTCATCTACAAGTCTGAGGCCCGACCCGAACCCGAACTGGGCCCGACCCATGCCTACTTTAAAGGAACAAGTAACATATGGATTAAATTAGTCAACCAGGCTTGAGGTACACATTTTTGTACACACACTTACACACTCGTGTCTGTGAACTGTTTTGTTTTGTCTGCATACATACATAACTTATTTCACAGACACTTCAAATGCGTTGTCTGTATACAGACAAAAAAAACACACTTCACAGACACGAGTGTGTAAGTGTGTGTACAAAAAATGTGTAACAATAGTTTTTTCCTAAATCAGTACACTCAAGAAGAACTCTATATGTACTAAATACTCCCTCCGTCCCATTTATATTGTCCCGGAAGAGGGTGACACAGTTATTAAGAAAAGTATGTTTGTGTGGTTGATATTAATTGATAAAGTAAGAATAAAGTAATAATTATTTAGAGCCACACAAACTTTGTCAGATATGGTATGAGACAATTTAAGTGGTACTTCCCAAAAAGGTAAAATGAGACAATATAAAGGAGATGGCCGGGTTGAACCTCCTATATAAGGGGCTAACTGAACACTTTAAGTTAGTTGAAGGGTCTATATATAAGGGAGTACGAAGTACTCAAAAAGAAGAGAAAACAGTAACCGATTGTGTCAGCTCGCTGGTACGTGCATTGAATTTTAGCCGTCTGATCTTATGTTCAAGACGTCAAGTCCCAGCATGGGCAATTTTTTTGTACACGGAGTAATTAAGATTACACAAAAATTAAATGACACTGTATAAATAGTTAATGACGTGGACAATGTGACATGGCAAATTACATTACAAATTGGATGACAAAAATGAAAATAGGGAAATAAGGTTAAAAGTACTCTGGATTGGGAAATAAGTTTAAAAGTACTTTTGATTGGGAAATAAGTTTCAAAAGTACCCTTTCTCGGGAAAAAACTCAAATTTACAGAGTATTAGTTTTAAATTTTGAGTATCAAGTTTTTTTATTGGACACTGTTTATATATTAAGATAAAGATGGCCAACAACCCAACAATCAAACCTCCCACAACCCATATGTTTTTCTCACACACCACATAATCAATATAAATTACTCCAAATATGAGTAAAACTATGGCAAAAATTCAAAATAAGACTTACTGTGTTTGAATTCCAAAATAGGATCATATTACTCCTATTAAAAATATACATATTTTCGTTTCATTCTTATCTCTCCTTTAAATATGAGTAAAAGATAGTCAAAAGTCATCATTAAATGTTTAATTCATAATAAATTCGAAAAACTTTCAAAAAATCGTAAAAATATAAAAACAAATTAATAAAAAATAGTAAAAATCCATAATTTTTTTTTAAAAATATATGGATACGTATCCCACCGCCTGCACTGCCTCCCCGCACCACCACCTCCGACCGATGTACAAATGTCATTTTTTCTAAAAACTGCCAATTATCCCCCTGAAAATGCAAAAAAAAAATGGCATATTACTCTTTGAGAATGCCAACATTTTCATTGTTTCTGCCATAAATATGGGGTGTGGTAGGAGGACCATCCTGCAATGCAGCTGACCTATGCGGGCTGCCAGTATTAGAAAGTCCTACAGGATCTGCTCTGTGGAATCAGTATGACAGTACCTATGAGGTTGACTGTGATCAGATCCTGATTTAACTGTCTAGGGGCTTTGGGGCAGCGCCGGTCCTGACTAATTATGGGCCCGGGGCAAAAGACAAAAAACAGGCCCTACAGATGTTAGTGCCGGTGAGCGCTTGCAATATATGATCCCCTACAAAAAGCTCGTGATTAAAAAGAGAAAATGCAAAATAGCAATCGGCCAATTGTATGGAAAGATTTAAAGATATAAATAAATTTCGAATTTATATCATTAATTAAAAACCATTTTCTAAGTAATATACTAGATACAAGTAAACCCAGAGAGAAAAGGATGCTAAAATATGAAAAAGACAGAAGCTATCCGCCATCGGCTTAGTACTACAAGTAAACCCAGAAAGTAATATACTAAATAATTAAAATTATAAATTAAAGTAGTCAATTTACATAATTAGTA